>FR997832.1:2052280-2665540 GCA_905475405.1 Schrankia costaestrigalis | reverse complement strand
AATCTTTTAATGGAGTAATTGCAAAATTTGTGGGCGGAAAAAGGGTAAATTACTCCTTAAAACGTTCATATCAAGCACGATGTTCAGGAGCTGTTATTTCGTTTAACACAGGCAAAATTCACACAGCTATCTCAAAAAATATTTATAAAAAATCTCCTTTAAAAAGACTTAAGGCTTATGAAGAAAAAAAATATCAAAGAAGGAGATTACAGAATACAATCAAAAGACGAAAAAACCGTGCTTTGTTACCTAAAAAAATAGACTTTAACTACGGCGAAATTGTCGAAACCCCTGATATGGACCCAGAAACGTACGAAAGGTGCAAAACTACGTTTTTGAACAATCTTAAGAAGACCGATGACGAACGAGCTCAGATTCAATCACGCACGATACTGCAGAGTGAGAGTGGGGAATGGTTAGAACTACGCAGGAGTCTTTTAACGGCTTCTAATTTTGGCAAAATAGTAAAAAGGAGAAGAACAAACAGTTGTGCCAGTACTGTACGCAATATGTTGTACAGACCAGACATTGGTCATGTGTCATCCATAAACCATGGCAGGACTCACGAAAAAGTAGCGCTTGAACAACTGTCACAATTATTAAAAGTGACGATAGACCCATGCGGTTTATACGTAGATAAAACGCATCCATTTTTAGGAGCAACGCCAGATGGCATTATAGAAAATAATACACTAGTTGAAATAAAATGTCCACTAATTCCTTACAAGATCGGCATAGAAAAAGCAATTAGTCAAGGGAAAATGCATTTCTGGCGCTTAAATAAAACTAGTGGTGAGATCGTGGTAAATCAAAATTCAGATTGGTATATGCAAGTTCAAGGTCAGATGCATATTTGCGATATATCAAAATGCTTATTGGCAGTATGGTACGGGGATGGCAGAATTAAGTTAGAAACTGTTAAAAAGGACGACCAATTTTGGAGAGAGAAAATGGAGCCAAAATTAATTTCTTTTTATTTTGACTGTTTACTACCAGAACTAGTAGACCCGCGGTTCACTCGAAACCAACAAATTCGGGATCCTCACTACGTAAGAAACATCAAAAATAAAGAAAACGTGAATCAAGATCAAGGAACTAAAACAAGCGAGAATCAGATAGACACTAATGAAGAAATTAATACCCAATATTTAATAAAATTTTCTCAATTTTAATTGTGATTTTATTTTTCTGTTTAAAGAACAATTTAACGAATGCAAAAATCCAAACTCACAATAATTTCAACTCACAATTACACAAACAGACAATAATTTGAGGATCGCTCAAAGAATTGTCTTGCGTGGGTTTCGAACCCCCGACCTTGTGTATGTCAGCCGCTACCGAGAGCGCCACGCCAAACCGATTGTAAATTACTTTTTTCATTTTGATTAACATAGTCTACTAGTGATCTACCCCGGCATCGTACATGTATGGATGAATGCTTATACTCAACTGTATTAGGCATAAACCGTTCTCTTGAATCAATATTTAAAAAACGCTTAAAAACAATTGAGTAGTTTTTAGAATTTAAGCATATAAATATAGGGACGGACAGACAGCAATTAGCGACTTTGTTTTATACTATGTGGGGACTAACACAGTAAATGTTTACGAATAAAGTACTAATGTCCAGGAAAAAGGAAAGGAAAATATAGTTAGTTTATGTGGGTAAGTTTCACATACCTATTATATTAATCTATGAAGGATTTCAAAATTTCGTAGTCGTATGATCTTCCACGCACACGATAATAGATCAAATTAATATGGTCTTTATTTAACTTACTAGCTGACCCGTGCCCACTTCGTTGGGCGGCGAAAAAAACGCTTAAATTTTTTTTTAACATATTTCATTACTGCTCCACTCCTATAAGTCATAGCGTGATACTATATAGCCTATCTATGTCTATATCGTATATCTTTATCTATACTCCCCTAATGTACTATTCAACACAGAAAGAATTTTTAAAATCGGTTCATTAGATCCAGAGATTACCCCCTACAACGTCACAAACACAGAAACTTTACCTCTATAATATTAGTATAGATAATAAATTAATTTAATCTAACATAAATATCCATAAAAAGGGTTATTTGATTAAACTTTAGTAAGCTTTTAAGTTTTATAATAAAAATAAATAATGTTTACTTGGTACACCAAATTATTCCTAATTTAAATAAAATAAAATGTACCTAAGTCGCAACGCAACTCTGTACAGATCTTGTTCTTTCATTCGTAAGTAGATAGCCGGGCGTTTGGCGCGAATTTGTAATTGTACGACAGAGACACAGAGCAATAACCTGTCGCTTGAGCGCCGGCGCGGGACGGGCGCACGCGGCGTCGGCGCGTGAGCGAGACGTGTATAACACCCGTCTCATTCGAATTCAAATCGAAAATTTTCAAAGCGGCGTCTTAAGTATCTATAAATATAATTATCTCGATGTCATTAAGCGTTACAATGTGCTTTAGAAATAAAGAAAATTCGACCTTGTGCGATTCGTCAAAGAATATTTTTACACAATGTTCGTTTAGAAAATATTGTCTATCAAAGGAAACCATATTTGTTTTCCTTGGCACTCTTTCAAGTATTATTTTGTTACGACTGATTATGATAACGAACCCTTTGCTTAGAGATCGTTTCCATGAGAATTCTATGTCTACGCAAAAATACATAAAAGCTGTATCTCGTGTTAATTCTCTTTATAAGCAAATGCAAAATGTATGTGAGTAATTTACGACGGCTTTTATACAACACCCGTTAAGCCAGGAAAGGACCGTCCTCTCATTAAATATTATCGTAGTGTCCGTTTGTGCTTATGAAAATGTTGAAAATCTGGGAGAACAGATTTTCAAACCTTTACTTTCTAGTCTCCATACCTACCTTTTATTATTATACTTATATTATCGAGTATTAACGCGTCTAGATTTTAGGTAAACACTTTAATTATTTACCTTGAGCCGCTCGACGTTTCGGCAAGGTTAGACCAGCCATGGTCACGAGTGATGCAGCGATGTCACAACTCCGTCTCCGAGGTAGAAGATTTTCTTTCTACCCTCATTTTGCACACAACATACCTACCTCCTCCCATCCCCCCTGTTGCTAATGTATAGCGCGAGCTTAAATATACGTGACGACTTGATCTTTAGCATCTTTTCTTTTTGTCTTATTAAGGATCAAAGAAAGTTATGAAGTGTCATTTTAGTACACTAGACATTCTGATACTGTGGACATTCTAAAATAGTAGACGATATGGCCCAAAAGGTTGTGTTTATTGTTTTTTATTTCACACTATTATCAATTTTCGCTATTCATTCATTATCTTTTAAATATAGCTATAAATTATATTTGCTTTCCGCCGTCTTTGTTTACTTATTTTAATGTGATTGTAAATAGGTAGACATATGATTATAAAAACAACTAAAGATTTTTTACGGTAACACGCATGCTTGTATTAGTTATACAAATAAAGAAACGCTCTGACGTAGTTAAGAAGCGCTTAATACGCCATAAAGGAACGTAAATTTCGTAAAACTTCTGCGTCAAAAACCTAATGTCAAAATCAGCTTGTAATCTCACTCCACTTTCGGAACCACACCTGGCCTGCAAATTCTTGAAGTTATCTTTCACGTACAGCTATTTTTTTTCCTGAATTGGTTACAACGCATCAAACACTGTTATCTGTTACTATGTACTTACAGTACTGGCGACCAAGGGCGTTCGGTCAAGAGCCTGAATATTTTATTATCTCTGAAGGTCATGAGTATATTAATTGCCACGGTCGTCGGGAGACAGTAATTTGGGTAAAGCACTCCAATTTGTCATGACTAGACTAAAATAACTCTGTCTATTAATTAGGGTAAATGTTTTAGCTCATGACAACAACTAGGTGTGTAGTTTAAAATATAAACATTTACCCCCTTACTTATAAACGCCTCTTAAATTTTAGTCAATTGATTAGTTTGAATTCTTATGGTTTTGTTTGCTATAAGGTTGGTTTTGCTAATAAAAATCTCGCTAAACAGTGATAAAATTCAAGAGGCGTTTATGAGTAAGGGGCTTACTCTTGTCGTTAGGCGCCAGGGTTAAAACGTTAAAACAAATTGTCTTTTCTCGCCTAGGTTCAAAGTTCCACAACAAAAAAGCTGTCGTTTCTTAATAAAACTGCCAGGTACCGTATTGATTTATGAAAGCCTACACATTCGCTGCCCTGCAGTTTTTTTCCATATCAGGACGTCCAGTGCTGGACATAGGCCTCCTCCAAAAGTTTCAACTCTGCGCGGTCTTGTGCCTCCCTCATCCATCGGCTTCCCGCCGTCCTAACCAGGTCGTCGCAGTTTTTTTGCGATGACCAAATAGAGTCAGTATCGAGTCAAACATTTGCCGCAGCGAGAGTGCCTGCGACGCAAATACACGAAGTAACTTTCTTTGCAGGCACGAATCTAAAGGGTTAAGGGGGGCTTACACGGGTGACTAAAGCCGCACGATTTTTGACGCGCGGCGTAAATTTTCCATCTAAATGGCAATTTGGCTAGGCCGCATGGAAGAAGTTACAAGGCGGTTTGGTGAGGCGATTAGTCAAGCAACTAGCCGCACGGCGAAAATCGACCCGTGTAATTCCGCCTTTACTAAAGTTACCCTTAAAATAACTTACCTGTTTATACGCCCTATCGGAATGGTAATTAGCATTATGCCTTCTTGAGTTGATTGACTGAATCCAGTACATATTGAGCTGCTTTGTGAAAACAGTTCGTCCAAACAGACAATTAACGCCCACTTACATACCGATACGTCATGTTGCATGATAACAGATTATTAAAAATTTGTAACTATGTAATTATGCGTTGTTACACGTTATTGATTGTATTTGTAATGAGTGCGAAATCGATGATATCATTTTTTAAATATTTGGCACAAATGTTAACAACCTGGCAAAACAACTAATTAACTAACCCCAAAACGAGGAGGAGGCTCTCAATGGATGGATGTTTTTTTATGTTCGTTGCCGCAAAACTCAGTAATTTTTCCACTAATTTAAAACGTTTTAGTAAATAAAAAAGTTAATAAAATAGTAGGTACTTATTTCCCAACATCGATCATTTCAAAATATCTTTGTAGAATAGTTAAGGCAACCACAATGGCAATCTAAGAGAGTATAATTATTGTCTAAAACAACTCGTCATTTATTGTGATAATGTAATAACACTCAAATGTTACCCATGTAAACAGTCGGTAGGCTTGCCTTCCTTTTCCTATTTCCGTAGTGCTTATGTTTAACTCCCGTTATTGCTATTGGTCCCTTTACCTACCGTATTAATGAATTAGTAAATAATTTAATTCATTGATCGAGTGGAATCGCCATCCAGAGATTAATTCACACTTGATTCAATTAATTACTAAAGCTAAAGTGGGTAAGATTTAGTACTACGATTAATATTGTTGGATTCAGCGCTATCGATGAATATTCGACTAAAGGCCTACGCAGACCGGGGCGGCATGGCAAGGGATTTTAATTTTTACTCATGGAAATTCAACCGTACTGTTACAGAAATACGACATCAATTGCTATGCTTTAAAATGATGCCGCGGCATTGAAAGGGATTTTATCGCACGGCATTTTTCATTTTAAAGCAAAGCAATTTATGTCGTATTTCTGTAATAGTACGGTTGAATGTCCATTAGTAAAATTTAAAATCCCTTGCCATGCCGTCCCGGTCTGCGTAGGCCATAACGTGTCTTTACAAAAGCAGTAGTAGCATACCTACTTTTTCAAGTAAAGATTTCAGGTCTTTAGTCTAACCTAGAAAGACATCTAGGCTCCGATAATTTATTTGTGTTTCGCACAAATAATACTCCTGCCATTTAATCCCGTGGTATACCTACCTTGTGTACGGCAGACGCTTATCGAGTTAAGTAGAAATGATTGAAAACGATACTGGAGCGCGTGTATCTCGCTCGTATGATATGTGAGACACAAAGGCATTTTATTACCGGTTCTTTGAAAACTGAAGCGCGTTATGAGCTCTTCACATATTATATATTACGCAGGGATTGTCAATGAGTGATAAAAAGGTTATAGAAAACAACTTATCTGAAGATGTCTGTGTTGGTAGGTTGTACCTTAAATGTTCCATCGTAAGAACGGGTATCTTCCTGCGATAAAGACCCACTTGAGCTACTAATACCAAACACTGATGTAGGGGATTGACATAAAAAATAACTTTTGGGAACTGAATGCGCACAACTGTGTTCCTTGAGTGTTAGTTGACGTATGTGGCGACTCTCCCAAGAAGTAGGTACTTACCTTGATAAAGGCCATGAACAATTGACGTGCTATGCTTTCCGTAAATTAGACAACCTTTGGGGTTTTCGGACCGCTACTGTTTCGATTAAATGTTGCGTCTCTTAATAAAATAATACATTTTCGATTTTGTATACTAAAGTCGTATTCATTTATAGTTTTATCTATGTACAAGACTACGGTGAAAAAGTATGTAAGCGTAACAAAACCGTAAGATATCCAACTTAAAAATGTATTAAGTGCATTTTTAAACAATTAATAAAGTCAAGAGCGTGTTAGAAGGTACATATTTAACCGAAGTAAATATCTCTTAGATCATTAACAAGTATAGAAAGTATTTATTTTTTATAATTGCATGGTAACTGTTGTTTTTGGCTATGAGGTATTTGATATACCTACTTGGTTCACGCCTTGTATAATGCCCGATTTACACATCGACAAGTACAGTAGCGAGTTAAGTAGTATTTTAAGATTAAGTTGATTTAAATAGATCTCCATCCTATTTTTTGGCAAGTTAAGTTGGCGAGACGCGAGAGAGGGGGCTACTTCGTACTTAACTCGCCAAAATATAGGATGGAAGTCTATTTAAATCAACTTAATCTTAAAATACTACTTAACTCGCTACTGTACTTGTCGATGTGTAAATCGGGCATAAGTGACGGTAGGCATACGAAGTAGCGCCATGTACTTCGATCCTTACGAATCGACTGTTATTTATAATGGGATTTGAGGTATTCTGAGATTATTATTACGAATTTTTTACATGTATACGAGTAGAAAGGGAACGTAGAAATGTTTAATCCATTGTATCTACACATACTCGTAATAATATATTATATCATATTATGTATAACATTTTTGAATGATCTTTTTAACGTGTAACCAATTTAAATAAAACATTTAAGATGGTGCTGAAGATATTTAGTCAAAATTGTTTAAGTTATTCAGTTTTATCTAAAAAAATATGGAATTTCTGTGTATCATCATTTAAGTAAACGATATTGCGCAAGTGTTATCGCTATCAACGCACTGCTTAGAGTCTTTAAATTAGAAAATTATCTTAATGTAGCCTTGATATAAAAAAGTCATCATACTTCAGATACAATACAAAGCTTTGAAACTACAACACAAGTGTTATTGACCTAGATGTAGTTTTAAGAGACATCTTCTCTTTCAAGTGACTACTAGGTATTTCTTTTAAAAGAAACTTCTTTGTACCTATAGTCTTGAGGTTATAACATCTCGTGAATAGACCCATGCAAGGTTTTTTGGGCTACTGACTTGCTGCCAAGTCGAGCTAGCGTCAAATAAAGTTTGATTAAAATTTTTGCTTTACATTGTCTGGGCAAACTAAGGAATTTTCGTTGACTTTTTAACAAATAACGATAGTTTTAACAATATAAATAATAACAAAAGATATAAGTAGTAACATATAGATACATATTATAAGTTGTACTGCCATAAATAAGAAACATTAGACCAACCGCGAATTGGACCAATCGCGTATTGGACTAATCGCGTATTGGACCGAAACCGCCGGTTAGTCCAATTCGGTTAGTAACCGCGAATTAGGTGGATTAGACTAAACGCGTTTTGGACCAAACGCGACTAAAGGTTCCTCAGGACATCGGCATATCCGGACTTAGGTATATCTATCAATGTGTCAAGTATCATCCTTACACTTATAACTAGTTAGCGTGGCCGTGATGACGAAAATAAATGTACGAACATACAAACGCACGTTAAGAAATTATCGTAACCAGAAATACAAAAAAAAAACATGTCATTGTCAATGTCAGGTACCGCCCCCCAATACTCTCCGAGTAATATTCATTATACCCTTTCCACTATATTTAACGACATTTGACAGGTTGACGTTAGTGACGTTCAGCAGTATCTCGAATGTAATGCCATCCGATTGTAAGCGATTTCGCGATTTTTCGATTTTTCAAATTACTTTATTTTACACATTTGGATCCTTACATCAACTAACATTATCTTTTTATTACTGTTTCTTTCTTTATCTATGTTAAGAGAATTAGCCTATAGCTTAATATTATAAAATTATAGTTAGCTTAAGTATTATTTAAAATACATAATTTATCGTGACATATTCGCGGGTTATAGCTAATCTAAAAAATCATATTACATTTTATAAACGTATTATGAAGAGTTCAGGTTTATTCATAGCATTTATTTCTACCGATTATTTGTAATTTGTTTCATAATGGTGGTAATCGTTATGAGTGTCCATCACTAAGTAACCATGGTAACTGAAAAAAACATGAATACGTCTATGAAATACAATATTATTTGTTTGAAAAATAAGCAGAAGTATTACGAAACTTCATGGACGTGAACTGTCAAAAAGCTAAACTTACGCTGGAAGGGGTATAATTAATTATATTATCTATGCACCATCTTTCATAATCTATACTAATATTTTAGAGAGGTAAAGTTTGTGTGTTTGTGACGTTGTAGGGGGTAATCTCTGGATCTACTGAACTGATTTTAAAAATTCTTTAAGTGTTGAATAGTCCATTTATCAGGGAGTGTCATAGGGTATTATGGTATCACGCTATGACTTAACTAAAAACTAAAAAAACTATTAAAAAGTTACCTGTTTTTTCGCGGCCTATCGAAGTGGGCACAGGTCAGCTAGTATTTAATATATCACCAGTTTACTTTTTGAGTTACATGTCAGTTGTGTTCATTTTTACTCACAATTAATTACCTACATATTAATTGCATTAAATAATATAGTATTGATTAATGTTAGAATGCTTATCATAAATATCTCGGGAATCCAGTTATGGTCGATAAGCATTGGGCACAATACTCGCGAGGACATTTCAAGGTCAATGTCAAGTTTTATTTAAGTTTGTATTGTGAACTTGCGGTTCTGTATCATGCAAACATATAGAAATTAGTTTGAAGGTTTCACTCAGTTACGGGATGCCATCTGTAACAGAAATCTGCTTTAAATCTATACTAATATTATAAACAGGTAAACTTTGTGTGTTTGAGACGCTGTAGGGGGTAATCTCTGGATCTACTAAACCAATTTTAAAAATTATTTCTGTGTTGTTATACTTAGTCCATTTATCGGGGAGTGTCATAGGCTATACAATAACATCACGCTATGACTGTTAGGAGTGGAGCAGTATTTAAATATGATTAAAACAGGCACGCGTTTTTTTCGCCGCCCAACGAAGTGGGCACGGGTCAGCTAGTTCTTAATAATGTTAAATAGATATACTCTTACTCTGTACATATTTATGCACTCTTATTAATATTTAGCATCACTTTAATCATATCGGCCAATACTGAGCAAAATTATTTTTTAATTTTTACCTAACCCTTCTCTGTTCACTCTACTCTGTTGTACTCTCGGGAGTTTACTCTCCTCAGTTCTTGGAAAAAATACTCACTGATCCATGAGTTCTGGAATTCTAATATGTATATGAACTCTTAGCTGAAGAAGGAAGTAATATGCTCAGTATCAGTTATATACGTACCTATATACCTACGTAGGTAATAGTATTAACCGACAAACACATTGATAAGCCGCTTCCTGTTGCGGACATCTGCTACAAGATTACATATTTGCTTTTAAACTGACAATTTATTGACTACATGAGATATATTATAACACTATTGTGTATTAACGCAAACTTTGCTTTTATATGGACGTAGAGGGCACGCGCAGTACCTATTTCTTTATGTACCACTAGCTGACCCGTGCCCACTTCGTTAGGCGGCGAAAAAAAGGTGTAATTTTTTTAAACATATTTCATTACTGCTTCACTCCTATTAGTCATAGCGTGATACTATACAGCCTATGACACTCCCCAATAAATGGACTTATTCAACACAGAAATATTTTTTTTAAATCGGTTCAGTAGATGTGTTTGTGACGTTGTAGGGATCTCTGGAGATTACCCCCTACAACGTCACAAACACACAAACTTTACCTCTTTATAATATTAGTATAGATGAATACTTAGCCTTTTTACTTTTCCAAGGTCGAGTTTCTCTGTTTGTACAAAATTATTTTCAAAATCCATTCAGTGATTTAAATTCCTTGCTCAAATTAAAGGCAAACTGTATTTTATGACAAGTAGTAACCTATAATTATGTTGAGCCAACAGAATCAGAAACAGGAACCAATCCATTAGAGCACTCTACAATTACCTACATGGCTCGATTGTCTCACAACTTTCTACACCTATCAGTCCTCTGCTGGCACAAGACATAGCACATTGTCGTCGCTAACAGACAACAATATTATTGGGTACTTAAAAATAGTCAACAGTGACTATTTTTAAGTACCAGTAGACACAGGTCTTTAATAATACATTTAACTCACGCTTTTTTTTCCGTGAGGGGTAGGGACTTTAGGCAGACTAGCTAGAATTAAATAGTACATATATGCTTATTTATAATACCAACCGTTTTGCCCTGTTTAATATTAGTATTTTTTTGCTACGGTCAAAATTAAATGCAGTGGATTTATCAATAAATGAAAACCCTATCAATAAGTTAGTAATTAAATTAACAGTATCTTATTTTGTCGTAGAACTCCATGCTGCTGCTAAAGAGACGGTAACCCTCGCGGAGCAGCGGTTTGTGAGTAAGCAGGACGAGTGGCAGTTTGACAGCAACTGGCAGGAGGTGCTTAACCATGCTATCATCAAGGTACGTAAGCGTAACAATCTCGTGAAATAACTTTACATGGGAAATATTGAAGTTGTCTCCACTATTTGTATAGGTATCATCATCATCATCATCTCAGCCAATCGACGTCCACTGATGGACATAGGCCTCCTCCAAGTATTGCCACCTTGTGCTGGAACATAATCCTGTTATGCTATTATAATCACTGTTTGTGTAAATCCCTATACAATGTAGACCACATTAGTATACATTCTTATCTTAATGTGTTCCTGAATATTCAGGATTACGTCCTTATCTGTAGATTACTTTGTGGATTATTAAAACCGGACATTCTATTTAAAATATCATGAGTTTATCTTATAAGATAAATCAAAATACCGTGTGATAATATCCATCCATCGAATACAAAGAAAACTGTTGGTGATAGAGAAAATACTATAATAATATATAAATTACATTACACAAAATTAACTACACCATTAAATTGTTTTTATTTTACGTTATATTATCATGTCCATCCTAAGGTTGCCTGGAAGAGATCGCACTTGGCGATAAGGCCGCCCATTGTACATTTACTGTTGTGTTGTATTTATTGTACCTTTATACCTAAACTGTATTTATGTAAGTTGGTGTGCAATAAAGTATTATCTATCTATCTATCTATCTACTATAATTTTAGGGAACACAAAATACCTATAGTCTATTTAAACGGACTTGCTTTATAACGTAAACATATATGGCGTCGTGTCAACCACAGACTAAAGACTTTAGTCTTTGATCTTTGAAAAATGTATGGGAATCAAGGACAAAATTCTATAATCTACGAATGTCAAATGATAAAATTAATTTTATCTGTGAAATTTTTCGTTGGAAATAATTATATTTATTTAAAATTTAAGAAAGATAGTGGATAAATCAAAGTGATTTACGTGTTTTCTATTGCATAAACGTTTAATGCTACTTTCCAGAAATTTTCATCCATATCAAAGTGTGTGATTGATGTAAAAACTAGTGAATTTGCATTAGGTGGTGTTTGTTTACTAAATAAATCAAGTAAGAATGAATACGGTATACATACTTCCTCTACTAGCCTTTTTCAGTATCTGTTACATTACTAACAAAATATGTCATCAATTTAACGATCTGACACAGCGGTTACTTTTTGACTTTTTGGCTGCTACGCAAAGGTCTCGGTTTCAGTTCCCAATATATTATCGTTATTTTCATTTTGTTTCTACTTTTATTTTAATTTTCTCCCTATTTGATTTTAGGTTATGGACGCTGAAAAGCGGAAGGCGGAGAGCGGTCGCGAACATCAGAAAAAAGCAGCTTCTTATATCGCTGCTGAAAAGAAGGTACCTACATTTTAGTTTAATATTTAGTGTAGTGTAGTGTAGTATGAATACTGACTGTAATAATATACTGATATGAATAAATGGTTACTAAGAGCTTGACTAAAACCAACTGTATAGAAATTATCATCCATTTTTTCAATTGAACTTTTTATGAAAATGTAATTTCTAAAACCATTGCCGAATTTGATATACTTACATTAATTTTATCAAACGCTAATGAAAATATTTGCTTACAGGTTACTCAACTTGAAGAAAACCTGAAACGCAATATTATAAAATCACGCGTATACTTCGAGGAGAAGAAATTATGTGACGAGCAACTACAAACACAAAACAAGAAAATAGAAAACCTTCAACGTCTCATAGCCGACGCTAAATTCCGTTATTCAAAATCATTAAAAGCTCTTGAGAAAATATCTGAAGAAATACACAGAAGTCGCGGTGAATACCCACCTGATAAGGACACTATACCAGTAGGTCCAAGAGAACCTGGAGTTGGTGCAGAGAGAGACGCTATCAACGATGAAGACACAGCCAAGGCTGAACATGAAAAAGACGAAGAATCTAGTCTCCAAGAACTAAGAATGAGAGTTCGAGAACTAGCTTCTAAACCAATAGAGAAAGACGTTGAAACTGACGATGCATGGGCTTTAGAACTTAACGAAACTATCAATAAACTAGACCAATTGCTCATGATGAAAGAAAATAACCAACAAAAGAGAACTAAGTTCACAGCGAGCAGTCCCAGAAATTCCAGCGCACCATCTACTAGTACCAACAGTGGTAAATACAGACAGCCTCCAAGCGATACTTGGAAAACTGAAACTAACTTGACAAGAATGAAATCTGTTAGCAAAGACGTTGTTTACGAACAAACAAACCCACCTATTAGTAAGACAGAGAAGTCTAAATCTATGATGTCTTTAGACGTACTGGCGTTAGCAAGAGATACTACAATAATGGATAGAGAATCTTACTTGAAAGCTGTTATAGAAGATAAATCACCTACAGGGACGTACACTGAAAGTAATTCAGATAGAAATGACACTCCGGACGAGATACTGATGGTTGAATGTGACTCTAGTGACTCAAATCAAAACCCTGTTATAAGAATGACCAGTTCAACTGTCTCTGATAGTGATAATAGTTAAATTATACAAAAAAAATGGTTTTATCATGTATGTTGTGATTCTAAATCTGGTTGTGTTTGTTTTTCTATAGATATTTTAAATCAGTCATATGGTTTGGCAATGCCGCCTTGAGCGGGTCTAGCTTTTTCCTTATACATTACTTGCAATGTAGCATCACATTGTAGTTAACTTCTGTGGTATTAGATTGGAAACTACTTTATTATAACTAATATTTAACTTGACTGGGCAAGAAAATATATGTACCTATAAAAAAATGCAAGCAAGTAATGTAAAAGTAGAAAGCTCAAAAGACGTTATTATACTATAGTACTCATTTTGGTTGCTGTAAGAGTTGGAGATGTTTGCTTTAAAATTTACAATTTTTGGTTCAAAAATAATTATCAATTATAATTTTCTGACCTCATTCTAACATAGATTTATACAAGACAATTTTTTTAAATTATTTATTTATGTGGAATTTTTGTATCATTTTATATTGTTCAAGAAGAACTAGCTGGATCTGTGCTTCGTAATTTGTATAATTTTTTTTTACTTGTACGATTTTTGTGTTTTTTAGGAATGTAGCTAAAATAATAAAGAGTTGACCTTTTTAATTTTTGGTATTGATTGGTAGTATAGTTTACAAAATTTGGGATACTTATATTTTTTTTTAAACTTACGATTCTTTATCTACACAATAGTGTAAGTTTAATACACTATACTTTTATCGAGCTACTTTACTAGCTATTAGGATGATGTACACTACACCTACTGCATAAATTATCAAGAGAAGGATAATTCCCTGCGACACAGTGCTGGATCTCTTATGCGGGATTTGTTTTTATGTAGGAGGAAAGATAATTGAAAACAAATATTAAATCTCTTTGACTATTTGTAAAATAATACCTAAAAATGAACTTTAAAATGATCACTCAATTTCGGTACTATTTGGTAGACATAGTCACATATCGGCAACATTTGTCTTTTAGGTGTCTATTTATCATACTCATATATCACTAAGCCATAATAGTCCACCGATGTAGCTCACAAGATAACACTTTATAAATAAGTATAAGAACCCTTTTCTAGTACTTATGTTCATAAATAATAGATGACAGGATATTTCTGTTCTATAAATAATTTTTCCAATGGTAAAAACAGCTAGATTACCTATTTATTTTATAACTTTTCACTTATTTATCAAGTAAATAAAAAAATAAGGTAATCAATATAATTTAAGTAATAATAATAATTAAAAAAATTAGGGTTTTGATTTCAGGGTATGAAAAGTTAAAGAAAGGAAAGGAACATCATTTGAGTGAAAAGATGGTTGTAACAATAGATTTAGGGGCCATTTTTAAATGATATTATTAGAATACTTTACGAATAGATTCTTATATTAAATATTTTTTCAGTCTTTGATTATTTGAATTTTGAATGTTACATCATTCACAAGTCATTTTTCTAGTAATATTAGGTCAGTTGAGCGTTTCATGGGCATTCTTCACAAATGAATTTGAGTATAAATATGTGGTTTTCGCAGTTAAGCTGTAAAACATATTATACTATAGTCGAAATAATCGACAATTTGGTAAACAATAGGTTCGTGACCTAATTAATTAAATTAAATTTCTTAGTCAAATTGTATTTTATCAAAATTTAATCGTTTATGCTCAAATAAGAGCTGGCAAATATAGTGCCTTCTTTTGTCACGAGTTTTTCTTAAATTTATATTTTGTACTTAAAATAAATTATAGTTCGTAGCATAACTGCACTAAATTACTTGGATTAGTGATTGTGCAAATTGTAGTGCACGAAAACTTAACGTAAGTGGCAATTCTACACATAGGTATCCACTTTATTTATAGATACATAAACGATTTGGCTGATTTTTAAGAAAATATAAAAGTGTGTAAATATTTACCTTGGTTTATGCCGTTTTTCTACTTGTATTACGATAAACATTTTTTAGCTAAGAAGTAAACTGACTTTTACGATTCTCTCTGAGATGGGGTAGTTTAATCATTCTTACACAGAGAAATCACTCATGTTTTATTAAAGTAAATATTAATACACAGACGCTGTAAACCAACATATAAATATTCACACCCATTTTAATTCGTACGTTCTGTTATAGATTTTTAATAAATAAATGGTTTATTAACATACTCATAGAATAATAAAAAATATAATTTATCTTCAATAAGATTTGTTTAGGTGACTGACGCATTTATTAAATTACATCGAGTGATTTTGTTTATGAATAAATGGGTTATTATGTATATGACTAATGATTAATTTAAGAATAGATTTTATATTTATTTTGAATAAATAAGGAAGCACGAGTTTTAATAAAATTACAGAGTAGGAAGAACATGTGACTGAGTATTAGATTGGTTAATTAATAATTGGTTAATTATTATTATAATATTTAAATATAAATTTCAATAATTACTTCTTTCATCAAGTTTTAAAATTGACTATGGATATAAAATTTAAAAAAATAATGATTTTATACCTTTATATGGATATTAAATTATTATTATTTACATAATTAATTATGAAGAATTTTGACATGTTTGCTACGTAATTAAATAATATAAGTGTCTACACGAGGTTGCACATAAGTGATCAAGTTAGATGAATTTCTCACATACACACTGTTACTGTACTTGTTCGTAATAACTCATACGTGTTTACAATAAAATTAATGTTTTAAAATATAAGTTGTTTTATTGTTTAACCTGTGGCTTACTTACCCCTAGTTTCAGAATGACTGATCATTTAAAAAATCAACTAATCTAGTGTCAAAATTATTGAGAACTATCATTTAAGAAATAGTGCTCCCACATTGCCGTTAGAATAATTATGTTTGTAAACATTTTCTAACATAAAAACATTTACTAACAAATGTGGTCAATTGTTACATTTTGTTAAGAACTGTTACATGTTACAAGAGCTTTTAAATCTGGTATTTGCTCGCAGTTTGCTTTGCGAAACATTTTTAACGGCAATGTGGGACCATCTTTAGATTTAATTTGACAGAGCTGATCACATTAACATACGAGTTAGTTGAACATTGATTTGACAAGCGTTAAAGAAACAGGGGGTTAGTGAGCATTCATTATCATTATGTCAGCCAATTGACATTCACTGCTGGACATAGGCTTTTCCACCTTGTGCGGTCCTGTCCCTCTCTCATTGAGCATTGTAAGTATGAAAAAAGTATTGCAAGAAATAAAAAGTTAGACAGTATTCGAGTTCTCCATGTAGTGACGGAATAAGAATACAGTGTGTCACCACCCCATCTCATCCCATGGGTGTCGTAAAAACCGACTGAGGGACTATCCGTTAATATTATCTTTACGAAATAAAAATAAGGAAAGCTTGAAATTAAACCCTATACCAATCCGTTTGGCCAGCGGTGGAATTAGTAGGCCAAGTATCCCGCCGTCGCTGGAGGAGGCCCATCTCTGCAGTGGGACATTAATGAACTGTTATGATGTTGATTCGATTCGGCGATCTCAGAACCTCTGAAGCCTTTGATCCATACAAAAGAGTACGGCTAACGATAACACCAGTAACAGGTTGGTGAAGAAGCTACGCCGGGGCAAGCGCATAAAGGACCTACGACGAAAGGAAAATAATAAAAAAAAAACAATTTTGTTATTCCATTTATATATTTTGACATTTGACAATATTCAACGGTCCCGTAGGTATAAACAATAGCTTACATATAATATAACATCACGAAGGTACATTACATGAAGGGAAGGCACTTCTAGGGAGTGAGAGTTTCGTAAAACACATCTAGTAACTTTAAATTACAACATTGTAGGTTAAGGAAACTCTGCATGCAGAATAAAGGACTTTGTAGTTAACAATTTTACAAGAAATGCACGTTTATAAAACTATAATATGCCTGTGTATGCTATAATTGTTGCAAATAAATGCGCAGATATCATTTTTGGTACTAAATGGCAGAGAGCGAGTGTTTTATTTGTAACACACATGCGCAAATGTATTGCGTGTATTGTACATGAAGTGTGTCCGTGAAATGCACATGGCTTATACACAAAATATTTCAAATTGGCGTGAGTGTCAAGACTTTCATTGACAAATATATAACTACTATTCATTTATTACGACTTGATTATAAAGGTAAACAACTATGGCGCCGTGTCAACCACAGACTAAAGACTTTAGTCTTTGACCGTTGAGTAATGTATAGGAATCAAGGATAAATTCTAGAATCTACAAATGTTTATCTGTGAAATTTGACATTGGAAAAATTACATTTATTAAAAATTTAAGAAAGATAGTGGTTAAATCAAAGTAAGTGCCTGTTACGCAAAACGGCTGACGCAAAGTGTCTGGCAGTTTTGATTATGGATTCTTAACGATCTTGTTTATAATATATGTTAAAACCAGCCATTAGAAAATGAGTGAAGTTACCTCTGTTTTTTTGTACTTTCATCAACGGATACCAGAAAAGTGGACGTCTAGGCAAGTTAGCTATTAGTCATACGATGATAGTACACCCCACCACTACCCATTCGTGTATATTTGGTTCATTAGAAAATAAGTGATGTTTGGCACTTCCTAGATCTTGGAATATAATTAAATCCTTAGTAAGACATGATGAAACATACAATGTCAAATAGAAGTAAGTAGGGATTCAATCTTTTGTAATTTCAACCTTATGCTGAACGTTATAAGATACATAATTTTAATGTGATAATGTTCAAAACCTATGCTATAAATTATTCTGCTATTTTCGGTAATCGGATATACTCTTCTTACTCATTGATTTGCTGTCTTTCTTTAAAACCCAATCATATTATCAATGTCTCCATACTGAACGTGTTTTCTATTGCATAAACGTTTAATGCTGCTTTCCAGAAATTTTCATTCTTATCATGTGCGATTCATGTAAAAACTAGTGAATTTGCAATATGTGGTATTTGTTTACAAAGTTAATCAAGTAAGGATCAATACCCTTTACATTAAATATTATTACTTTCCTTTAACATTTTGTCTGTTTCATTCTCAACAATATTTCAAATAACTAAATACAAGTACCAATAGTAAGATCATTTTTGTGCATAAGCCAAAGTTGACAAATTAGCGCGACCTCTTGTGTCTATCTGTTTTGTTGTAAAACTTTATAATCATATTTATATTGTATATGATTACTTCAGAGCGATTATACATCTCCGTTACTAGCCCCATGATTTATGATGTCAACAGTTTAAAGCAAATAATAATATGCAACACTTTTTTTGTCGATTTAACTAAGTCATTCGACTTCGACTAACGCCAAAAGGATACTAAGTCACGACTCTCTCAATAATGTAACGGACATAAGCTTCAACACCCTGTTTTATTAATATACAGGACAAGGAAATATCATTAAAAATTAATTATAACAATTTAATACATCAATAATGACTACATTCTTCTTTTAAGAAATACCTTAATTTGTACCAATGACTCTATGCATAGACTACTGCTTAAACCATAAATTAAAAGAACAGATCTATAGACAATAAAAGATGGCTAACGCTATGCATAGAGTCGTAGTTAAAAATATTATTTAAAAATAAACATTTTGGTATTCAAATATTCTTATTTTCTACATTCGTTCATACGTCGCGGAAATTTTGTGAAATCAATGTGATAATAGAATTGTTCCTATTATATCTTTGGAGTTAAAACTCAAATTGCATTAATGACCAACATACATTTTCCACGTACGTATGAACAATACATACAATTAAAAAAATACAATAAAACCAAAAAACAATTGGTTGAAAATAATTACAAAAAAACAAAGATTATCAAAAAAATAATTAATGTTATAAAAAATATATAATATTGTATAATTATTTGTCTGATTAATACAATTGCGTAATTATAATAATTATTATACACCTAAATTATTAATATTAAATGGATGATGCTATTAAATAGACAACGAAGTAATTAACCTAACACTTTAACCAGACGGCAGTGTTACCAAATAATTATTTTATTTAACATTAATACTATACCAAGGTAACATTAATTTTATTTGAAATAACCCTTTTTTAGAGAAAAACATGTTACATGCAATATTCTCTTAAAATACTTTTATAATACATCACAATTAAAAAGTGTAATGATCTTGATTATTTTTATTATATATAAATCGATAGCAAATACAAACATGATAAAAATATAATATGAGTCACCTCATCTTTCTCCTTAAGTGGCAAAAAATCTGACAGTCGAAAAGAAAAAAAAAAGAACTTGCCATAAAACCAAACCATTCAGTGTGGCCTTCTTCACAAGTAGATGAGTATATTTTGGAACATGATTAGATTAATTTTCTTTATTCGAAAACATAAAAGACCATACTTATTCAATATACACTTCTGTTTTTTTAAAAATAAAATTGTCTTGTTTATAAAAGTATTTTAACACAAATATATGCTACAATAATATACAGCTTTATTTTATATATTCCAATCATTTAGACACTGGTAAGCTCTTTTTATCTTAAGCGTGGTCAGACACAAGCTTAAACTGTACCTTTTACGTTACAGAATACGGTTCAATCTGCTTCAAACTTCGCAAAAATTCGTTTAGAACATCAATGTTTTCTGCTTAACTTTCCAGTGTTTAAACAGTAACTTAAATATTAATTAACGCCATTATCATGTGGTCGACTAGTAAGACTAATAGTCAAGGCATATCATTATTAGTAACGATAAAAGCGAAATAAATGCATCGTTTAAGACACCTCATTATTTATCAAATAGATAATATTATACCAAACTAAATAATACCAAAATTAATCTCAAAAGTCAAGACGGATAAATACTAATAAATGGCATGTTAATTACAGATTGCATCAGCGTTTTCAATTTAAAAGATTACAATTTAACTATAAACAAAATATTTCGAGGAATGTCTGTCACATAAGTATATACAAAAAAAGTACATGTTAAAAAATTATATACTTCAAGTGGCGTCATCTTTTGATTACAATAAAAAACTTCAATAAAAAAAAATGTGAATAAATACATACCCCCTTACTTATAAACGCCTCTTAAATTTAATCACTGTTTAGCGTGATTTTTATTAGTAAAATCAATCTTATACCAAACAAAACCGTAAGAATTTAAGCTAATCAATTGACTAAAATTTATGAGGCGTTTATGAGTAAGGGGGATAGTGTCTTTTAGAAAGCGTTCTCAAGATTCAAACTAAACAGAATTTGTAATGTGGGTTTTGGAACAATTGCCCTTAGTCCAAATTGGTAACTACAAAAAACAGTTATTAATTAATCAAAATGCCAATAAAATAAAAAGAAATAAAAATATGTAGGTACATACAAAGTGAATTACATTATTCCATTTACACAAATATTTTATACTTACATTTAAAAATATATGCTATACCTTAAATGGTTGTTTTAAAAAATAAACTTCTGTTTTTACGAACTTGGACTAAGGTGACCATAATAATATAATATAATATTAACACAATTTAATATTTTCTCTGAAGGTTTCAAATCTTTTAAACATAATACCAATACAATAATGATAAAATTCCATTATCTACTTTAAAAATGACGTTACCAAAAAATATATTCTACTAAATTATTGTATAGAATAAATAAAAATAATATTTTATATTCTACGAAATTGTAGTGACATTTGATGGCTACAATAAATGCTTTGTTTAACGGTTTATCTAACGTAATTATATACTCTTGGTGAATATTCATACACCGCATTGTATTTAAAAAAAGGAATACTCAAACCGAATTCGGTCTAAATGATTTGTCAGCAAAAGTTCTTATAGGGCGATAAAGTATTCGCATGTTATTTGTAATAACACGCAGTTTAGTAATAATATTTTTATTTACCAAATATATATATTTTATTCTATATGAAACAATCCATAAAATAGCAATAAAAAGATAAAAATAAACAAGTTAAAGTTTTAAATTACGAATAGACAAAGAATGAAAAAAGTCTCTTAAAAAAGATTGCTTCAATACAGAATAACTAAGTTTATGAAGAAGTAAAAATTGTTTAAGACTTGTAATATTTGTAATCTAGAAGAACGGGGTCTTAGGAACTACTAAAAATAAAAGAAATTGTCAAAAAATTGGATTGATACCAACCCTGTCTGACCAAAAAAAGGTATATATGTCGGTAACGTTTCCCTTTATATACATATAAAGGAACATTATTCATTTACATAATTACAGTTAGTTAAACCGTTTCCAACATTTCACCATAGGTGGAGGTAGAACAAAATTATTCATTATTTAAAACATGAGGCATAAATAAATGCCTCTATAACATAACAGTACCTTAACATTTGGTGTGTAAGCTGACATAGTATTATAGCTTGGAATGCGGGCGTGACACTACCTCGCGCCACCAACTCGCTCGCTCGAACGCGCCCGGCTGACTGAAGAAGGCTTTCTGAATGTTTTGGTACAACTGAAACAAGATTATGTATATTTTATAAAAGCTATTTTCATCAATTTAATATACATATTATTAGGTGATTGTTTTGTAAGATATTTTTAAACATAATAAAACTATATAATATAAAAAAATATAAAATACTTTTCTGTAGTTGTTTTTAGTAGTTGTTTTTAAAAAATATTGTGTATTTTTTTCTGTAATATCAACAATAGCAATGTGTACCAAAAATTTTGAAAAGAAGAATGACAATTGAAAAATTTGTCACTCGAGGCAGGGCTCGAACTTGCGTCTCTGAACTATACGCAAAATACAAAATTTAAAACCATTACGTAAAGGGTATTTATTGATCCTTAGTTGATTAACTTTGTAAACAAACACCACATATTGCAAATTCAATAGTTTTTACATAAATCGCACACTTTGATATGGATGAAAATTGCATTAAAAGTAGCATTAAACGTTTATGCAATAGAAAACACCTAAAATACTTTGATTTAACCACTCTCTTTCTTAAATTTTAAATAAATGAAATTTTTTCCTACGTCAAAGGAGAATGTTTTTTTTGGGCTAAAAAGTCAAAGTCTGTCCCTAGGTCACCAACTAGGTTCATTATAAAGATTGATATGTAAACAACATTTTCTTCTATGGAACCAACAAAATTCGTCCCACAGAAATCTAGATATCAGCTCTTCAAAAATAAAAGCCCTGTGGCACTCCAAGCAGTTATCTACTAAAAAGTCAGTCTGTTCCCAGGTCACCAACTAGGTTCATTACAAAGATTGATACATAAGCAACATTTTCTAACGGTAATAACTGGTTGTTAAGAGGTGGGGTTCAATCTAGGCATACCCGTTTTTTTTTGTTACATTGGGGTAAAATGCCTATACCCACTAAAAGTCCCCAGCCGCACTCCTTCATCGCCTACATGGAGGGGGCCTGGGAAACCGGCAGAGCCTTTGCGTCCAGTACCCCTCCGGCGATCCCCGCCATTACAGGCGGGCCCTATCTAGGCCCTATATATATATACTCATCAATGAAGACAATATTGGGTTAGGAAGAGTGGCAGACGTACGTTGGGAACATATTGTGCTCATGTTATATCTATTGTATGGTTCTTGGCATGTGCACGCGATACAGTAAAGCATTAACCATCCAGCACAATCCATGGATAGTATCATGCCTATAGGCCGACCGTTTATCTCAGTCCCCGCCTGCGGTATGAAAGGGACGAGGGAGCGGGGTAGCCGTGTCCGTTATGGTAGCGTACACAAAAGCTATATTATCGAGTTGGTTACTATGCCAAATAAAATAATTTTTTCCAAAAAAAAACGACTTCAAAGACAAAAATTGCACTAAAAAGTAAAAAATAATAAGTTGTATTTTGGTTTTGCAACATTAAATCAGAAATTCTTTTTACTTAATTATAATCTAAAGAATAGGTTCTTTTAATTATTGTAACAAGTACGTATTGTTAAGGATATTTCTTGAAGAGTCTACAAATATTATTTATTTGTAGATTCTTTAAAATATAATCAAATTATTACAAATAATGTAATATTATTGTTATTTTTGGAGTCGGTGTCAGCCACGATAGTTATATTCTATTATTTATTCCTGACTATAAATTTAAAGAAATATGATTTCGTGTTATACACTGACTAAAGATTATGATGAGAAATAAGTACTACGAATCAAAGACAATTACTTAAAATTTGCATGCGAAAATGAAACGGCCATGTTTGTTTTAAATAAAATATTTATCAAATTAAAAACCATTTAAAGTGATCAGGATGTGTTAGACAAAACTCTATTGCCTTTTCTAACGACTTTGTAGACAAGATTTTGCATTATTGATCCTATTCCCGAATTAAGATTTTTTTCAATTGACGGTGCTGATTAGGCCTATAAACGCCCATAAGTTATGGAAAGCTTTAATCAGTTACTAAATAGGTATATTAAAACGATTGAACGTGACACAGGTATTTTAAAATATATTTATTTAAATATGTTAAAAATAGTTATTTAATATTTGTTTAATTTTTAAACCAATCCATAAACAATCAACAACTTTATGTCATAATGTCGAAGGCATATAATAATATAATCTGTAATTCATGGCCGCCATTCCATTAGCTTATGTATTATCGTATCTCGTTGGCTGACACCGACTCCAAAAATAACAATAATATTACATAATTTGTAATAATTCGATTATTTTTTAAAGAATCTACAAATATTTTGAATAAGAATGTTTTGAAAAAAATAACATTTAGTTACTTAAATAAGTCTTTGTTTAATTTGTGTAGTTTTAAAATATTATATTGCTATAATTTGCATATCCGATGTTGATAGACTGTTGAGACTAATGTATTCATACACTAACACCTGATGTACACAGTTTTGCAATAAATCTTTATCTTTTATCTTTAGTAAATATATTTGTTATTATAAGAATGGCTGATTTAAACTATAAATATAATTATAACTAAAGTCTTAGAAAATATTTACAAATAATAACAATTGTACAATCATTAATTATATATTAAAGTCCAACAAATCTAATAGGTACGGTATGACAGTTCTGACAAATTGAATAATAAGGTTGGGATAAAAAAATCGATTACAATAATATCCGAAATTTAAGAGATCGATTACGATAATATCCGATTTTTAAGACACTTTAATAATTAATCTCATTATTAGTAAAGGGTAGAACCTTTTGTAAAAAAAACACCACATATTGCAAATTCTCTAGTTTTTACATCAATCACACTTTGATATGGATGAAAATTTCTGGAAAATAGCATTAAACGTTTATGCAATAGAAAACACGTAAATTAGTTTGATTTAACCACTATCTTTCTTATATTTTAAATATATGTAATTTTTCCAACGTCAAATTTCACCATTTGACATCATTTGTACATTCTAGAATTTTGTCTTTGATTCCATTTCTCAAAGGTCAAATACTAAAGTCTATAGTCTGTGATTGACACGACCCCATAGTTGTTTACCTTTATATTCAAGACGTAATAAATAAACAGTAGTATTAGATCTAGTACATTTAGAGAATAAAAAAAAATTCCAAACATTACTTTTATTTAAATTATAATTAATTAAATAAAAGTAATGTTTAGGAATTTTTTTATTCACTACTAAGACCTTAATAAGTTGCCTCCCGTCACCTTCGACCACGTCGAGTACTAGTTATAAGTAATAGTTAGTTACCTGTCTAACGATAACAACGATTTTTCGTATATGTAAACGATTTTTTTGCATACAAGTGTATCCGAAGAGTCGCAACACTACGAGCAGTAACCTAACTACGTGACTTTGCAATGAGGTCAAGAATAGAACTATAAGATATTATTTACTATGTAAATATGTGTTATTTTGCTTTATTTGAAAGTTTTCAATTACATTTATATATAAAGAATTGTACATTTTTAGATACAATAATAAAATCTTTCTAAATTCATGGTTTTACGAAAAAGGTTTTCGAAACTGAATAATGTACGCATGAACAAAGTTGTTTCAGTTTGAAAAATATGAAACGTCATACTGTATCTTTTAGATTTGTTGAACTGTAAAATCACAGTATAATCACATTACAATAATCACAGTTTACATTAAAACAGGTATGATTTAAACATATTAATTTGTAAGAATCATTCTTAGAAAATATTTACAGATAATAAGAACAATAATAATAAGAGTTTTTTTTTATTTTTACACTCTTATTTATGCTACCATAACGGACACCTAGTCAGTATGTCAGTATGACACTAGTGCGGTATGCTAGTCCGTCTTCTATAAAATTTACAAATGTCAAAGATGGTGGCGTCATCTTGCAACTAGAACTCGTACTTTCTTAGAGAAAATATGCAATCTAAATTATTACACAATTTAAAGCCTGACCAGAAAAATAAAAAAACCTCTCCAGGTATTTCGATTGGTTTAGGGTATAATTTCAATTTTTCCTTCTTGTTATTTTATAAAAATAAGCTAGCTAAAAATTAGAGCTGTGTTGTGATGTGATGTAGTTCGGGTCACAGTATCTAGATGGCGCCGTTTTGCCAAAAAATCAAGAGATAGCTCTCTCCTTTGTCCTCGCCCCCCGCGCACCCCTATTACCGCAGGCGGGGTCTGAGTTAAACGGTCTGCCTATAGATTGTACCCTACCTCGTAACAGCCAGTTATTACCGTTAGAAAATGTTGTTTACGTATCAATCATTGTAATGAACCTAGTTGGTGACCTGGGGACAGACTGACTTTTTAGTAGATAACTGCTTGGAGTGCCAGAGGGCTTTTATTTTTTGAACAGCTGATATCTAGATTTCTGTGGGACGAATTTTGTTGGTTCCATAGAAGAAAATGTTGTTTACGTATCAATCTTTGTAATAGACCTAGTTGGTGACCTGGGGACATACTGGCTTTTTAGTAAATAACTTTTGCATGGAGTACCACAGGTCTTTTAATTTTTGAACAGCTGATATCTAGATTTCTGTGGGGCGAATTTTGTAGATTCCATAGAAGAAAATGTTGCTTACGTATCAATCTTTGTAATGAACCTAGTTGGTACCTGGGGACAGACTGACTTTTTAGTAGATAACTGCTTGGAGTGCCACAGGGCTTTTAATTTTTTGAACAGCTGATATCTAGATTTCTGTGGGGCGAATTTTGTTGATTCTTTAAACATGTAATAAGCTCAATGGTATAAGTCAATGTACAATGGTTACAAACGTGGGGGCAGCAATTTTTATTTTAGCCCAAAGCTCCTAGTAAAAAAAACATTCTCCTTTCAGAGATAAATATTAATTTCACCATTCGACATTTGTAGATTTTAGAATTTTGTCCATGATTCCTATACATTTCACAAAGGTCAAAGACTAAAGTCTTTAGTCTGTGGTTGAGACGACGCCATAGTTGTTTACCTTTATAATCAAGTCGTAATAAATTAAGAGTAAACTCATCAATTGCAATATCGAAAGTTTACGGTTGTTGCGCCCAGATGGCGTTGTTACAGTTGGATTTTATATTGCGAGGGCTAAAGGCGCCGTATAAAGCAATGTGGCAAAAGTACAATTTGAGACAGAGACTCGGGTAGCCAAGCGGTCAGGACGCTGGACGCGAATAGTCCAGAGACACAGGATCGAGTCCTGCCTCTAGTGCCATTTTTTTTCCATTAAAAACTAGTCAAAGTAACATAGTTATTATAAACTTACATGTCCATCGCTCTTCCCGAGCACAGAGTTAAGCACAAAGTCAGTGGGAGCGAGCGCGTCCACAACAGACACCACTTCGTGCTTTAACTCTGAACACAGCTCTAGTATAGCTTCGCGTAGTAACCTTGCTAACGATTCACCCTGAAAAATAAATACAGTAAATCGTTAAATAAATACCTTATCAATAAAATAAATTATTAGGTCTGATGCAGAAGGCAGTACTGCTTGACAAGGCACGCATTGTGAGGAGGTTCCTATCCCTAACCACCAGTAGCTTGGTCCCTGTACCCGATGCCGGTGGGTCTACCTTTTTTATATTTTTAAATGTGTTTATTTTTATATCTATATTTAAAAATGTTAATTAATGTGAAAAATGTAAATAAATAAATTATAAAATAAGATTATTTTTCTTGACAACAGATCTGAACACGAGAACGACCACAATATTTTATTCGAAATTAATTTTTATTTTTTATATTAAAAAAGTTCTAAGTAGCTTCAATGAATTTTGCAACTGAATCTATTGGAAGTATAATATCATATTTCTTTTCACAAAAATATTAAAAAAACGTATATTGAAGATCAGGTTAGGTAAATCAAGAAACATTATTAAATGTTTATAAACTTCAAAGCTCAAAACCATAGTCAATTCCTCACCTGTGCATATCCTCCTTGATATAACTCAACTAAATGCTGATCTAAAGACCACAATCCATAGAGAGAGAACAATCTACCAAATACTGGCTTCAAAGACTCTTCCTTCTTGTCCATACATTCCATAGAGAACATTATAACTAAATATTCAGCATATGACTTAGTCAGCTCCTTCCATTTGTATACTTGTGACATAGCACGGGCCTCGAACTTGGACAATCCTTTAGCCACTTCGGATTCATACTTTTCATTCGTCTGCTTTAGTAGATAACATATTAACCATTTGTATGTAGTTGTGATGACTGGAATGAGAAAATATATTGGTTTTATTAGTTAAGCGTAAGTTTAGCATATTATCAAATGAATGTAGTATGTTATAACTAGCTAGAAAAAAGTCTATTTCAATAGGAAAAAATTCAAAGATTGTTTTTTCTGTAGCACCCTTTTTTTCAAAAACTATAGTAGCTTCAGTAACACTACGTAAAATTAGCCCTGCTAATGAAAGTCCTATCAAAATCAATCCAGTCGTTTTTGAGATTATTCGGAACATACAGTCAGAGCGACATAATATCGTGATAATACACGCATATTTTATACTCACATTCTCTTGTCTTAAGTTCCTCAGTGTTCGTACACCTAAATTTCGCGGCCAAGCACCGCTCCCAATTCTTCAAGAAGGTGACAGTGTTGAGGGGTGAGTCCAGAGTGCCTCCATTCCTGGCTAAATGAAACTGTCGTAGCAGCCAGTTCCCGGTCTGCTGGGAGAGTACATTGTTGTCGCCTTCGTACGTCACTGTGGCCTCGTGGTTACTGCGGATTTCGCCTAAGTTTGTGCACTGCCATAAAAAAGGTAGGTATTGCAATTTTGATCCATAAAAATAAGTGAATTTTCTGTATAAGTATTGTGGCTTTTGGCACAGTTTTGCCGTACTCTACTATAGGAAAACTGAGTCATAAAAAAGTTTTACCCACTTTCTTATTTCATGAATTTCCTAATTAAAAATCAACTCTAAACAAAGTGTTGAATCACAGAAATTAGACAAAAACCAAATTTCTTTAACAAATTTTAATTTTATGTAGGTATATAATACAGGTCCCTAAGAGGATTCATTTTTTTTAAGAGTAGTTGGTCTCCTACTTCACACGGCTGTGGTGGGGCTGATGGCTACCAACCAAAGACATTTAAGTGACGTGACTCAGGGGCACCCCCTGTGGGGTACGAACCTCGGCCTGGACCGTCACAGGACGTGCGGAAGGCACGCCCTCTAGGAGCGAATGCGTCGAGGACGGAACTACGGGCGTGTTGTGGTGGCTTCGCGAGCCGTGAATGGTCTTCGTTGAGCGATGGTGATCCTAGGGTTCCAAGTGCGGGTGTTGTCAAGTCACAACATAATCCTCCTGTAATCTGCCATTAAATCATCATAACAACCCATTAATGTCCCACTGCAGGGACAGGCCTCCTCCCATGACGGAGGGATAGTTGGTTCTGCCATTATATAAAGCAGGTGTACCTTCAAGTAGCCGTGTCCCCCGCAGGCCTCCCTGCAGTGTTGCGCGGCGGCCAGCACGCTCCACGTCAGCAGCGGCTTGCTGCACGACACCATCGCGTGGATCTCTGACACCGCCTCGCTCTGAAATAAAACATAGTTTAAGGGTTTATTTTAGAGAAAAATGCAATAGACATTTTTATTAACACGCTTTTATTAGCTTTACTTGTAAAATAGTAGGAGACTTATAGGGTATTGATCCTTACTTGATTAACTTTGTAAACAAACACCACATATTGCAAATTCACTAGTTTTTACATCAATCGCTTACTCTGATATGGATGAAAATATCTGGAAAGTAGCCTTAAACGTTTATGCAATCGAAAACACGTAAATTACTTTGATTTAACCACTATTTTTCTTAAATTTTAAATAAATGTAATTTTTTCCAACGTCAAATTTTACAGATAAAAATTAATTTCACCATTTGACATTTGTAAATTCTAGAATTTGTCCTTGATTCCCATACATTTCATAAAGGTCAAAGACTTAGTCTGTGGTTGACACGACGCCATAGTTGTTTACCTTTATAAGCAAGTAAGGATAAATACCCTACACATCCAAGATAGCGGAACAAGTAAAAGCGTTTTTTTTTGTTGGTTTTTTTAAACTATTACGTTATGTTTGTATATAATTTTGCGATGAAAATTTTTTTAATGACCACTATTGTTCACCGAACAATAGGTCGCTGGAACTTTAATATATTTTTGGTGTCAGTTCATTTTCAATGTTTTTGCAATAGTGTTTTATAGTTGCTCGTTATGAGCGAAGTATGAATGAAATATCGTTTTGAGTGACTAGTGTAAATCGATTAATTTGATCAATGAAAGTTTACACAACATTATTCTAGATGGTGCTTATTATTCAATATGATTATTACTCACCAAGTTATCTACTTTCATGCCTGCGTTAGATTTTTCTACTATGTTAAGATATACTGTAGTAAAGTTTTGTAAATACATTCTAAACATAACCGCCGCAGCCACGTATCCGAAAAGACGCCATTGCTGAAAGCATAACATATTTTATATTTAAAACAACTGAATACAAAACAAACAGAAGAAAACAAACGCAATATATTGGAAACTAGAAAAAATAATCGTTTTGAGACCGCAAGTAGTACTTCTCTTTTATGTATCACTGTAGAGTAGAGTGAAGTGACTTACGGAGGGAAACTAGGATTATTAATGGCACGGTGCCCAGGCGTATTGCTATAGGGTTTGATGTCAAGTTTTCTATCTTTTTTTTATAATTGGCTTTTACGACACACAGGGACGAATCTTGCCGGCTGAGAACAAACATTTGTGGGTCGGGCAAAAAATTGCTCTCCACAAGATTCATTCCGCCAGTATATCCCACGTATTACGCGCCTGGTATACCACCCAAACAATTAGTAAAGAGGTTTATTGTTCTTATTTCTAAAAGCACCAAATCTCCAAAAACTATATAAACTGACTTACATGTAACTGATATTCAATGAGCGGTATCTCTTGATCTCTGTTGCCGAACTGTTTACGTGTGGCGGCGTATCTAATAGCGATGGCCACAGCACTCGCTATGGAGTGACAACTTTCTTGCATTATACCAATACGACCTGATCGACAACAAACAAAATATATTTTAATACATATTATAAAAGTGTGGAGTTCGCGGTGACGTAACAGCACGCCTCCAACGAAAAGGGAGGATTCTCCGACCAGGCGAGGGTGATCGTGCCTGGCGGGCCAACTGCCCAACGGTTATTCGTTGGACGTTGTAGATATGCGGAATCGCTGTGCGAATTTTGATATCGCGATTCAGGACGTAGTGGCGACATCTGTTGATTGTGGGGGGTACTGAGATAGTGTAGGTGTTCGCTTGAGTTAGTCGCTAGATGACGCTACAAAAGTATTAGAAGTCATTTCATCACCCATAAGACGTTTAGCGTCCCTCTTATAACGATCCTTATGAACAAGGTAGTCTAACGCATGAGGAATCAACAACTTTATATCTTCCGATACGCAAACAAATAGAGACGAAAAAAGAAACAAAAAAAAAAATTAGAATTAGGATTTACTTTTGGCTGGTCTATGGCTTAACTCATGATATGACATACATACTTAGAGTAAGTTGAAATGAAATATTTTTTTAAATTAATTTTGAAAATGCTTAAAATTGTAATTCACATTCGTCTGCGAATAAATTACCTAATTATCTACCATTTTTTGACAAAATTTTCAAAATCTTGCAATTAAGTTTAATTTTGAAACAACGAATTTTGAGTAGTTTACCTGCAGATAAATTTTCAAGTGCTGCCCCTAATATTCTCGAAGGATCTGAGAAGGAAGACTCGTAGACTCCATCCTCAGTGACATCCGCAGTTCTGTTCAACAAATTCTCTCGCGGTATTCTGTACTGGTTGAACATTATAAATCTGAAACAAGGGCAGCCACATTGCTATAAAGTAAATATTTTTTTTCTAGATAAATTGTAGGTAGCAGAGTAATTTTATATTATAAATCAAATCGATTATAGATATAATTATAATACAATTACGACTAGGTATATATGTTACGGCTAATACCCGAAGTGCGGCTAATACTGCTGCAGATGCTGTGAGTCATGAGTGTGACGCGGGGCGGAAGACGTGGCGGGACACGCATCTAAGTTTTATCCAACAGGGATTGTCTGTACCTAATTCTAGCCGGAATGGTATCGGATAGACCTAGTTTTATCTAACAGGGATAGTCTGAAACTAGTTCTAGCCGGAATGATATCGGATAGCCCTAGTTTTATCCAACAGTAAATGGCTGGAACTAGTTGTAGCCGGCATGATGAAGGCTAGACCTAGTTTTACCCGAAAACAATCGGCTAATACTAGTTTTAACCAAGAGTATGTGGCTACACCTAGTTCTAACCGGCTAAAACTAGGTGCAGCCGCTCTTCGGGTTTTAGCCGTAACATATCGCTCCTCGAATACAAAAGGGACACAAATCGAAATGCTATAATTTTACAGGGCGGCCAAAACAAATTTTTAAAACGATTTTTTTTTGAAATTTTATATATTTATTAATTAAATATAAGATGTTAATATATCATTAGATGCGTATTTTTAAGCTCTATCGGTGGACAATCTGAACTTTGTAATATCTGTTACTGGTTAATATAAAATAACACAAAAGTCTCTTTTGCATTCAAAATTTTAATCAATACCATATAAAATATGTCAAAAATTTTACAAAAACTTTAGAAATAAAAAGGGATTTATTAAATATTTTCGTATTTTTTTTAATTATAAAGCTTAATCATATTACTAGCTACTTATGAACAAAAGTGAATAGACATCAGGAATGTTTTGTATTAAATAATCTAAACTAAACAATATTAGCTTATCATTAATAAATTGAGATCAAACTTTGTACGTACGTGTTTAAGTTTAATTAAACATCTCTTTAAACATTACGAATATAATTTTACGAGGTTATACCTCGTAAAATTATATAAAAAATAACACTTTAATAATTATAAACAAAACAGTAATACAAATAAGACCTAATCTTAGCATTTCATGGATCCTCCGTGCGAGTTCATCGCGTGATAGAGGACGGAGCACTTGCATAACAGTGTCTGGGTCTAACGACCCAGATGTAGGTTTAGCGGCCCCCTTACAAGTTACAACGCGTTAGCGGTCACCTTCACTGTCTGCTATGTTCCGTCCTCTACCTATCCAAATTTGGTAGGAACCTAACAGTGCCGTTTTGGACATTCGTGATAATAGAGAGCTTACTGAAGTTCTCGGCAGTCCTAGCTCTTTTAATAAGCTGTAGAGGGATTTAGCTGGAGTACACCTCGCACCTATTTCCACGGCATCTCATTTGTCAAGTGAAAGTAGATATTTAATGTCTTAATTGCGTGGTCTTCGGGATGTTAGTTTTCCACGGTACCGTGAGCTCAATAAGTACTACACGCTCTTTTAAATGTGAGTAAAGGAATATGGCTGGTCTTAACGGGGACACATAGATATGCTCCGGGATTCTGTAGTGTGTTTCATACGTGTCAACTAGCAGTGTCCAATCGTCTGTCGAACTCAGGACTGAAAAAGGCTTAAAGGTGGTCTTTTTAGTGGTGCCTTTCTTAACAAATTGGATGTATTGTCTTTCATTTGTAGTCAGTCCTTTTTAGCTATAGCGATCGATAGACTCACTGCCTCGCGTATTGACTAACTTCGTAACTAGTAGGTTATCATTGAGTAAGTGAGGTTCTACTCGAGAAGTTCCGGGTTGAGGTGAAATACAAATTGGTTTGGTAATTACTGTTGACTGTACATCTCCTTCAGAATCGGAAAATGCTTTAAGAAATGGTAGAAAATTAGGATCTTAAACTGTCATCTGCAGAAAAATCGGGATTTGATGTTGTTTTGAGATTGTCAATTTCAAGATGTTCATCAAGCGATAGTGTCGCTTCTTAAGTCACTCTGCCCAAAAACTATTTTTGGCCTATTTGTGACTTTGGTATTTGTTACAGAGCTTCCATCACTGTCTTCGCTGTCCAATATTGATAGATAGATTAAGGTCAGCTTGACTATCTGCTACAGAATTTGTATCTGAAGAATTAATAGGTAGTATAATCTAGCACATTATTATTGTGGACAGCTTTGTTCTGATACATTTAAGGTTGCCATTGTTAATATTTTTCGTGCTCTGCTCATTTTCAAGTAATCTTTAAAATAACAACATTTAAGCGGAACATCACTGAAACAATTACAACAGAAGAAAATGAACATCAAAATAGTAATTATTATTTATATAAAAACACAAAATTTCAAAAAATATTAATTTATTCTAGTATGTTTCAATGGTAAAGGGACGTATTTTAAATTATTGCTAGTGTTGTATTAAAAAACATGATTACAGTCAACTAATATTGGAATACAGAAAAGATGCAATTTATATATGGCACTTTTGTGTTACATATTATAATAACAAATAAAGATGTTAGAATGCAAAACGGTTGTTTCTAAAAATATGGTACTTTTGTTTTACATATTATGTTAACAAATACGAATCTCGGAACGTAAAATGGACGTTTTCCAAAATATGGCACTTTTGTATCATATGACTAAGTTTGAAATACTTATCTCAGAATGCAAGACGGTCGTTTTCCAAAATATGGCAATTTTGTATTAAAAAATATAATTAGACTCACCTGAAATTTTTAATGCAATAAAGACGTATTTTGTGCTGTGGCACTTTTTCACGGAACTTACGGGCGTTCTTGTTGAATGTCAGGACGTAACTAAAAAAATGGCGGTTTTGCACTGACATTACCTACCAAAGTGCTCAAAATCAAAAAGGGCGTTTTGTCAGTGTGGCCAAAATATAAAGAAAAATGATGGGTGTTTTTGTTAAATATAAAATATAGTCGATTTAGGTATCATTTTACCAATAAAACCATTTTCATAATTTTTTTAATTGTGGCCGTTTTGTATTCAAGGAGCGATATATATTATGTGTTACAATAACTTTTAATTAAGTATGTGCTTATTATTGATGGACGGACGACCTGGTAAGAACGGCGAGAAGCCGATGGATGAGGGAAGCACAGGATCGCACAAGGTGTGTAACACTGTGTAATATTATCATTTAGTACTAAATTAATAACATTGAAACATTTACAAGTAATTCGAAGAATGTTTATGAATCATGAAACAATATTTTTGTTATCTAGTAAGTAAAATTATAACGAATTATTATCTATAATATGGATAATCATTAATTCTAATATAAGGTATTATGAGTTATTGCACGATAACAAGTGCACGACGTGACATTACTGAGATAATAAAATACTTATCTACTTATGAACTAATAAATGTTATCTTTCTTTAAGGACGGGCTTCCTTTAGTGATAAGACTGAGAGCTTATTGCCAGGACCTCCAGCTTCTATAAGCGACGGTCTTTAGATAAAGGCCAGGCTGCCTGCTGACCCTTACAAAAGCAGGGCAAGACGGCAGCATGACTTTAAACGCCCCCACCACAGTGAATTTTTCCTTCTTTTTATTTTGTACAGATAAGATCAGCGAAATTTTACGACATCTGTGGTATATGGACACAGTGTGTGAATTGTTATTCCATCACCATACGGAAGTATAATAAAATATTTTAATCTATAATACGTAATGTTTTATTGCCTTTTCTTAATCCACAGTTTGAAGATAACTTAAGTTATCTATAGTAGCGTGTATTAAATAGACACTAAGGATTTGTCTAGCATGATGATATAGAAAGGTGTGCAAAAATTATCATTATTAGTCCCCCCAATTGGTTGAAAGCAGCCTCTATGGGCACATGCATAGGGTAAAGTAAGTATTCGCAGCTCGAGAGAAAGGATCCTGACGACATTCGTGCCTGGATATTTAACAAGTTGGCAACTTGGCGTCCTCTGTGGCGTAGTGGTTATATAACATGACTGCTAAGCAGAGGTCTCGGGTTCGATTCCCGCTCAATGCAAATATTTGTGTGCATGAACACGATTATTTGCATTGGTCTGAGTGTTTCTATGTATGATATGTATGTATTTACAAAAAAAAGTATATAAGTACTAATATCCGTTGTTCTGTTACCCATAACACAAGCAGGTTAAGCCTAGCTTACTTTGGGAATAGATGGCGCTGTGTAGAGATGTCCATGAATATTTATTTTTAAATATCTCTTACTTTCGACCACCTCTTTGCTGTCAAACACTCTCTGTGTGTTACCCATCTAGACAAGGACATTACAAACTTGAAGACCATTGCTAAGCAGAAGATATTTGCCTTTCGATGTATTCATAGTTCATTTACACCCACTAAGGTTTAAACTTAATAAAGTTACGCAGCGAATTCTATGAGTTAGGTACGTCGTGTAAAGTGTGTAACAAGCGAGTGTAGGCATGACAAATGAATTGCAATGACATTGACAAGAGGAAATTAAAAATGGCGTAGCTGTCACGGTATTCGCGTATACGAATACTACGCAGAAAAATTGTTTATGCAATCCATAAAATATTCTCATGTGTTGAATATTCTTTCGTTGTATACTACTAAGGCCAATTTACAAAAAATAATCTATTTTGTTAAAATTATATATGTATATTTATACTTTGTTTCATTTTCGCCCTCACTAATTTAAGCTCTAAAAAGGTTTTTCAGGTTTTCATGGCAACGCGATATTACATAGCCTATAATTCTTAAATTAATTAGGTATACAAGCCAAAAATTATGATTCAAACCAGTAGTTCCTGAGATTATCATGTTCAACCAAGCAAAATTGCCTTGAGTTTAAATTGACACATTTTTAGCTAATGCACTTAGTCTGAAGAATGACTCGAGTAAAGGGTTTTTCCAATGACTATGTTTATATACTTATCAGTCGTTAATACCTGGTAGTATTAATCAGTGTGTGTATCTTGAGTATGACTAAGTACTTACACTAATAAATAATCAATAATGAAAGTTGTAAGTGCCCTCTACACGTCCGTCTGTACTAACATTACTCTCTCAACCAAGTTTGCAAACTGTATAAAATGAAATAGTCTGGTTTAGTTTATTTCTTTACAGCTTCCGCACAAGGGGGATCAAATCCCTGTTACGAGGATACTTTTATACACATCAAATTATTGTATCCCCGAAACATCCAGGCTAATCACAATCATTTTTGTACCAATGTACAATCGTCCTGTGTGTGTTTCAAGCCATGCCGTAGTCGCCGTATCTCCGTAGCCGCGTGCGCGACTTTTGCACCACTTAGACAATCGTAATATTAAGTATTGACCCTTACGTACTGTGCCGTCTTTACGACATCCTCAAAATAAGATAATATTACGATTATATTAGATAGTATTACGTATACGTACGTAGGATATCATGACTGTATTTTAAACTCATCACCAAATGGTCACCCGTTAAGATTAATTGATGGAAAATACGACATCATCATCAATGGACGTCCAATGCTGCACATAGAACTCCTCCAAACAAATTATATTAATAATTTCTAGCACTAATGCGACATATTTGTGCAGAAATGTGAAATCTTCATTAAAACGGAACGATGAAACCACTTGCAAGTAAATTACGTAGAGTCTGATAAGGTAAGGCATTACTTGCTGCTTATTGATAAGACGGCCTTGATACCACTTACTCATAATGTCATAACTATTATATAATATTGTTAATTTTATCATGAATGTTTTTTAATGCAAAAGTATAAATTAAACACAATGTTTCATCATAAAGGAATTTGATTATTAGATAGGTATGCAAAGTCTTCAAATATTTGATTATTAGGTAGGTATGCAAAGTCTTCAAATATTTGAGTAAAACACTTTGTTTCATGAGCCTATCAATGAAGTTATGCAAAGTCCTCAATTACCGGTACCTTACCGGTACCTTCAACTCGAACCACTTTTGCAAAACGACATCCATCTACGTTGTTGCCACGCCTGTACAATACAATCTGCCGCAAGCTAAACATTAAAACAATGACAACAAAAAATGCAATAAAACATTTGGAAACTTGGCTTTTTACCTTAGATTATGACAAAACAGAAAATTTATTTAGAGAATAAACCCCCATCGGCAGTCCATATCAAAACAAGAACATACATTCACACATACTCAAACACACACGCATACACACATTCACTCACCACACCTACATAATATTTGAATTGTAAGCCCAAATTTGTGCCTAACCAAAACTTTTTTTTTTTTCTTATCTTGTATTGTTTATTTTGTACGGTGCGATAAGGAGTTATTTTTGTAATTGTTTCCTGCCATCTACAGGACAAGCTAAGCTTAGTGTAGAAGCCGCAAAAACTAATATTAAGCCCAAATGTTAAAGGATAATGCTCAAAAAAAACCCAGGCCCCGGCGCAAACGGTACATATCTCAAATTCTTAGTATAAAATAGTAGTTTCATACTAAAAAAAAATATAGCCAAAAATTCGTTTTTAAACGTAACATTTTGCTAATCCTTTTTTCGTGAAAGTAATTTTTAAATAGAAGTATTTAAAGAAAATATGTATATACATATATTTTAACATACTACGCTAACCATTATAAGTATTAATGCAATTTCAGAGCATTATTGCTCTTGTATACATGGCAAAAGAACTTTGGGTAGCTGCGCCCATATTATGAGTGTACTGTATTACTTGGGTTGGGCCAGACATCAAGATGATTTTAATCATCCCGGATACACTCTGGAAGATGTAATCATAGACTTAGAGAACCAATAATGTGTTTAATAATAAAATAATTTCATTTGCCTACTCTTGTTTTTTATTTAGTTTACCCTAACATTGCACAAAATGTAGATAGCGTTGTCAAAATAGATGCCTAAATGTCATTTATATTTTGGTAATGCCCCCTACTGAATATTATGTCACATATAAATACTTAAAATCTGAGATACATTTCATTTGCGCCGGGCCTGGGTTTTTTCCCCATACATTGTGAGCATTGTCCTTTGTAATAAACGTTTTTTATTTTATTTTATTTATTTACTTCAAGAAAAGAAATATATTTTGTGAGCCTATCAATTAAGTTTCCTCACATTATCATAACAGCCATTAACGTCTAATTGCAAGAAGAGGCCTACCCCATGTGTGAAGGTTAAATTTGCCAGCATGTACAGTCGGTCCCAAAAGTCACGAGTAAATACACCAAGAATCTAAGGGCCAGATTCAGAGACCGCACTTTGACTTTACTTTAGCAAAGTCTAGTTATTATCTCTGAATTTGAAAAACATTATTGTAATCTTTTCGCATAAAAAGTTTACTTTGGGAAGATTACTTTGAAAGAAAGTAAAGTCACGACTCTGAATCTGGGCCTTATATCTCAAATTCAGAGAAAATAACTAGACTTTGCTAAAGTAAAGGGTATTCAGCTACTTTTGAAATAACCGTGTTCAGCGTGTTATGGTCGTTTTGTACGTAAAGCTTATTCTGTACTCTTGACACTTAGGGTCAAATCATACTACAGCAGAGTCGAAGCGCATCGAAGCGTCATTCCAAAAACTAAACATATCAAATTCAACCTTAACTCCATGGTATACCGCACACATTACTTCTAAGATTGTGCGCGAAACCAATCAGCGTTTGTCAAGCGCAGAAGCGCGCATTAGGGCGGATTCGGAAGAATGCGCGCATATTTTTTAAATCTCCGAAGTAATGTGTACGTTACACTGTGGAGTTAAGGTTGAATTTAATATGTTCAGTTTTGGATCGACGCTTCGATGCGCTTCGACTCTGCTGTAGTATGATTTGACCCTTACCTACTTATGACATTTTTAGTGTTTATCAGTTTTAGCGACTCTTGGGGCCGACTGTACCATGCTGTCAAAGTTTTGTAACGTGTTGTTTCTTTTGTTTTCGTTGAGTAATATCGCTGTCAAGTTTTTTTTAGTTTACGACAACCACGGGTGATGACAGTCACCGGTAAAATAGTCTTTTTTTCACATTTCGCCATTTAGTGACAAAAGATAAACATACTTTTTTTTGTAATTCTATACTCAAAGGCAATGAGCGGTAACCGAATCTGAGACCTCTGCATTATGCAAGGCAATCTTAATAAAAAAAACCGTACGCCCCAGTAAATATAAAAGTAACAATACTATACAAATGACGTCTAGAAATGAATAATTCGTTTGGTAGCAGACCTCGAGTTATAACCTTCGTAGATGCAGTTCAACGCGCAATGTTTTTCCGGCGCACATATAACTACATTAATTTTAAAAACTATGTAATGGTAAGATTGGAATGGAAGCCTACTGCTGGACATAGGTTACTGTATAGGCTGTTGGCAGTTGTATCTATACTAATATTATAAAGAGGTAAAGTTTGTGTGTTTGTATGTTTGTCTGTGACGTTGTAGGGGGTAATCTCTGGATCTACTGAACCGATTTAAAAAAATATTTCTGTGTTGAATAGTCCATTTATCGGGAGTGTCATAGGCTATATAGTATCACGTTATGACTAATAGGAGTGGAGCAGTAATTAAATATGTTTAAAAAAGGGACGCGTTTTTTCGCCGTCGAAGAAGTGGGCACGGGTCTGCTAGTTACTTATAAATAGAATGTAAACTTAATGCAAAACCCTAACTATCAGGCCAGAGTGGCTTCTATCATCATCATCATAACAGCCCATTAATGTCCCACTGCAGGGACGGGGCTCCTCCCGTGACGGAGGGATACTTGGCTTGCTAATACCACGCTGGCCTGACGGATTGGTATAGGGTTTAAATTCAAGTTTTCCTTCTTTTTACTTCGTAAAGATAATATTCCCGGATAGTCCCTTAGTCGGTTTTAACGACACCCATGGGCTGAGATGGGGTGGTGACATATTGTATTGTATTCTTACTCTGTCACCATACGGATATCTATATACCTAGATTTTTCCTGTATATTATACATATATACCCGTCTTTGCTTGGAATACATTCTTAAGCAAAAAGTAGTCTTATTTTTCTTAATTTTATTAGGTAAATATACATATTTTAAGAAATAATAACTCACGTTAAACGTATAGCCCTACGGCAAGATTTCTCTTATACTCAATTAGAAAAAGTCTTAAGAATATTATTCAGGCATAATACTCATCAGTAATGGGCAAAAATATTTTATTATATTTATATTCCCCTTACATTTTTTAAGCTGGTACGCCTACGGGTAACAAAATCCATTAATTTTACTTACAATATTAAAAACGTAAAAGAACCTTAGTACGCAACAAAAATACTTATTAAGTACGTAAAATATTATAAGCTGATGATTGTTTTCTGCAAATGCTAATTCTTTTGTTGAAAACCTCGAAAAAGTAAAATATGATCATAAAAACTATTCAGAATATTTTTTTTAAATAACTTTCGAAAACTTATTGAAATAATTTCAGTCTGTCTTAACACAATATGTAATGTAAAACGGCAGAATATCGAAACCACAAATTTAAATGCTTGGGAATAGAAGGTGTATAATGATGATTGTCGTGTTGGCTGTGGGAGTCATCTTTTTCTAAACTATGTGATTCATCATCATCACCATCATAACAGCCTATTAATGTCCCAATGCAGGGATGGCCCTTCTCCCGTGACGGAGGGATACTTGGCCTACAAATACCACGCTAGCCAGACGGATTGGTACAGGGTTTAATTTCAAGTTTTCCTTCTTTTTATTTCGTAAAGATAATATTCACGGATAGTCCCTTAGTCGGTTTTTACGACACCCATGGGATAAGATGGGGTGGTGACATATTGTATTCTTACTCCGTCACCACACGGACATCATTAACTATGTGATTAGACCGACAAAACGATGGCGATTGAGTAAGTTATTTCATGCTTATCACACGTTGCATTCCTGAACTGTATTCACACGTTTTCCATCAAGATCGATACAGTCAGTAAACAAACACTTAAGATATTACTAATGAGTCACATTTCAAGTGAATGTGATAACTAACACATTATCAGTTACAGATATAATATGATGATACGTACGTCATTATATTAATAGAACATAAACTGATAATGATTACTCATTCATTAATCAATCAACGTATTAAAGGTTGATCAAAAAAGTTGATGGTGCAATGTCCACTCATATGAATAATAGTAAACAAATTATTTTAGTAAGGTGTGGTAGCTTTTGCTTCACCTTGCCTTGTTAAAATATTGAACGTGATAAGCGTGATACACGGTGAGAATAGGGGAAATGTTTCATCATTGTAGCAATCTAATTAAAAAGCACGAATATCATCCCTAATGGCAATACGGAAGACTTGACTGCAAATAGTTATTAAACAAAAAACTAAAAACTGCACAGAGTTATAAAACATACTCTAGACGGTATAAGGAGCTGGTCAACTTTCAAAAACCTATTAGTCTCAATGGCCATCGGTTCCGCGCACTGTGTGCTCTTAAATTGAACAATCCTGTTCCTCTATACATCTCCTCATTTCAGATTTAAATTTTATAAACATATGAAAGCACACTCATCCAGGTACCATAATATATTGTTTTAATCTATATTAATATTATAAAGAAGTAAAGTTTGTGAGTTTGTGACGTTGTAGGGGGTAATCTCTGGATCTAATGAACCGATTTTAAAAATTATTTTTGTGTTGAATTGTCCATTTATCGGGGAGTGTCATAGGCTATATAGTATCACGCTATGACTAATAGGAGTGGAGCAGTATGATGAAATATGTTTAAAAAAGGGACGGGTTTTTATCGCCGCCCAACGAAGTCGGCACGGGTCAGCTAGTCAGTTAGAAAAAGACATAAATATGCATTTCTGCTAAAAGACGACCACTGGACAAAGACCTACTGTTTATGTTCCGAACGCGCGCAAACAAATAAACATTTGAAGAATATAATACTGTAGTACTCTATAACAATATTGTAATGCAGAGTCAATTAGTGTGACCGATATAGCGAATTGATTTCCCTTATTATGCTCACGGTACACACGCCAGTGACTTTGAACGCGGGCTACGAAACCCACGCGTTGACTATACAACATAAGATGCTATTTATTTGTTATCTCTGCTAATGCGACAATGGAATAGCTGTAAAGTTGAAAAGACGCTAGTCGCTGAGTAAATTTTGGATGGATTTGAAAGAAAGAAAGAAAGAAAAAATATTTATTTTTTTATTTTGAAGTAAACACAGCATATTTCTCTGTAATTTTCAATAACATAAAACGCAAGGTGTATTCTGAGCCAGTGTAATTTCAGCTTAAAAGAAATTTGAAAACCATAGTTTTTTTACTAATATTCTAATATCATTGCAAGAAAAAGAAAACACAAAGAAGACAAAGTCTTGTAGGTGATATGGGAGCACATACCACCTAACATTTTATGTTCACAACAGGCATATTAGACGCAACTTGGCCACGCACCGCCACGCAAAATGGCATAGAATTTATACCGGCATTTAGTTCTCTTGCGACGGTAAAGGAGGATTTACACGGGTGACTAAAGCCGCACGATATTTGCCGCGCGGCGTAAATCGACCGTCTAAATAGCAATTCGGCCAGGCCGCTATGGAGAATTTGCAAGGCGGTTTGGTGAGGCGAATAGTCAAGCGATTAGCCGCACGGCAAAAATCGACCCGTGTAAATCCCCCTAAAGGGTAACAACTAGATTGTAATATATAATAACAACAATAACTTACCCATTATCAATACCATTGACGCCGATCTTCTCCCCCATATCTCCTACTATAAGTCCAGGATACGTTTCCAACGTCTCGGGATTTCTTATCGGCACCACGAACCCATGTAGTCCATGATTTGTGCCGTCAGGTGTTATCAATTGTGCGAATAGTAATGTGTGCGTACATGACCTACCTGGAAACAACATTTGTAATAATCATATTGTTATTTAGGTACAAGTTGTTTTAAAAATTCAGACATAATCAGACGGATTTCATACTCCCGGTTTCCGAATGACATTATCAGGAACTAAAATGACAGTTTTGACACTTGATTAGTTGATTTTTACTTGATCAGTCATTCGGAAACCGGGGTAACTCTAATTAAATGTTAATAAAGCATTTAAGTCTTCGCTTCATATAATTATGCACGAGCCATTCCTGTAAAGATAAACTCGCATATTTTTTTGATTAAATTTTTCGTTTTTTTTTACTATTTGAATAACTTCTCCTTGCGTCAAACTTCATGACGTCCATAATATATTTCCGTCATTGCATAGAAGACTTAGGATCTTACTTAATCTAGCATTTTCAACCTTAAATTCATCAACGTAAAAGTTAATTTAGAGTACCTTGTTTTTTTTTTTACAAAATAGAGCAAGTCATAATCATTAGTAACATTCGTCATACCAAAGAAAAAAAGCAAAACAAATATGAGTAAAGTTACGGCCTTGTGAGCACATAGTAATAATATGTTAATGAAATATAATTTATACTGGGAAAATATTTATTTAACTAAATATATAAACTATTCTATTTACAACTATAGTAATTTAAATTATGTAAAACCATTTTTTATTGTATTTTTTTTATATAAATAACCAAAGTCAAAAGGTCTTTTCATTGAATCCTTTTTTTGTTTAACTAAAATTCTTTATTACTAAAACAAAAGGTCAAGTTTTGAAAACAAAACAATTTCGAAATAAAACTGACAAAAAACACGCTAAACTATATTTATCTTAGTTTTTGTATAATTTTTTAACGCGAACAAGACAGTTCTTATTAACCTAGTCTAATCATTTACAATGCGCGCGATGCATTTTTCTTTCCTCACGCCAGTTTTCAAAAGGATTATAGATTATTATTATTATTCATTGGTTAGCGAGCTACGCATCTGCCCATTAGAACTTTGTGGCCTATCGAAGCACTATTGTGTCCTGGCCACTTTCACTATAATCGGACAATCGGCCATATCGTATACTGGTATTCTAAAGGGTTCTAAAGGTTTATGTGACATGCAGCGAAAACAGTTAAATTTCGATAGATGGGCTAGTATTTAATTTGGAACAGTAGTTCCTGAGATTTGGGTGTTCAATCGCTTTAGAACATTAGTATAAGAAGATTATATTTTTCGTATTAGAAGATAACATTCCGTAACATGAGAATTGCTTATAAAAAAAAAACTGTTACCGATAACACAAGCAGGTTAAGCCTAGCTTACTTTGGGAAAAGATGGCGCTGTGTAGAGATATCCGTGAATATTTATTTACTGTTTATATTTTAAGTTTTTTTTGACGACCTCGGTGGCGCGACGGTAGCGCAAGCGGCTGCCGTGTAAGAGGTTGTGGGTTCGATCCCCACGCAGGACAATAATTTGTGAGATCCACAAATTATTGTCCTGGTCTGGGTGTTCTTTGTGTCCGTTAATTGATGTTTGTAAAAGGTCCCCGCGACACAGGGCATGATCCCTAGTGCGGGAGTTGTCTTTTTTAGAAGAAAAAAAATTTAGTAAAAAGTTACAAGTACAAGAAAACAAAATGTCATCAAAGTAAATGTCACACAAAGTTTTACCTAGATTACCAACCCAGCATTTAGCGGCTTCGAAGTCAGGCGTGTGTATGACGAACTGCTTCTGTTGTGGGTCGTACGTCGCTGTTGTGCGCATCAGCCGAGCGTCGGAGCCGTGCGCTATCTCTGTTAGAGCGAAACTTGCTAGTGTCTGTGAAAAGGATTTATTTTGTACAACGTTTTGCAATAGAAAGGTTAAAAAGGAAACTTTATGATAATCATTATAAGAGCCTATTGAAAGGACGGCCCATTTCAAGTGAGGACAAATTTTATGGTCTCCCGACAACGCCGCTCCAAGAGTGTTATGATGATGGCATCGATAAACAAAATGAGGGATCTATATGTATTCTAGCATTCAATCGATCAACGTTGATTAATGCATTCCCCACACTGATCGATGAATGATAAATCGATATGTGTGGTAGAAACTAACAATCAACGTCGGCTAATCGATGCTACCATAAATTCTACTAACGATCGATTGGTATATTAAAACCCTAAGTAACAAACTAGGTTGTCTTTTTGTTTCCGTCAATACGGATATTTTCGTTTTCTATCAATTTTATGAAGCCGATAGGAACCTACGTGTGGAAGGGTCAACGTAAATATTTAACCCTGATAGCAAACATAATTAAACTGATATCAATCACGAGCCTGGGTGATAACCTTGATAAATAATCAGCTACAACCTTGACCTTAATTTCGGTGGTCTACTCAAATAGTTTTATTACTTTTTCTTTTGATACATCGCTAAGCTTTATTTATCAGATCACTGCTCAGGATTTCCGATTCATAATCATTTAAGCCACTGAACTTAGTTAATTAATTAACAGACCACTGCACATAATCATATAAGCAAAAAGTCATCCAATTATAAACATAAAAGATGTTATAAAATATTTCAGCTTTTTTGGTACGTGCCATTCTCATCATCAATCAACCACTTGAAGAATCCGCGCATCCATTTTATTTTTCTTCCGACAGATGTGCCTACAATTTGGTCTAACACCTAAATCAAGAACGGCTAATTTGAGGAACTGACAAAAGGTTATCACTAACAAGAGATACTGATAAATTATCCATAACCGGAGTTATAATTCGCCTAGACGACGCTTTAGCGAATGAAATATTGAGGATCATATCCTGATAATTTACGCAAAGCATTAGACTTTGGACAGCGAAGTAAAAGCTGGGGTAGTCTAAAAGTCATGGCGTTTGAGGCGAATACTTAGAAGGGGTGTGCACTTCGCAACTTGTACACTATGCTCAAATGGTGCACTTCGCAATTGGTGCACTTCGCAAAAGGAGATCATGGCTTCGCATGGGAGATCATATTCAAAATCAGAGAGCTTCAAATGTTGTCCATTGTTAAGTCGAACAGCAAACCAAAACTTTTAAGTAGGTAAGTAAATTTAAGTGGAGCTTACCTCTCTATTTACAAATGTGTTTTGGTAGAACTTAAGATGCCTCTCAGTGCCGAGTGACAGCAAGGCATTGGAGAACAGATAAATGCCTATAGCCATCTTCACCGATACACTAGGGTTTAACGATTGCACCGCTTCATTTATGGTCATTATTGTCCTTGTCTGCAAAAAAAATAACAACATTTTTTATTATAACTCATTTCTGACTTATCTTAATCACAATTTACATGTTATTAATAAATTTATTGCAATATTCCAAGCAAAGAGTATCAAATTGTAAGCTACATGGTTACAATTTGATACTTTTTCATATTTTCAGATCGAATCACAAACGGAGAAAAAGCCGCTAAATGGACCCCCATTATCTTCCATTACCAAACGCTATGCTGCCGCTTAGTAATGACTTGAGATTTGCTTAAACATACACCTGGATCGAAGTCTTACACACTGTGACGATCACAAATACTCCATCCTTGATTACGTGATGGACAGGACAACCGCAAGAAGAATGCTGGGAATCTTGTCTATTTCTAAATCCTTAATTGCTAGATTGTAATAATTTCTTATCAATAACGTTACTTACCCTAACGCTATAACTGGAGTTAACCATTTCTTTTGTGTGAAATTTGTACTCGTTAACTTTTTTTAATTGTAATTGTGTGATGCGTTTTTGCTCCTCCACAGACGGTGTCACCATATTGTGTGCAAATAATGGATCCTTCTCTAGAGTGTGCCATATTTTGTACTGTAACAAAACAAAAATGTTCAAAAAAAAATTTAATAAAAAAGATTACTTCCACACTCTCCGTGTGGTGACGGAGTAGGAATACAATATGTCACCACCCCATCTCATCCCATGGGTGTCGTACAAACCGACTAAGGGACTATCCCTTAGTCGGTTTGTTGTCATGTTAACGAAATTAAAAGCAGGAAAACTTGAAATTTAACCCTGTACCAATCCGTCTGGCAAGCGTGGTATTAGTAGGCCAAATATCCCTCCGTCACGGGAGGAGGCCCGTCCTTGCAGTGGAACATTAATGGGCTGTTATGATGATGATTCCCACACAAGGTATCATGCCCTGTGTAGCGAGGACTTTACCAAAATCAATAAAATGAATACAAAGAACATCCAGACTCAGGACAATAATTTGAGAATCGCTCAAAGAAATGACCTGCTTGGGTTTAGAACTCGCGTCGGCGCTGCCGCGAATGCTGAAGGAGTTATAATAAATTTTCTAATTTCAAATTGCTTTTATTTTATAACTATTACTTACTTACTTACTTATATATATTATCACAAATTGTTTGAAATCGTCGTTTACAATTTACTTAAATTGCAGCTACAGGTAAAATTATAGGTCGACACAGACAAACGCCACAGCACTAAAAAAACTGCGTTGAATTGTCCAATATAAATTAGAGGAGAAAAATAAAACGAATCTACTACTCAAATCTACTTGTCAGTCTGTGTTGATCCATAAATTCCAGTATCCAATACTAAGAAATACTGAAAGAACTTAGACAATATTTTATAAACCGCGTGACCGTCGCGGTATGTGGCATAACGAAAAGTAGTTTAGTGGCGTAGTAGACTTGCTGTGATTCTAATGCATGAGTCAGGACAATTGTTTGTTTAATCCACGAAATATTGTTATAAGTCTATTGTAAAAGTACCTACTAACGAATGCATGTTGTCTAGTCCTGAAGTGTAATCAGAACTTCAGTAGTTCTCAAAAATAGAAGGCTTTACATGAGCATTCAGAAAGTTACCCACCACTGTTCAGAGTTGCCGGTCATCAGATGTTGGCTATGGTTTTCGGTACAGAATATCTAAACCACAGCGTAAAGATTTTTTTATGTATGCAGCACTATGCGAGCTTTTTATCTATGCTAAATTAAAACACTTTTGTAACAGATATTATCGCGTTTTATTCAATTTTTTAATTTAAGACATCCTTTATTGCTTAAAAGGACCTATTAGAAGTACGAAAGAAATGGTATAAAAATCATACTAATTTACCTATTTTCAATTATTTGTTGATCGGAGAAGCAATTGCTCTGGGTGAGATTTAAGCTTATACACGACAGGTGCCACCAAACCCGTTTAGTTTTATCATCATCATAACAGCCCATTAATGTCCCACTGCAGGGACGGGCCTCCTCCCATGAGTTTAGTTTTATACTCTTAAATATTACTGATTTGTTTTTTGATTTGAATTTGATTTTTGAAAAAAAAAAAAAAAAAAAACAAATCAAATATTACGTTAGGTATTATTAGCAGCTAAGCTAATAAAAATAATAACTTTGACAATATTTTGTTTTTCTGCGGTTACTTGCAATTAATCATGATTATTTCAACTAAAAAAAGCTTATAAATCTTAATAAATTGTTACTAAAGATTTAACATAAAGCTATTTTAATTTTAATATTGATTATATTACCGACCATTCTTGCCTTTATTTGGCAAAAGAAAACAAAGCATAATTACATTTATCAGTAATTTATTGTGTTGTTTTCTTCTTCTTCTTCGTGTCGATTGGCAAAAACTCAGACAGTGCCGGCCCAGAATTCGACCACAACAACTGCATTGTCTGTAGCAGCCCATAGGTCTTGAGGGCTGCATGTAGCGGGGTTTCGAGGGCATTTCAAGAGGTGCGACATTGTCTGGGGGTCGAAGCCACACTCGCTCTGAGTTGCTATGTTTTGACATGTTAACCGTGTAATAATAGAGTAAGAATACATGGTGGCACCATAGCATCCCATGGGTATTAAGATACCCAAATAATAATTAAGGGAAAGTTTTCAGCTGTTATTATCATTTTCGAAAGCAAATGAAGGAAAGCTTAATATAAAATCTTAAAGAGCAGCTACGGAATAGAAGACCAGGATTCGGAGGGACTAAAAGAGATTGATTGAATATGTCTATTAAATTATAGCTTGATTTAAAACAGTAAGTATAGAGATATAAGAAAAACTTAAATACTATCATAACTTCTCCTTGATTAATTACAAATACTAAATAATAATATTTATTATAAATTATGCTAGGAAATAATATTTAAGTATTATAAATTATGCTATAGGAATGTTGCGTTGGTTTGGTCACATTGAGAGAATGAATGATGAGCGTTTGACGAAACAAGTATACAAGGCTAGTGTGAAAGGGCGAGTCGGTGCCGGTAGGCCCCGGAAAACATATGGTGACCAGATAGGTTGCATATTGGAGAAGGGCCAAATAAAGAGCACTCGTAACCGACGCGCATGTATGACTCGCTTAATGAATGGTGACGAGGCCGAATCTGTTTGCCAGGATCGTGACAAGTGGCGTTCTGTCGTCTCTGCCTACCCCGGCCGGGATAAGGCGTGAGTTTATGTATGTATGTATGTAAATTATGCTTATTTTTTGGTTTAACGTAAGATTATTTTGTTGTTAATTTGTCACATAAATAAGTAAAATAAAAATAACATTTTAATTGCATTTTTATAACCTTAATAAGTACTAATAATAAGGTTATTAAATTTTTAATATTATTTGTACATTTATATTGTATAAATAATATTAAATAATAATGTATGTCATTTATACAATGTAAATGTAGTGATAATTGATAAAGCCTGCATTTTTTTTGTAACATACGTCATAATGTTACACTATATGAGTAGGTATAATAAAATAACCTCGACTGGAATAAATAAAACATTCGAACCAAAAATATACGACACTTGCATTCATTCTGTTGATAACAAAATGGCCAAGAAAACATAAAATATAGCAATAAAACCATGTTTCGTAATGCTAATATTGATACAATTATTTAACTTTATAATAGCCTAAATTCATGCACGTTTTTTTTTAAAATATGTATCAGTCAAGATAGATTTTCAAAGTTAGAAACACTAAGGGACGGATTGCAATTTGGATAGAAATTACTTAAATAAATTCACTGAGTGTTATTTACTAATCTATTGAAGTCCAAGTCCTACTTTTGAATGAAAGCTTTTTCATACCTAATTCAATTGTAATCAATCACTTGAATCAAGTTCCAAGGTTTATTGAGGTATTCAAGCACTGCTTACATAACTAAATCAAAATCAGTGCTGCAAAATAAATCGAAACAAATCAGCATGTTTCCCCAGATACAATCGGAAATCTACACAAACAGATGTGAACTCAAATAATCGTTTGATAAATTTAAATTAACATTAGCGAACGTTCAGGGTCATATTCTGACTGATCACGTGGGTGGTCATGCGTGATCATAGATAGATATACAAACTATTTATTGATGAAAAAGCTTCTCTAGTGTTTATATTAACTGTATTTACGAACTGTTCGAGTTTAAAAATAGAACCTTTTTACTAGACAACGTCATTGTTTTAATGGTATGTATTGTGTGTAAGTCTATTTATGTAGAATACAGCGCGAACGGCTGAACGATTTTTGACATAATGAGGTGTCGATGACTCATCAGATTTGCGCTCATATTATGTCATTAGACCAAATAAATCTGCTGTGTCTGTATCATAACAGCCCATTAATATCCCACTGGAAGGACGGGCCTCCTCCCGTGTCGGAGTGATACTTGGCATACTAACACCACGCTGGCCAAACGGATTGGTATAGGGTTTAATTTTAAGTTTTCCTTCTTTTTACTTCGTTTACGGATAGTCCCTTAGTCGGTTTGTAAGACACCCATGGGATGAGATGGGGTGGTGACATATTGTATTCTTACTCCGTCACCACACGGACTATGTGTCTATATAAATATGCTACATAAATTGTAGAAACAGTACCTACCTACCTGTAAATAAAACAAGTTGGCTTCGATTTCTTTCCATCGCCTTAGCAATATGTATATCAAATAATATGAAGATAGCAAAAAGACGATTTGAAACATACCTATATGTTTTATATCAGGTTAATATAACTGCCTCGGTGGAATAGCTATGGCGTATGCAGCTGTCCAAAGTCAGGGTTTTGAATACCACGCAAAATTATTATTTCTCCGATTTAAGACTTCGTGATCAGCGCTTAGCTAGTAGGCCAATTTACCCTCCGTCATTGGAGGAGGCCATTTTTAGCATTAGGACATTAATATGCTAATACGACACGTAGGAATCCTTAAAAATGCATTGTTAAGTAAAACAACGATCATAAATAGTTTAGATTATAAAAAGAAATTCACATCTACATAACGACAAATATCGTATACTTATTGCATTTCTGATAATATTGTGTTTATGGGTAGTAAAATAGCAAATTTAATGTACATTTATGAGTTACAAGGAAACATACTAACTACATTGCATGATAAATTAACCACAACGCGTGTATAAATCATTTTACAATACTGAATACTTCGGTAGCGTTGAGCAGCCACCGTGCTTGAGGCAGTGGTTTCAAATCCCATACAGAGAGAAATTGTTCGTGAACCTGAATAATTGTCTGTAAAAATCACTCTAATCAAGAATATATAATTATTTACCTGCCTGTCCATAGATACATCCACCCAGACTTGCGGCTGCTAATTGAATTTTCAATCGCAACATTAGTAATGATGGCTATAAGTTTTTGCAATTTATAATCAGATTACAGGTGTCCCAACAATACAACCTCTGTATACTGCATATTTACGAAGTACTGTTGTATAACATATACATGTATATTTGCTTGTTTCATTTTTAAATGTAAGTATGCCTAGTTTTCCTAATCTTTTTACATTTTTGTCTAGTCTAGAGCATGGTTGATCTTGGTACCGTATCTACCAATCTGGTTAGGCATAAGTTTGATAATATTGTTGGAAGTGGGGAAGTGGATAATCTACTTCACCTTCATAAAACAGGGCTAGAGAACCCTGCTAGTAGTAGGTTTAATAGTTTGATTAATAGTATATTATTATATACGTAGCAGTCATGTTATACATGACTGCTACGCAGAGGTTTCGGGTTGGATTCCCGCTCAATGCAAATATTTGTGTGCATGAAAATGATTATTTGAATTGGTCTGAGTGTTTCTATGTATAATATGTATGTATGTATTAACAAAAAAAAAGTATAGAAGTTGTTTACGGTATTTGTATTTCTCTTTTCTGTATAATTGTTTTATATTTACGCAAGACAAATTGTAGCAAGAATTATAAGGGTTTTTGTATTATAGTTTATACTCGTAGTTGTAAGCTTATATTGAAGTTATTAAATAAATCAGATGACCCGTATTCTTGTTTGTCGCTCATTACTTACAATAAATTGTGTGCGGGCATTATTAGGGCGGTATTACATTCACGATATTTACTTACTTCTACCGAACTAAATGATTACACAATTTAAGTATTACTCGCCAAGAGCTACATTTTTTACTTCTTCTTTTTGTACAGTGCTTTCTGAAAGACATAAGTCTTTCAGAAAGCACTGTACAAAAAAAGTTATATTAAATTAAAAATTTTATAGTTAAAAAGAATTAGGTGAGACATTATTATAGTAGAAACATGCTTGTCAAATTTCCCATACTGCACTTAGGAATTAGTAAGTCCTTTGGGACGAATAAAAGGTTATCGTATTATCTATAAGTATACCAAGCTTGTCTGAAAATGCTTTATTGACTTAGGTACTTGCAGTGGGTCAAAGGTTGGTAACGTTATTTAAATAATAAAAAGGAAAGCACTGAAAAATACGTTAAACTCTTGTATCCAATTAGTACATTACTGGAGACATTTTACGGTGAAAAAAGTTTTCAAACTACGCCCCAAAGAAAGTCGTGAAGAACGGTGAGTATTGAGTATTTTAAAAATCAATACTGCACTTTACTATTAGTACACAAGGTTGATTACGCAATGTGATTCTAATTTAAGATTTATGCTACTAGTAAAAATAGCAGGATATAAAACTGAGACGTGAACGAAATACTTAAGAATCGTATACACTATACAACTGCCTAATGTGAAACCAATATACATGCTAAAGTCAACGTTAAACGTAGGGTTTTAGAGTACAAATTCGTATCTAAATATCGAGCGGGTACACATTAGATTAGCATGCAATACTGGTAATCACTTTTGCTAATCCAATTTCGTCTTGAACAATGTCAATCTAGCTTATGAAAATACATAAGTCCAGCACTAGCTCGTTTACAGTTGACTCGCGTTTTAAGCTAAACATATTATAATTTGTAATATTTAGTTGTAACAGAAAAAAAAATTAAATAAAACCTTACACATTTATACATCGCCATCTAGTCCCAAACTAAGCAAAGCTTGTACTATGATATAAATAATCGATTTTAACAGATTGATTTCATTACTTGATTACAAATTTCATATTAGACTGCTTCCATATAGTTATAACTATGTCTCCTTTAACTGTTAAAACCGCTGTTTGTTTTTGAGGAAGCCAATTAAATAAATTTAAAAGGATAACAGACATGGTAACTGCAATTATTACTTGCTAATTAATATAATAATTATTAATTGCGTCATAGGAATCAATTTTCCTGAAGAATTTATATAAAGGACAAACTTGATATTAGTTTTCCAGGAAAATTAATTTAGTTTTAAATATATTACAACAATTAATTGAAGGGATTTCTGATAGTCAGTGTAAATAACTGTAAACTAAACTGAGTTTATCTGTTCTGTACACTTTACAGAACAGATAAACTCAGTTTCAGGATAATATGTAGTTATCCTATATGTTGCCGTGTTTTTTTAAATTTGAAAATAATATATCGCAAGCTTTCAATACCTCTGAATAATGTCAAGGATGTTTTTAAAAAAATCAGACAAGATCTAAACTACAATTAATTAGTAAAAAATACATATGAGTAGAGGAAAATGCACATGGTAAAAATAGACATAGTAGTATATCTTTATTTTAAATTTGTTTTGTCTAAGTATACAACAAAATCTGTATTTTATTGAATAAAATAGCTCTTCATGGACAGTATACATATGCAAATGTTGAATAATTATAATAATTCATAATTCTACAACATAATTCAATGTTTTGTATGACATTTAATTTTCCAACCACAACTTACTAACGCTATTGCAAATAATAGTTTTCTGAGATTTTAAGATAAACTGTAATGTTTTATTAGATATATTTATTTATCTAATAGACATCATAATTTTAATTTATTTGTAAATTTTTCTTTTGTAAAATATTATATAAAAACAAATAAATAAATGTTACCACGCCATCTGAGAATGTTTTCTTATTAAATTTTTTAAAAGGTTGCTATAAAGATTTTTCTTTTATTACTACACAGATCTCTATGAGTAGGAACAAATCTTGACATAAAGTTTTGTACCTGAGCATTTCTCATTTTTTTTGCCCATACTCTTTTGTTGTATGTCCCCCAAGTTTGTAGCTTAATAACTTTTGTGTAATTTGTCTATTATCGATTCTGTTCTATTTAGGAGCACATTTTTTATTTAAACTCACAGAAAACATTAAAAACTATCATAATAACATAGTATTTCGTTTAAAAAACAAATAAATACAAACTACAAAAAAATGTAATGTATGAAAATTCGTATGTCCCAGTCTACTATCCGTTTCTTCAAACGCAATTATTTTAATAAAGTTCAAAAAAAGTATACTTAGATTTTGTTTTTATACCATTTTACGAGGTAAATTCGATCTATTCACATCACATTTTTGGTATTTATTAAACTTTATCATTTATATAATTGAATTTTAAACTTGTCCCGGAAAAAGTTCCAAAAAAATTTTCCTTTTTTGTTACCCATTTTTATGTTGTTATATTTAAAAAACTACAATTGTGTTGAACAATTTTAACTTGGCAATACTACAGGTATCATTTAATGCCGCCATCTTAACTTATTTGTCAGTGCTTTTCCGACGTTGCAGTGTGCAAACACGTTTCTAGTCATAAACTCGAATCTTATTCCAGTTTTTGTTACTCTGTTTCAAGGTAAGTCAATAATATTAACCACTTTCTTTTATCATTAGACAATAGTCCAACTCTTGCACTAAAGTCGAGTAAATTATATCAGACGTAACTCCAATTTTAATAACTATAATAATGTTTTGAAAAATTTTCACCACTGATTCGTTACTATTTTCTTTGTTACTTTGGCACGGTAACGTATAAGCGGAAAATTGGAGTAACAAAAAAGGAATTCTAAAGGTACGTTTATATCCAACAGCGCAAGAAAATGCTACTTACTCCTGCAGAAAAAATGAAAAGATATGGGAAAAATTAAAAAAAAAACCGGAAAAATTAGAAGAAATAAGAAAGAAAAACTTAGAAAGAATTTAGTCAAAATACAAATACAAAAAAGTTTCTGAAATGACAGATGTTGAAAAAGCTTTACAAAAACTGCATTACTTAAGCCACTCAAGTTGTGTTATTATACTGGACTAGATTACATTTCCTCAATTTATTACATTTAGTAATATAAGCGTTATTGTGTGATTTTATAATATATTAAGTGGCTAAGTACTGATTTGCAATTTTTAAAAACAACGGAGTGAACAATTTGCTTTAAAAATAACGTTTTAATTTGTTATCCTGAACCAAATTTCATTTAAAAGGTATATAAATTATGTAGAGTACTAATAAGTGTTGTTATAATATTAATATTTATCTTTCTTCAAGTAGATTTTGTCAAAAGACTGTTAAAGCTGTAATCACTCCCAAATAATATTCTAAATTTGTTTAGCTATTAGCATTATACATTACGATATTAAATGTTGCTCTAACACTAAACTCTTGTTTAATTTATTATAATAAGTCCTTTTCCTGCTCTAACCCTACAGTTCCCATTGCATGGTACGAAAAAGTAAAGATGATGATAATGAAAATAACATTAATATAATATAATATTATACTTACATAATATTAACCCTAAATAATAGTATTGTAGACGTTGCTTTATATTTTTTATTTTGTTACCTTATATTCTTTTTTTGATACTGTCCCTAAAAATTTTTGATTTCATTTTGTATTTAATGTGTTTCATGTTTATTATATAACTATGAATTGTACTAAAAATACTAAAGGATATATAATATTTTAATAAAAAATACGTAAAATTCGTAATTTTTGTGTATTTTTCATATTATCAAAACTTTAAAGGAAATTTATGTGAAAGGTAACAAAAAAATATTTAAACTCATAATTTGAAAATGTTCTTTTAATTTCCTTAGTATTTATTTGCAATAATGTTATTAAGTACATTATGAAGGATCAAAAAAATATTATTCTGGATATAAAAATTGCTATTTCAAAGTTTTATTTAACAAATAAAAAGTAACAAAAGAAGAACATGTAATCTGTCTTCATTTAGTTTTCAGTATATTTTTCGTAAAATATTTGAATTAAATGCATTTTCATATAAAAAATCCAATTGTTAATAAAGTAAACTACCTAATTGCATTAAAAAAATCGATTTATTTAAATATTTTTATTTTTGGCGTCTTTTTAAAACAGGGGCAAAAAAAATGAGAAATGCTCACCTATGCATGGACTAAGTTTTAGTCCTTAAAAGATTTGTAAGGGAACAAGAGAATGTTTAAATAAGTTCTTGCCATAAGCTCTAGGCTAGCCTAGGACTGGGACTGGAAACCTTTGGTTATGGATAGAATTGGCTGTAACACCTTTTGGCTGTATATTCTTTTATTCTACTGTCGGCTTAAGTGAGGTCATCTCAAGTTTTGTTGGAAATTTAATAGCCTAAACAATGTTTTAAAAACATTTAGGAATATTATTAATTGATAAAATTAGGAATAGACATTATGTATGTTTATACAGTATTTTTCTACACAATTCATAATAATGATGCAGGTGTTACACTTAAAATAATAACCCAAAGAATTTAAAATGGAATTTTAAATTATAAGAACAGGTTACCCAACAATATGACATTTTAATAATCAACATACTTTGAATTAACATTTTATCACCAAAGATCTTTTTTTAATTTGTTCAATAATAGCTTGTCAATTATACAATTGATGTATAAACACAGGTAATATAAAGTAACACCATGTTATTTGTTATGGGCTGTAGTGTATGTTTTCTGTTCTAATTATAACAATCCAAAAGGATTCCAATTAGGTTTACATTACATGTTTTTTTAAACAGAAAGTTCAATAATATGGAAAAGTTGTATTTATAAATAATGCCATTCAGTAATCAGAGCAGCCATCTAGAAAAACTTGACAACAATCAATAGTAACTGTTTTATACATTTATTAACATAAACTATAATACTAGCTACTCACTTTTAGTTTCAGCAACTCAATATCACCCTCCAAAGCCAATTTAAGACGTTTCCAGTCGAAAGACGAACTTTTTCTGTATACATCCAGAGGTCCAGTCGGTAGGTCCGGAATAAAATTCAAATTTTCCATACTAAAACACAATTTCACAATTTATTATTTAAAATTCTTACACTAATTATGGTTATGAGCGCGCACCAATTTTATTACACCGGATGACTAAACGATACAGGGACATTTCATATTCCCTCGCAGACATAAATTCAAGGTCTACGATGTGGAGTAAACTAGTCGGGCGCGCTGTGATTTGTTTCAACTCTCACCTTTATGAATGAGGGAGTCCAAGAAACTTGTGAAACGTTTGAGACCCTACGTTACCTATTTATTAAAGGCGGTACTGACTATTTCTGTGGAGGCTTTAAAGAGGGAAAGCGTCTGATAACGTTAACACTGCGCTCGGTGTTTTATTGGGTGGGCGCACGCCGACAACGTCACGTCACATCGGATGATCATTGTCGCTGTCACTGTGACATACTATGTCAAAATGACGTTAGGTTTTTTTATGATTCTTATATTTGGGAACTGAACCTTTAATCCAATGACGTCACACTCCAATTGTCCCTTATCCAGCGACAAAACAAATATTGTCACCAAAGTAAATTAAAGTAATGACGTAAAATGTGGTGTGATATATTCGACTCAGATAGCACTCTTCTTGTTGTTGAATAACTCAAACATATTTTTATTAATCCAAGCAGCGTGAAATTAAATGTTAAATTTACCACATGAATCGGTATCAAATTCACGATAAAATGACTATTTAAAGGTACTCCTTTAGTCTAATAGTGGCAAATGTTAAATTCACTCTTAATAATTCTTATACTTAGATATATTATATTTTTCTAACTACTTACTACTACAACTACTTAACCCAGTTTACTATAATCTTTTATTATTTTAACTTCATAATTCCAACACTTAGATTTATTTATCGTATCTTCTTAGTCTTCGGTAAAGCTGATATATCATCCTGAAAGGTTTAGGTGTATAAAAATAAGCATCACATACTCTTTAATCACATACAAAAATTAATCATTCCCCAATTCCCCACACAATTTTACACAACGACATCCTTAAGAATTATAGTAGTGATAAGTACCTATTAATAAATAAACCAAACAAATATGTTTAATACATATTCACAAACGTTAGACTGGTTGTACAGGAATCGAACTCATGCATTTCAACATGACGTAGATTCACTAACCACTACGCCATCTTGTCGTTAAATAATAATCTATGACTTTGTTGAGCGCCATGTTCATGTAAGTACCGCCATCTGTTAAATGCTTATCACATTACGACGTACCGTATTCATTCAAACACGCATCGTTACAAAAATTGCTCAGGAGTTGGCTCTGTCTTGCTTAATCATTACTTATTAGTGTGCAGAAATAACTAACAGATGGCAGCACTAAGCAGTAGAAATAAATTAATGAAATGAGTGACAAGGACAGGCTCATACCAATCCTATAAAATAGAACGAGACAAAGATGGTAACTAACACATATGTAATTTCACTACATAGATATTTTAAGTTACAGACGCATAAACAAGAAAAGAGAAGTTGTAAAACAACAAACTGTGTTCGGCTGCTTTTCTATCAGATGTAAAATGGACGAGCGGTCGTGTTGTTGCGCGCTCGCGAACTCCGCGTGTTCGTGTTAATATCGATGTTTATTGTTTTATATTTTGACGTGAAAACGAATATTGTTTACGCGATTGTACGACTACTTTGGTGTTCGGTTGCCAAAGCAGATTGTGTTTAGTGCATGTGTTTTTCGAATGACGTTAGCGCTCACTTCACTTGCAGTGATTTCGCTGATAGCTCACTCAACCGGTGGGTGCGCGCGTGATAAACTACGTGTTGAGTACGAAAAAAGGCGATTAATCGTCTAGTGTGGGTGTTTTACAGTACCATCATGCTGTGTACGGTGACATAGTGAACGTTGTATAGACCCTGACCTCTGGCAATCATGTCTGGGCGATCGGATTGCAGGAAATTTGCACCAAACATCTTCAATAAGAGCAAATGCACTAATTGCTTCCGACAAAAGGAGGAACATAGTGCTGAGGCTTTGGAATCTAATCGGGTAAGTGTCAAAGAAAATTTAAAAAAAGTTTAAAACGACATTTTATAAATATTAATCAACTGACAAGACCAAATATTCGCGTGTAGGTGTGTTCGTTCAATAACGTAGCATGTGTGTACAGTAGGTACATGTGTGCGTAGGCAGAGCACTCTTCAGGTGTTGATCTAACGGATTTCATCGAGATATAAAAATGTTATTGAATACAACTCGGTTCGGTAGTAACTTATTGAAAACACCTTTTAATTGTTTCGTGTACCTGCTGTTTACCTACCGTGAAAGCAAAATAATAAAATTGAAACTACTTACATTACCTAGAATTTAGATAATAGTATTATGGTAAACAATAATCAGTCTTTAAAAGCCTGCGTAGGTACCTTATTAAATTAGCATGTCTATGAGCGACGGAAATACTAGAACGGGTTGAATAGTCCTTGTTTATGGAATAGACTTGAATAAGATTTTGATTCGAAGGCCAAGGGAGTTCGATTTTTAAATGTATAAAATTTAAATATTGCGTAGACGGAGTGTAAATTCGCGTTCAGCTGCTATATTTTTTACTACAGGCAATTGTTAATTAAACTAAAACAATGTTTACTGTATAATGAAATCATACAATCCCTATGCATAGATGGGCATCCTTCAGAAGGAGCAGCTTAGCGTGTGTTGGTAAAGGATTTTCTATTAAATGTTTCTATAGTATTTCGCTTAAAGCCCGATTTACACATCGACAAGTACAGTACCGAGTTAAGTAGTACGAAGTAGCCCCCTCTCTCGCGTCTCGCCAACTTAACTCGCCAAAAATAGGATGGAGATCTATTTAAATCAACTTAATCAACAACATACTACTTAACTCGCTACTGTACTTGACGATGTGTAAATCGGGCTTAACTAGTAGCTTTTACGTTAAGACGGGAAGGCAGGAGTGACGTTTTCTTACCTCACTAGATTAAAGGTTAGGTATGCCTATACTTAATTGAAATGAGTAAAATACTTTCAATGATGCTCATAAATATCCAACTACCCACTTTCTTAAATAAAATAACATTTTATTTACGCGTTTTGGTAATAATGATTTCTTAATTGAGTTTATTTAGGTAATAACCATAAATAAAATGTTTGACTGTATGTAAATAAGTATCGAGGTCACTTTTACGCTTAGCATGAGTATGATTCATTTTAATATAACTAGTTTGTGTCATTACAAGTGTATCTAGACTAGACAATACCTACTTTTAAATATGTTTCATATTTTAGTACACTTTCATTTGAATTTTATGATAGCAAGGGTCATAGTCTCGTCGCCTTACTACTACTTTACATTAAAATTTTACCCCCTTACACATAAACGCCTCTTAAATTTTAGTCAATTGATTAGCTAAAATTCTTACGTTTTTGTTTGGTTTTACTAATAAAAATCTCGCTAAACAGTGATTAAATTTAAGAGGCGTTTATGAGTAAGGTGGTAACATAAATCACATACCTACTTTACACAGAGAATAATGACTCTGCTTCACTTAGAAGATAAATCAAATTAGGATCTGCTAAATATCGCTGCTGCTGTGAGAGGTTGTGTAAATTATTATTTTCCATTTCTGCCCCGTTGTTGTTGGATTATCGTAACATCTCATTAATGACGAATGTAATCCAGACGAATTGATATATCTCAACTAATCCTTGTTTTGTATTTCGTAAAAAAAAGTAACGAGCAAAAAAAAACCACCTCACAGAAACAAACCTTTAACTTTTTATCAAGCAAGCTAAATATTTTATCAATTGTAATAGCCATTTATATTTCTGTTGCAACATTACTAAAGAAGTACCTTTATTATTTATTATCTTTGTCTATTATCAAAGTAAAGTATTCACAAAAAATATGTGTATTTGTTATGGCTGACTATGTTTGATTCAGATAGACAGTATGACTAATAGTAACGAGGAAATGAGATGCAAGATCATTCGTCAAACTTGAAGGTTTTCCGGCTAACCGGTAACGTACTTACGGTAATATTCTGTTGGGTGGGACAGATAACCAAGTAGAGCTCAGTTGCTTGTTGAGTACGTTTTCAGTAACAGTAATGTAGGAAATGTTAAATAGCAATGCTCGTTTTCAGTAATTTCACTCTTTTTTCCATGAACCATTTTATTCTTAACGAAATTGTAACTCCGACGTGTTTTACTAGTGATATAATGAATCTTGGCCTCATAAAATCACCTGGTCATGCATGGCCAGATAGTATAAGGTTTTGTGTCAGTTTTTTACACTCCTGGTGTGGCAGGGATTGCTGGTGCCGGAATATTCTTATTCTGTCACCTCACGCGGCTTTAAGGCCGCCAGAAGACTATTTGTACGTGGCTCATATTGTGATGACTACGACATTCTAATGGTAAAACTGTGTCAATATTTCCCTTTAAACATTGTTTTTCATGGAATCAGTTAACATGACCAATTAATTAAATAAGTAATGAAAGCCCTGTAGTATATTTATTTGGCAACATAATAATATTATTATTTCATATACCTTCATAGTTAAGAAAAGCGAATGTTATCGAAAAATAATGTTAATCACTGTGTTGAAATAGTACTTTGTACGCCATCTTTAGTCTTTACACGCTCAAGCATATATGATTATACAAAAACAACCTAATTTGGCTGAATATGACACAATGTCAAAGTCAAGGCCAAGAGAATAATACAATGTTTTGCATACAAAAACAGAGGATGAAGTTATTTTTATTGAAATTTGCATCTTATGTGTTTGCTTTAAGAGATAAACGTAAGAATTTCAAAGGACATTACAAAGGTAAACTATTTATAATAATCAGGAAATGTCAAACCCACAAATGGCTCGGTTCGGACAATTATCTTGACAAATGCTCCACTAACGAGTAACGAAGCGGTTTGACGCGCGCCATGTTAGATGCTCGCGCGCAAAGTGACACCAAACGAATAGGAAGTTAACGATCAATACAATGAACGTTGAGTTTACACTGTTAATAGATGCTAATTTTTTTCATTTATGCATTCATGTAATATCAGTGAAAGTATTACTAAAATAGCAATGTGTTCCTTGTGTCGATGGCGGTACATTACATAGCTAGACTTTTAGAAAGTTTCTGTTTACCCTCATTTTTTGTTAATTTGTTTAGGGTTTATTTTACAATTGACAGCTACCGACGGAAGTCCATTATTAAATTGTTTATTGTAAACATGAATATTATTTGATTCGTAAAATAACAATCTTGGTTGCCATTGATTGTGTTTTAGAATTGTTGAGTAATAAGACAACGAACGCACAAATAGGTTAGCTCAACCGGGGTTGTACATACCACCCTTTAACTTACCAAGGTGTAATTATTACAGTGATTATAACATGAAGATCTAATCTTCTACACTGGCTTTAATTTCTTCAAACAATAATTCAAATATCCTTCTACCTCTACCTAGCATGTTAACCCGGCATCATTAACATTTTCCATCTACAGTTTCCTATTTATCCTTCTGTCCTTTCCATTCTTAGCGTCAACTAACTAGAGTTATATATTATAGACTGTTGTGAGCGCAGCTGGATATACTGCATATCAAACGCATACCAGTGGTTAAACTTGATAGGTATTTTACGTAGTTCTAGGCCAGGCAAAAACGTCAAAGCACTTTGTACTTGATAACTTAGGTACGTTAGTTTTCTTCTTGCTATGGGTAAATGTTTATTACTGTTAGATTTATGACCATAAATCTTCTAGCCGCAAGTTTCCGGGATGTAATGGCATGACTGTTACTAATGGCAATTTTATAAATACAAGATACACTAGTATTTATATTTGTATTTGAAAATTATAATTAAATAATTTACAATAATCGAATGATATAAATAAGTACTTTAATTTATTAATTTAATGCAATGTACACAACTCTGAATAATTTGCCAGTTAGGAAACAAGATAGATACATTCAATTCTACTTCGGCCATTTTTGAATTTGAATGTTTTAAACAATTCTTTGAGGGTATTAAATGTAAGTGTAAGTAAATGAGTTTACTTATTTTACTATATATTTTACTGTATTTACTATCTTTCATGTAAAGTAATCGTGTATGCGACTGTGGACGAGGTTGCAGATTCGGATCATCATCACAGGATAATGTAGCTGATTCTTATCTGAGTTCATTAAATTGATGTATGTAAAAATCTCTGCAAAACAAAGTATTATCTTTAGTGCGGGTTGTCGAATTAATAATATATAAAACTTCTATAAATACATAAACTAACCAAATATTCCGTAACCCTAGGATACAAGTAACGCTAACCGGGCAAAATAAGTGCCTACTAAAAAATGTTTATGAACTTTACGGTTAACCATCTACGTAACCAGTGACATAATGTTTAGTCTATGATAATGTTATCTCCTTTAGAATAATGAGTTATTATCTCATCAGAATAATGACTAGGTACCTACTTATCTCTCTATATTATCAAAATATTTGCACGTGAATGCGTAGGTAATGTGTGTGGCCTTGCTCAATTTCCGTGATTTAAAAAGTTAATTTTAATTATAATAAAATTTGGTTTTAGCATTGTTTTAAATTAAAACATTAATGTATTTTCAGTTAAAATTAATATTTTTGCTTTAATATATTTAAAGAAGGTTTTATGTATTTTAATTTGTTATACCTATATCTTCTAAAACAATAGGCACACACTACGACAGACAAAAAAAACAGTCAGTTTTATTTTTCGTACTGCTTATGTTTTTCCTTGTTATTGCAAATTCAGAGCTACTGTTTATTTTTGTAAATTTAATTTAATTCTATATTTATACTATTGTTGTACGCGGATACTTTCATTCCATTCAAATACATCAGGAAACTGCAAAAGTGACTTGTATTTTTCCTTAGGTCACACAATAAAAAAATGTGCGTTCGTAGGTTGGAAAATGATGTCATTTTATTATAAATTGTTAAATATTCCATAGAATAATAAACGTAATAATAGTATAATCGCAACGTTACATACGGAGAATCATTTATAAAATTTCTGTTACATGACTGGCCGGTTTGACTTTATTCAGGTGTTTCTTTTATTTTTGTTAGAATATACTGCCTGATAAGTACTTTTGTCCCTTAGTCGCCTTTGACCTCAGCGAGATGGGTAACACGCTGTTTTTCTGTACCACACACAGTACTCATAAAACATTATCTAACAAATAATGTAGATATAGCCGCGAACCTACAATGATAAACTACAAATGTCAGCTGTCACTTAGGTCAAAAAGTTAAGACTCATGGATCGTTGTCTATGATAGTAACTAATGTTTTCTTCAATGAAGCGTTTTATAAGATAAACAGAAGTGTCAGTACGGATGTTTACATTGATAAGATATTTTCTATTTTAATCAGCATGTCTTATAAATAATTATAAAATAAACTATTAGATAACGTTTTTGTAATTTGGCTTGTGATACAAAGTCAGTCACAAGTACAAAGTAAATAGGCACGTGAATCATTTAAACTTGAATGTATCATCGTAACTCCCTATTAGAAACTGCAGACACTAACCTCATTTAGCTTGAACTTACTCAAGGCAAAGGCATACCAGACTGGCCAGACGGATTGGTTCAGGGTTATATATCAAGAACTAGCTGATGCCCGCGACTTCACCCGCGCTGTATAAGTAGCTTAAATGTTATAAATATTATATAAACGGGATATTAACGCGCATTTAATTTACCTTTATTTTACTTGACGTATAATACTTATAATAATGAAACGCGATAGTTTAAAAGTTACAGCTTAAATGTTATTCTACACTCTAAACTACCTACATTCAGTAGTTTTTGCGCGAAACAGTAACAAACATCCATCCATCCATACACTCTCACAAACTTTCGCACTTAAAATATTAATAGGAAGTAGGATTCCTTCATTAGTTTTCGTAGAGATAACATCTAACGACCTTTATCTTTTACCTCACCCATGAAATGAATGTATTCTTACACCATTTCTACAGGCAGAACATGGTTTTAAAGACTTGGCAGAATGTGTGTATATGATTAAGCTTTTCCCGCTTTCACATTACAAGAAGACACTTGTTTGTGGGTTGCCATCTTGAATATTTGTTTTAACAAAATAATCACTTTACACAAAACAAGTTTATAATGTTCCGTCGAGACCGGTGGCGCCAGGGCTCCGTACTTTTGCGGTTAATGCAAAGCGCGTAACGTTTAGTACTTTGACATACTTGCATGTCACTGAAAATTAACACAAGACTGTTTGTGACTTGTACATTGTACCTCATATGAGTTGCTAATTAAAATACTTATTACGGGGACTTATTTTTGTTTTAGAAACACTGTTAGCTTTATAAATATTTATAATTCTTTTTTTATTGAAATTTATTAAACGTTTCTTCTAACGTTCTCTCCATAACTCTAGTAGTATAATTATGTTTTTACATTTCCTTAATTCATAGTATTGATTTGCCCATTTAAAAATACTCAAACATAACTGTTGTCTTGTCTGCGAATCTTCTATTGACTTATGTTACCATCTATTTTTATATTTGTCTTACAAAGTTTGTCTATTACATTTACGTAATGCTAGTAAATTTATATCTTGATATTTTAAATAAGAAGAGGATAATCTAACTCTAGATCTATTTTCATGCATAGAGGTAATTTAGAAGTTTTATTTCAATTATCCTTAAAAGACTAAATGATTTAACTATTTCATAAGAGATACTTGTTAAAGCCCTCATAAATTCACACCAATACGTTGTGTGTAAATATTAGATCCCGTTTAAAAACTTTGTTTAACTTGGGGTCGACACCAAAAAAACTTTTGATATGAACTGCCGACCAACAAAGACGTGAAGATGGAATAGTCAAATTAAAAAAAAAAGAAAATAGGAGATGTTGCGTTCCGTTCCTACAAAAGCGTCCAGTGTAAACAGAGCTACGCACGAGAGTAGTTGTGACCTTTTCTAGTCTGCTTTTCTTCGAGAGAGGGAGGAGAAGGAGTTCAGATTAGAATGGTGGGTCTAAACTTGTAGTGTAGCATAAAAAGGAGTGCGTGAGGAATGCGCCGGCGCGATCACCAGGTGCAACGGCCGCGCGCCCCGCCCCCGACCGGCATTTTTGTGTATGCACACTCCTAAATAATGTGAGACTCAAATTATTTGGTAATTGATTTTGGCGCCAATTAAATGTCTATCAGATATTGATAAGACAGGCTATTAAAGTGGAAGAAAGTCGTTCATAAACTAAATTCTTATTTAGAATCCATTTTTCTTTTTTGCTAAAGATATTGACTATTAAGTTGATGTTATTTAGTCGTCTCTTAGAACACCCTTTTCCCACTCATAGCCACACGGACAGACTTGTTTAACAGAGTTACATCTTATAACCAACAAAGTATTCATTTTTTTCTGATATCAATTATTTTAACCATTTACATTCGGAAAATGTTACACAGCCTGCTTATTTGAATTTGGAATGGTATCTATGGACCGTTAACAATACAATGAGTTGCCAGTGCTAAATAACAATAATATGTGGGTCGCGTCGCGAACTCGACACCGGATAAGGCGAACAATTAAAGTCAACATTAACACCTATTTGACAAAGCGAAATGAACTCGCATCGTAACTTGATAGTGTATCATATTTACGTCTTCATTGTAAACCGTCAAATTAAAAATTCACGCGTACTGTCTCATGGTGGGAGCGTACCGGTACTCCGTAATTTGATAGTCTTGGAATGTGTTGCCAGTCACCAATGGGTTTTATCTATGTAGGTTGCAAACGAAAACGTGTTATTCAACAGTTGTTTGGGTGAATAAAATATTTTAGCCACGCTATGTTTATATTTTTAATACATACTATTAGAAATAAATAAGCTAAAGATGATTTTAGTAATGTTTCTATGTAACTTTAGTGTTAAGTTTTTCAACTAAATATAGTAAGTAAACCTAACAACAACTTAGCAGAGCTTGCTTTTATAACAGACTGTATTATTTTGACCTTTGATATCATTTAGATAAGCGAATGAGACATGCTCTAGGCTGACGTCATTAGTATAAGGCTTTGAGAACAACCATAATTATTATCTACGTAAGAAAATTTAATCCAATGTTTACTTCAACCAAACATAAGATAGCACAGATAGTAAACATTTGTTCCTTTAATCATTTGTTTGCTTAAGTGTTAAACGTAAAATCTTTTCTTAAATTTAAATACTCGTGGGTTGAGCGTTTATTATTACCAAAAATGTTTTATTACATAAGTTTCTTAAACAATAGTGTCTCTATTATATGAATAAATAGCTTAACTCAACCACGAAACGAAATAAGCCCTTATAAATAAGATAAAGAGACATTACAAAAGCTCAGACGACAGACACATTAACGATGTGATAGAAAAGAAAAGCAATTTTATAAAGAACAAGGCAGGATGAAATGGGTATCATTCCATTGTACGGACACGAGCATCAAACAAGCGCGGAGAATCATAGCGACTAATGACTATCCTTTATTCAGCCTTTGAACCTGGTTGTATTGCGTTACATGATGGTAAATCTCTACAAAGGTTATTTATGCTTCGAATTAAAGTTTACGAGCCACTCTATCTACGATCGGAGAGATGTCACATATCAAATTCATATAGAAACTTGTTCTCACGAGTGCACCCGTCAGATTAATTCTGTGTACACGGCCGTGGCGGGCAACGTAAACATTTTTATAAAACTACAATAAATATTAAAAGACAACGTATTAAGCGTCTTTTACACTTCGTTAGTCAGGAGCAGTAAATCTACTAGATCGTATGTACGAGCGCTAATTTAACTTTGTTAGTCGAGGCGCGGTAGCCGCCACTCTATGTAGTCTATTGTCGGCTCAGCGCTCAATGGTACAATGCTCATTAACAACTTTTATTTAAAATAGATACTTACCGTACTTAAGTTATCTCAGTAATGTTTCAAGAGTCACGATGCGTTTTCACATTAACATATTCACAATCTAGACGAGAGATAGCGGCTTACGACTAAAGCGAATCTCTAATTAAAACATTAAAAACACAATTTGTTTCATTTTCCGAAGTCAACCGTAAAAAAGGCAATATGGCTACATTTGCATACACAAATAAGTGCATCGCGTGGCGTGCGTGCTTTTAATTGCAGACTATTTTTATAATTTTATTTAGTCGATGTTTCTGTGTGTCGATAACACAAATACGTCGACTAAATAAAATGAGACGCTGATGGGACAACGCTAAATGGAGACTATTTCTAGGTAATGTTGTTTTTACGTTTATCGGTCGTGTTCCCATCTGAAAACATTCCGGTTTGATGCAACGTGGTACCAAACCCAAAGTGTACCGTTAAGTACACGTTCAATAAAATACTAGCTAGCCGCATATGGTAATTTCGTAATTGCGTGTTTATCCGTGACCACGTCTATATTTAACCGCAAAATGTTCATCAGCGAAGCGGAATCGCTTAACCAAATAATTATATATCGATTACACACAACTCTTTGGTAGAAATAATCAGCTAGCACTTGGATGTGACTAGAATTGCACCCACTACATTGTAATATCGTCATTAATTCAATTAGTAGATAGATGTAATGAGTACTCAAGTTGGATCAATTAGTTTGAATGAAGACCTGAGAGTACTCGATAAGTCAATGTTACAAAGGTTTACGATTAGAAGTTAAGCAATGGCTGTGATGCAAACTAAACGCAACTTTGTAATCGATAATCGACGTCGTGGATTCAAGATCGGAGAAAGGTTGTTTCTAACGATCAAATACAAATCGTCTGTTTCTGTATATTATTCTATTCGCTTGAACATTTTACCTTACAAAAGGATCGGATCTCAAAATTATTCATTCGTGATCTGTAAGTACCTAACTAAATAAGAAATGTGAAAGAACAATCTTAAAGGCGAGTGTTGCCTTTTTAAAAATACAAAAATTATATAGGTACAACGGCACAATATCTTATACTGTACTTGACCTTAGAACAAGTATGCAGAAGCTCATAAAACTAAAACGCAATGACATATCAACTTAGTACTACTAGTATACTGCGCCATATTGTGGAATACTTGTTCCTAACTTACTTGAAAACTTTACAACCTTTGTACAAGGTATCAACAATCTTAAAGGCGAGTGTTGCCTTTTTAAAAATACAAAAATTATATAGGTACAACGGCACAATATCTTATACTGTACTTGACCTTAGAACAAGTATGCAGAAGCTCATAAAACTAAAACGCAATGACATATCAACTTAGTACTACTAGTATACTGCGCCATATTGTGGAATACTTGTTCCTAACTTACTTGAAAACTTTACAACCTTTGTACAAGGTATCAACAATAAAATAAATATAAGGATTATTTCCAATTAATGCGCGGTCCTTACGAAGAAGACCGTATTAAAGCAGCTATGAAGTCCTAACAACATGGTCTTGTGTATGAGAATGTTTAATTAAGAAGTAATTTACTGCTTTATTCCTGTAGTGGCTCCAGGCAATGCGTCTGGCTACCCATTTAATCTTAGCTTAGAAATGATCAATGTTTATCTACTAGAAATTACGTTTGATATATTGTTTAGATGTTAATAAACTGCTGCTATTGTTTTCATTTATTCATGGATGTAAATAATGTATTTAATTAAATTCTTCCTTAACCATTCATATCTACAAGAACGACAGCCAAATTAGTAAAAGAGGTTTCACACATTTGCAATGTAAATGTTTACGCAAAATTCAAACGAAGGCAGCTGACAATGCTAAGAATACAATGAAAGATCTTCAGCTGTAGCGTGCAGCATCAATTCTTAATTCAAACACTTTTACCAACTGGCAACTTTATAATAAAAAAATATAATGTGTTTATGTAAAAAAGTTTTAAATTATCGCATTTAATATTGCGATCAGACTCATAAGTTAAAAATTGCTCAGGTGCTTACGCACGGCTCACTAGCAGATGCATAATTTGTGAAGGCTGATTAGCCAACGACATTGTTGTAATGTCGAGAAATGGAATGTTTCCCTTAAAAGCGGTACTGTAACTAGTTGCCATAAACCATCTTGTCAAAGTACATACTTACATAGTATAGCTATTTCAAACTAATCTGGTTCTCTTAAAACCATTCCTTATTTCTGACATAATTATTCCAGTAAATCTAATTCTAAAGTTGATGCAGACTTATTTTTTATATATTTAATTCAAGTTATCAATGGAGTGTATTCTATTTTTTTAGATTAAATATAAATAAGTATCTTACAGCAGTACAGCAACTATAAAAAAGATACTTTATGTCCTAGTCCTACCCGATGCAGCTATGTTATAAATTTATTAACTGATTAAGACTCGTACGATTGTGGTACCATTATTACCATTACGTATGCATAATAGTTCTGAATGATAATTTGTAATATGGGCACAGAGGTATTCAATAGTGTCGTGTTGAAATACGACCTTTTTGTAACGAAAGTTCAACAGGTACTTATGTTACGTCATTTATGAATTTTTCGACGGTAAAAAATGTCATCGCCAGAAAAGTCACCATTTAAAAAGTACTTTCTTGTTAAGTTTCGTGCTAAAGGTTACTCATGTCTTCATATTTTCATGTTGGAATTAAATCTGAATAATCTTTAGCTGACACTTAATAAATATTTAAATTTCGGATTATGTGAACCGACAGTTGACATTGGGAAAGCGTTTTAATAGCTACCTGTCGCACAATAAATAATCCGTACTGGCATAAACACAGTTCAGCAAATGTTTAACAACTGAATTATTTTTTATTTGAAACAAAAACTTTTTGGTCACGTATCGCTAGTTGCGTTTTGGTATTGCAAAACACGACAGTTATTTGGTCGATTGTTCGCGTGCTGTCAATTTCGCGCGGGAACCTGAGTCCGCCATTGTTTGTAACGTTTGGATGCACCGGGATCGAATTTCGTCACACAGTAATAGCCGGACTCGACTATTGTTTCTGAACATTTCCACTCGTATGTTATGTCAACACGTTTGTTTACATTGTACTTCATTGTTTTAGCTTTCTTTGTTTGTTGTTTAGTGTTTGGAAGATGATCCGCTATTGTTGAATTCTTGATATTGCAACGGATACATAATTGTAAACATTCAATAACTTTTAATCAACTGATTGGACTTAATTTAGATACGTAATGCGCGATAATTTAAAAGTAATAAAAAACCGTATTCTGTTCTGTTATTACTAGTCATTTTAATGAAAAATTGTTTGGCTAGATATTTTTCGAGTCACGGAAAAGAACAAACACTAGTATGTTAGTGAAGTTTATTGAACTGTTTCCCTGTTTGCTAATATTGACATGTATGATAATTAAAAACTGTAATCTGTTTTTGGGATCAGTCAAAACTTACACAGGAGGACTAAACATTATTTTATCATCCATGAAAATCATAAATCGTGTTACTACAAACACAATTTCAGTAAAAAAAAGGATAAGTATTTGCTAAAAATCATACAGAACTGCACATATTTCTATAAATAGTTCGTTTAACAAACCGTGTACATGTATGTCGCAACTGAGAGTACGCATGTCCGACGACAAACAATCAAAAGTACCCATGTACCAGTGTAACCTCCGTCGTGTACCATGCAAAGTATTAGCATACTTGCAGAACGCCCTGCCCACGCGCACTAAACGCAATCCATCATATTTGCTGCTGTGTGCGTCCACTGAAACATTTTAACCCGCACCCATGTAAATTTGCAACTATTTGCTGGGTTAGAAATTATTCCTGCTAGTTTTTTATTTACTTTTTTGCCTATGGCATGTTCAAAATGTAGAGTTTACGCATTTTTAGGTGATTACTACTTTAAATCTTGTAGGACTACATACCTAATGATTAATTTAATTAAGAATGTACATTTTATTGACAAAACACGAGAATTTAATGATAGGTTGGTAATCTGTCATAGATAATAACAGAATAAAATGTAAATTGTTTATATTTTTTAAAATATTTACATGATTAATAATTATGGTTTTGTAAACATGCAATCATCATTCATTACTCAATCATTATAACTACATATATTTGCATTTGATCAGTCATAGTGTTTATTAAATTAACTCCTTGCAGTCACTATCGAGGCATTGGCAATATTTGTTTATGGTTGATTTTCGCCTGAAATTCAAACACACCTTTTGGTAATTAAGGAGAGGAGGTAAACAGGGTATATGAGACTTATTGGTTGAATCTCAATCTTCTAACAATAATATGCCTTTTATTATTCCCGTAGATTATATTTAAATACATTAATATAATCAGAATGAACAATGGGCTGTCATATCACAAAAATCTGCGAGAAGGTAATCCGCTTTTCTACCGACTTCAAAAAAGAGGAGGTTCTCAATTCAGTTGTATGTTTTTTTTTTTTTCTACCATTAGTTCACAATACGCCAACATGTCCATAAGACCTTTAAAAGAATGTATGAATAAACTTTATTAATAAATAGATGTTAATGTAAACAATCGCAGACATTTCTAATCACCTGTTTTCTGGTATGCAACACAGATGTTCTTTAACTAGGCATAAGGAAAACATACCAGATGCTATTCGAATGACTTCCGGCCCTTTATTAATTTATTAGTTTCCTGATGCATAATTATTAGGTTTTAGTACGTACTTGCGTTTCTTAGACATAAAAGGACCGAGGAAAATGCATATATCTATGCTGCATATTAAAATAGGTCTATTTTATTGCATTTGATTTATTTGATTATTCGATTTATAGATTTAATCGAGTTGATAATTTACACATGTATAATGACGATTTATGTTGGCGTACTTACATTAAATTAGAATCTATGTTTATAGTTAATAGGTTAATAGACCTGAAATGTTAGTTTGCGGTAATTTAGGTTGGTGATTTTTTTGCCTGTAATTGCACTAGACGCTGTACTATACCACCTAAACAGAGTAACATTTTCACATTTCTGCTTGAAGATGAATTAAAGGGGCACAGCGGTGTAACAGACCTAGATGGACTCTTTGTTTCTTGACAGTTTCAGATTTATTTCAGTGCCAAATAGCACATTAATTACCGCGATTTAAAATGAAGCCAGAACCAAACGAACATAAGGATAATATTGAAATTCAGCATTTAGACATAACTGCGAATGGTGCACGATTGAAAATGAAACTAATTTGAACAGTCACACATTATTAACAGTACCTATAATTTAGCCATTCATTGATTGTTTGCTGTTCTGCGTGACCTCGCCACCTACGCTTCTAGCGATGCCATTCTACATCTGTGCCAATACCGGACAAAGGAGGTTCTACTTATTAATTATGAAATTCCACTAGCTTAGATACATAAAATTCTATATTCGAACTTTTTATTTGATGAGTTGTGACTCTCTGATAGTATTCTTTTTTTAAGTATAGTTATCAACGTCCTAATGTAGCGATGGACCTTCTCCATGTATGAAGGGAAACTTGGCCAGCAAAGTAACTGGCCAGAAAGATTACAACTTTATTGCTTTGGAAATGTGTGGAACTTTCGTTGGCTGCAATGATAATTTAGAAAACTATCTCGGTTTATCTAACTAATTAGCATATATTTGCTAATTACATACGTACAGTTCTTTCTCCCTATCGGGTGCAAAAATGAACCTACGTGCTATATCTCTTTTTGGATCGATAATAAACATTTCTGTTTTATTTTCTCTAAACCACGAAAACATAGAAGACCTTTATGGCTTCTTAATAGTTGTAATTTCACTTTATGTATTCGCTAATAAAGTATTAAACATAATATCTTTCAACAACTTACAACAATAAACTTTGATTAACCAAACTTTTTTTTTACAGGTAAGTTAAGCCGCACTTCTTGGAATGGCGATTAAGAAGTTCATCTGATTAAATATTTGGTCTTATTCTGTCGTAAGTTTGTATTTAATTAAACTAACTTATTAAAGGTACTTGCATGTTTTCATGTGCAAGAATTTTAGCGACACGTCATTTAAGTGTCATTATATTTTTAAACTTATTTGTTTGAACCAAATATCCAATTATGTTGACCTTTTCAAAGCATGTGCTTTTCAAGCATTTAACATCAATTCTTATTGTATCAAGATTAAGAGAGGTTATATTTATTTCTATCAAACTGTATTAAATTTCCATACACGTGATTTCTTATTAGGCTTTTAATGTTTCAAGGACGGGCTTTCTCAATCGATTTAGGCTTATTTGCTTTATTTTTTTTATAAGACAAGTTTGTGTTCAGTTTGAATGCTACATAAATCTTTAACGAAAATGATGGTAGGCGGAAAGACTTGTTCTGTAGTTTCTGATCCTATTTTCAGCACGTTCAAAAATCAAAATAAAAATCATCACGTTCTGTTTTAATGTAAGTAATTAAAATATTTATTCTAAGCAACGATTTTTTCAACCATGACCTTTGCTTTGTCAATCAGTTACATTATTAAAATTACCTATTATTTTCAATTAATTGGAAACAACACCTGCTATGTCGTAATTTTACATTTCATAACACGTAGGTGCTAGGCTCAGATAGCACTGTTCAATTAGCATCGTGTGACATTGGGCGCGCGCGGGGCGTTCGGCGAACTAATCCATGCGCGGGCGTTCTTATGTCACAAACACGACAAGAAAATAATAACGGTTTATGGATTCGGTTTAGCCATTACTGTTAGATTTTATTTGGAACAAAATATCAATAAATAACATGGATAACAGTCAGATATGCCATCAGTGTCATATTAAACGGTGACAGTTATAAATATTCTCAAAGATTGATTTGGGTTTTTGCTGAAGTTCTTATTGCTACTGTTTAGTATGATAAGATAAATCATAATTTAAAGGATTTGTACATATTTAAAGAATTTGTACATATAATAAGGCTGGAAACCGATGGATTAGGGAGCCACAGGACCGCACAAGGTAGCAATAGTTGTAGGAGGCCTATGTTTAATAATGTGTCCAGCAGGGGTCTTTTGGCTAATATGATGATAATGATGATGATGTACATAAAATTAGAAAAAGGTTTTCTGATTGTAGCAGTTTAACGATAGACAACGAAACTATTTCTGTGTAATCGTTCTGCATATTTCATAAAAAAAAAAAGTTTTACTTACGTCTGATTTACCATTTTAACTTGAATATATTACATGTATCGAGCCGTTTAATTGTATCCTGCTTCCTGAACTTAAACAGCATACTTGCGATAGATACGCTACCATTTCCAATTGGCTTTTTCCTTTAACGGATTTGATACCTTACTCGTACTTACGCATAGTGAAAACCTTCTTGGATACAAACCATTGCTATGATTACATTCTTGATGAATTGCAACATAGACGAGGGAAAGCTTAGTCTGAAGATTACAGATTAACTGATCAGATAACGAAGATCCTTAATCTGCATAAACTGGAACGCCCTTAATATAGGAATATTAATTAAAACAAGAATATTAACGTATATCTAAGACGTGACTTGCGACGTAGGTAATTATAAAGATTAGTGAGTTAACTCTCAATGTATATTAACGATTTCCTCTAGCTTAAACGACATTACCTGTATTAAACTGAAATTATTATCCGCATGTTTCGTCATACTCTTATCTATACATAATTCCTTAACTGCTCGATTTAAATCACTATTCCGTTACTACTCAGCTGCCTAGCAACTGAACCGTACACTAATTTAAATTGAATGTAATCATTATTCATTGAAAATTGCATAAACCTAAGAGAATTTGTTGAAACTGCAATGTCGTGGCCATTAAAAATTAAACGTGATCATATTCGAAGGCGATACGGCGCTTGTTTATTGTAAAACGTGTTTCGAACCATTTCGAAATTATAACTATCACTTAGTAGAGTAGTCAACTATTTTATTGCTCGAGGTGTTGAAGGGATGTGTTACATAGTTAACATCTTTTTTTAAGGTTCTGTACAAACAACAGAAGCAAAAAAAGGTTTATTTGTCTAGTTGTGGGAGCTGTCAAAGTGACGTTTGATTTCCCGCCAACGCGTCGCGTCGCCTACGGTTATCTGATGATGCTAGCGTTCTTTCTGATCAAAGTGGACGGCTCCTTGTCAAATGTATCTGTATATCCAAGCTTTATTATGATGTAAACATCGTGACACCGATTAAAATGTATGTCGTAAATGACATAAACAGTTGCTTTTATCTGATCGTGGTAGTATGAATGTATACTTACTGTATTTTTATTTTCACTTAATTGTCGGTTAAACCTATTCTAAGCATGTTTAAGCTTAAGCCTTACATTAAGCGTTTCTACTCGTTGTAATGTTTTTATAAAAACTTTTAAATTATTCAAGCCCAGCCTATAAACAGGTTCGAGTTTTATTAGCAAAAAGTACAAGTAAATAATAAATCAAGACATATTAGTTCATTGGTTCGCCTTGGTTCGAAAATAACATTTCTGTTGTGACCAAATACAGAATACTTAATATATTATGTCTATGCAGTAGGTAGGTTACTTGAACCTACCTTATAAGGGTAATTTTGTCAAGGTCGACTTAGACATTTTAATAAGACATTAGAAAGATGAAAAACCCAATATTTTGAAATCGTATAAATTATATCAGAGTCATTTTAAAAGCAATGTTTAAAATACAGCCGCATTTAGTAACATAAATATCGTAAATCATTGAAGAATAAACAACAATAATATGACCTGTACCTCAAAATGCACCTCAAAGTAATTCAAGTATGAGTTAAGAGACAACCGAACTCGCCGTGAAATACCTAAAAAGGCCGCTCAAGAAATTACCACATCGTAAATAATTCATGCATTATTACTCAATCATGTCTGGGCAACGGTGAACGTTTCAGTGGACGTTTTTTTCACCCGTGTCCCGTTTGAGGCAGCGCCGTTTTTCTTTACACATTGTCCTGTCCGTCGGTCGCGAAACCTCGCCATAGAATAAGATGAGTCATGCCCTCGAGGTACTATGTAGAATCAGATTTGTTCAGAAACAGTTCATATTTTAATTTTTTGGTAATATTTTGTTCAATGTGTAACGGTACAACGGTGCCTTCGTCATAGTGACCCGAGAAAACAGCGTAGACGCGATCGGTCAGTTTGCGTCACAGGTGCGCTTGCGTTCACTTTCAATCAAGATGTTACGATTTATTTTATAGTTTTATACTACTTTGGATCTTCTTTGATACGGTCAGTTCCCATGCTACTTAACTGATTACTGACCGAAAAAAATAAATCATTTGTGTCACTTGGATAGGATGCAAGCTATCTTTAAACTGTTAATGTTGAAATGAAGTTTATGGTTCATTAAAATATAGTATATTTAGCATTTCCTTATCTATATTATTACGGTATTAAATTTTATTATCAATATCTATTATGCATGTGATTGCGTTGAGAGATGATATATTTCAACAGCAATTACATAAAATTATCATTTGTACCGTTGGCATCATATGAAAAAGTTCTTTAGCACTTAGTCCGTTAGTCCGGGAGTAAAGAAACACACACAATGGAGGAAAAATCACCCCTCAACTCCTATTGAGTATACCGAGCTTTTTGATGCCAGCTTCTACTATCTAGCTAGTCTTGATGTTCAAGGGACATATGAGAGCAGGAAAGGTCACCTTCTGGGATCCGAATGTGGTAGAAGATGGTAATGTCTGTGTTGCTGAATTTAAAGGTATGGCTTATTCAAACAGAACAAACAGAACGAGATCATAACTCTCAGCACATGAGTTCCATCCTTCCAGTTATTTAAAGTTGTAAAGTAGTAGTACTTTATGTTATAATGATTTTATATTCGAACTCAGTTTAACAGTTATTTACTGGTATACATAATATTTAAATCCCAATATATATATTTTTTAAATTAGCTATCTTTGAAATGCATCCGTTCTAGTTTTTTTTTCTGCGAATATATTAGCATAAACCACGCACGTCAATTTACATATTTTTTATCAAGGGTAGCTAACAGTATGGTCTCGTTTATAAACTAATACATATATATAAATATATAATCGTGACAGACAATAACCATAAATTAAATTATTATAATGGTGTCTTACTAGATGCTGTCATGTAGGTGGCATAGAGATGCAACGTTAAAGGATGTTTATTGTTTTTTAATGTAACATCTACACAATATTAACAAATTAAGATATAAATTCTGTTTTATTGTCATTAAATAAGTTTCAGAACGAACCGGTCGTAGTCTATGGGAAGTGAAGCATATTACGAGAGTGCGGTTAAACTGTTTATGGTCTTAGTGAAGTATGAATTAAAGATGAATACGAAAATTAACGAAGCTATTTGATTTATTTTAGCATTAGGTTTGAATTTAAATAGAAGCGTTATTTCTCACGATATTCGTTACATTAATTAAAATGTTTAAATATAAAGTTATGTTGTAGTTCACGTGAGACAAGTTGTTAACTAGACTAAGGAGGTTTTATGATGATATAAATAAAGGTGTATTCTGTACGCACTTCTTCGTTCAATAATATGAGAGCTACTTTGTCTTAAAACTAGTTCCCGAGGGTTACTGATCTTTAGAACCCCTTACAGAGATACTACCATGTGGTTTATAGCTATTACGGACATCTGTCCTACGTTTTGTTATTGTGTAACTAAATCTATTAATCCTTAAAAGGATCCGTAAGTTGTTCCGAGCAAAACAAGTCATAAAACACTATATAAGGAGTTGTAGAGTCTTAGGCTCAACTAACATGTGCCTAATAGTCAACTCACTAATCGACTAATTAACTGTGTTTTAGTAAACCATGCTTAGAAAGTTGTTTGGTGTGGGCGAATGTGTTTAACATATATGTGTATGAAACTCGAAATTTAACGATGCAATAATAAAAATGTGATGGACAGACAGCTAGAACGGAATTTTGGAATTACTCAATTTGAATAATAATATCACTAAAATATAGAAAAACAGTGGTGGGGCCCTTCATTTGTGAAAATCAATTACTTATTTGAATTTTAATTTTATCTTTTATCAATATATAGAGAAAAGTTTTAATATGCTATAATGGCGTTTAGGTTTGATAAAGATATTAAATTATTATGTCGAGCTTGTCTTACACAGTATCGTCGCAAATACTACACTACACTACGCTGTACTTTACACAGGAATCCGATAATAGCTTAACATTCAATTCAAGTAATATAAACGCAGAACTCGCTAACTGCACAATTATTGCAAACACATAAAAGAATATTGGCTTAATTAAGATAACCTATTCAGATATTAGTAGTAAGTCCATTAGTAGTCGATGTCGCATCACTAGCGGACATGTAAGTCGATAATAAGCTACCATCGATACTAGAAATAACAACGAGTGTTGGATACTTGTCTATAACTAGAGTGGGCCGTAATGACAAGACTCTTCGATACTGTATTTAATAGTTATGTTATTATTTTATTTGCGTCATCTTTTGATGCAGTGTTTTGTTTATAAGTACTACTTTTTTTAAATTATGCAGTTTATCATTGTGTCAAGATTTGTTGTTGTTGGTACATATAGGAATAATATTGGGTAGTTTGGGTTGCGGGGCATCTCGTTCCGTTTGAACTTAGTTGGTTTAAACGGAACGAGATGTGAGTAAAGTGAGTATTTTATTAAAACTGTATACTTAGAGGCTTATGTGTCCAGCAGTGTATTGCAATAGTCTAAATATACTTAAAATTATTGTAGAGTATAATAATATCAATCCTATTATAAAATATCATTAAATAGATCAATGAGACATTACCTAATTGGTTTTTTATAATGATAATAAACTAACACTAAAAACGTGTGCAAATTATTTTTACACACAATATAATATGTAATATAAATGGAAAGTAATAATTTTTAAATAAAATCATCAGATTTAATTAAGCATACCTCAAAACACATTTTAAAGCATAACCATAATCTTTACTAACTGTATAAATAAATAAAAGAGGTTAGATTAAAACCCGACTCAATTAAAAGTGCAACCACCGGTTTACAATCGCATACACATCAATACTTAGTTTTAATTATCCGGCTTATATCAGTTGCCGGCGCTTGTGATACGGGAAATTAGCGATGTATATTACTTGTGACCACTGATCAAAGTTCTTGTAGAGTGGAAGCGAAACTTAAGATTAAATATTATAGCAACTTGTGCATTTTTAATTCTTTTATTGACAAATGTTAAGTGATGTGGAGATAATTATAAAATACACTTTTGTTTCTTAAATATAAAAATACGTGTTTTCAGTACGTTAGTATTATTGTAATATTTATGTTTAAAATATTTAAAAGTTAAAACTCAGATCAAGATAAGATTAGTCATTAGAAATACTTAAACCATTAACCCCCTTACACATAAACGCCTCTTAAATTTTAGTCAATTGATTAGCTTAAATTCTTACTGTTTCGTTTGGTATAAGGTTGGTTTTGCTAATAAAAATCTCGCTAAACAGTGTTTAAATTTAAGAGGCGTTTATGAGCAAGAGGTTAAGATGTAACATGAGCAACTTAACATTAAGTTATACGAGGATCGATTTATTTTGTTCTAAGTTTTAGGCTATAATATTTATAAAAGTGTATTTTTTTAACTTTTATTTGACTTTCCATAGGTGTGTGTACCAAACCTAAGCTTGCTTGGAGACACACATACCTACAATTTGCCGGAATGCAAAGAACTCACAATCTACAATATTTATCTACATCATTTGCCTGTTTATTTATCTATATTTAAAACAATTTTACTTAAATACAACATTTGAAAGTCTATTTCTATGCTTATAATACAAGGAATTGCAAACATCTATGTTATTTACATTTAAAATTTTCAATAGCATTCATAGGAATGGTATTTGGTACGGAAGATAAAACCATAACGCGATCCTGTCAACTTATAAAATAACGATAAGATTTAAATTATAAATTATTGTTTGTATGTTTATATAGTGATATCATTGATTTACAAAAAACCAAAGATACACACTCCACTTCCCAAAAACGCCTGCAACAAATGGGCGCATTGTGCACTTTTTTTAAATTAGTATCGCGTTGTTCTACCGGCAAACGTCAATCATTAAATTTTATTGCTTTATGTGCATTACTTTTTAAATACAACTTTATGTCATGCGTGTAAGATTGAATTTGAAAAAAGAAATATGTTTACGATATTACTATACGTATTTATTGCGTATGTTTAATTTGGTGACACTTTTGGCTGTTAGTTTTGTTTGAAAATGTGCATCTAGGGTTTTTTATAAATCAATGAGTGATATACATTAACGCAACGCTATCTAGTCCTAAACTAAATTGACAAACGAAGATGTATTATGGAATAAAGTATAAATCTGCATTTAAACTTTTTTTAAATACCAGACCAATGCAGCTATGGGGTTCTTTTTTATCTGCATTGTTTTTTATCGTTTTTTGCACAATAATTATTTTTGTTGAAAAAAAACACATTATTCATTTGCATAAAATACACTAAGTACTTGTAAAAAATTTTTTTTCATCATTATTACATATTATTGTAAAATTGTTATTAAATATATGTAATTAAAAATGGTTACAATTTCTCAACTATTACTTTCACATGTCTCAAGTGACCTATTGTATCATATAGACATACCTAATAAAGGCACGTTTTATTTTAAAATAAATAGTTCCGCATTACATGCGCTAGGCTTTTTCTTAGAATATTGTTTTAATATTGTAATATAATGTAATTTTAATTATTTATTACTAGCTACAGTAAATATTTGTAAATAGAATTGTAATACAACCAGGTTAGGGTGGCGGGAAAGCGTTCGATAAGGGAAGCACAAGATTATGTTTAGCAAAAGATGATAAAAATCGTAAACCTTTTCCTACATTTTATGGATTTATTTTATCTATATTACTAGAACATACTCCTTCTTGTTTTAAAGTTTGGTTTCATCACGAACTGTTGATTCTGCCAATATCAAAGTAATTTAGGTTTCTTTCTCAACTATTTTTTGCCTGTCAAAGTCATACTGTCAAATCTGACAAGTAATGTTCAGTGAACATCAAAGCGTACCTTAAATTAATGTTTTGTCGTCTATTTTCATTAGAGCCATCAATCTGCGTCGTACCCCCACCACCCTTGTCCAAGGCGCGCGCTGCACCTGCGGGCTGCGCTTGCGCATCTTTATTATTAGACGTCGCGACGCGTCGGACGTTGACCCCCTCGACCTGCTTACCGAAATAAGTCGTGCACACGTGCCAGTTCAAGCTTTTGTAGAGTTTGCAGAATTATTAGGGTTGATTAAATCTCTTTGACTGTAATGTCGTATAAAAATTGATTCTTTATGCCAATTTAAAATCGTACGCCCCTGGTGGGACGGACATCTTCCTGCGCTGAAGAAGAACTTGACTCATAAGATTTGGCATAAGTTACGGAACATTGACGAGGTCATTTTATAGATTGGTGACCGCACTGTAGAAAGACTTAACAATTGAGTCCTTGTTTTGTCTTAGTGACCTAGTTAAACCCCATTCTATTGCTGTTTTGAACAAGCCTGCTATGCTGACTGCTGACCAATCATAAATTATGAAAATAATAATCTGAAATTCTGAAATTCAAATCAAATATTCATAATTGTACGTAGAACTTAATGTCCCTTTTGGTACAAACTCTTAATAGTTGTTTTGCCTTCATGTTTAAGTGCTTTATGGATTACCTCATTACAGACCATTTAAGTATGAAGAAAGTGTTAAGTAAATTGTGTATACAATTGTTTTAACATAGATTTATTGTTTTGTGCATAAAATTATACTCTGTGATTACGTTACGTCATAACTGATACAGATTATATTGCTCTTCAAGCGTTTAAAGGAGATCGTTAAATAATTTACTTTGTTTCTCTATCTAACCTAACAGTCCCAAATAAATTCGCATTTTAATAGTTTGTTAAATTAATTAAAAGAAAAACTCAAACGCAAACAGGTTATAGCCTAAAATGATAAATAAATTTCGATCGTTCAAAAATCGAAAACAAAATTACAATCAACTGTAGGCAAATAATATAAAAACCTTCTTCTAATATTTAATACACTAATTACAAGATACTTGTATAAACAAAAAACTTTGTTATTACAAAGAATCTAAAAATAATCACATTATATGCAGATAGGGTTACACAAAAAGTACATCATCTATTCCAGTAGCCCAGACGCAAATATCCAACAGCCAGACAGAGGAGTAAAACAAAACAGCCACGACACAGACTGCCAGTATCGATCTGTCTGCTCTGCCAAGAATATAATGCACCCAGACGTACCTAGCTTATACGTACCTACATAGTCCGGTACTAAGCAGGTTTTGTGAAGAGAAATTTTATTAATTAGGGGCACAATAGCATGCTAAGACGTTATCTAAATAGTATTACTTTCTGAGTGCTATTTTATATTACCTATTTTATATTGATATGCTTAGTACTCACGGTATTATAAGGAATAGTGTTAGTCGATATATCATCTAACGAACGTAGCTAAGCAGGAGGGAATACAATACATTACTTTTGTCAGTGTAGTAACTAACTGACAATACATAAGTCACTGTCCATTTTCCCACCAAGGGCGTCATATAAGTCTGATAGCCACTATAATGCTGATAAATCATATAAAACCTTATTAACTAGCAAACTTCTCAATCAGTTATGTAGTAATAGTAAAGTATAAATTGACCGACTGATTACTTCAAAGAGAGTTCCATCCTATTTTTTGGCGAGTTAAGTACGAAGTAGCCCCCTCTCTCGCGTCTCGCCAACTTAACTTGCCAAAAAATAGGATGGAGATCTATTTAAATCAACTTAATCTTAAAATACTACTTAACTCGCTACTGTACTTGTCGATGTGTAAATCGGGCATAAGGCTGGGCTAAGGAACGCCAACGCCAAGTACCAAATATAAGAAAACCTAACACATACCGTTTAAAATTAATCTAATTTGGAATGTTCGAATGAATAAATTATATTTTTTTTGTATATTCAGCCAGTAATACAGTAGTCATAGTCCATACGAAATCACTGTTATTTTTATAAGCAATAAATTGAATATGGAACAATAAATCACTTTGATATGCATCACAAAATGGCTGAACGTACCACTTGATTTAATATGTGAAGCGCATTGATTAATGTTGTAGTTTTTATAAATTAATTAAATTATTTTGTTCTTCTTTAAATTAGGTACAATAATTTATAAAATGGAGTTCTCGTTATACCAGTAACTTTGCTCGAGAAAATATTTTAAATTAAAACCACATATTTTAACTGTTAAGTCTCACTGTCGTCTGTGATGGCGGGCTATTTTTATTATAATATTGCCATTGGGAGTTGAATGGTATAGGATCTTGTTTCTAATAATTCTTTTATAGCTGTAATACTGTTTGTGTATCATCTTTCTGATGTTTTAAAAACACATTTAAAGATCACTTGTTTCTTTTACAAACAACAAAACATGTAATAAACATTGTTTTGTAAACACGTAAATGATTTGAAATAAAATAAAATCTGCATTGAATGTTTAATACATTAACGACACGTACTTTTAGTTCTCGCTATAAAATTGCAAATACCGAGAAACGTTTAACAATAAAGTCGATGTGATGACATAAAATAAAAGGTCAACACGGGTCACAGTTTTATAAGATCGGGCACGGATAAGCAGAATAGGTTCCTCGTTCTTAAGCCTAAACGGTAACTAAAACATAAACAAAAAAGAAATGTGATTTGTTTTTAGTTTTCTATAATGATACTATACGACTGTTTATTGTCTTTTTTGTTGAGAAGATGCATTATTTTTGACAGACTAAAAGAAAATACAAACATAAATAATATTATTATAACACCTTTAATACCGCTACCAGACTTATAGGTATTTATATTTACTAGAAGAACGAAATCCTTAGTCCATTATTCAATACCTTCAGAGTAATAAAAACAAAGTTTCTTAGTCATAAAAAATCTAATATTAAACAGTGTAATTATTCCAGAATGTAAAGAATGTAAACGTAAAAATAGACAAAAGAAAATAGTTAAAGTATGAATTTTCTTTTGAAAATTATACATTACAATATAAATGTGAATAATTGTCGGCAAGATTACTTTAATATTTGAACATCTCCGGAACCATAACACAACTGTACAGTCACGAGCAATAATATGTACACATTGTCAAATTTTCTAAACCATCTGCACGTTTATCTAGACATTAGAATAATAAAATTATTTCATAATTTCGAAGAGGTTTCGTACAGTTTTGAACTAATCTTCGAATATTCAATTTTGGATTAGCAGAACTTTAGATAAATGTTTTACAAAATGTGAAAATGTGTACATATTATTGCTCGTGACTGTACCTAACGATTAATCTAATCCTGCATTTAGCTTTAACTAGCTCAATGATCAAATGGGTCGTTTTTTACGATTCCCGGTAGTCCATATGTTACGGTTTCCCAGAATAACCGTACTGCGAATGTTGCCATATGGTATAAAGATAAGGACGGTAACTTCATGCGTAAAGACTGGTTCGTTTCAATCATTAGTTGATAGATATTATTATTTATCTTATTGTAAGATATTGATTTTTTATATTTTGAAGTTCGTAAATTTTCTGGAAATCTTATTAAACTTCTAATAATATAGAAAGTAAGGGTGATTAAGAGGTTAAATGGTCCTGTAAATCAGGGATTAATTCTTACATCCAAAAATGTCCTCAGTGAACGCCGGGCGCGGAAGCAGCAGGAGTCCACGGGATTGAGTCCCAAGTAGCACAATTTTATTTGTGTGATCCAAATAATTGTCCTAAGTTTTGATGTTTATTTTATCCGTTAAATTAATGTTTGTAACGTACATTCGACACTGGGAGCAGTCCCTAGTGCGGATCATTCTGATACGGTTGTTTTTCTATACCTATAGGAAAAAATAAGTGGTTCTCATTTACAAAGTTGTATACCTAAGTGCTCTCAGCCTTCCTCGGTAACAAGACTAAGGTAGTGTATTTGTATTAGCATAATCCGTTAAATACGCTTAATCACACAAGATAAGTTGCTTCCGCTATTACTAGTACCACAAGTAGTTTAGATTATTTTCACACTTAATATGTAGGTATCACTTATTCACACTTATAAGTATTTTTGAGATAGATGAAATACAATAATTTTGGTATTTGAACAAATTATGAAATTTCGTTGAAAGAGCGCGAAATTTCCAAAATGTTTTCTGATTGACAGTTTCCAAAAAAAATTAAACATCATCATCATATCGGCCCATAAATGTCTTATGCGTCGATTACACTATCCTACATGTAGTGCACTACATCTTGTAGGTAGCAGTACTGCAGTGACAGAAGACACACTTGCCTCGGTACAAAGCTATATGTAAAGATTACCCTAAGTTTTAATAGAGATAATATCTATCAACATTATGATTAAAGATACAGTTCCAAATGTCTTAAATAGCAGTTAAAAACACTACATTTAAGCGCATTGTCCAAATGACTCACTTAAATTGTTTAATTTGTAAATTTACGTTTTAAAATGGCGTCTACAGTTGGTGAGATTATGAACAGAGTGTTTATGTTAACCCAAAAACAAGTAGGTTAACTGTCTTGATCTTTGTTATGGTTACAAACGTGAATGTTAATAATATGCGTGATGACGTTTTGCTTTATTGTTTATGGTAGCTGCTTATTTAGAATTGTTGACTTCATTTTATTCTCTATGATTTGTATTGTCTTTGGTTTTAAGGCTATAGGGCTAAGAACTTATTTACTTTATTCATTAATGCTGGTGTAAAAATATGAAAATTTTACATGGCTTCTGTTAACGATTTTATATATATTTTATATAGAAAAGAGACAGTAAAAGACTTCGATATAAGGTCCTCTGGTTCCTTACTGAGCAGAGCTTGCACTATGAGTAACATAACTATATACTACTTATTACAGTAAGTACTTATAATATTCCGTTGTGAGTCAAGTTTTGAGTCTCACTCAAACGTAAAATCATAGTTTATTGAAGCTAGACGTTACTAATTATTAGTTCTAATTAGTTACAGTGGTAACTGTAGCATACGTAGCGCTAGCGATCAGCTGATGCAAAACATTTGCGGTAAAATGTAATTACTAACTATTGTTAATTAAACAGCTATGTACTATTGAAATCAACTACGCGTTTATACAATAAGTGTACATAGAAATTGTATTAGTTTGGCATTTGAATGTAGTAAAATGATGCTTGGACACTTCTTTAATGTACTTTTGAATATTAGACTCGTAATTACAGAAGAGACCCTAACTAGGTAGGTAATAGTACTTAACACTTTTCCCAAAGGGATTAGTTAAGAAGTTTTCTTGATTTTTTCAGAACTGTTTAAAGAAAAAATTAAGTCCTATGATCATTATTATTATTATTTTTTCTTCTTTAAACCGTAATTATAGTTTTTACATATTGCGTGGCAATTGATAATTATATTTCTTCACTATTGACGGAGTGACCATTCGTTCAACAGTACAGTTACTGAATTGTTATACAACAGTTATACAAACGCTACGCTATTCTTTAGAAAAAGCATTTATAACTTAAAGTAACTGGTTAAGTTAAAGTTGGCACACGCACATCATGCTCTATTTATTTGCTCATCGATACGTCATCCTCTACCAGCTATGTCGGCCGATGTATCTTAATATAATATAGTTTTAATAGGGTGAGCAACGGCGTGAAATGTATGTCAGTTCCGTGTTGATATTTACATATTATATCAAGTACCTAAGAGATATGCTTTAGTACTAAATATTTGTTTGATATTGTATTACTGTGGTCGTTGTCATTATTAAATGACTATAGGTCATCAATAATCGTAAAATCAATAGAGAACGTATCTTCGAGATTTTCTACTAAACTTCGAATTTTAAGGACAATTGTAAATAGGTATATGGCAAGCCAACTTACGGCCACAGTCAGTGTAACTTATGCCCAAACGTCGTGCAAAATAAAGACACAAAACATACCGCGTTCACTTCCCGTTTACGTTCAATATTTATAGACATGCAACGCAATAGTTTAAAAAATATAGTTAAAATAAATCAAATATTTAAACAAAGAATTTCCATTTACTGGCCGCTGTACAACCTTATACGGAGACATTTTTTTTCTTACTTTGCAATAGGATAATACGCAGTTATCCAATTCCAAAGGATCTTAGTAGTAAAAAATCCTTGACCACATTATTGAAAGATCAATCTAGTTAGTGACAAACTAATTTAAACTTAATACAATTAAGATAAAATCCATAGTCCTTTGACTGAGTCTTAGTAGGTACATGTCCAAGATCTGTATTATAAAAAAGTCTTGATACGAGGTAGTTATGAAGAAACTAAGACCGGATCAAAACGTTTACAAATCCACATTATAGCAGGTACCTGCACAGGATATAGTAATTACAAGGAGGTTGCGTAACTTATTTATAAATAGCTTGTGTGAGGCCTGGACATCATGTTATTGTATTTTGTATAAGGCCTTTTTGTTACTGATACTACTTTCTTCTTGAATCTTCCATTAAAATTCTAAAACGAGTTTATAAGAATACTATTTATGAGAGACCTTGGGGGTTTGAAAAAGGACGCACAACCTCCCTATTGCTTCATCTTATGTTAGAGCAGGAAGTACATAAACAATGTCATGTCGTACCAAGAAAATCTTAATGGCAAAAAGGTAGAAAAGAGAGTTAGAAGTCCTCGGTATTAATGTTACGGATAAACATCTTTTAAACTGAAATTACGTACGAATATAACTTACCTTTATAACCCTAAAATCTCCGTATGGTGATGGAATAAGAATACATTGTGTCACCACCCCATCTCATCCCAGGGTGTCGTAAAAATCGACTAAGGGACTATCCGTGAATATTATCTTTACGTAATAAAAAGAAGGAAAACTTGAAATTAAACCCTATACCAATCCGTCTGGCCAGCGTGGTATTAGTAGGCCAAGTATCCCTTCGTCACTGGAGGAGGCCCGTCCCTGCAGTGGGACATTAATGGGCTGTTATGATGATGATTATAACCCTAAAAAGCATAGTTATTACGCTGCATCTAAAACCACATATGCTATTACATATTTAATCTTGTTTAAAACATACATTAGTGAACATAATTTCCTCGTTCCTCTATAGTTTTTGCCCTGTGCTTGCGTGTTTCTAAACTATAAAGAAAAGGCTCGCTCGTTTTGTTTTATCACGTGTTAAGACTGTTTAATTACGTGGAAAGTGTATAATTGTGCAAGTACTATGAGTATAAATGTGATCGTTTGTCAATTCTGGTAGCAATCTCTGTAATTATTACATACGTAAACAATATAATGTCACATAACGGATAAAGATGCAGAAGTTTATCTACAATAGGCGCTCGAGGAAGAAGCATGTAGAGTATTTACTACGATATCTCGAAAAGGTTGAGATAAGTGCGAGTGCAAGTATTTTCAAATAAAACAAATAACATTTGGATTTGAGGGATTTATTATCAAAAATTAAACACATTTAAATATGAGTTCTTTTTACATATTATTATGTGACGATCTCTGTAATGTGGCGGTTACCGTATTATAATTGTTGCGATATGATTACTGCATAAGTCAAATAACATTTGTGTGCATAAGGGTCGTGCCGATCCGTTTACGTTACATTATAATGATAACGTAACGTAAACGGATCGGCACCGTATCAACTCGAGCCGTTCAGTATTATTTGTATGAAACTCCTTACTGCAACGCACACTAATCGGAAACGTAACGAATTCGGATTTTTGACGTTTGATACCGAGGAAAAAGGCAATGCGGTGCCGATCCGTTTACGTTACGTTATATGTGCTACCACGGTTAGTATGGCTGTTCGTTTGGAAGTAAACGGCGTACTGTTTATTTGTGAGTATAAGTAATTTTGATGTGCGTAACGTTAAGCCGAGAACCCTAGCTAGCAGGGCTGTATTGTATGCGAATTAAAGAATTTACATAATTTTGACTACTGTATTTAGTTGTTAAGTGACATTATTCCCAGAACAATTACTTTGTAATTTTAACTGATTCGTAAGATGGCCTTTAAAGTATTTCGTTTGTAATAGCGGGTTAAGGTAAATGACATTTTAAGTACGGGGTAATGACCAGGTCAGGTATTATATACAAATATATATTTTTATTTTATTTTGTTTAATATCAGATGTTTGGATGACGTGTAGAAAGTATGAATGGACTTGAAATTTGTCCTGTATGATTCAAAAATAAGTCAGAAAAATATGCCGAAATAAATACAGACACTCTGGACTTCTCACAAAGGAATACTTGTTAAAAACCTGATACCATGCCGCTTGGCCCGTATGGTTTGTTGTCTAAACATCCATCTATACTTGCAGGGGTCCCGTCCTAGCACTGGGGCTGCTGTAATAATGAAGCAAATTCCAAATTGAACATACCAAACAACATGTAAATACTTAAAGAAAATTCTTTACCCTAGGAACAAACTGGAAGTCCCGATAGAGGGCCGAACGGTAATTAATAGAAGGTCACAGAGCCCGTTAGATGCGCTGGCCAGCTCATCTTGACATATACAGCGCGCTGTCGGCGTCCGGACACGCTTTATATAGCATAACCCTTTTTATCAGCGCATGCGCACAGGTATGCAAGCGGTACGCAGCGTGAATTCGTGTTTTAGATTAGTTGCTACTTGTATGTTGTTAACAATTGTATGGAAGCTAAATTTTACAAAATAAACTTTATGCTTTTCAATACCTGCCTACCATTTTTTACTTTATTTAGGAATTTAATCGTATTTCATTCATATTTATTTTATGTTTCTTTTCATAAATGTCTTTGTGAAGAAGTAGTCGCAATAAGCTGCTGCCATGCACCACCCACCTTAATGTTCTTAGTGTCCTTTACAAATGTGCTTGTAACAGTCTACGCGACAGAAGGCTTGATCTTTTACTAAAAAATAGCTAAACATTGAATTTCTTAGAGATAATGTCACCATAAAATAAATGTATATTCTACAAAACCGCTTACAAGTACATATAATATTACAATTTAAATTCTTTACTATATAAAATATAAAATAAAAATAAAATTAGCCTTTATTATTGTTACACTTATAAAACATTATTTACTATATATTTAAGTATTTAATAAACAATACAAAACCCTATACCAAATATGAGCAACAAAGCAAAACAAGCACTTACCGCTTAATAGCCGTTTGATAACGCGTATAGGCAATTTATCGAGGTCGCGGCGCAGGGTTAAGATGTGCGCGCCGATATCCTATCTGCGACAGGTTAGGTGTCGATAGTACCCCGGGCACCGTTACCTCACTAATTACAACTATTACGTGTTGTACACATTCTTGGGTTATATATTATTATGGCAACACTATTGATGTTTATTTTTTTTAATTTTTGCATGTTATTGGTCTTATAATGGAAGTGTTTTATTGTTTTTTTTATATTAAATTAAACATGTTTAGGTATTTTTACCTGTTTTTTTTAAGTAATATACAAGCACTGTTTAGTTTAGGACTCGATGGCGTTGTGTGGAATGTGTTAGAAATGTATTAGATAATATTGTAGTTTCATTAATTAATAAAAATATCTTCTCGTGTGGTGATGGAGTAACATAACACATGGTATCACGATGCCATCTCATCCCATGAGTGGGGTAAACTAATTAGTCTACTACTAGACGAACGCTTAGGCCAAGTATGCAGATATTATTTGTACGAAAACAAAACAATGAGTTCCCTGTATCAATCCTAGTTTTATTAGGCCATGTCACTACATCACTAGAGAAGGATGTTATACAGTGGGACAGTAATACGCTGTTTTATATTATAATAACATTAACGTTTTGTATAAAAAACTAATGACATATTATAATTGTTTATAAACAAACCAGTGCAACAGTTAAATCATTGTTGTGTGAATTTGTAACCTCACAATGTTCAATATTATTTGTTTAAATAATACAACGTAATGTTTTAAATGGTGTCTTTGCGTTTATAAACTGTAAATACCTTTATTGCAAGTGGCGACCAGTGCAATAGTTATGTATTTAACTGCTTATAAAAGCATTAGATTCAATGCTATTATTTTAGTAGGTATGTACATGAAAATATAAAATACTAGCTGACCCGTGCCCACTTCGTTGGACGACAAACATATTTCATTACTGCTCCACTTTTATTAGTCATAGCGTGATAATATATAGCCTAAGACACTCCCCGATAAATGGACAATTATACACAGAAATAATTTTTAAAATCGGTTCATTAGATCCAGAGATTACCCCCTACAACGTCACAAACACACAAACTTTATCTCTTTATAATATGTATTAGTACAGATTGCACTGTCTGGCTGTTTTTATGTACGTCACTTGCTATCGCTAAGCAATAGAGTTTCCTTCACGCAATGAAGCACTACTTGATGTAGACAAGCTACGGGTCCAGTAGTGATGTTAGCAATGTACTGATTTAATATGTAGATGATATAATTGTATAGTTACCTTACCTTATTATATTGACTACCGTTATGTTTTACCTCTTTAGTGTTGGTATCTTTTTGCACGGTTTTTTGTCGTAATTTTTTATTTTTATTTGACGATCTGGGCTTATCCTTACACGTTATAATATTGTAATGCACAAAACGGTTCGGTCCTTCTTTCATTTATCGTAGTATCAAAATTTGGAACTTGATACAAGGTCATGATTAAGTTTACTTATTCTAAGTTATTAATCGAGTCCTAAAAACATAGAGGTTATCAAAGTTTGAAAGAATATACTAAAACCTAAAAATTTGGATATTAAAAAATTGATTCAAAAAGAATTTTTAATATCAAAAGGTTTTGATATAAAAAATACGAAATTACTGTGTAAAAATCATCCAAAGTCTACGAATTATACGTATTACAATTGCTATCAACACTGTTTACAGTCGGTTCGTTAATTACTACAATATCAAGGAGATCAAATTAAAAAGTTTATATACGTCATTACTAGTTTGTAGTCTTCAGTAATTAGCGAGGTTGACCTTGGTAGCAGGTTCGAGTTCCGGCCTAACACCGGACGATCGCAACAACGACCTTATTTACCTTGATGAATATTTATGCTTGATAATATTTATTTATTTAACAACTATTAACCTAATTACTTGAATATATTGACCTTTAAATAACTGCATTATGTTCGAATTAAATAAGAATTTTGTTGTTTTTATATTGTGTTTGTTTCTAGATGAATTTTCGTGATGAATGTTTGTTTACAGTGTCCATCAACGAAGACCTGACCTTTACTATGACCTTCAGAATTTGAGGATTTGGGTATTTTATTTAGCCATTTGTATGGCTGAAATCTAGTGATTATCAGAACCGCTAACATTTCATTCTTGGGTTTTAGAGAGAAGGAAGAACACAATCGGCCTTATTACAAAATACGGTCTAAATTTAAACCACGATTTATTACGTCACAAAACCACTGTTTTTGAAATTTGTTATTGCAAAATCAGTCTTAACGCTAAAGTGTTAAAACTGATTTTGTATTAACAAATACTAAATCATAAATTTGTTAATACAAAATCAGTTTTAACATTTTAGCATTAAGACGGATTTTGCAATAACAAATTTCAAAAACAGTGGTTTTGTGACGTAATAAAACGTGGTTTATAGTTAGACCGTATTTTGTAATAAGGCCGTATAGGTTTATTTTACAACTACTGTATTAAGTTTTGTTTTTCATACGCCTTACTACTTGCTTTTTAATTCACTGCTAAGATTCTCACAAGCTCTAGTTGTCATGAAGTGAGAGTATATTGCTAGTTTATAAACTTTGATTTACAACAAATTTCTCACGCGTATAATATCGGTAAGACTTTCACATTCGTTCATCGTTAATTCTTTAAATTCCAAATGATTATTAACACATATTTACTGAGTTATAAAGGTTAATTCTAATTACAGACTCGTTAGTTGTGTTCCAATGCGTGATTTCATTACGTTTGTTGAAGTAACATTCAATTGAAAACATTGCTGTTTTTTGGACTGGTTCCCTAAAAATGCACAATTTTTTGTAAGTATTTATATACTTTCTCATAGGTATAATTTACTTATATAAGTGTAACTATTTATATTAATACTTTCTTATATGTATGATTTTCATAAATAGGGGAGGACTTGCGTTGCTTGTGAAACGATAAGATACAAGAAAGAGAAAGAAAGATACACTTAAAATATTTTCTTTTTGACTTCCTTTATACTTTTCTATGTATTGTTTTGTTGACTCAAACTTTACTAATGATTCTGCTAACGAGTAGGTGTAGCAAATAAAAAGTTTTTAGAACAAATAAATTCTAGATAGCCTAATTCATCAAAATTCGCAAAGAAATGTAGTCTGTGTATACATTTGTTTTTTTTTTCCAAACACAAACTACCCAACTAGCAAAATACCCTTATAACAAACGGATTATACAGCTATAATACTTGTAGTTGTTATATAGTAGCAAAATTTACGACAATATACCATGTAAAGGCATATTATAAGAGGGTTTGGCTATACTACTTTCATTCTTATAACTCAGTCATGTACACGTTTATAAAGCTGAATTATATGACAACTATAAAGCCTCGTACAGAAGTTACTCTTATAACTGTGTATTATATGGCTAAATGGTCATATAATATACAGAGTCATATAAAGGTTTAAATTAAGTCTTTTTAAGCTTATTATAGTGGTTTATATGATAATTATAAAGTTTGGAGTCTCATAAAAGCAGTTTGTACAGTTTTTATATAACAAATGCTTACTTGCTACATAAATGACCCGTAAAAGTGCATAAGTAATGTAAAGATCAATTATCTAGCCGCAATAAGAATATTACCCTAATAATTACTTTATTATTATGTTTTATATTACTTATGTGCGCCATTTTTAACAAGTGGAAGATTAGAAGTACCTAGTAATTATAATATTAATTCATAATAAACAAGGATGGCGGAAAAAATTTAAGCGAAGTAGAAAGAGGGTGGACAAAAAATATAAGGCTTTGACAAAAACGCGTACATTGCTTTTTCTACAATAGAAATTAATAAAGAGGAAAATATTAGTGGTTCCGTACCAAATTAAAATATAAGAGAAATGTTTAGTTTACCACAATACTCCTTTACACCAAAACTTGAACATGAATACAGTACGGCATAGAATAATGAAAGTGATACTGCTAATGGCAGGAAAAATTATATTATAAAGCTAAATATAACTAAACTAAATATTGTACCAGTATCTGTTTTTATTCTTTTAACAAGTTACTAAATTTATTTTTATTATATTATATTTATATTATTATAAATTTAGTAACTAAGACGCAAAAAAATATTTGGGAGGCTTACAGCTATTTTAAAGATGGATTCAAAAATAGTTACTAAACGCCAATAACAAGCTTCCACAGATACAGATTTCTAAAAGATATAATTTTAAATAAAATGCCAACCACCAAACCACGATTTAAATAAAAGACATAATTTTAATCGAGATGTATTTATTTTAAACTTAAATATAACTATTTAACAATGAGGGGTACTTTTCAGACGTATCTATTTATTGAAGATCACTTTACATTAATATTATATAAGAAAAAATCACATTCGTCATCAGGGTAGTGATCATAAACTGTGTATTCACAGTCTTTAGACCAAAAAAAGTTCGATGTAATATAAGTCCCATTTCTTCAACATTGATGATGAAATGTAATGGTATGTTTGTGTAAGTAGAATGATCACAATTAAAGCATTACTCTTAAAATAAAATAATTTTATAGCCAAGGCTATTTTTGACTGTTGCAGATTAAAATCATCTCTTTACGATCCACGTCCATGAAAACAACCATATTTACAGCGATTCTACTGAAAAAACGAAAGATGTGGTTATGGTTTTCTCAGCTACTTTAGGGAACTCCGAAATTACTCAATATGGACGACTTTAGCTTTATAAATTTACTTTTAAAATGATATTGGTTTTATAACCCCCTTGTAGGTGTTGTAAAAAATGCTTTTACACTTGTAACAGCGGTAACCAAGACATGACAAATAATTATATATTTTGAAATGCATATAAACGAATAATTCAATGGGCCCCTTAAAAATACATCAAATATCATACCACACTTTACCGTAAATAATAATTTCCATTAGTTTTTTACTACTTACTACCTAAAACCACCAACTCCAAGCATATTATATTATATGGTAGTACTTACTTTTGACAACTCAATTGCGAATAGAAATAAAATGTCTTCTAAAAATCCAGTTCAATCACTTGAACATAACAATATCAAAAAGCTGCGACGGCGACTGATAAGAGAATAATTTCTCCATAGATGAGTTAGATAATGCAGCTATAAGGATATTGATCTTGTAAAAGTCTTCTATGTAATCAATATAAGTGTAATAGATCTTGTAAGATGCTCTTATAAACCTTCTACAAGAAACATTTGCTTTTTATATGACCACAATATAACTACTATAAGGTTTATATTCTTATAAACTGCGCCTAAACCCACGCTTATAGACGTTTATATGACCTTTATAAGTCAATTTTTTTTGGCTTTATACACCTTAATATGACAAGATTTTGCTACTTGGGTATGTAACGAAAAAGAGAACACATCAGCTTGTGTGTTGCAAGACCTAAATATTTTAACTTTCTAATGTTTTATTGTCGTTTTTATTACTCGACAACTCTACACTAAAATGGAACCTCGTAAAATTTTTATAGAGTGTTGCGGTTTTACATGATTAAGTTTTTCCTTTCAGTAAAAGTTCCATCTGTTTTTATGGAATTTGTAATTCCCGGGTCGAGTGATGTTGGAGTTTTCCTTTAGACAAATTGGAAGATACCCTTGATTTTTCTTTGATTTTAAGTCATTGACTATTTACATACATAACGTAAATTACTGACAACAAATTTCTACTATGACTACAAATGCTAAACATTCTTTAAAAAGCCTGTTATGGTAGGCAGGTGAAAAGGAATCAGTAAAGTACCTCAATGGTGACTCATGCTAGTTTCTATAACACACGGATACCTGCTGTAGATAATACAAAATATGGCGGTACCCAATATGGCAGCCATTTTTACGCTCTGAGACTGAGATCGGCCAGGTGATGTTAGACCCCGTGCTATGTTTAATGAACCCGAAATCACAGAATGAAGGAAACAGATAAGCTAGAAGATTGTCCTACAATCATTATGATGCGGTAAGTATATAAAAGAATTCTCTAAGGTTAACACGAAATGTATAATGACATGTATGACATAGAAGACAACCAGGAATGATTCTATAATGATCTATAATACTAAACAGCCTACCTCTACTGCAAGTTGGGTTATATTATATCGTAGTAAGTGCAAGCAGTAGTGAGTTCACAGGTCGTAGTTTCCCTTCACGTCAAAGTGCAGTTGCAAGTGGAAAGCGCGTTTCGCTAGGAGCCGCACCTTCACCCGATGTTTGCTTCGACAACCTTATAGCTTAGTTATATCGGCTTTACTTAATATCTTACTTGTACATTGAACTGTTTTTTCTCATCCCATGGGTGACGTAAAAACCGATTAAGGGACTATTCGTGAATATTATCTTAACGAAATAAAAAGAAGGATAACTTGAAATTAAACCCTATACCAATACGTTTGGCCAGCGTGGTATTAGTAGGCCAAGTATCTCCCCGTCATGGGAGGAGGCCCGTGCCTGCAGTGGGCATTAATGGGCTGTTATGATGATTAGGACTTATAATGGGATTTGTTATCACTGTGTCCCAAAGGTATCGCTAAATATAAGTAGTAAATTCTAGTCCGAGTTATTAATACAAAAATCTATGCGAATAGTTTCTTGAACTTATCAAAACATTGAAAACTTGTACCGAGGGTACCTACTAAATAAAAAGTTCGGAACAATAACAATATCAATGTGATTTTAAAATTGTATAGTCCATACTTAGTTCATATTTTTGACAACCACATAAGCATAACAACAAAATAAAGTGTTGACACCATGTTTTCTCATTCAGACACCAAAACAACACACACAAACACACAATAAACTTTATTTTTAAATACATATTAATAAAATATTTCGTCCGTTTCCCACATTATTGATATATCGAAGTCACGTCACGATGCGCCCGCGCAGCAAAAGTAAACACGCATGATGCATCATAACGAGTGTTATGTTTGCAATGGGGGATACATTTAGCACGTCCTCACAATGTTATCGCCAAGAACTAAAGGGTCTCGTAAACATTGAAAACACCATTTATTTGTCTGCCTCGATTGTTGATATTGATCTTTTTTTCTGTTCAATCAATATGTCTCCTGTAACTGCTGATATTTGTTATTTAAAGAACGTTTTTTTGCTCGTGATTTTATCATATAGGAATCTATACTGGTTGTGTGTGTGGACTGACTAAGGAACCATATATTTTACCTCGTCCATAATAGTGCGAGATAGTTAGTTTAGAAGATTCTCCGTGTGTTGATATTTTTTTACTACCGTCCTTTGACCTCATTTCTAAACTGTATTCACTATTTTCAGCAGCATGTCAATTCTCGTACGATAGAAATATTAAAAATTCAGTTAAGTTAACTTTTATTTGTCCAATCGTCTTACCTATTGTGGGACAATTTGACAACTTAAAATTAACTTAACCAAATTTTTAACGATTTTAAGGTACGAGAATTGACATGCTGGTTCTATATTAGCATATTTCCGTTTCATATATAAAAAAGTACGTTCTAAAATGTTTATTGTATATTGTAAAACCATATTAACAGAAGCCAAGTAAGTATTTTGTCCACTAAACTTAAACATATGCAATAAAAGCTACACGAGACACAAACAGCTCTTACCTTTACTTGAACAAACGCAATACATTTACAAACAACGCCTGTTCCTTGTACTACAGGATTCGCTGGACAAACAGACAGACAGAATTGTGTTTGTACTTTGTGGTATGACATTACGTAGGGGTTATATAGTGGGTTTTTAAATAAGAATAATAAGTATATATAATATAGTACATTTAATTGTCTTTTTTTTTGTACGTTTATAAATATCGGACGGATTTTTTGACAAACTGACTCAAATCGACTAAAGCCACACGAAATTATAGTAGATATCTAAAACAGTTAAACTAGTTAATAACCTAGACATTTTTAGAGATATTATGAAGTTTATTAGACAAAAGTATTCGTAGTTTCTATCTTTCAAAAGTTATAACGTGTTTCTAAACTACAGAAAGGCCTATACGTGTGACTTATAGAATCTCCACGGCACCATAAACTAGTCACGAATTTCCAAGGAGAAATTATGTAAAATGCAAATCGATTAAAAAATTAGAAAGATACAAACGTATGCTACTTTTTAATTATTAAATTAACAAACAGGTTTGTTTATGAACTCATGGGTCAATTAATAAGTGAGGCATAAAAGTAATTAACACATTTAAGATAAAGGAACTGGAAGATGAAAGAGTCCTGTGAACCGATAGTGAATATAATATATCTTAAAACGCAAAATATTTTCATTAGGTAAGTATTTTACTTCGTAAAGGCATATAACATACTCCTTAGAATACAAGTATCTGTAACCGCGTACGTGTACGCACCAAAAAGGACATCGTGATTTACATACTTCTAAAAATTCCAAAGCACTTCAGAAAAAACAAAGTTAGACTTTTAAAAGAAACTTCGTAAAGTAAATTACCATTTAAGGTAAAATCCTAAAGCGTAAACAAAACGCTTTTAACTTACAAAGAACAAAGAATAAACAGTCAAGCACGTAAACAGTCAGGAGTGCGAATGTAAAAGTAAACTGAGTAGAAAACTTTGTTTACCTACATTGTATTTAACTAGACAAGGGCTAAACAAACGTGTCAGCCGCTTGAGGCTACGACTAAAGCTCTTACTGCTTCCAAATTAGGCAGCTTTATGCATATTGAAGAAATGGAATTAGTCAGGAACGTTGTTGTGAAGGCAAGACCTTCTGCGCTTAGAACTTGGAAAAAAAAATGTTCGAATGTATTTACCACGACGCGACCTCTGTGGCAGAAGTGTTTATGGTGCTTACTTGAATGCAGAATTATTATTTACGCGATCTACTAATGATACTCGAGCTTGAATGTCTTTAAAGCCATGAATTTCATGTTTCAAAAAGTCCCCAAATTTCTAGTGTTGAAAGACTTTTAAAATAAAAAGTTGCAGAACTCTATTCTTTATTCAGGTACTTTCATCTCACGCAGCAATAAGCATCCAAAAAGCAATAGCGTAACTTCTCTAATATCTCCCAGATCTTCAAAGAGCTTCAATAACTTTTCAAAAGATATCGTTTTTATCGCAATAATGAACGCTACGCCCGTACAACAAATAAGCTTGAGTAATTATTTACAAAAAGGGACACAATAGATCTTGTTGCCTATAAATGGTAAATAACATTTATTTATCGATTGATGTTTACATTCGCCATTGACAGGGCCCGTTTACATCTGGCGGTTATGTTCCTTTAAAGGTTTGTGCGTGCTAGTTTTCATGTCCTATATTTTGTTTGTATTCGAAAGTTTAGTTTATTGTACTAGGGAATAGGTTAACTAACTTATTTCAACTGTTTACGTTTTAGGTTCTTAATTTAATTAACGTTAACACTAATTTTGCTAATATGGTGACTTTAATTGATCATTATTTCTTCAGTTAATTAATGTTATTTAGATATCTATAGTTATGAGCCTAATATTAAGTAAATATTAATCAGCCAGGTAGATGTCCATCTAAAAGCTTACTTACTATAGCTAGGTCTGTACCCCAAAACTAGAAAGTTACCTTTTTGTTTTCTTTATTTTCCGAATTTTATTCTCAAATGTTATCTATTTTGCAGGTGTTAAACGGTATCTTTGAAAATCGGTATTCAAAATCCAACAGCTGACAATTTTTATATTGTCAACAATGGAACGATAGTAAACAGATAGTATAGTTATTCAACCTGATTTGCATCTAGGACCTTGAATACGTGTTCAAATAGATCCGAAACCAGAACTACAACATTTCAATCTATTACGACACAACGATACTTACGAAACTTAGCCACGTACAATAAATTAACATCACAAATAACCTTTATTACTTAACTATAAAAGTTGAAAATGTAAAATTACTCGAATGACAAAACGATTGTTCCATAACTTTTCAAAATATTTTGATTAGTCAAATTTATGAGAATACTATCTTACTTTGACGTAATCGACTAAAAATTCCCCAAACGATATCGACTTTTTATAATGATTAAGATGACAATTATGCTAACGACGAACCATTTATATGGAAGGTTTATATTGTTAAAGAAATTTTGGTAAATCTACTTTGATTGAACAGAGTTTGAAAGATTATCTTTAGTTACATAACAGACAATTAATTTGATTCCAAGTTAATAAGTATTGACATAATATCAATAAATTACAGCAACTCCATAATACTTTCGTCTTGAATTTAATTTGGTATTTGATTTCGACACACGTTTACCAAAATATTTGACTTCCAATTAAAAACATCTGATTCAACTTACCAAATTGTAAACGTTACTAAATATCAAACTTTAATATGGATTCCGAAACATAAATTGGGCACAACTCTCATACATATATTATGTTAAATGAAATTAGAAATTCCTTGACATACGGTTTGATTAACCATTGATTAATAGATAAAATATAAAATTAAACATTTTATCGAGAAAAAACTCTTTAATGCATGCACATTATGGTTATTAATTATTGTCGGTATTAACACAAATTATTGTAAAATAAATGAAATTCGTGTACGAGATTATAATCTATGTGTTGAAATGTTTATACACGATATCGATAACGCTGATATAAGCTGTCGCGACACAAAGTACTCGTAAGAAACACTCGCCTTTATGATTCAAAGTAATAAGGACACGGCCAGCTCTAAAAAGTATGGGTTAAATCGACTATTTGGACATGACATAAGATGGCGATGCATTTTGTCTGTTGTCTATACAACAGACAAAATGCATCGCCATCTTCGGAATTATAATTTAAACGGTTATAAATATTCATCGAATTATAAAACACAACGGAATCGAATCAGCTATTTATATAAATTACTTCCCGATTATAATCTGCCTGATGACAGACGAGGTCGATTTACGTCCTACTTAAACGCTACTTTGAAAATGTTCGAGTTGAATTTGGGCGTGGCCAGAGAGGCGCGCGAATGAGACGGGTATACTCTCGCTCACGCGCCGCCGCGCCGTGTGCGCCGTCGTCGTCCCGCCGGCCCTCAAGGACACGTTATCGCTCTGTGCCATAGTACAAATATATACAGTATTTCAACTTCATCGAAACGAACGAAACGTGAGTTTATACCTACACGCTCACGATCGCGGAGGGAACAGTCGCTACTGTGCCGCACTATCAAGCGGACTGTGTGTTATAATTTGAAACTAAATATATTATTCATATGTCAATTTCAAACACACATGCTGATATAAATACCTACCTTACTAAATGACTTAGGTATTTAATATTATAATATAGTATTTTGTGTATAATAATATCACGAAAACGGTTTGTTGTACTTAGGTCAATAATAATGAAAATTTAGCCCCCCTTTATGTAATCCCCCATGCGTGTCTTTCACTTTGATCTAGGAAAATTTAAGCAATGACATCGATGTCATTTTTTGAATGGTTTGGTCACCCATCCATAAAGTGACCTCGATGCCTTTATTTTGACGTTAAATAGATCTAATAGACCTGTTTAAAGTTTGGTTTTGGTTATCGATAAATTCAATATCAAACAAACATGGCCAATATAATAAATACAGTACCCGGCCGTAAATATTACACATCGACTTTTTCTCTGACGCTCTACGAAGCCGAAATTGACCGATTGTATTTTTCTATAGGTTGATATGCAATATAAACGGCCCGGTACTGTACCTACTTTACTGAATGACTTGTTAAGTACCTTCTTAATATTATAATTTAGTATTTTATTTATATCACAAACATGGTGGATATAAATACAAACATATACATGTTTCTTTAAATTAAATGTATAAATCATAAAACAACACGTTTTTTACAGAACACTTCCTATTTATTTAAATATAAAATAGAAAAATAAAAAGTATTAATTTACAATTACAAAACTAAATGGAAACACAAAGTAGATCGCATGTTTACTATTGTTTACGTACCGCGCACCCGTAGGCATTTATAATAAATATTCGGCCCAGTTTGACTACTGGTTATACTGTGACGTCAGTCCGCGGTAGGTAACAGAAAATTCTGTTACAGAAAAACCTATCTACCGGTCTATTATGTTTATACATGTAGCCCCAATTTTTTTTTAAATTTACAACCGCGCAAGGTATTATGAAGGCACAAAGCGCATCCAGATTCAGGACATTGATTTGGGGATCACAAAAATAATTTGACCGCCTTGGGGTAGCGGTCGCAGTGCACGAGGTCACGGGTTTGAATCTCACGCAAAACAATAGAACAAAAAAAAATACAATAGCCCCACTATGTATTGTCCTGTGTCGCGGGGTATTTACAAACATTTACTTAGCTGACACGTTTGTTTCATGTTTGTAAACGTTCCCGCAGTGGAGTTCATGAGAGTTCAAATCTCACGTAAGACAATTTTTTTGTGTGATCCACAAACAACTGTCCTGAGTCTGGACGTTCTTTGTGTTCGTTTGTTTCATGTTTGTAAACGTTCCCGCGGTGGAGTGCGTGAGAGTTCAAATCTCACGTAAGAAATTTTTTTGTGTGATCCACAAACAACTGTCCTGAGTCTGGACGTTCTTTGTGTTCGTTTGTTTCATGTTTGTAAACGTTCCCGCGGTGGAGTGCATGAGAGTTCAAATCTCACGTAAGACAATTTTTTTGTGTGATCCACAAACAACTGTCCTGAGTCTGGACGTTCTTTGTGTTCGTTTGTTTCATGTTTGTAAAAGTTCCCGCGAAAGTAAAAAGTATTATTTAGATCTTATCAGTAAGTACCTACCTACCTAAGCTTGCAAATAAAATAGGTAAGTAATATTATTTCTTTGATTTTTTCAGTTTCACACAACTGCTAGGTATTGTCGCGGAGACTTTTACAAAGAACATCCGAACTCAGGACAGTAATTTGTGAATCGCTCAAACAATTTTTTTTGCTTGGATTCGAGCCCGCGACCTCGTGCACGCAAGCCACTACCGCGACCGCGCCGCACTGCCCGCGCCACTGAGGCCGTTTCAATTACGTGATCTTGACGAAAACGGTTATAAAACTTATTACACTTGAGCATATAGTCTAAAATCGCTTATATAAACAAACGCTTGCATTATCAAAAGGGTCAACAGTAACTAGGTACTTAGTTGAGTTATGGCGAACTTTACCTAAGTTTTATAAAAGACATAACTACAAAAATATTTTACGAACCAATGTTATCGAAATAACTATTATAAAATAATACTATTATTTACTTATAAAAGAGAACAAAGTATTAATAAAAACTTAGGTATAAATATTTTAAACCTAACCTATATATTTTGCCTACGATTAAAAATTACGCGATAAAATTTAGTACGAACGGTGAGTCGACATGCACAGGTCCGGCGTCGAAGAGGGCCATCGCCCGACTGAATCGTCGACCGTACTCATTCTGTATCGATCGTTAACTGATCGGTATAAGGTCTGAAATTGCGATGCGCCCGCAACGATCCGGAGCGCTTAGAAATTGCTAAAATCTTCTTTGATTCATTAAAAATTATTGGTTGTAGTTATGTAATGATATTCTACAGTAATACTAATATTGATGTTACGAATGTATTTGAGTAATTCCTAAGCATAATGATAGTGTACTTTCCGTGTAATATGTAAAAAACTGTTTTTGTAGAGGTGTTTTCAAAAATAAATATGATCGAGCCAAAATCAAGCTATCGCGTTTTGGTAATTACAAAAACCTAGTTAAAGGTATCAATTTACCTATATTAAAATTATAGATCAATAGGTCTTTTCATATTCCTGTAGTAGTTGATGAAAGATAGTGCATTTTATCAATGTATCATCTTAAAATTATTCCTTTTTTAAACACCGCGTCCTTTCTTCATGATACATAAGCAGAAGTGTTTAATATCGACTAAACAATTAAAAATCTGTTTCTTATGAAGGGGACAGCACGTAAACTGTCATATAGAAATTGACGTGACTAGTGTTGTGAAAACTCATCGATGTGCATTGTAGTAAGTGCGCATATAATGTTTCATATAATTCATGAGTAGCGGTATAAAAAATGATTTTTATAGTTAGTTTTAAAGTCGTTGTAATTTTATAGATAGCTGTTTATGTTCCAGTCTTGAGTTAAAATCTATTCATGTGTAGATGAAAACAGAAGATAGGTTTTTGACGTCTTTTCCTTATTGCGACCTTTCACCGTCTTTTAAGTTTATTTCCTTGATATTACTGCTATTCACCACAGATAGCTGTGATTCTTACGTAATATTTATTATTGAAAAGATTACTTATTCAAACAAGATTTGATTGTATTATGTTCTGATGTAGTGAGGAATTTCTAAGTAATTTGATGTTGATTGGCGCTTTGTTGTTAAAAATGCTGCTCATTGTTGATGTTAAACATGGATATACATACTCAATAACATAGACATTTCACGAATACTTTAATAAGAATGTTCTTTCTTATCTCATAATCATATAATTAACACAAACTCATAGATAATGATGATAAAAACACTAAATAGTGCTAAATTTGACGGTTCGATTTTCCCGCGCACAATAAAATTTAACGGTTCTACCAGTTCTAGGTATGGCGGACTGTGTAAATTCCTCTTATTTGTGTCCGTAGTATGTAGGTCCAATTTGTTACTTTTTCTACAAGAGACAGGTTTTTGAAGAAGTATTTATAATAAATAAAAAAACTAGTGGCGCCGACACCGTTGTGTTAATCTGTGATACGTTATTTGCAATTTTATCGATGTTTTTTCGATGAGTTACGACACTGTTACTATTTTAAAATGGCGCGAGTTTGAAATATTACGGGAGTTTATTTGATATTTATTACAATTATATCATAATATTAATCAATTTAGATGCCATTACTATCTTCATGGGGGTCTTTCAACGATTCTTATAACAGTTAAAATATAAAATTATTGGGATATGTATATTTTTATTTGTTAAATATGGTTTGTTTGCCGCGGGGCACTATTTCTTTACTATAAACTAAAGGTCGTTGATCCCAATCTAATGATTTACAAATACTTACTTTAATATGTTGGATTGCTTTGGTTTCAACATATCAGACAGAAGATTGCTAAATATCTTAGCTCTTATATCTAGCCTCTTCTAAAGTTATAATTCTCACCACGTGCGAATGACGCTGAAAAACTTAGTGTACTATTACTATTGTGGTGACTTGAGGATTAGCGTGTATTAACATACCGTTACCATACGTAGACTTGTTAAAAGTATATATTAAAATAAATAACATTATCCAAAAATCATACGCTACCAACTTAAAATAAGCCGCCCTATAATTAACCTCGTAATTTTGGAAATCGTCAATTGACCTCACCAATTTCGGCGAAAGAACATATTGGGGAGTGACACTTGATGTAATTAAGTATTGACTCATACATGATATCCTCGCCGTTTTAAAAAAAAAAAGATTTCCGTGGTATTGCCATATAGAGATCAGGTTACCTTGTATGCACCTTGGTTTTATCGATACGTGTAAGACATACCGTCATCATTGTGGTGAAAAAAAAACGAAATATGATAAGCGAGTTCATGAGACAATGGTTTTAATATATAAGAGTTTCACATTGATACGTATTATGTGGTGACAGAACCTGTTGATGATTGCTTATTCAAGTGAGAAGTTGTATCCAGATCGTTCTGGATGTTGAAGAAAATGGTCTGGCTAGATATTAGAGTAAACTTCAAAACTTTCGTAAGCTCCAAATAGTCCAGATTTCAAGTTTAACATCAGAAGAATCCTTTAGATAATTGTCTCTTAGTTCAACCTTTTTGAACTAGTAGCTTTACTTAGGCTCATTTTTTATTCTGTTTGCTACTGTTTGCTTTGCTACTCATTAGACTTATTATTTAAATGTTTTAATACATATACGAGTAAATATATATCCGTAAGAGCGTTTTCCGTCAGACCTGCTTTAAACTTATTACTGCAAACTTTCCCAGATCGTTAACAATCTTAACTATATCCCGACTCTTTCCTGGTTCCTTTAACTTATCTATGGATTGACATAAAACTTAATTCTACAGTAGAGTCGAGCATACAATAAATTGTTAATAATCAGTGATACGTATTCAGTGTAACGAGCGGCTTGTAAAGTATAAATATTTATCTGCGAACGAGATCATATCATAAAACGGAAACTGGATTATATCTGTATTTTCTAATCGCTTATAAATTTAACGTTTCATAAGGGTACAAGTGTAGGCTTCCTTAGGGTCGTTTTCACTTTGATTTGTAAGAGCTATTACTTAATATATTACTAGGTTGCCGACAGGTGAATTAGTTTGTGAATAATGTATATTTTTTTAATGAATAAATAATAATATGTTTGAAATGGTTTTTTTAGAAAAAGACAACACTTGCATTAGGATTTGGTTTTTTAGAAAAGAAGTATTGCACAGCAGCCGCTTTTTATATGTTTATCGCCACGAACGTACGCCTGCGCTAAAAATACGCCTAGACTATTTCCGGAATCTAATAGGAAGGTGGCGGAAAACTCTGCAAAGAGTATCCGAGGGAAGCCCTATGTCCCTAGCGGGTTATGCCAGGACTCCTACCTGCTAAAAACCGCCATGCTTATTGCCTCGTTGCCTTAAGGTCTACTAAGCGTATAGGAACGTCCTACCTAGACTGGGGTCCGGGGAGGCGTTAAGCAGCCGCTTGACCGCATGCATTTTAATAATTAACTGTTCTAGTGTTGCTAACGTCTATCAGCGGCGTTTATTACCTACCTTCAGGCGGGCTGTGTCTGCAATCAAAACTGCATGGATTAAATACATGGAAGGATTTATTTGACTTAGTGGTCGTATACCAGGTAGTCATCCAGCAATGAAGAGATAATGAGACTTACGTAATATTAAGCTCGTGTTGCTTAGTCACGTCATTTGTCGCATAAGGTAATTAATGTATTATGTATAAACGATGAGTGTACATAGTTTACAGGTAATGAATACAGTCGATGGTTTTTACTACTGAGCGAAACGTTTGCTTGTTAACACTTTTGAGGACAGTAAATAAGGCACAATATAAGGTGTATTGTTTATCATGGCTATAGCCGTTTACTGACCATGAAAGTTTTGCTTTCTTTAGTATTAAAGCAATTTTCTAATTATAAAACTATTCCGAAATATGACCGTAATAGTTATTATATTACGCAATATTATTTAATTATATGATTTTCACTGAGTAGTTGCGTATATACGCAACTACTCTTAAAGTAAAAACCAAGTTTACTGAAACTAATTTTAATGAAATGTCTATGGAACTAAATTGAATTTTATCTATACATTTGGTAGAACAGGTGCAATGCTGACACAAAAAGAGGTCAGAGTAAAAATAATTCAGGTCCAGATCCCCTACGGATGTAATTCATCAATATGACTTCAGACCTTTGCTATCATCTGTCGTGAAAATTGCATCCTATTTGTTCAGATTTTTCAACTTTTATTCTAACGTGTGGTGAACATTAGCCTAGGTAAACACAAGGTGGGACCATGTGTTTAAGCACTCATGTTTTCTCTCTATCTTAAGCCACAGAACTCCAAACAAGGAAGGAAAGATCCTCAAAAGGATAACGATAGTCTTTCAGCAGACATTGATTGCCTAAGCTCTGACTCAGCTCCTTAATAATCATTACTTGTTACGTATTAAGTAGGTGTATATAATTATAATAAATTCATTCACATTAGAAGACGTAAAGTGGCGCTTGCGAAGGCGTCACTTATGATTATAAGCCGTTAGGCACGTACTGTGGGCCCGTATAAGGCTATCTCAGTATGCATATGGACTTATTTATTGAGATATTGATTTTATTACTATGTTGATGTTTTGTAGGATAATAGTGTGGGAATTTTAGATTTGTATAATTTTGTTTTGTTTTTTCTTTTTTAACACGTTTGTGGAAACGAAATTGTAAGGATTCTTCCAGCGATAAAGGAAATTTATGAAAATGAAAAATGAAAATGAAAAAATATTTTATTTCATGTAAGTCAAGTCAATGACATTTATGAACGTCAGAGTTTGTATAGTGATCACACAGCACGTCTAACTTAACGGCTAAGTTTACTGAGGGTTCGGAACACGACCATGTCAGAGAAGACACCTTTTTCGTTCCTATCGCTCTTTTAGGTGATCACTTCACAAATAACTGTCTACTAAAACTAATCTAGCTATAAGGTTTTTTATTGTGATACTTACCCTTCTTTTTTTCGCACAGATAATTTTTGAATAGCTTTCTAATTGGTTTTTAGTTTTCTTTAGCTAAAAGTCGTTTTTCTGCAATGTATTGTCACTTTTGCATACAAATAGAATTGATTTATAAATGTAAAACTGGCTAATTAATTAAAATTCATTTCTTTTACAAATAATAATCAAATAAGTATAAATTTTGGTTAACATATGCGACGTTGGCACCAAACATTATGTAGGTAGGTATGTTAATTTGAACTTTAATTGAAAGGTTTAAAGTTTATAATTTATTTACGTTTATACGTTATGTAAATATTTTTATTAGTAAACAGAGTTAATGCAATTTCCGTAAAAGCTTGACAAATTTTTGAAGGTGAATGCAATCTTCATTAGATAAAGTACTACAAGTAGGTACAAATCAAGGTTACAAGACATACAGCCTTTTAAATATCAGTTTACTTACTAATTATATATAACAACAGGTTCTTTGAAAATTGATTCTTGAAGGTCACATTATGAGTAATGATATCGTAATTAAGTTTGTTGGAATTGTTTACTGTTACTGTTTCATGTCGTTATTTGATACTTATTTTTACCACCGATTTATTACCTAGAATATTTAGTAAACAAAACAAGGATAAATTTTGCAGAGCTGTATAAATAAATTGCAATCGATGAATTAATTAATAAATAAATAAACATATTCCTCACATATTAACACAAAGCCATCTATTCCCAAACTAAGCAGAGCTTGTACTATGGGTTTTAGACAACGGATAAACATACTTAAATACTTTTTTTTTAAAAACGTACAATTATACATGGAAAACACCCAGACCAATGCAAACAATCATGTTCATGCGTACAAAGATTTGCATTGAGCGGGACTTGAGCCCGAGACCTCTACGTAGCAGTCATGTTATATAACCACTACGCCACAGAGGTCGTCAATTTATTCTTAAGTAAACCTAATCTAAATAAATAAATAACTAAGCTTGTTAATCCTGTGTTTAACGCTAGATTGTCTATGTATTCACTGCATCTTGGTTTAATCAGACAGTGTAAACAGTATAATATAAATAAGCTAAATAAACTTTTGACACAGTTTTTTTATGTCAACTTTAAGTTTAAAAAATCTTCGTTCAAAAATAGCCATGCGGAAGTAATGACAAGGAAGCAAACCATAAACAAAACGGCCATTTTTATTTGAGAACACTTAGTTCTTTATTTCAAATGTATACGCATGTGTTTATTTAACGGATATTTAAAATACTTAACAGGAATTCACAAAGAAATTATTAAATACATGTATATTTATTTATTTTCATTTTAAACATCTGTTTAACATTGTTTTAACAGTACTTGTTAAACAGTGTCGTCAACAGGAACTGATCAAAACTTGTCTCTTCATAATACACAACACAAATAAGTTTTTTTTTACTAACTGTCTGAAAACTTTTATAGTAATTTATGAATTTTAACCAACTTCTAAAGGAGCAGGAGTTTCTTAATTCTGTTGATTTTTTACTTCTTCTTTATAATCGGTCTAAATGTTGCAGTTTGACGACCTCGGTGGCGCGCCGGTAAAGCCAGCGGCTGCCGCGCATGAGGTTGTGGGTTCGATCCCCACGCAGGACAATAATTAGTGAGATCCACAAATTATTGTCCTGAGTCTGGGTGTTATATGTGTTAATTGATGTTTGTAAAAGTCCCCGCGACACAGGGCATGATCCCTAGTGCGGGAGTTGTCTTTTTTAATAATAATAAATAAAGTTAAGGTTCAATTAATGACAATGTCAAAACTTACTTAAATATTAATAGGTTAAGCTGGACTACTACTATTGACAAATCATCATTCAATAGTTCGACTAGGGACCTGGTCACTCGCTACCAAGAACAACAACTACATCCTTTTTCATCTAGATTAAAAACCACGTGTTTCTCTGTATAGTAGTCTAGACAGGTGACATAAAAAAAGCTTATAATTTTATGCAAATGAGAGACCAAAACGTCCGGTTTAGTATTAGATAGAGCTACTTACCCGTAATTATATATAGTCTGTGTAACGCTACATACTATTATGGTTTAATTTATGAGTTTAGTCTGTTGATTATCTGATAATTATTATAATAATGTGAGCTATCATGGACGTTGGCGAAATTACTGGGAGTAATTTAGTACTTACCTACTTAAACTTAAAATTACCTACTTAGTTTTAAATGAAATATTTGTGATTGGTGACAGGCTAAATAATTAACATAGTTTCTTTGGTGTTGTAAGTCAAAGTACCTATCTTTTGTCGTATAGGTATCATTTTGATGATATAGTAAAGTATTACATACTCGTAGTAGTAAAGTAGATTGTGTACAATAATTATTTGCATTGTAGGTGTTACGGAAAACTATTATTTACATGTGGGAGTAATTATACTGGTGTCATACTAAGTACTACACGTGCATCGAAACATACAAATGTATAGAATACCACTAATGTATGTAATATTGATAATATAAATAGAAAAATCATTTATTTGCAGCAAAACGACCTCGGTGGCGCGACGGTAGCGCAAGCGGCTGCCGTGCAAGAGGTTGTGGGTTCGATCCCCACGCAGGACAATAATTTGTGAGATCCACAAATTATTGTCCTGGTCTGGGTGTTCTTTGTGTCCGTTAATTGATGTTTGTAAAAGGTCCCCGCGACACAGGGCATGAACCCTAGTGCGGGAGTTGTCTTTTTAACAATTAAAAAAAAATTAAAAAAATAACATACAAAAATAAAACACTTAGTTGCTACAACAACTTATATCTAATTTGCCGCAAATCAGCAAATACTGGCTAAAAATAACCAGCGCTGGTCTTCCCTTGAGACTGGTTAACATAAACGGGAGATTAACCTGAGATGCTATTTACCTTAAGTTTACATGACGTTTCGACAATCGTTACATTGCTTGTAGTCTCAAGCTGAGAAGTGAAACCACGACCAAAGAAACCTGTGCTAAAACGTCAAGTAAAATAATAATAAATAACATGTAGCGCTAATCTTCCTTTTACGTTTAATATTTAATAAGTACCTATGCAAGTGTACATACTCACTACTATCATTATAAACCAAGTAAATCAATTGATGCGTGTTAAATAGAACCCGTACGTTACCTAGGCATAAAATAAGTTTAATGGCGAAACTATTAACTAAAGATTGCATTATATAGGGCAGTGGGTACGAGTAAAGAATCGTTTTCATTACTGATGAATAATAAACAAGTTCTTATGATTATATATTTGATTTATGATATAAAATTGGTAGTTTCTTCAGTGTTTGCCAATATAAAATACAGATTTATGTTTGTAATAAAGACATCTAGACGGTAGTGTATCATTATGGGATTGTATCGTATGTACACTTGATAATAGTTACTTTGGAATTGTTGCATTGTAGCGCGATGTTGTTGACGAAATTTAAGCAATATTATAATTATATTGTTTATTTTTTTATTTATATTTACGTTAGATCGTGAGCTGCTCACGCTCTTTTGTTTAACTACTGGAATTCAAACCTTCATCTGGCACTCTTAAAGCACCTGATAAACGTTGAGGCAAGAAAAAAAAGCAAAAACATATCGGGAATCACAACAACATTTTTTTAGGATGTTGGTGAAATCTTCTTTCGGAAACGCTAGGTTCCTTTAAGGCCCTTTACGCGGCTCACTAGCGCCGCCAATAGAAAAAAAATCATAATTCGCAAATAAGATAAATAATGTTAAATGTTGATAACAAAGTCTTGAGAAAAGGCAATAAAGTATTTGAATAACACACTCTCAACGTTTGAAATGTTTTTCAATTAAATAAATATTGCATTATAAACAAAAACGGCCGCTTTTTTTTCGAATGCGAAATTTAACTAATTAAAAAACATTTAAAGTGTTGAGAGTGTGTTATTCAAATACTTTATTGCCTTTTCTCAAGACTTTGTTATCAACATTTTACATTATTTATCTTTTTTCCGAATTATGATTTTTTTTCTATTGGCGGCGCTAGTGAGCCCTATAAACGCTCTTAAGACGTTGCGGATTTGCAGTGTGTAAAGTAAACACTAAAACAGTTTATCCTATTAGACTCTACTCTACCAATGATGTTATAATATAAAGCATTGGTTACAACAAAAAAGAATGCAAGTACCGATTTGTTAGTAATAAATGTATTTCAATCGAATTATAACTGAGTTTTATACATCGTATGAAAGTGTGAAACAAGCAGTAAGTTTATTGGGTATCGTATTTTACGAAACTGTATTGTAGTAGGTCTGTGGCAATGTTGGATGAAATGAAAAATGAGATCACGCAATTATTACAAGTGAGCTTAATTATGGAAAGATATTATCTGTTTGTTTTTGTGTTTTGTACTGTAAGTTATCTGTTTTCGTTGAGTAATTTGGTTGAAAGCACACCATGGTGAATGGTGATTAAATTGAAAGACTTAGGTACTACAACCCTTCAAGGACGGAGTTCACTAATAATTAATTTAATCTACTTTGACCACGAAAATGTTTAAAGATACGTTTGTTAAGTATTTTTTTAATAAGCCTAAGAATAGTGATTGTTTTGTGGATATCGGCAATGAGTCTACGTTATTTCGTAGTTTATATTCCAACTCTGTATTGAATTTAACTATGCAGTTTATAAGATCTTTGAGCAATCATTTCAGTTGTACACTACACAGAGTTTAATGCATTTCCTTAAATTATTTCTTGTACAATTAACATTTTACATGTTCGTTCAGAATGTTTGAAGTAAAATAAGGTCGTATATGTTTAGTTTCAACTAAAACTAATTTAAAAAAGAAATTCTTTATTTTAAACATAGAATGAATACCTAAATTTATTTAATGTTGTCGTTGACCATGAGTGACAGTTATACGAATTATGTCAATGACAGCTGTCAAGTATATACAGATGATAAAATTAGCGACATTTTATTTTATGCATGTTAATCAATATTTTACGGCATTAAAACGACCTATTGGCGTAATAGATTGAAATACGAGCCCACACAACGAAGTGGTTGAATAAAATACACTAATAAAATACAATGGTCATCTAGCTCGATAAACAAATTAGTAGCAGTCATGGCCAAGATTAATCTGAAAAAACTGGCTTTAAAAGAGGTTTTAGAAATTCTTAAACTAAGACCTTAGGATAAATTTTAATTATATAGACGTTGAGAAATGATTTAGTGTATTATTAGAAGTTGGTACCGGTTTGGTAAAAACCATTAACTCTGCAATTGACTTGGCAGTAAGTAGTTCATGGGGCTACTTAGTGATTGATATAATTTTTTTACTGACACTTTTATTTCTCGGTTGAATACTTTGATATCTTAACTAGTGTGTTGTCTGTAGGTGTTACGCGGAAATGTTCATTAGAATTGTGTTGTACATGTCATTGATAGTACGGCAATAATTTAATTAATTAATGAGACACGAATGCAATTTAACTTTAAATAATTTTGACGGTAATTATAACTGCGGAAATAATTTGTAAAGTTATCTATTTGATTAATTTTTTATAATTGTTTTAGTGATTGTTTAATTACAAATTACGAAAAGACACGATTTGAGTGGTTTTGTGAATTGCAGTTGCTATTACTACTTGTATTCTTATAGTTTGTTATAAAATGCTCTATGGTCCACTTTACATTGTTATGATATGTCTAACGTCTTCTGTTAAGGTCTTGTCTCGTGATAATGTTGTAAATGAATACAAATACTTATTGTTACATACAAATATACATTCAAGTACTTAGAAAACGTGAAGTAGCGGTAAACCTTCTATATTAATGAGTTTATGAATAATAACAGTTGTATATCTTATCCTCGCATCACTAGGTATGTGTACAGTAAATTAAAAAGCAAATCAATCTTAGCTGTTACTATTGTAACATCTATCTGCGCAGAACGTAACAAATTCATCAAGTAAACCGACTAACTACATACAACGTTGTGTAACATAACGGTTTCTTAATAAAAAATTGGACACTCTTGGGCCTAATTTAGACAACGAAAGGAATACAAAATTCTAATTGAAAAAAAAAAGCAAGAATATCGGTCAGTTGAAAAATAAAAAGTATTTATATTAAGTACGTGACAATAGCATGGTCACCGTATCGGTTGTTGTGCGCGTGCGCCGGTTGGTCGCGGCTTTTTGTGAATGAACCGAAAGCAGACAGGTTCTGTTAGAACAAATTTAACGGGACTTACCTTCTCTTGTAATATTTTTTTTTATTTGTGGTACAAGGTACGAGCTCCCATTCGGAACAGGTGGTAACCTCGAAATTTTGATGACATGCCTGTGTTACAATAGGGTGATAACAGTGCTATAACAGTATCTATTTTAGATTGATAGATTAACATTTGGAATTTTGATTTAGAGTTTATATTAAAGAAATGAAATCATAGGAAGCAATGTATATATTAAAGAATTTCTTTGAGTATGACGATGTTTTGCGATAAAGACTTGTTACAAAAATTTTACAAATATTCTATTTTATGTTTTGTAAAGCTATTCAAGTAATAGTTTCCCAGGCAATACTGATATTTTCTTTGTTGTTCTACGCGACTTATTCTTCGATCACACTGTTCGAATCGAATCAATGACTCTCTTTTGAATTTGCAGCATGGTAAACTTTATCTAATTGTAGTCCTACCTTTCGTAAAATTCTGGAAATTTTCCGAATAAGAAATGTACCTTCTAGTATCATTAATCGTCTAATTGAGTAAAATTTCCAAGAAAAAACATGTTAATGCCTGCTTATCATTGCGTTTTGTTTTAATATTCATAGCGTCATTGATATTAACTTTCGATAAAATCATTGATAATGTGATAATTATAAAGAAAACAGTTGCACAACAATATTATCATAATTAATTTTTGAATTTGCAAAATCACATTAACATGTACCTATAACAAGGAAATGACAATTTAATTATAATAAATAAATAAGTAATTGAATAATTTATTGTTATTTTTAAACAAATTAAGTTTGCCAAATAAGGCTTAGTCTTTAATTGTCTGTTTAAATAAGTAGATGTAAAGTATGAAATAAAGAAGATATTAGTTCCATTTTTGTTATTTCTTCATGTTTTAATACTCAGGATTAAACCTCAGTTCGATAATAAAAAGACTTATCCAACTTAGTCGTTAATCAAACCATATGGTATGACTTATGTTTTCCTCTGTTTTTATCCTTCGTTACAATTCACTATAACAAAATCTTATTACTGCGAATTATGACATCAATTTATGTAGTTATTTTCGTACATTATTAGAAATTTAACATTAGGTTATTGGTGATGCGAATTTTTAAAACGTAAATGTTTTTATAAGTATTTTCATTTTTGTTTTTCTTGTTTTCAGGTATGTACGAACTTCAAGGACAATTTCAAAAAGTTGTAGGAGCATGGTGACGTTTTTATTAATTTGATGTATCATAAGGATTTAAGGCCGATTTACACATCGAAAAGGCCGATTTATAAATCGGGCTTAAGGCAAGAGATACGGAAGCTTCACATTAGATAGTTATCATTGATACGTGTACTTCAGAACCTCCTTGCCTAATACCGTGAACTTAGGAACAACATACTCCACATTAGCATATACACAGTCAATTATGACTTTAGACTATTTACTAAGGACTTATGTACATAAAACTTTTTAAAAATAAAACTAATGTTATTGTTTTTACAAAAGCCGTTAAGAAGACCGGAAAGACCGGGCTTAGAAGAACACTAATGTGCATTCCGTAATTAAAATTTACTGCAAATATTTATAGGAAAAGCTCGACATCTTGAATGTCGCCTTTACTAAGTAACTTAAACTGGTAATACGGAACTTGAAACGATTAATCGAAAGACATTTGCTCTAAATGTTCTAATAGAGATGTAGACCAGTTTCTTTTGATACAAGTTTCTTCCGTATGAATCTCTTGACAAGTTAATAGAAATAGTTGTCATATTTGACATGTCTGACATAAGCCATGTCGTGGAAAAACGATGCTATTGAATACAAGGGTGTTATGTTGAAAGTTGTTGTTTTGTAAATAGATTCTAAGGCTATACTTGTAAAATTTCATTCTTCATCATCGTAGCAGCTCATTAATGTCCCACTGCAGGGACGGGCCTCCTCCCGTGACGGAGGGATACTTGGCCTACTAATACTACGCTGACCAAACGGATTGGTATAGGGTTTAATTTCAAGTTTCCCTTCTTTTTATTTTGTAAAGATAATATGCACGGATAGTCCCTTAGTCGGGTTTTACGTCACCCGTGCGATGAGATGGGGTGGTGACATATTGTATTCTTACTCCGTCACCACACGTACTTGTAAACTCTCATTAAATTAATATTTTTTTTATGGTGATAAAGAAAATATGTTCAATAAATTAGTGTAAAAAAGTAAAGTCTAAGTTAAATTGGCCTATCTGATCTGCAGTATGTCTTAGCGTCTATTAGTTACTCTACTTTATTATTTCGTTAATTACAAGAAATCCCTGGCTTTCCTGACCATATTAGGTACGTGTATTTGATAATCTTCTACACAGGTCACCTCAGACAAAGACTTCTATGTATGCAGCGTATTAAAATAATAAACAAAATTCCTTCCAGATTCAGGTATAACTTAGCAAACATTAGTATTCCTTGTCTGTCCCCTAGATAGCAGTACATATAACCAGCAAGATACGCCAGGCTTCCTCGAACAACATTATCAGTACAAATAAATTGAAGTAAATGTAACAAAATTGCCAAGTACTACAATACACCTGTCAACAAAGCACAATGATAGGCTTAGGGCACACCGTTGCGGATACCGCTAACGTCACTAAAAATAATACAGTTGGATACACCGCGGTGGGCGCTTCTATTAAGTATAATGTTTTATTTGTGGCTAGATATGCTATAACGTTATTTGAATATCAATTGTTGTAACTGTGGTTGAATTGTATGGAATACTTTTCTTATTATAAAAGTAAACTCTGTCCAACAGGAGCCATAACATTCTTCATCAAAGGAGTAAAGCGTACTTGATCCTAAAAGGTGTGGGACCTATATCATGCACAAATTCCTTATCATTAAAACCGTATTTGAAATGTACAAAAACTCTTTACGACTTTCATAGGATGAGAAGAGCTGATGACTATGGGTACATACGTAACTACCATTAAAGCTCTTATCAAATTAACTGTTGCCCTATTTGTTAGTCTTAATTGTACTTCTGCTATCCAAACTAGATAATGAGTGAAATATATTAAAATGTGTGTATGAGTATTATACAAGAGAATATAAAAATCTTAAATAAAGGATTGATATCAATTCTTTTCACTTGCAAACATCACTTTAACTTTCCTCTAAACACAGCTAGTCAAACCATTAAATCGTTAACAAAAATCACAATGTTGTCATCGATTCTCGATACAGCTCTATATCTCGGTAAATCGATAAGATGTCCGGCAATATCAGTAAATTGACGTGTATTTATCGATAATATCCGGCGATCGATGCGGCGCAATAAATTTTAAAACGATAATTCGGTAATATTTAGAGGTTGATGGGACCATGTGCTCTGGGGTTTAGAAACGTTGCAATGTGATGGCTTTTATACTCAAGTAATTCTAAGTAACTGTTGTTTTAGTTACAGTTTAATTTTGTTGTAACAATGTTGACTGGAGATAGCATAGGTTATCATCTCCATCTTGTTTTCGAATCTTTATAGGACGGTATAGGTATAATACTTGGTCAACATGGATAATGGCTTGTGTTTTCTATTAGTAAATAAGTGCTTATAAACATTTATTGCGCTGTATGTATCTGTTCTGGTAGTTTTTTTGTTTTAACTAATGTTTATGTGTATGCGTGTTATGTGTTCATGTTTGCGTGTTACTACCACATCGCAGACCGTGGGATTTGAGTAAAAGAAAATTCGCAGATATTACTTTTGCGTAAAATGAAAAAAAAAGTTACACTTGCCAGTGCAAGTCTATAACAAACATGATGTTTTCATCACATGGTTTGCTATGATGATGATGATTTTATGTTACGTCCATACAGCACGTGGAATCGACGACCTTTGGAGTAGATATAACTCTGTAGCCCACTGTAACTAATCCTACATTCAAGATATTGAAAAAAATAATCTCTTGGTACAACAAGCACCTATCATTGCACCGACTTAGAATTAGAATAAGATAAATAGTTTGTGTGTTACTTTTTGCTTAATTTTATATATATTTTTTAAATTTTATTTTTTTTTAAATTTTAATTTGTAGTTATGTTATTTTGATTTTTAATTGGATGTATAAATTTTATTAATGAACGTGTTGTCACCTAGTCACTGTCAATGTTGTGTACGCTTATAATTGGCATACATATCAGAACAATACATATAATATGTTAGTTTAAAAAAAATATATAAATATGTATAGCTGTTAGTGTACCATATTAAATAAATAAATAAATAAATAAATAAATAAATAAATAAATATTGTAAAATATTTCCGCAAAACAAACGTACAAAAGCATATGAAATAAACAATCTGTGAAAGCGATCGTAAACATATCGCGATGCACACAAATAAAACAGGCGATACATACATAATTGTTTCATACACGCAGCAAATCGATGTCGGCCTGAACCGAATAAATCATTCGCTCCGATTGACGGCTAGAAAATCGATTCGATCGTGATCGTATGCCGACATTCCTCAACACTGTTTTTATGCCTTATTTGAATAAAATTTTCTTATTTAATATTCCATATGCGTCGTTTTAGTGGCCAACGGAAATGGTTCATGTAGGCAACCTTTAATTGTACTATAGAAGGTATGTACTATATGAGTAGTACATAGTTCGTAGTACTGATATATGAGTGTTAACCTCGACAGGTGCTTCCGCTTACCTCGCTTGTTCATATCTGCAACAATCGGTTGTAAATATAGAAAAATAAATGGGATTAATGTGATTATATCTACTGTCTACTATCACCTATAAAGCTAAATAACCTATTAGCCCGTTGACTTTATAGGCCTTGTTAAAATATTACCATCGTGCGCAGTCCTGTACCTAAACGAGTCACAGGATCGTGTGATCTTCCAAGACTTTAATCAAGTCGTCAGTTCTACACTTACGTTTGCCATTCAAGAACCTCCTTAATGGTGTGGGACCAGCCCAATTTTACTTTAAAGGGTATATCCCTTAGCGTTAGTTCTCCTACGGATCTCATTAGTTATGACGCGATCGAATACATACAAACCAAGCTTTTCCATTAACCTTTGCATGGTAAAGTCTTCAAGACCCATACCAATATTACATAACAATAACAAATAAATAAATAGCTCCCGCTAGAAAGCCGCGTAGGTGTGTGAACTGACTAGGTGACAATATATTATGTGTTTATTGTATGTGTGGGACTTTATTACATACAGCTTACGTACATATTTATTGTTTTTGAAAGTTTTTATTGACCTGAATAGTTTTTCCTATATTTGACCTTTGTAATTATGAAACCGATTATTATTGATCAGTCTCTAAATGTCCAATTGCTGGTAAGATCCATGTTGATAGCGTACCTACAGCTACTAGCTAACAATGAGAAAGAATTGGTTTTGTTTTTCTTGATACGATAACTTCCTCAAGTACGTTCGTATGTAAATGCGTTCGCAAATTTTTTCTATACCATGTCCATGTTAAAAAGTAAAGGTGCAGGCATTATTATTTATTTGATAGGTATTTGTCGGGATGCTTCTAAGACAAGAAGTGGCATATTAAATACTAGAATTGTTTTCTTTCATTCAAATATCTTCCTCCTGCGCGGTCCTGTGCCTCCCTCATCCATCGATGTACTGCCGTGAAACTTTATTCGTCCAAAAATAAATGATACAAACATACAATCGAATTAAGAATCTCTTGGATTGGGTAATATAGAATATTGTGGTTGTAGTCCCTAAGTCCAAGTTGACATAACTTACCTGAATCACACATTCACGGCCCTTGGCTTACATATCTGGTTCTATTTGCTAAATACCTTTAGACAATAGTCTTTCAACTATATATTATATTATGTCTACATCTATCAATGGCTAAAACAATCTACATTCCTATTTCCTTTGATTACGTTGAATGGAACAAATATGTCATGATTTTTAAGAATGTTATTTCTCTTTTCATATATACATACGTATTATTATATATCTACAAATGCCTTTTGATACAAAATAATATATACACAATTCATAATAGCCCTTTATATTCCACTTTAGTGACGGGACTTCTCTAGTAGCGAATGAGAGAAACTTGGTCGCCTTATAGGTATCAAACTGACCAGATGGATTGAAAGAAGGTTGAATAAGTTGAGTTATTTTCTAAGCAGGCTCTTTAACACCCCTTTTTTTCCAATCCAATTCCTTCCAATCTTGAGACGAGTAACACCGCCAAGAAAGTTGGTATTTGGGTCGCTCGATGTTACGTTTTCAATACAAATTATTAATTGTTAAGATGTATGCCAATTTGCCTTCTAAATAAGGCTTGTTCCTACAGTCGGACGATCATTAGACAAATGATAATGAAACTATAATATTTTATTGAATCATCTGCCGTCTTATTTACTACTTTATGTTAAATAGACAATTTTTCACTATAAACCATGAGCTTAAAACTTAGTGTGGGTGTAAGAGAAAATTACTTATTAGTCCCTTTTATGTATTGTATTTTGATTGGTTGTTAATTAAAGATAAATCTTTTTTGGTAAAGAGTTTTCTAATTTATTAGACGGATATATTTTTATGTCATCTCCATATTAAAGAAGTTCCGAATACCCTTTTGAAGAGCCGGCACTTTCTCTTTTAATCGTAACTAAACTTTTTAATGTCACATATAAGTCAAATTCTTTTTTAGTAGTTTATTAAGAAGATATTATTACGGTTGTATTTATCAGTGTGGTGGTGACAGAGTATATAAATACGAGATGGTGATGCATATCAACTCGTTTTGTCCTCTGTTCTAAAAGACAATACCTAAAAATTTCGCTAATTTATCTCTCCCTACAAAGGCAGTATAATTTGACTAAGCCAATTGATTGTATACTTACCCATTAAAGCTTCGCGAGAGCCTTACCAACTGCTTTGACTCCTGGACGACCATGATATTGAAAGCCCGCAGTGCCATGGAGTTCTTTCGGAATTTCTACTCTCTACACTCTAAATACAACATAAAATAATCATAACAAACCTTCTGTCTGCAACCATATTATTTTTAAATCACCGAAGAAAATAATAGAAGTAAAGGGTAGCAACATAACTGCCTGTACAAAATAGATCATTGATAAAAGCAGGCCTCTGATTGGTCGGTATCGCTCGCTCGCTTAATTGTAGAGTGCGCATGTGCCGGTACGCTATCTAATGCCGATACTAACGATAAGCTTATGAAATAATACGTTGAAACACGCTCAGAACGTATCCAGCTACTGATCCTTGAACTACCATTGGTTATTTTAACTCGAACTTAACTCGTTTTGTGTCTAACTTGCCTTATTCCGAACAGACTTCATGATGTTCTTCTCAGTTATCATTTGTCAGAAGATCTCTAAAGGATATTCTAGAGGCCTTCGGCAAAAATTGATTGCGTATATGGGCTTCTGTGATCGTACCACCGGGGTTGAGGGGCGGTGAAATCTTAATTCTACTGGGTAAAGCGTATGATTGGGTGGCTGTGTGGTGAACTAGCTAATGTATGGGCAAGCGGGAAGCCGGTCTGTCCTACCTATCAATGTTTTTTTTTACTTTTTTTTTTTTCATTTTTTTTTTATTTTTTTTTAGCTATTCAGCCAGACTTTAGTTTCTCGCAAGTCGTCGGGACTAAGTTTGGTTAACGAATTTAAGCAGAAAAAAATTGAGATTTTAGTGAAAATTGCTCCTAGCTTGTTATCATTTTAAGCACGCGACAGTATGACTCACACGAATTTATCTTAGCTCTTATAAACGAGATTAAAATGAGTTTGCCTAGTAATGGCGTTAAACATTGTATATGGTAAAACGGTCATTACAAATACAGACAGCCAACATGTTGCATGCAACGGCATTGTAAGTATTCTGCCAATTGCCAATGCGATACTACTGGCTGAATGGACGTCGTATACTTGGACTTAACTTATGAACTATGCGTCTTGTACGAATACTTAACTAGAAATGTAATGTTATGGGAATTTGTGCTTATGAAAGCTGTGAACGTGAATTGATTGGAATGACAATGATTATGTAAGATAAATGTTATAATATTGCAGAGGGTTGCCTATTAGTTGCTATTTTGATTGGCTACCTAAACGGTAAAAAAGTCTATGCCTTTTCCCTACAGTTTACAAAGCTATTATCGGTGAATTTGTTATCAGAATAAGCATAGATTATCCCGGACTTGAAACAAGATTATTTTTCATTATGTTCAAGTAAATACTCAAGAAAAATAGCTCTAGGAAAACTGGAACTTTTTGCAGAGAATTTAACTCATAAACAAGAGGAGCAAGACCTCCGAGTAGATTTCAAAGCCATTTTGATAAACTTATATTATAGACCATAAATATTGGAGCGCTATTGGTCCGTAGATTGTGATAAATAAATGGCGGACTCTTCGGAAGGTCCTAGCTTCACAAAATGTGATGAAACACGGAAGCTAAGAGATACCAAGATATAAAATAAATCAAGCGTGTAGTTGCTCCCAGCAATTAAACCGATGGCGGGAGTTGCGCGCATATCGCTTCACAAATCATAATCAGCGCCACCTGTGGGCGTCTGACAGTAAACCATAGCTCAAATCCTTCAATACCAATACTTAGATAAGGAGTAATAGCTCTTATTGCATAACATTTAATGACTAATTTCTTATGAGAGATCTATCTTAGGGAATTTTCTTGTATATTGTATTTTATTGGAATAGGGATTCGTTTTGATGGCTTTTAATGAAATACATAGCTGCTGAAAATGTGATAAATAATAGTATTTATCTTAAGGAACATGGTGTTGTTGGATTGTGAGACGTAGAAATAGTTTCTAGATATTTAATTGATAATAATTAACAATATCTTGAATACGTTTCGATGAAAAATAATCGATTTAGGAAAACAGATTATAAATACACATCATTTCACAGTGAAAATCGACTAAACACAAATTTAACAATAGTGTTGAAATCCAACTAGTTATGAACTTAAGTCATTTTACTTCTGTAGGTACGTACAACAGAAAGTATTTGCGTGATGCACGATAATTTGGGTATTAGACCGTGGAACATGTGCTAGGAAGAAAGCGGACGTATTTAAAAGTCACTTTTCATTATGAGATATAAGATAAACGTTTTTCATCTACTGTTTAATAAAGAAATGCTTTTCTGACTAATTATACTTGTAGTGACGAAGATAAGCTACAAATGGTCTTCAAACTTTATTAGAGGATGAAGTAAAAATTAGGCATTTAGATGGGCAAATCTATAACAGGCATTGGTCTGTGCTGCCAGTGGTGAAAATTAATTATAAATCTCTAGTTTGACAAGTCAAAGAGAGGAAAGAGGAGGCAGATATGATAGAACAACAATACACAAAGCAAATCCAATGAAAGTATAGTCGACTGTGAACAAAACATGTTTATGCCATTCACCATTCCGACCACAAAGGTCGTCAACTAACAAATTCACGTATATATTTAACCTACAATTTAAACTCGGTGTCATCAACCTTATTAATAACTACTTATTATAATAATTATTCGGATTTCTGTTTAAAATACAAACCAGTCCGTTTTGTTTTGTAGATTGGTATAATCATCTTCACCGTTTTGATATGTTAAGATCACGCGATCTCTTCAAAATATACTAAAAACCATTAAAACTTATTCCGTTGTCAATTATTAAAATATATTCTTGGTTTTTTGATTTAATGCTAATTTAGTTTATAACTGTTTTTGTTATTATATCTGTGGTTTAGAGTTAAATCTTTTGTTTATGGATTGTTTCTTAGTATAGAAAATTTCTCTTTTGTTTGTAAGACAATAGTTTGATAATTCTTAATCTATGATTGGCTTCATCTATGATTCATAAGATTTAATATCTATTAAATTAGATCATATCAAAACGCATTTTTGTTGAAGTTTTCAAAAACGATAAGAGACACAAAACGAGGAATTATATCTTTTTTATTGTAGTCGTTCCATCATTAACGTAGGATTCTGCCAATGTCAAGGAAGAGAGAAAGAAGTTGTTATGTAAAGTTTTATTATATTTAATATCAATTCTACGAGTCAATAATGGCTTTGTTTTCATATTTTTTTAGAAAATGTATCTCAATAAAAGTCAAGTGCAAAAGTCAACTTTAAGGATAAATTTGTAATGTTTTGAATAATTCCTTTATCAAATTGATATTAATGTTCAATTAACAATCTTGTTCCTCAAGACTATTGATGACAAATGTCATAATCGATTGCCTACATATGGGCATTATTAATTATGAATAATATTCTTAATAATACAGTATGAACTTATGAATATTTAGATTTATCTATTGTTATTATTATTAATAACTAGTTATTATAATATGAATAAGTAGTTATTAGTCTACAAAGCTTTAGAGAAGTATAATGATTTATTTAGCCTATCGTTTATGGAACATGGTTTGACTTATTGAGGATAAGTTTTTGTGTCAATATTATTATCGTGTTATCAATAATAACGTATATCGATACCTGATACCTTATATATTTTAACATGTTGTCAGTTTGTACCCTGAGTGTAAAGCATGCTGTATGCGTGACGTGGTTTAAGGCTATGCGACCTGTTACAGGAAGTAAGCCTTCCTATACAATAAAGGAGAGATGCAACTAAGAACTCTATAATTATCTAATTAAAGACATAATTTCGTGCGCAGATTCTTTCAATACTAATTCAACATAATTTACCTACTACTAATGTGACTTTTATGTTTTATGTTGTCCGCCGTGGTGACGGAATAAGAATACAATATGTCACCACCCCATTTCAACCCAAGGGTGTCGTAAAAACCGACTAAGGGACTATCCGTGAATATTATCTTTACGAAATAAAAAGGGAAAACTTGAAATTAAACCCTATACCAATTCGTCTGGCCAGCGTGGTATTAGTAGGCCAAGTAACCCTCCGTCACGAGAGGAGGCCCGTCCCTGCAGTGGGACATTAATGGGCTGTTATAATTATGATATGTGACTTTTATGCCAAGATCAACATCAATCCTTCGCCAAAGCAACGAGCATGAAACTTTAAAAACCAATCGCAAAGTCTCGATCAAAGACACACCCCCGGTTTCTGAATGACTGATCAAGTCAAAATCAACTAATCAAGTGTCAAAACTGTCATTTTAGTTCCTGAAAATGACAGTTTTGACACTTGATTAGTTGATTTTGACTTGATCAGTCATTCAGAAACCGGGGGTAAGACTTACGTTGACGATAGTTAATTACAAAGTATACATTAGTTACTCTTACGTGTTTTTACTGTACATACGAGGAAATAATGTAATGTACATATATTTCCTTAAGTTGCGATGTCATTATGTGATGTAACCTAAGGATGTTACATGTGTACTGTAGACGGTAAAAGAAAGCAAGCAAGAAAGAAAGAAAGGACTAGGTATATAAAACGTCACGTATAACGTAACTTGCTAAAATTTATTTTTGAAAACAAAATGTCAACGAGTTGATAGTTCAGTTTCATCATAACAGCCCATTAATGTCCCACTGCAGGTACGGGCCTTCTCCAGTGACGGAGGGATACTTGACCTACTAGTTCAGTTTGACGTAAAGCAACTTTAGATCTAATGTAGTCATTTGTAACAGAAACATTTTTTTAATAACTTAGCAAAAAAATCTGACCAATAGTTTTCTCGCCAGCTAAATTTGATCAACGCTTATCTTTGACCAGTAGATTTATCATCATAACCATTAATGTCCTACTGCAAGGACGGGCCTCCTCCCGTGACGGAGGGATACATGGCGAACTAATACCACGCTGGACAGGCGGATTGGTATAGGGTTTAATTTCAAGTTTTCCTTCTTTTTTATTTCGTAAAAATAATATTCACGGATCCTTTTTGATCACAATGTCTACACGGTAAAATGACTTTAAAGGATTACGCATAAAATGCATATTGACTAAGTAGCAAAATGCCTCAAATCATAACGACTTAGTACTAATACACCTTTAAATGAAAATGACTTTGTAGTAAAATGACTACGAAGTAACGCGACTTTAAAGACAAACGTCTTAAGTGAAGATGACTTGAAATCCAAAATACCTAAAATGCAAAACATCTCAGTAGGTAGTTTTATGACCAGAACACGAAAATGCACCATGTGGGGCACGAACCTCGGCCTGGACTGTCACTGACTAACAGGACGTGCGGAAAGCACGCCCTCTAGGAGCGAACGCGGCGCGTATTCCGGCCTCGACGGCGAGGATGGGATGTACCCGGACACCTCAACCACTAGTTAGTTGGGGTGAGTGGCAGCCGTTTCAAAGTAGCGACGGGAACAGAGTTCCATGTGTTGCTGGATAGTCGGCAACTCGAGTTTTATGTGAAGATCCTCGTTACGCATGAACCACGGTGCTCCCGTCGCTTTGCGCATTAACCTATTCTGAAGTGTTTGTAACCTATGGACCCTGTGTGGCCTAAGGTTGGCGAAAACTATGCACGCATACGTCATAATTGGTCTAATACAAGTCGTGTATAACCTAACCTTGTTTCGGATCGACATCTTAGTTTCCTTCCGGAGGAGCATGTGCAGCCGTCCCATCACAAACGAGCACAGCTTGCAAACCATGTTTATGTGGGGACGGAAGGAGAGTTTATCGTCGAGTATGAGTCTAAGATATTTGACTTTCCTCGCCCAAGGGATCAGGGAGCCGAACATCTTGACTTTTGGTGTCTCTGCCGAGAGGGTCTTGTGGCTTTGTTTCTTGTGAAACATTACCACTTGACTCTTGTCGGGGTTGACTGTTATCCTCCATTTCTGGAACCAATCGCTAAGGGCGTTGGACGCAGATTGGAGTCGCCTAAATATCAAGGGGGAGGTTCCAGTGGCTTAAATAGCTGTGTCGTCTGCAAAAAGGGCTGTTTGAAAACGGAGTTTATCTACTATTTCATTTATTTGAACAAACCTGTTACTCGTCTACTTTAGGAAATAAATAAGCAGTAATAATTAAAGTAACATTTTATTTCATTTATAATAATTCACAAATAAAAATAATGATTATTTGATTTATCGTCGTTTTGATTCTTAGTCCTAGTGGCGTATTGTGTATTATCCTTTAAAGTCGTTTTCAATTTTGAGACATTATGCTGCATAGGCAAGAAACAATACAGATGTATTGCAAATAAGTCAAAACACTTTAGAGATATTGATTTGAGGCATTTTGCTTCAAAGTCATTTTACAATGTAGACATTGTGATCATAAAGGTCACGGATAGACCCTTAGTCAGTTTTTTCTCCCATGGGATGAGATGGAGAAGTGACATATTGTATTCTTACTCCGTCACCACACGGATATACTAGACTTATCGTCGTACCTATATTAATTTTCCTTTGACCAATACAAAATTTAAATTTGACCTACAATTTTCTTTACAACTAAAACAACACGATACTCAATGGGTCGTTACACCATCGTAAGACACACGATAACTCTCATAACCCATTATTTAACAAGCTACTGAACACGAACCCAAACAATAGGCAGACATTAAACTCCATCTACTTCCTATTATTTGCACAGATTATAAAAACAAAAACACAGGATATTACAAAACGGTATCAATAAACTTTTTAAATTTTCCCACGCACTTGTAATGTACAAATAAAGTGTAAGTGTTTAGTTTTTACTCTTTGAGTTTATTTGTTGTATGTACTTAGTATGAGTTCTTTTTACGGTAACGCTATAGTTACGTTACGTTTTTTGTTGTTGTAAAACCATGTTGATAAATTTTCGACATATTCTCTTTTCTACCTAAATATTTAACAACAAGTAAATATGAAACCACAAGTACGTAAGTAATGTTAATATTATCATTGCGTTGTTATTAATCAACTAGTACGTATACGTTATCGGTCGTCACCGGGTCACTTATCAGAATACAATCGAACACAGTTTTGTATATCAGACTAGGTATTATATTGTGGGCAAAAAAAAAGACTAATTGCAAGGTATTTTTTCTCGGAGGGAAATACAGCCTAACGAGAGTAGAAGGATTTTAAAAGGACTTCGTTTTCTGTAGACTTTGGTATGATACATAATAATCCGCTAATTTACTACGGTGGGAGCGCGCTTCTTTTAGTAATTAATGAAAAATTGCTCTACTAATATTTCGCTGGAAATATAAATCTATGTCATGTTTAAACTCCTTTTAGTGCTGTATTTCTTTATAAGTAGATACTGTTCTATCTACAACGTCATTATTCTTATGAAATATAATTCTATTTTGGATAATTAACGTCTAATAATTTAAGAATACTATACATTAAATCACATAACAATATTTACTTAAATATATTATAAACAAAACAGTCTTCGTCTAAATAAAATACCTTACCGAGGATATGCGTCAACTACCTTTCAAATACGTGTTTAAATTACTTAATACAAACATACATGTATTTGTAATTCATACAACATGGTACAAGCCCTTTTAGTATGTAAACCAGGTTTTGAATGTTATTAAAGTTTAGCAATCATTACCGCGCTTGTTCGGTGAACATTCACGTTGCCATGTTAACAACTTTATTAAAATTTGGACAAGTTAACTTACTGTCTTCTATACTAATATTATAAAGAGGTAAAGTTAGTGTGTTTGTGATGTTGTAGGGGGTAACCTCTGGATCTAATGAAACGATTTTAGAAATTCTTTCTGTGTTGAATAGTCCATTTATCGGGGTGTGTCATAGGCTATATATAATCACGCTAGGTCTACAAGGAGTGGAGCAGTTATTAAATATGTTTAAAAAAGGGACGCGTTTTTTTCGCCGTCCAACGAAGTGTGCACGGGTCAGAGTAGGACACAATATAATATGTGATGTATTTGCTAATTTTAGACGATGGCTAATATAATATTGTTTGTTTTTCCAGGTAAGGAATATTTTGGATTAAGAGAGACGATTTTTGGGTAAGAAAACTTATATATACACGACTGGAAAAATAATATAGAAATGGTTAGATAGAATATTGATTTCTTTTATTATAGCTCTTTTATTTAGTCTAGTTTGCGACTATTAGGCCCCATATCCAATATTCCGCAGAACTAATTAGGTACAAACACTGGAACTTTACTTAAGTGGTACCAAATACGGAAATAAATTTTCTTTACATCCAGCTTAACCATAACATTATGTATATCCAAATATAGAAACCGCCACTTAAAAAATTTCGCATTCCTGTTGTCGTTTTATCAAATTGCTCAATTCAATACATCTTCTGTTCTGTTCTGTTTTTTTAATTCAATGGCCCCCATCGTTCACCGATGATTCTGCCAACGTCAAGGTGGAGAGAATAAAAGTATAAAAAAGAAAAATGCCCGGTCCCTAATAAAAACTGAAAATACAAAAGTTAGTCTGATTCAATACATCTTCTATTTACCTCCTCAAATGACATAAAGCCTTACTGTCATTAGAAAATACAGAATGCGCAATAAATCTCGTACACACTTTTATAATTGCGCAAAAAGTTAATAGTTACGACAGTACGGTAGCCATTTTCTATGTCTATGGCGCAACTAAGGCCGATGTTAGACAGTGGGCGATAATTGAGCTCACCTGTTTGTAAAGCATGGTGTACAACTTGAATATCGTTTTAGCAGAACTGTTAGCATCAATGGGGTTAAAACGAAATAACTGTAAGGTTCTTATTATTTGTGTTAGTGCCTTTTAGTGGTCAGTGTGTCGTAGGAAATCTGTAACCTTAAATTAGGTGCTTTGAAAACCGATTAAGGCTGGTAATCTAAGAAGATTATGAATTTGTACATCTCCTACTCTTGTCAAAAGAGATTCTATGTTCTTATGCTGCTATTACCACGTTGTTCCAGCATTTTTAACGTCCGCCATTTGTATGAAAACCGCAGAAACTTCACCTAGGATATGTTTACCGTACGTCCTGCATCTTAATAAGAACAGTATTATTAAAAGTTCTTTTTCCGCTAAAGTGTATGGAATATGCAATGTTAGAGATTATCATAGTTAGAGTTGTATGTAAGTAATACAACTATGATAACTAGTGTGTCCCTGATGACACAAGGTGGCATTGACTATTGAATATTGAACAAGTATGTTACAATTTCAAACATAACAACAGCAAATAGGTATTCATGTCATTGTCTAAACGCGGTAAACTACTTCTTATCAATGTACAAAACCTTTCGCATCAATCCTAGTCAATAGTGGTACATTTAGTCTTGACTACCGAAATCGAGACCATGCCCTCTTAAGACTAAAACTATACTATACTATGTTTTCTATGTATAATGTGTATGTATTTACTAAAAAAATATATATTTATGTATGTTTATCCGTTGTCTAGTACCCATAGTACAAGCTCAGCTTAGGTTGGGACTAGAGGGCGTTGTGTGAATGTGTGAGGATTATTTATTTATTAATTTATTTATTCTACTCAAATGATGGTAACCCTACTAGTCCCAACATAAACTTTATCTCAAAGTGTAATCATAGTAGATGGGATACGAGAGATGTCCGCAAAAACTCCACTTCTGTTTAATTAGTTGTAATGCGGAAGATTACTTGTTTAAGATTTGTTTTCTGTAATAAGATAATATAGTTATTACCTTTTTAGTTTATTGTTCATTTACCCCCTTACTCATAAACGCCTCTTAAATTTAATCATTGCTTAGAGAGATTTTTATTAGTAAAACCAACCTTATGCCAAACAAAACCGCAAGAATTGAAGATAATCAATTGACTAAAATTTAAGAGGCGTTTATGAGTAAGGGGGTTAATTTTGAAAGAAACGAATATGGTAAAAATAAAGGAAAAAAAAATGTATTCCGAATTCAAATAATGCAACAGCCGTCTTTGATTACATAACTTTACTACCATTCTCAGCTACTATTTCTACTAAACTGCCATTAAGTATCTACTAAAAAGTATTTAAATTAGCAAGACTATATAAGGCAATATCGGTCAAACAAAATAGTGTTATAAAGTGGTTAATGTCACATCGTAATGTCCGTTAACTCGTTAACACAACAAACTTGACATATTTAGTTAGTTTATGATTTTACAAGTATTCTACGTGTCGTCTGTCGTTGAAAAGACCGCGCACGCGCACTAACTTTATGATTTTCGCGCGTACATTTATTTCCCGCGCGCTGCTAACGGTTCTGTTAGGGTTGCTAGAATAATTTACGAGTTTTTAAAGTTCATAGTTTTGCCATTAATGGGAATATGTTTTACTTTATCACCATCATTAATATTAAAAGACCACGTCGTTTTTTAGCATGCCATATGTCTCAAATAATATTTTGTAATTTTAATGTAGGCATTGCAAGTCGTGGAAATTTCTGTGTAAAAATAATAAAGACTATTTAATTTTGTTATAACAATTTGTTGCTTTATATTTTATATTATTATAATGTTTTAACAAAATAGTCCTTAAATAAATAAGTAAATTAAATAAACTTAAATATTAAGTTCGTAAACCCTGTACGCTAGGTCTCAGTTATCAACCCACGCAGCCACGTGACCAACACTCCTCAACTTATCTTAGAGCTGTGTTTAGTCTCCCAGACATACTAAGACTACAACATACCTAGTCACACCTACAATCCATTATCAACTTTATTACAACGTAATAAGGTTTTATGGTAGTTTCAACAAGGACTGCTACTCGTGCAATGCATTATGAACCTTATTACAATTGTATATGGTTTTATACTAGTTCTAATAATAAAATTATTCGTCATCAAAAGGACGTATTGATTGCTCTGTCTCCTATAATTATTGCCTTGTTTAATATTGAATTAGATAGGTTTTCCAATAGCGTAATAGCACTGATGAAATAGTTACCACTAGTTAGTGGCTATGGTAGGTACTAGGAATGTAATCAATCGCAAAGAACTTTATTAACCTTTAAGTACCGTCTATATCTTTTCTTTCATTCAAGTATCCCAAATAAGCAAAATAAAGCATAATTAAAAACAAATTATAAACATATCTTATAAAAATCGATGTTTTGTTTTGTGGCCTCACAGGCCCCACGTCGGTACATATGCTACAAAAAAACCACGTCCGTAGCTAAATATTGATGGTACCCTAACTTTAAAACCAATCCAGCTGAGAATAGGTAAAGTTGCCTTTTTGCCAGTTTTAGTAACATTATTTTTTCTATGGTCACACAGCCTATGACATTGGGGGGAAATAAATAATACGAATCTGTTTGTACCTGAACCTTCAAAATCGGCCATACCTTTTAAATACTACAAGAGGTTATACTTAAACGAACATATAACCCCACATCTATGCGATGTATATACGGCATTTTAATCCGTCACCAGATAAATAGCTTCATATGTATAAATACTTTTAATTGGCCTTCATTTTTAATGTTTAATCCTGTATATTATATCTACTAGCTGTAAGTTTTCCTAAAATTGTAAAATAAAATATTAAGGCGGGCTTACACGTTCTTCTTCTTATCTTCTTCTTCTTTTCGGGGACCCTCCAGGTTGCACTTCGACCCCATCAGATCTTTTGTGCTGGGCCTTACACGTTACATCCAGACCTCAAAATTCATAACATTTTAAACAACAAATATGTTAAATTTTAATTAAAACGAATCTAAACAACAGTTGTAAGTATAACAGAATAGTCGTACTACAAACAACGGACTTGTAACCCAAATCTGGCCTCGAACGTGAAACGGAGTCACTTATTGTCTTATGTCTACACCGACTGTCTTGAGTGATAATTACACGATATTTACATAAGTAATTTGGAGGAAAAAGGCAATGAATAAGAAGACTTTATTTATATTACACGTATAATATTTATATAGGCGATCTAAATAACAGTTCCAGTAGACCTGATAGTCAAACCGCGTGGATGTTTCATATATAATAATAATATGATACACGGAACAGGAAAAGGGTTATAGTCAACAGCCTCAATACACGTCCACCTGTTATAAGCACTAATGTGACACTATTGCAGATTGGATTATGCCAATTATCGTTCTCTAAAAAACTGACACTTGTGTTACCTAGCGGTTTTTTTTAACGTTAGAGATGTGGCTGTTTGGTTGAATTACAGATCAAAAAAAACTGAACATAAGACATAATAAATATAAAAACGAATATTTCTGTGTTACGACAATTTTTTCGAGGACGTGCGACATAATAATAGATCTGTTTTTTCGTAAAGTCCAGTTTGAAGCTTAGGTGACTTATTTGAACACTGCCCTATGACGCACGACTTAAGTGACTTGGACTAACAGTTAGAAACATCACATTGTACATTGTACCAAATTACTCGTAGCTGTACCATAGACTAAGAGCATTTCTCATTTAAATACAGCAATAGTACGTGCGAATGAACAATATAGACTATAGACTTCAATGTACTGATAATAAATCTGCTCTTACTTTACATTAACGATGACCATTGGAATTATAAGGAATTAGAATTATTGATAATTAATTAACCCTCCCTTATTGGTACTTGTACCAAGGTCTTGACCTTCTTTGCCTTAGTTTAATTGACAGGTGTCATTCGAATATTATTATGACGTTTAAAAAAAGGTAGGTATTTGACTGATTAGCCAAAAAATAAAATTATACGATACGCAGACATTAATATTTTTTTTTGGCCCATGGGGAATATTAGTAGTATTAATCTCCGTGGCCTAAAATTGTCTATACCTTATAAGGGCAGCTGCTTGGTAAAAGAATTTTAGACTTGATGAATCTTAGCTTACTTCTTGCGAAAAGGTGATATAAGTCCCAGAGCACCCATCACAATCCAATAAAATGCAGTATTTATTCTGAAATGGATACAGTGTATACGCACCTTTACATTATCCCAGAACAGTCTATACTAATTAGGTGATAAATTATCGAACGCCCAAACACCGTGCTTAGTAGTAATTGGCTGTAATTGCAATTTATTATATCTTACAATAACTTAACTGTTGTTTAAATCCTTATTCGGATACATTTCGATACGATATATTGGGTTTCGATTGAGATCTTAGAAGATAATATGATAGTGTGTGGTATTTGTTGATTGATTTTTATAGCAACCGTAGAGCCAAAAAACATGTGAGGCTGACTAGACCACTGGTTAGATGGTTTGTTATAGAGAAGACGAAGTTTTTCTTCCCTCGAAATAGAATCTGTGTTTTTTACTAGGCCTAGCCGCGTCACTGGTGTTATCATAGTTGGCTGAATTTTTGTCTATCAGAAGATGGATGTTTAGGGCTGGTGAACAGAAAAATACCGAGTAGGTACTCGTACTCGTCTAATCGAATTATTGGCTGCTCGGGTGGTCCATAGGACCGAACCGCGCCACTACCTTTGCCAATCCGTTGTTAAGGTTTTGCTATAAATCAATACCTTCAAACGCGCCAACCAGCATGAAATTATTAATTGCTCTCCATGCCTTTCGTTAGTTATTAAATAATTAATCAACTTCAAAGTTAACTCATATTAAGATATCTAAAATCTTATCTCAGAGCACCAATTTACTTCAAATTTGAATAATAAAATGCTCTAAAATCCCACCAATCACGATACCAATCATTGGCAATTCGTATTTCGAGGAAATCATGCATTTATTTACACTTCCCAGTGAGCCCCGGGCGTTTTTCGTCTCAACCATTGTATGTTAAATGAATCGAAAACGAATTTATTGCGGACCCCTGAAATAAAATGGCGATAATATCGTTAATGCTGTTAATATTTTTCGCCGACGAACAAAAAATATCCGGCGCCGAGGTGATTATTTTGCATAAATCATTGGCAACACCATTAGTGGGACAAATGCGCTTGCGCTGCCTGGACGCATTTACATATTAACTAGGCAATATTGCTTTAGAGAAGGAAAGTGTTTCTCTTTAAACCTTATAAAAGATTATACAAATTAAGCGTAAATGGAATAGTTTTTATTATGATTAACGTGCATATTAAATGATTTCGTTTGTAATATGATATGGTGTGTAATACGATAAATGTACTTCAGAGTACATACAGGAAAAGTCTCGTCTGCTTTTTAATTTATATTTTAATACTTCTTACGCTATCTTTTAATTTTAATTGCCGTTTTTCGATCAAAGATGGAATAGTATCAACCGCGTATGTTGGTAGTTTGATGATTTTTTTAAAGACATTTTGTATCCCTGGATGTAGTACAGCTTTCTCTTTTCAACTAAAGTCAAAAATTATAATAATAATGTAATATTTATTCAGAAGTGTTCCCTTACATACCTACTCTTATTTATATACTTAAACCTTTTATGGAATAAGCTTACTTTTTTATTGTCGGTGTTTATGATAAATGTCTATTATTATTATATACGCCATTAAGCGTCTAAAAATGTGATGACCTACTTTGATTTGACCAAAAAGGATATTTTTTGTAAAGAACCTGTTAAGCCTAAATTATTTTGTACTTTGTTTGGTAATTGCAGGATAGATTCTTTAGTGTTGTATGGGGTTCTCTCGCTATGGGATATAATTGCAGTGAAAAAATAGTGGTTTACAGATTTTGGTTGTGTACAAAAACCTTGTTGCATTGTGTATTACTTAGCTCATATGAGTCTTTAAATAACTTCGTGAAGCTTTTTCATTACATTAAGAAGAGAAAAATTTACTTTTTCTTATTAAATTTGTTGCATCCCGATTCAGCTTTTATGTGTACGAGAGGTGTGTGCTTCTGCGGGGTCACGATAGTTGCAAAACTTCTAAAATATTCGGTACGATCGTACCTGACTTTGCGCGTCACAGTTTTAAAAAATCGAGTACGAATAGTCTCGTAAAAAATACGAAATTTACCTTCCAGATTCCGAAAGTATTAAAATTACGACAGTCGTGTAGTAAATGACTGATGAATGATAAGAAAAAATACAATTTGTAAGTGTATCCAATACATTGCGAAAGTAAGACAAGAAGTTTGCCCTTTATGGATGTTTAAAAAAAATAAAGTAAGTATTATAACGACAGTGAGTACGACAATAACCAGGTTAATACCGAAACAACCATAATCCGAACCTGTTTGTTGTGGTAAAAACTTGTATAATGTGAAAATGTTGAGATCAGATTACTTGACGAAGTAAGTAAGGTAGTTGGTGAAAAATTGACCGAGTCACTCATAACGCATATCTTGATATTGTAGTTTTATTTTTACTATTGTAGAGTCAAGATAAGTAGTTGAACATTTTTGACCTCTTGTGTGACGTTGTGGTATTGCCAGATTTTATTGTTTGATTTGATTCCCGCAAAAGTCAAATATTTGTATGCATGCTATGGCATGGTTGGTCTATGTGTTGTCTTCAAATACTGTATGTATTTACGAAAAAAAGTAACCCTTTAAAACTACCCCACTCAAAAATTCTACATTCGATTAAGGCCTTGTTATTTAAAAGTTAGTTTACCTTTGCCGCATCCTAATTAACCATATCGAGTTTTGTGACATTTATTAATGTCAGAACAATATAGTAAGGACAAAAACAATTAGAGATAATGTCACCGAACACAAAATGGGTCGTAAGAGGTCTTGTAACACATTGTTGAAACATTACCGTGACCATATAGATAAGCGTAATAAGTGGGATAATAAAGGTATCTGATTTGTGTCCATGAGAGGTTAAGAAGTTCAATCTTACTATTCTAAACACGGAATCTATCTCTGTTTTGGACAATCAAGTAGGTTGAAACTTACAATGGCTTAACCAAACTTAACGAGACAATAGCACAACGTGAGTTCCTTAATAGTTATCACATAATGTGCTTCATCTATAAATCAAATCCAAGACAAGCGGATTAAAAACAAAGATGATTCAGCGACAATAAAGCTTATCAACTTCACAATTACTAACTTTTATAAAAAGAATACCTAATTCAAATCACAAGGATCGACCTTGTACAATAATACAAAAGAAGAAAATTTGTCATTTCTGACATTTCCAAACGTCACAAATGTCATATTAGACATTTTAACCAATCAAAAGACAATTGGCTCTCGAGTTGTCATTGAAAGAACAAAATTATCAGATTAAAGAAGACAATGTATTAATCACAGAGTACATTATTGGTAGTATTAATCATTCAAACAATATCGAAACCAGTGAGGTCCAGTGTGATGCAATTATCTCACTTTGTCGAAAAGCAGTTGAGACCTTAAGACGTTATCTGCAATTCAGTTATACCTGTTAAAAACTTAACGGACAAGTCAAGTGGATTATTTATTGCTACTTGTTGCTAAATATGTCAGGCTGTAGGTTCAAGCAATTGTTAAATGTGGGACAAAGCTTAATGTCAAATGATCGGATAAAGATTAAGTCTATTGAAGATCTGCGAGGGATTGACCTTACGTAGTACCTTGAGGTCCGCTTTAGATCATTAATTCTTCTTTTCGTTGTCAATTGATAGATGAAGCGTCTGGTTTTGTTTAATATGTGATGGTTTATTTTGAGGTTATAAGTTTAGTCTTTTTTGCGTTTACAGTAATTTACTATTTGGTTTTTCTTGCCTCTTTTAATACCTTTTGAAAGCCAGGTATCGATTTATTTATAGGTTATTGATGTTTTGAACGTGGTTTTAATGCAAACTATACGTAAATTTCATTGGAAACTATAAATCCTTTTAGAAAATATAAATTAACTTCAAAGTTGTCTTTATAATAATTAATTAATATTTACGAGGAAGCAAATACTAATTATGTTCTTCATTTAACTTAAGTACTAATTAAACTAACTAACTAGAAAGTTAATAGTTTACTGTACTTGTTTATTATAAGTGTAATCTCATTTTGCTTGTACAGTTTCTTGTTTACGGAGTTGTGTTCGAGTGTTCTTATAAATCACAATTCAGTTCTCGCAAAAGCAATTTTATTAAAAAGCAAATATTCTACGCTTAAGTCTTTTTCTATTTGTTTCCTTCCATAATTTCCAGCATCTAATTATGCCAGTTATTTCTTGTAAATAAACTGAACATAAGTATAAAATACTCAATAATCATTGCAAAACTTATATATAATTATTATAGTCCAACAAGAATGCTGTTCAGAATGATGAACTGTGATTTAACTGAAGAAAAAAGCAGTTGTTTAAAAGGTTAACTGGTAGCAATGGCGGTAACAACTGGTTCACAGAGTTCTGTTAAGTCCAGGATATGTGAAAGTATTGTATTATCTGTGCTTCTTTTTTATACAGACTCTTTAAAAAAGGTTTGATTTTAGAATTATTTTGTTTATAAAATTTTCTTTATTACTACTAAATTAGACTCGTACTGATTTAATAAAATCTTCATTCAATTAGCGACGATGTAGTTAGGGAGGGAGGACCGGGCCGTATGAAAATATTTGAGGGAGGAGGACTATGTCCAGCAGCGGACGTCCATTGGCTGATATGATTATAATTCATTCAGTTACTATTTTTCTGTGATGGCATTTGACTTCTATTAATCACCACTCACCATCAAATAGGTCGCTTGCTCGTCTTTCACTTTAAAGTAAAAATACATGGTGTGGTTAAACAACAAATAAGTTATTAACATCACAATTATAAACACCGTATAAAATATTAACTGTTACTTTCACTACACGCTAATATATTCGCGATTTTATAAACTTTCGATAACATATCTAGCGTATAAGATCTTGTTAATTCGCTGTAACTAATCTCTTTGTTGCTTAGAGCCGCGTCAAACAACGTGGTGCCGGTTGATCAATCTTTGTGATAAATATTGAGACTGATTATCATAGCAAATATCCCGTACTTAAATATCCTAATCATCGATCTATCTGAAATTCAAAACGATAGACTAGATACCTTAGTTTTTCATTGTAACCATAGAGTTATACTCGTAGTGCAATAGTGTTTACTCAGAGATAATCTGTAAGTGTAATCCTAATGTTTTCATTAATTGAAAATGGGTTTTAAGGTCTCAAATTAGCGAAAAATGAGGTACAAACTAGTCTTTGACTGCCCCGATAGAAAAGCTGGTGTATATTAGTGTTTAGTGTTCATTATTTTAGCGATTTACAATTTGTTGTCCGAATCCTGAATGTTCTTAGTGAGCGTTAAATTGATTTCTGTAAAAGTCCTCGGGACATATTATGGCATGGTCATTAATGTGACACCTGCGTACAGTTGTTTAAAAATAACGAAATATCCAAGCAATACTTCTCATGTTAACTATAACAGGAATGTAACCAGAGCGCGTCCAAGTGTTTGTTCGTCAACACCATTCATTTCACAACCTTATTAAACTGACTACAAATATCATTGTCCTCGCATTTCTAATGGTTGCATCATTGGAAATAGCAACCTGATCGCGTACATCGCAACTGGAGCACGCTGGCTGATTTCTTCATACCTTGTTAGGTGTTCGGGTAATAAATTATGTATTGGATTGTCCTAGAACTGTGCTATTGTCTAATGTATTGGTTTTATTGTTCGTTACTACTTCTATTCAATTCACAATTTCATTTACTTCTGCGGAAACTTCAAGCTTTCTCGTAAACTCAAGTAGCTTTAGTTACGTGCATTAAATTCAGAATTCTATCATCATAACAGCCCATTAATGTCCTACTGCAGGGACGGCCTCCCATGACGGAGGGATACTTGGCCTACTAATACCACGCTGGCCAGACGGATTTGTATAGGGTTTAATTTCTAGTTTTCCTTCTTTTTATTTCGTCAAGATAATATTCATGGATACTTCCTCAATCGGTTTTTACGACACCCATGGGATGAGATGGGGTGGTGACATAATGTATTCCTACTCTGTCACCACATGGAGATATTCTATCATCACCTGAAAAAAATTGTCATATTTTTTTTAATGTGATGTTGTCATTGACGTCGTTCATTTATACGTTGTTAATATGTATGTTCCTTCCATGAAAATACGAATTTAAAAAATGTATAAATTACTGCATTTTTTAATGTATAATCACGATTATACACTGTCTTCATAAAATACTTATTTAACCATTACTTTTCTTTTGTAGTAACGGACTTCCAAAAATTCTGCATAAACACCACATCTTGGGGTCTCTTCTCACCATAATTTAAAAATTTAAATTCATCGGCCTACTTTGAATGTGAAAATCGACAAGAGCCTTATTTGTTTTTAAGAATCATAAATATTTTAAACCGCGCGAAGTTTTATACCGTAGAGTATGGTTATTATTAATTTATTGATATTTTTGACCTCAACAGTGTTAAAGGACCCGCTTAAGTTATTCATTGCGATGTTCGCAATTCAATAACTGTATTTTTATTAATTAAAGATAAACACTTCTTGATATTTTTAATGTATAACTTTGTTTTCATTTCCCCGAGCCAAAAATGTTTTAATGTTGAAGTGTGTTATGAAATTAAAGTTATTTTTCCATAGGGTGAAAGACTATGAATACTGCCTTACTAATACAGATTTCTCTTTAATCAATCAATCAACTAGCTTATTGCAGTCCACTGCTAGACATAGGCTTCTACGGCCAACACGGGCCACATATTTCTCTTGCTTATTGCTTAATTCTGACTGGTTTTTACAAAGAAAATAATTTAATATTGTGCAGTTTCTAATTTATTTTTTATGTTTATTTCTATACTACGTAATCATCCTGTTGCCTTTACGATATTCACAACACAAGATACGAAAGCACCCTGTATTCTAAGCCACAATTTTTACATAACAAGAATATAATTCACGTCATCTAAAACGCCATTCGTATAAAAAATCTCTCATAGATCTAACAGCTTCACAAATGGGCGCACATATCGATTGATCTTGATCTTATTCGTGACGGCGCTGTTCAGAGCCAGTTGTACGCAAATCGTCGGCTAATTGCGGCCTCAGGCTCGACCGACAGAAAAAAAGGATGGCTCTGTTACATTGGTACGTACGATACGATAAGTTTACAATGGTGTTATAATTTTTTTTTTAATCATACTCACTTTCCCACAAGTGCCTTCCTGTAAGCCTGTATGTCCGTGTACCGGAAAGCGCAGGGTGGGGAGACCCCTTACACGGTGGACCGACGACCTAGTTAGGACGGCGGGAAGCCGATGGATGAGGGAGGCACAGGACCGCCCAAGGTGGCAATGCTTGGAGGAGGCCTATGTTCAGCAGTAGACGTCGATTGGCTGATATGATGAAGCCTGTACGTCAGGCACAGGCATCTGCGTGACATTTGGTGAGTTTTAGGAAAAGCTAAATTTATTTGGAATCATCAGCAGAAGGCAGCGTACTTATTCCAGCAGTTTTGTGCTAATGTAACTCTGTTGAAGATGAAGGATAGTAGTTAGTGAAATTAAAGGGCTATAAGACTTGTGGTGACGGAGTAAGAATACAATATGTCACCACCCCATCTCATCCCATGGGTGTCGTAAAAACCGACTAAGGGACTATCCGTAAATATTATCGGTACGAAATAAAAAGTAGGAAAACTTGAACTTAAACATTATACCAATCCGTCTGGCCAGCGTGGTCCCTTAGTCGGTTTTTACAACACGGATAAGACATATTGACATATTGTATTCTTACTCCGTCACCACACGGAGAGAAACATCGTATAACACTGGTGTGTAATGGATACCGACAATTCAAGGCTCATTTCGGCCGCAGTAAGATTACGTCGGTGCATTCCCAGTAATTCCTTTAATTCCAGATTGTTCCTTAATGTTTATTTCGGCTGGTAACCTTACGTGTTGGTATTTTAGGGCAACATTGGTTATTATGTTTTTTGAACTTATAGTTTATCGAAATTATTAGTCCCAAGGTCGTCAATATGAACAGAAGGGTTCCAATAGATACTAGAACTTGGAATATTAAATTATTAAGTTATTTTTATTGCATTGAATGCCTAAAACAGTACCAGCACCTAAAATGAACTAAGTATTTTAGCGACAGTGCTATGCATGAGGTCGTGATTTCGAATCCTTGCTTACGATTATTTGTTAGATTTATTAATTAATTATGATTTTTGAACCTCCATTAAATATATGTGTAAAAACGGTAAACGTAGTCTTAGTAGGTCAGGTTTTTCTCCGTCAATAGAGGAGACCTTTCCCTACCTGAGATAAAAGCAAAGCAACTTATTCCACATTAATATCATCATTTAATACGAACTTCAGTTACTACGTTACGTTCAACAACAAAAATGGGTCCTTCTAACAAAAATGTTATTACATCTTCTGTATCTCATTGTTTGTTTCAAAACTGTTATGTGAATTTTCATCCTCATACATTTCGCATAATTACATTAACAATTAATTACAGTACAATTGTTATATAAGTATATTGTTATTCAACAACTACGTATTGTTATATACATCTCAAATTTCGCAAATATCTTGAAGCTATGAAACCGTGAAATAATAATTTTTAAAAGTAGCTAAGCTAAGGATTATTTTATAACGTATATTATGTATGCGGGATTTCTTCCGGCCTGACTAGCTTGTCTATCCACGTCCGTCCACCATGAAAAGGCTCTGCCAACCCTTCATTTCTAGTTACAATCACAATTCCCGAACCATTCCGCGTCAGCATTGATCGGTTCTCCTTGCTATGTGCCCTGCCCATCGCCACTTTAACCGATGAGTGGAGCGAAGCACTGAACTATGTAAAGTTGGAATATTTCGGAGGAAGCCTATGTCCAGCAGTAGATTTATGTTGGCTGATATGATGATAATGTATGTAGGTATATTGTGGATTCCATTGTCGCCCCCTGTAGTCAAAACAGCTTTACTGTTTTTATGTGTTATAATGAGTGGTCCTATGGACACGCCCGTAATTTTTAATAAAACTCGTATTTAAAACACATTAGACATTAGAGCTTACGTAAGAGCCCAAAAAGAAAGGCATAACCTATCAGTAATGTAACTTAATACACAAGTAAGTATATTATGCCTATTAGTTATCAGATCAGCTAACACAACTTTTATGGCCAGATTCGTAAAAGCACTTACGGGCATAATCTTTTTATAGTGTGACCCTGTGTAACTATGTATCTTATTGTATTAATAGCCTTTATTTTTCTTTATTAAAGGAAGATTTTGCTATGTTATGGGATTTTACAAAGGTGGTAAAAAACATCAGCCCTCCCCCAATCGTATCGCCTTTTTACATGAAATGATAACTTGAATGTGATGCGTTGATTGCCCACCACCACTTTAATCGATGCAAGAGATAAAATGTAAAATGGAAATATTTTGATAATACAATAGAGTCTTCTAGACTTCCTTCAATGTCTTACAAGTTCGACATATTCGATAGTTCTCCCACGATACATTATAAAACTTATCTAATCAATAAAATAAATTGAATACAAATAAACATGATAAATATAACCTACTGGCCTGAAACGGTTCACAGATAAAAAACAGTAGGTAACCCACTTTATTTTGTAGCATTGTATTTATAATACTGTTAATTAAACCTCTTGCTCAGCTTCTATTTAATCAAGGTTGTACTCATTAATTATGCTGATTGGGCATAATATTTTTGCAATAGGAAACTAGTTGTCTGACTCATTTTGATTTTGCCTTAGGACTTATGTTATTAATTTTATTTTTGGATATATTTTATTATTACCAAAGAAATATGCAATTATGCTTAGATGGTGTATGTCGCTTCCGTGTGGGCATGAATCCTACCCAAAAAATAATAATTTTAATGCCGGTTATTTTGATGTCTGCAAGTTCTGGGCTGGGATAAGAGAGTAGTTTAAAAAAGTACACCATAACAAATTAATTTTCGAAAAGTTAACTACACGAGTGTGGGAATCATACTTATGTTCTGTGATAGTAAGTAAATAAGATAGTGACGTACTTTTGTGTATTACTCAAATAAGCATAAACAAAAATGCTTGCTAATATTTTATTTAACTTAGTATATTGTAATAACAAATAAGATTTAAGTTTACACCACACGAAGCGCGTCATAAAAGTAAAGAAATAAATTGCAGTCTTAACCATTATAATGTGCAGTCTCTAAACCAAAGACACGCCATTTTAATTTTATTTGTTACATCATTACTTTTACATTATCATGTGACTAACAGTATTACAGATCAACGAGCAGGTTTATAGCTAGATTCTTATACGCACTCTCGGGCATAATCTTTTTATAGGGTACTTCGTAAACGCTTATTTTAAAGCTTAACAAACTTTCATGTTCCTTTAGATATAAAGTTAGTTGTAAAGAAACATTAAAATAAAATAATTTTCATTTCAAATTATTTTTAATGGTTTTGTATCATGTTTTATGTTTACAACAGTAGCGTTTATTTTATGACTAAATATTATGGTTTGTAATTAATTGTCTGGTCTTGTCTCCACTCTAGCACAGACTCTAGTCTTTTAATAAACTAATGAAGAATCTTTTTAGTAATAAAATGGCGAGAAATTGAAAAATATATTCAACCTTGAACCATTAAATTATATTTCAAGATTAATATTTATTTTTAAGTTTTTGTTGTTTCGAGCCCATAGAAAAAGCTTTAATTAGTTTCGGACTAGATGGCGATTGTATAATATTATATTTGTTTTGCACATTTGTTCTTTTTATGTGTCATTAGCTCTTTTAAACTCCCAACCTCCAAAAAGGTCGGCTCCAGCTACGCCATATCGTGCTGCTTTGCTTGTCGAAGTGAATATAAACATCAAGTTTTTCTTACATTTTCGATACATATTTATTAATTGTCATGTTAATATGTTTTGATTAGTTATAATTTCTGGTTCACTTAGATAACATCATTATTAAGATAGTTATTAGTCTGAACGGCCCAAAGTGAATGGCCCGCGGGCCATTCGACCGTAAACAAAAATCGTCTACGTTCCAATGGACCGGGGATAAAATTTTGTAAATAAATTCATTGTCATAAAAATTGTCATGTACATTCGGGTTCAAAAGTTAAATTAAAAGATTTTAAATGTTTCAGATTTATATGAAATTCTTTAAAAAAAACAATCAACAACAGGTACTTTAGAATGTTTACAAAAGATTCATTTGGCTAATATATAATTTTGAATAGAGTCTTTATTTTGAAAAAAATAAGCATAAAAAATGAATCAAACAATGACAACATTTGAAAAATCAGCCTTATTTTAATAAAGCCTTATATTAAAAAATAGAAGTTATTAACTTTTAAACTAAAAAAAATCTTACAATACCTTCAAATCAGTCTCATCAGTATATTTTAATCAAATAAATTAACATCCTCGATGTTAATGAATGCTGTATGCGACTGTCCGTTTGGATAAATTTGTTAGTTTTTTTATCACCGGTCCATTGGAACGTAGACGATTTTTGTTTACGGTCGAATGGCCCGCGGGCCATTCACTTTGGGCCGTTCAGACTAAATACCCATTTAAACAAGTATAACATGTTTAATATTACATTAGTTATATATGTTTTGTGACAGCACACCGTATCTATGTAATTTCCTCTTATTAATTACTAATTTAGTACCGGATTTGCGTTAAATAATCGATAATTAATTTTTATTTAATTCTTAAACTAATTCACTTTATCATTGCTTCGGTAATAGAAGTTATGTAATTTTAATTTAATCTAAAATAAAGACTAAGTATTAAAATAATAATTATATTTATACGATCGTTTTAAAGATTACTTTTCTTTCTTTTTTTTAACTATTGCTGATGCCGACAATTCTGCCAATGTTAGAGGTGGGAAGACTTTTTCAGAGAACACTTTGCAAAGGCTGTTATTGACATACATATATAAAAATATTTTCTATTTTTTAAGTATGTTACAACACAAATAAAAGCTGTTCACTGTTCTAGAATCTATAGTTTTAGATTAGATGCTACGTATCTTGAACAAAACTTGTACCTACACTATAAAAATAATTGCAGTTGAATTCTATACGTACGCACTTTACGATTATAAAAACTTATTTATTAAACGAACCTTACTGACGTAGAATAGTAATTTAATTAACTTCTAATTGTGAGCAGAGAAATAATATGTATTCTTCAAGTATACTACTTGCTCGTCTTATACATTAAACACATTCACACATCGCCACCTAGTCCCAAAGGGTTATTCCCAAAGTACTCCAAAAATAATTCCCAAACTACTCCATGAATAAATATATATTTTAAATTAGGTTTCATTCTACTCCATGAAAATATGATAAAAGATGTTCTCAAAGTACTCCACGCTATTTTAATTAAAAAAGAAATAAAATAAGAAATGGACTTTTATGTTGTACTTACCATAAAAGGTAGCAAATGTACTGTCAGGTTCAAAAGCTTTGCAAATTTATATTTTTATGTAAAAATATGTTTATAAATAAAACACGTTATAATGTAAATTAACAATCAATATGTATTTATTTATTATAATTGGGTTCAACAATCAAAAAATAAATAATCAACTAAAAATATTCAAAACTCCACGTCAAAATTAAATAAGCTTTATATCCATAAGTGTAAAAAAATAAAAAACAAATAATAAAAAATCTGACATCAGTCTGACAATTAAATCGAACACAAAATATTTTAAAAATCCTTAAAAATAAAAATAAAATAGGTTTCAACAATCAACAATTAAAAATATTTAAAATTCCTGCAACAAAATTAAATAACCAGGATTTGGACCTACAAGTATAATAAAATGAACAACAAATAATAAAAAATCTTACACGAAATCAGTCTGGCAATTAATCCTAACATAAAATATTTTAAAGTTAACAGTCTTTGAATCATGTGAACTTTTAAATAACATTTTGAAAAGTACTTATAATTACTAAATGTCTAGTCTTTCTAAATAATAAAAATAATTGTAAACAACAATTTTTTAATCATTATGTAAGTTATCAAAATCAAATTAAGTTACTAGGTATGTAAGATTAGATTAAGGCAATTATTTCAAGTATTTGGAATAGAGCTTAGAACTATTTTGTAAGGATCGAATTTCGAATAATTTACTAAACCGTACATTTTTCTATTTTTAATTGCTTTACAATCAAAGCCAGTTTCAGATCCCTGTTTATAGATTGTCGACTTCTATTTATTCTAGGAATGCAACGATAACGTTCAAAATAAACAGCTTCTTCTTGAATCGTTTGTAAGAACATTTTTTCGTTTTTTTGTGATTACGTTATTTAGCCTTTTGTGCCACGATTCAACTAAGTTCGCCGTTCTATGACGTTGTCCTTCGCAATTCCATAAGTCTATTGAAAAAGACGAATTCTCCAGCCAAGTAGAAACAAAATAATTATTAAATTTTGTGACATTTTCACTATTGGGTGATACTTCCATTATGACTAACCAAGCAACTTCTACTACTTCAATTGGAAAATGTGCTAAAACACTGCACTTAGCTACATGGTCCTTTTCTTCTTTGGTTGCAATCCCAACATCACGACATTTCTTTAATATAGCTTGCTTAAAATGGAAATTACATCCTTTGATTACAGCATTAGGAAATGTATTACGCAAAGCATTAATGACTGCTATTTCAAAGTCAATAAGAACTGTGTGAGGATTCCATCCAGGCACATGTTGTTTTATTAAGTTTAGCATAACTTCGTATGTATGTTGCAATTTGTTGGCTAGGAAAATAAATACAACAGGGCATGTTAAAGTTTGACAATCGTTGATGCCCAGGTCCACGTGAATAGAATAGAGCTGATAGAATGGTTTGGGGCAACTCATGAAATCCCATCCATGAAACAGGTTTCGCTATTTTTTAATGTTTTTCTACCTTCTGTAGTAAAAAAAGCAATTATTCCTGAGGTATTGTCACAAAATAATAAAAAATCTTGAAATTTAGTTGGAATTTCCACTTGATTAGGTGTTGTAAATGATGTTTTCGAAACTTTTAATTTTGAATTTCTTGCACAATACATTAATGACTTAATACTTATAAATGAGATCGTATTCGCAATCAAATTATATCCCCTGTCTACAAAAGACTTGTAGGCATACTCGTAAATTTTTGGAATAGCAGTAACTTCACTTTGAGCTCTACGTATGCACTCTTCTTTAAATTCTTCAATTATTGAACTCTGTAAAGTACATGTATGATTATCTTCCCGCAAAATCCTTTTTCCTGATATTTTCAACCCTGCAGAACATTTTCTTTGCATACATTTCCACATCTCAGATCCATCACCCGTAGTGTGGTGTAGGTAAAACCGGTAGCGAGCACGAACTAGTATTTGTTGAAAATAAATCCAAAAAAACCTTGAAATCGTTTAAAGTTTATTGAAATCGTTTAATTCTAGAAGATAAACTAATAAACAATAATTAAATTTAGAAAACAAACCTACTACGTTCTTATTTTTATGTTCTTATTGTCTAAACAAAAATATGGTATGCACCTACAAAACGCCGAGATGGCCGAGTCAGCTAAAAAAGGTATTTATTTCAAAAATAATTTAAAATACTTTAACCTAATAAATTACTAATATATTTATTTTATTTTATTAACCTTGATGACGTATTACTTTATAACAACCAACTAATGCAAATGCAACCCTTTTTTGAGCCGCCACTATCTCGCTCACACATAATTGTATATTGTAAACGATAAACGCTCAAATAAAATGTAATGTTATTTATGTTTTTTTTGTTTGTGTCGAATTTATCCGCTAAATGACTCACAAAACAAATTTTGTTTTTTTTTTAAATTCAAGTTTAGATTTTGACAAAATGTTAGAACATTTAAAAGTGCAACCAACAAGTTAAAGCTTTAAAACCCAATGATTTTAAGTGTCCATTGATGTTATAACAAAACGCAAACAAGCTAAGTATCACATAAAATTTAAATATTTAGATGGAGCAGTTTGAGAATTGATAACGAATAATAGAGATCAATTTCAGGTATGGAGTAAAATGGGAACAAAATAATAGGTAATTTTAAATAATACAAATTCAATGGAGTAACTTGGGAATGAATGTATGAGATTCTTATCTTTTTAAAACATAAGAATGGAGTACTTTGGGAATAACCCGTCCCAAACTAAGCAAAGCTTGTACTATGGGTACTAGACAACGGATAAACATACTTAAATACGTTTTTTTTAATACCTACATATTTATTATACATAGAAAACACTCAGACCAATGCAAACAATCATGTTCATGCAAACAACACTGCATTGAGCGGGAATCGAACCCGAGACCTCCGTAGCAGCAATGTTATATACCGACTGAACTACCGTCAAATAGGAGAAATATTTCATTTCTGATGAAGATGATCAATATCTTCAGGTAACTACCGCTGAAGAACGTCAGAAATGCCGGACCACAGTTAATACTTTGTCTATGTAAGACAGAACTTGTTATGTCTCAATGCCCTGTGATATCACTGGCTACTTTACCCTTTCTCCTAAACAGAGTAACATTTTGGACTGCTTGGAGCTTGATCCAGCGCAAATAGCGCCAACTAGACGGCCTCTAGCTAAAAAAAAGTACTTCCCATTTGCTAAAAAGTGGAAAGGCATTAGTGATAATATACCTACATCAATTTATTACATTAATTACTTTACGTAGCATTAAATTAAGGATATGGGATAATGTTGCCATCTTTTTTAACTCGATGGACGTTCCACATTTAATAAAACAGTTATCTATTAAAATGTCGATTAGAAATGTATGAACAACCTCATTTCATGTCGGTTTTATCGCATAAATTCTTGTTTATATCATGTTAATTGAGATCAATTAATTATTTAAATGAAAATATTAGTTTAAAATGTATATTTGCAATTAATTCTTTTTTTTTATTTTGTAAATAGTTTCGCTTTAGTATGTGACTATGACGAATAAACGGTTATTTTAAACAGAATAATGTGTAGTGTATTATATATTCTATAGTGTTTTCTTATACATAGAGTTAGAATGTAGGTAGGTACAAGTTTCTTAATTTTGACTGTTGGGAAGATTTTGAACATTCACGAAATGGCGTCAATATTTTACTGCGAATGTACCGCGCTGCTAGCAGTTACCAAACGCAACCTATAAATAAGTTATATTTATATTTAAAATCAAGTTTTCCTTTTGTCTTAGTTCTAAGAATATCGCGAATATCATTTATTGCAATGCTGTTGGAATGCAAATGTCATATTTTGACTCATCGAATTCCAAATAAATATGTAAAATTATTACTAAACGTACTAAACACTTGTATGCCATATCATATAACTACATAAATTAGTTTGTTTGAATACTTTAGTAAAAAGGTGTGTTCTTAAAGATTCTTTTTTCAAATAAACATATGACAGATAAAACCAACCTCGTTGAACCTTTACTAATACATACTTAAATGTCTCTTTACTGTCCACTAAGAACGGGCAAACCAAATTTTGGGATCTACTATCCCAATTCATTTAATTTTTATTTAATTTTTATTTCAAAATTCTAAATGTTAGTAAGTAGATAAACACACAAACTGTTGTGGCAGTTACGTTTTATATTTACCTGTTTAAATTTCCTTTCATTCAAAGTTTAAATTCTAGCTGCGTATTAAATACTATACTTCACCTTTTAGTCTGTGTCTGTTGCCTATGACTCATAAAAAAGTAGCACAATGAATATTAAACAGCTAGACAAAACCATAAACTTGATTAACTGTCCTTTGAGGTAACGACAACATGTAAATTGTATGTTTACGTGTACCAATCTTCATAAAAACTTATTTAGAATTACAAACGTGAAGAAACATGGCGCCAAAATTACCAGTGAACGGTTACGCATGTTTACCGCAGTAGGCCAATGAATTCCACTGTTGATTCATTTGTCAACTTAAACGCACGGTGAAAATTTTACAAGCGCGTGCCTTTGACAATCCCCGAGTTCTCAATATTCATAACGGTCTCACCATTGTTTCCCGCCTTTAGAAACGTCACGTACCAGGCGCCATCTTGAACGGGACGTGCCTCTACGCATCCAAATTTAGAAGAACCATAAACTATCGCGACGTAAGAATTTCTGCACATAATGCGTAACGTTAGCGGGTCTATGTAAAACGGTGGTTTTCATTACTTGAAAGAAAATTACGTACGTTGTTGTGCTTTAAAATCAGTTGCCATGTTTACGTGTTAGTTTTCTGATAATTTATTTTTGTCAAATATGTGGGGCATAGACACGTAGGCATGTGAGACATTTCACTAATTCAGGTCGAAGGCAAACTGGATATAATAAGATTAAAAATGTAAGGCTACCCCAGTTAATATGATTTACGATAGGCTCACACATCCATCGGAATGGTTAAAGTGTTTCTTATACATAAATAATTCTTAACAATGATTAACTGCTTTGATAAGACCATAAAAACTGCGACCTCGGGCAAAAACTTGTTTGACGGCTCGTTATTTTTTTTAAATACACTTTTTAATGTGGACACCCTATTATGGGTTATGGGATCAAATTTACATAGTAAACTGCATTCACAAAAGTGTTAAAGGTAGAGCGTCGTCTTTGCAAAAGTAACGTAGATTTTTAACTAAAAACAAAGTATTCGATCACTATAAAGTTAGATACAGAATTCCAAAATGAAAGGAACTCCCTTCTTAAAGGTCAGCAACGCATTTGTGATTCCTCTGGTGTTGCGGGTGTCCATGGGCGGCGGTGATCACTTACCATTAGTTGACCTGCTGACTCGTTTGCCTCCCATCATAATATATAAAAAAAATACCAACCATCGCCAGTCACGTTAAAGTATTTTATGAAAGTATCTAAGTGTACTTCATCTATAGTATATTTAAACGGACTTGCTTTAAAACGTAAACATATATGGCGTCTTGTCAACCACAGACTAAAGACTTTAGTCTTTGATCTTTGAAAAGTGTATAGGAATCAAGGAAAAAATTCTAGAATCTACAAATGTCAAATGATAAAATTATTATTTTATCTGTGAAATTTTCCGTTGGAAAAAATTATATTTATTTAAAATTTAAGAAAGATAGTGGATAAATCAAAGTAATTTACGTGTTTTCTATTTATTTATTTAAAGTATGGCACACTTACAGCAATACACACAAATTTACACAATTAAACTTACATAAACACAATATTAGGTATGTTTGCCTATTAAAATTGACGACCTCGGTGGCGCGCCGGTAAAGCCAGCGGCTACCGCGCATGAGGTTGTGGGTTCGATCCCCACGCAGGACAATAATTTGTGAGATCCACAAATTATTGTCCTGAGTCTGGGTGTTATATGTGTCCGTTAATTGATGTTTGTAAAAGTCCCTGCGACACAGGGCATGATCCCTAGTGCGGGAGTTGTCTTTTTTAAAAATAAATAAAATAAAGATAAAAGTCTACGTGTAATAAAAAAATAAATAAAAAAAAAACTAAAAGTATAAACGTGTAATGCTACTTCCCAGAAATTTTCATCCATATCAAAGTGTGCGATTGATGTAAAAACTAGTGAATTTTCAATATGTGGTGTTTGTTTACTAAATAAATCAGGTAAGAATGAATACGGTATACATTCATATATGCCCGTCTTGCGTCGGTTCTTGCTTGCCACACACATTTCATACTATTTTTAATGTTATATTACAAATTATCCGTGTGGGGACGGAGCAAGAATACAGTGTGTCACCACCCCATCTCATCCCATGTGTGTCGTAAAAACCGACTAAGGGTCTATCCGTGAATATTATGTTTACGTAATAAAAAGAAGGAAAACTTGAAATTAAACCCTATACCAATCCGTTTGGCCAGCGTGGTATTAGTAGGCCAAGTATCCTTGCGTCACTGGAGGAGGCCCGTCCCTGCAGTGGGACATTAATGGACTGTTATGATTATTACAATTATTGTCATAGAAATTATGACATTCACTCTCGCGTATCTCTATCTCTATATCGGTATGTACTTATAAATCTGTTTTACTATTTTAAGTGCCCTTATCATCACTACGTATTCATTAGTTATGTTTAAAGTACCAATTTCCATATTTTATTAAATGAAACATCCAGTGTCCAGTAGCCTCGAGCGAGGGTGTTACGAAGTAACTGAGGCGTACATTAAAATATAAATACAAATAAAACAACATTAAATTAATAACAGTAGTTGAAACATTTCATTTACGTGAATAAGTTACTTTAAAAATGGGTGCCTTTATTTTTACTCCAAGTGTACGGTAAACAGGTAGGCGAACGGACAACATGTTATTATTGTTGCGAATACTTTATTTTATAATAAATATTTTTGTACTTACATATTATGAGAGGAGTTTTTTAAAGTATCTTGTTTGGTACTGTGTTTTGGGAAAGAATTTTCTACTAAGATAATTTTAGATGAAAACGCTGCACTTACGACATTAATGTCGAAATAGACAAAAAAATATTTCTTTCCACTTTATCGATTTACTCCCAAGCCCTCTAAATTAATTATGCGGAGCGTTTGTTATAGGAACTAGACAACTCAGAAACATTCTGTTATAAAAAGCCAATGCAAACATTCAAATTATGCACACAAATATTTGCAGAAATCAAACACGAGACCTCTGCGCAGAATCATGTACACCACAACATCACAAACCAATACATCACAAAACTGGTAGACGAAGTCATATAAGTTAGGTAATAAAATCTATACTAATACACTTCTCATCAAAAAAATCGAAACAGTTGCAAGTTTGTGTTTTATAAGGATTATCTGAAAAATGTGTATATTTAGAAATATGTGTTATATATCATTTAATAGGGAATTTAATGAGCTTTTCAAATAATCATGTTAATGTTCTAAATTCAAATTAAATTTTCATAGATTTCGTATTTTGTTTAACAAGTCGTATTGCCCTGTACGTAGTTTGACGGAAAATGATAAAATTAGGCACGTAAATGAAAAAAAAAACTAAGAAACGTTTATTTAATAACTCGGATACCATTCCTGACCTCTCATTACTGCTTCTGTACGGTTTTTCATCGATCGGATGAGAGTCACGATCAAAAATAGTGGCGCTCTATTCCATTCCTCTTGGATTGCATTTTAAAGCTGGCTAAGTGTTTTTCAGGCATGATCTTTTACACTAATTCATCTTTTTTATTCATCCCATAGATGTTTAATCGGATTCATGTCCGGGCTTCTTGCTGGCCAATCAATAATAGAGATATCGACTTCAGTAACATAATCTCATACGACGCTCGCGGTGTTTGTCCTAGCATCCTCGTACATAAATGTTAAACCGGGGTCAAATAAATGTGCATAGGGCATCACAAGAGGTTCAAGATACTGTTCGATGTACTTATGACTGTTAAAAAAGGGCAGACGGGACCCAAACACAAAGACAAACTCGATCTTGTCGTTGCCACTAATTTCTCCTCAAACAGTCCACAAACCACCACCATGGATGGCCTTTTCTTTTAATCCTGCATGGTGCAAAGCGTTCTCCATCACTTCTGTAGACCTTAATCCTTCCATCGTTGCCATACAATACAATTTTGCACTCATCAGAAAGGAGCAACTTGCTCCACTAGATGTATGACCAATTTAGGTAATTACGTAAAAAGTTAAGGCGCGCTTTTCGATGATCTGCAGGTAGTTCCTCCCTATTTGCTGGCTTGTACGGTACAAGTCCACGTTTCTTCAACCTTCTTCTAATTGTAGAGTCACTTACAGCCACCATAGGTTCATCATGAAGCTGCTGCTGCGGTTGAAAGACATTAAGGCGTAGACTTTGTAAGAAAGGTGTTACTATATATCGATCTACTCGGTCAGAAGTTACCTGTTTTCTGCTAGATCTCTAACGGCGCGTGAACAAACCAGTCTCTTGATAGCGTTTGCAGATTCTATGAAGAGACGAGAGGCTAAGATGCAATATTTCAGCCGTAATAACTGACTAAGTCCAGAATTCAGCAATGCCACCACTTGGCGGTTTTTGCGGGTAAACATCGCATAGACGCAGTAATAAGAGGAGCGAGGAACTCTGGGTGCGCGATACGGGTTATTAAATAAACGTTTCCTAGCTTTTCTTTTCATTTACGTGCCTAATTTTATCATTTTCCGTCAAACTACTTACAGGGCAATACGACTTGTTAAACAAAATACGAAATCTATGAAAATTTAATTTGAATTTAGAACATTAACATGATTATTTGAAAACCTCATTAAATTCCCTATTAAATGATATATAACACATATTCCTAAATATACACATTTTTCAGATAATCCTTTTAAAACACAAACTTGCAACTGTTTCGATTTTTTTGATGAGAAGTGTATTATAAAGAGATAAAGTTTGTGTGTTTGTGACGTTGTAGGGGTTAATCTCTGGATCTACTGAACCGATTTTAAAAATTCTTTCTGTGTTGAATAGTCCATTTATCGGGGAGTGTCATAGGCTATATAATATCACGCTATGACTAATAGGAGTGGAGCAGTAATGAAATATGTCTAAAAAAGGGACGCGTTTTTTTCGTCGCCCAATGTGTGGGCACGTGTCAGCTAGTTATAATATACGAGCGATCAAAATAATATATTTACACGGTACTGTCGCGTCAGTTAGTAGAAAGTAACAGTTGCGCAACTAATACTCGTACCTTAAATTTCTAATAGCTCATAAAATGACGTTATATAAAGGAGTCATCGCTTAGTATATTGTATGTCTTTTATACTAACAATTAATTATATTTATGTTATGGCTGTCGTGAAAGAAAAGTCCGCTGAATAATTTTATTTTAAGGGTTTAAGATGCCTTTGCCCTTTGTTAATCTTGCGTTTTATTTTAAGTAAGTATAGTTTTAGATATAGGCAGGTAAGGAATATACTACATACATAAGCTTACGCCTTGTTCCAATCTTGGTAGGCAGATAGGTATTACCATGAATTACGATCCTTATAAATTTTCTTCTGCTCTAACGTGTTTTAGGTAAACTAAGTACTTCTTTACTATTGAGCATAGAAAGGGGTCGAGCCCTGTTTTACTAATATGAAAATAACATGCACAAAATACATATAAACTTAACAGAAAACATTAGTGAATCTCAAAAATAATTATTTTGCTTATAATTCAAACCCGTGATCTCGTGTACATAAAATACATAAAACTAAGTAAAACAAAACAAACACAAAACATAGTAACAGGAATAAATAAATAGATAAACAAGGCGGTCTCACGCTTACATAACAAATAAATGTTTACTTTAAAGACGTAACTTGAACAGTTACATCAACATTACAGCTTGGTATCTTTTAATTGATCCCTAGAAGACTTACAGGGCCCGGTAGAAAGACATACGTTACTTATAAAAACTAGCTATGTACTTCGCATTTCATTTTCTCGAGAACCCGTTGAACCCTAGAAACGAACGAAATGCGGTGGTACAACAATTTGTTGCGTGCCCTGTGCTAGGCAAAAAGTTGCGCACAGGCATTGCGCGCAAGATGCCTGCTCATTAAAATTCCCGCCCGCGCACCGCTGTCTATTTAGAGAAATAATAGTTATCATAACAAACTTTTATGGTGAACTTCAATATGTTGTCGAGATCACTAAGTAATACTTATTACTGATAATAGTTAAGATTTGACCCGGAATTTAGTTGCTTGTATTGGATCTTATATTAAAAAGACATGTCACACACTAGGAATCACACCCTGTAAAGTCCTTGGGAGACCCATCGCACATTTTTTCTAAAAATAAAAGAAAAATTATCACGAAGTGAAATTTTGTTCACAAACGCAGCAACAAAAAAAAACTGGCAACCAAAAACAAAATGACATCAATCTATTTTTTTCCTCTGATTTCTTATGTCCTTCAAATTAAGAATAATATTACAAGACATATAACAAAGCGCCCTCTAGCGACCCAAACACAGAGGATACTATAATTACAGCCCACTTATAACAAACTAGGACGTCATTATGTATCTTACAGGATATAAAGTCCAAAAAAATCGAGCCTTTCTTCTAGCCGCTTTTTTTGATCCAATCTTAATGATGTGAGATAGTTTAGCGGATGGTTAGAACTATTATTATATTCTAATGGTTGTTAACTAGAATGACGGGTAATGAAAGGCTGATCACGCCTTCACAAAAGTAACCCCTTGTCTAATTTGTTAAGTCCAAAAAGAGGAGGTGCTGATTTCGGTTGCATTTTTTCATGTGTCATAAGTGAGTGATTTCTTGATCAATTAGAAAAAAAACTTTGTGGTTTGAATATTTTTAAAGCGTCCATTAAAAATGACTTAGAAATGAGAATTTAACCTAATGCGATCGGGTCTGTGCCAAAAACTGTTTTAATTGTGTTACACAAATGATACGACAACGCAATGGATTCGGTTTATACCTTTTGTCTAAACCATATTTGCGTTTGTGTTATCTAAGGGCCAGATTCAGAGACCGCACTTTGTCTTTACTTTAGCAAAGTCTAGTTATTATCTCTGAATTTGAACAACATTAAAGTAATTTCTCGCATGAAAAAGTTTACTTTTATTATTTATTACTACAAAGTAAACTTTTCATGCGAAAAGATTACTTTAATGTTGTTCAAATTCAGAGATAATAACTAGACTTTGCTAAAGTAAAGTCAAAGTGCGGTCTCTGAATCTGGCCCTAAAAGTCGAATGAGTGAAACTTCGTCTGGCGATCGGCAGATGGAAGATTATTCCTTTTCTTATCAAATGCAGTTTTTTTCTTCGTACAGGTTTCCAAGTAACTAAATTATTACGAAGATATAACCTCAATGCAAGTTCAAGGTCTCGCAAATTTTGTTTCATATGAAAGGAATGCAAAAAAGATAAGAAGAGTATTTCGCCGAAATATATACAGAACCTGTTTGAATCCTTCCAAAGATTAGCAATTGGTAGGGCGTCGTATTCAATAATGTACACAATATATCAAACTTAACACTCGGGGATTTAGTATCGAAGATTATCAGAATTGAATAAGGCTTTGGCCTTTTTTCTTTTGAGAATCTTACAGGTAAAAGATTGCCGGGGAAATACGAACACATTTTGCTACACAATATAATTCTTTAAAGGTAGTGTGACGAAGTTTTGGACAGACAAGCAAAGAGATAGTCGTGACTTTTCCTGATTAATATTCGTAGCCTCCATTCCAGAATTTTTATTATAACAGCCCTTTAATGTCCCACTGCAGGGACGGGCCTCCTCCCGAGACGGGATACTTATACCACTAATACCACTCTGACCTGACGAATTGGTATAGGGTTTAATTTCAAGTTTTCCTTCTTTTTATTTCGTAAAGATAATATTCACGGATAGTCCCTTCGGTTTTTACGACACCCATGGGATGAGATGGGTGGTGACATATTGTATTCTTACTCCGTAGCATACGGAGACATTCCAGAACTGTCTTATAGTAATATAACCGTTTTATTATATAAACGGAACCTATTCGCCCAAGTAAAGGATTCAGTACCATATAATTCATGCATAATAAATTACATTGAAATTGACCGTAACATTGCGCTAATAATCATACAGATTACCGGCATCCCTTCTCGGCAAAATGTAGCTACTGAATTAAAAACATTCTTAGTTAATCACAATTTCTTGACATAAAACTAGGTAGGTATTATACTTTCGATTTATGGTCATTGTTAATGCATAAATTAGATTTCGCGATTGGAATTTAGAGATAAGTAAGTTTTGATAACAAAAATCATAAAAATGAAAGCGAGTAGATTAAGTATTACGCATTCTTTTGATTATTGAAGATCAAAAAGTATAATATTCTCCGTGTGGTGACGGAGTAAGAATACAGTGAGTCACCACCCCATCTCATCCCATGGGTGTCGTAAAAACCGACTAAGGGACTATCCGTGAAAATTATCTTTACGTATTAAAAAGTAGGAAAACTTGAAATTATACCCTATACCAACCCTCTGGCCAGCGTGGTATTAATAGGCCAAGTATCCCTCCGTCACTGAAGCAGGCCCGTCCCTGCAGTGGGACATTAATCGGCTGTTATGATGAAGAAGTATATTGATTATAGGATACTTTTGCAAGCAGAAGTGTGTAAATGTGATTTGTGAAATCACAGGGCTAAAGGATCTAACAGCTTGTGGCCTGCGGTGACGAGCCCATTGCTCTATGAGACCAAACTTATAAAAATATCTCCGTGTAGTGACAGATTAAGATACTTGATTGCAAGGAGGCGAGGTATCTGCGGGGAGGAAAGCTCGCAGATATTATGTCTATGAAAACAATAGTAGAAAAACTAGATATAAATTAGAGGAAATTAAGTGTTTGAATCCCAGTATAGGTACGGCCTCCTTCAGAGACAGAGGAAACTTGACCTCCCTATATCACAGAACTGCCGGGGACACAAAAACTTAATGTTCGTATGATAGATTATTCAAAATATGAATTTTAAAAGTCAACATGAGGAAGAGCAACGCACTATCAAATGACATGTATCCAATATATCTTGATACTTTATTTGCTGGCTAGAGTTCAACAATTCCAATAATACATGTGTCATATTATTCTGGTTGCACATGCGCACATACATCGATAATTTTCTATAGAAAGTGAGTAGTTCACAGCGGTAATGGAAAGCTTGTATGGAAAACGTATTTCTAAGTGAAAAGCAATAGTAGGCTGTTATTTTTTCTGTTGACAATTACGTAGCTGTTGGGGAATTATTTTCTATCATTGTTGTGTTTATTTGCATCAGACCTTTCTATGCAGCTAAGTTTTCTTTGTTGAAAATTGATATTGGTTCGTAATTTTATTAGTCACTTTTGATACTTCCTACAAATTCAATTCTATTTCGGTCCACAATATTTTTGCAAGCTTAGTGACCACTAAACTGCAAATAACATCGTTTTGCTCGATTAGAATCTGGCATGTACATGACACTGGCAGCTATGAAGTCCTTCCTGGAAAACCTGAAACTGAGAGTTAGACATTTAGAGGAACCACAGTACCCACGCACAACACTCAAGAACGCCAAATACATACATAAAAAATACCAATCCATCATTAATAGATTACCAATTTAAATCAATCTCAACACCCAGAACCAATAATTGTAGCACATTGTATTTAAATATGACATTATTTAAAATAGCGTCTCGAACATGCGCGGGCGCAGTCTGTCGTCGTACAGTGGGCGTGACAATTTATGGCGCGTAATGGCGAAAGTGTCTCGCGGCGCTTTTGGTCCAGACTGCTAATGCTGATTAATTACTTGGGATCCAGAGAAATTCTAATTTATGTTCAGCAGTTGGCGGACTGTTTTAGATATAGCAGTGGGGTCTGCGAAATGGCTCGTTGTTTCTTTTGTGTTAAGTTACTAGCTTTAGGGTTGTAACGTCGGCATATAAAATAAATGAACAAGAATTATTTTTAAAGAGAACTCCCGCAGGTATCATCTCCTGTATTCCGGGAAATATTACAACTATCAATTGAATAGACGTGAAGAACATACTGATTCAGGACTAATTTGTGGATCGCACAAACAATTGTCCTGCGTGGGATACAAATACGCGACTTCTTGCACGGCAGCCGCGAAAAAATTTTTACGTAGTCTGTACTAACATCGTGAAATAGTAATTCAGATAACGCTCACGGTAGAACGCGTATGCCCTAAAGGGGAACGTTTATGGATTAATGTGTACATGTTAAGAACATTCCAAGTTTCCAGCTTAAACAATGTACAATAAAATAAACAAATCGTGTACAATTAATCATGGGGCACATAACGTCCAAGTGTACGTCATTCACGATTCGAGTCAAGGTGAAATGTCAACGGTAAACAATCAAATCGATTGAGTAGATCACGCGAAACAAATTACGGTATCGATAGGAATATCGATCATAACGAGAATGAAAGTGTTTTATATGCTAGGTGGTATGTGGCTGTACACCTAGGCTATTAGGGGAAACACTGATAACTGGTTCTCGCGTGATGACGGTATCAGAATATCCGAAAAATTTGCAGATGCTAGGTATACGAAAAAAAACCTCACAGTAATCTGTATGGCCATTGGCAGTGACAGGCTAATGTTAATTTGTTGCTGGAACAGTCTTGTCCTTAAAACACTTTAATAGTTCTCCCGAAATCCCAAGACTTTAATAGTATTCCCAACTAGATCATGAAAATCGAAAAAAAATGTATTATTCAAATTGCTCTCTATGTGTTTTTAAGGTGTTAATGGTTTCACAAATCAGCTGCGTTATGAGAAGCATCACTCCTTCTTTGAAGAATTCTTGTAGTCCTATTTGAGTACCTACTACCTCGATCATTAAGTTGTTAACTTCTTCAATCTTCAAAAGTTTGTAGGTATTCAAAGTAAAGTGTTAAATAAATCACGTAAAAAACTTCTGTCAGTAGCTAGGGTTTATTTATTTCAATCTAATCACCAATAAGTAATTACAGACACTGTCAAACAACTTATAATAATCTTAATAAAACAACGACAGTGAACTAAATCGTGATATCAACTAAATGGTTTGTCGTTAAGATGGCGCGGGGTCTTGACGGCGAATGCTCATCAACACCACAATAGACTATCTTCAATTGAGATGTAGACGATAGTATTGATGTTAAAATTGCATACGACCACTGCCCCAGATACATTTGTGACAATGTTGTGTCTAGTAAAGGAGTCCATATTTGGTTTTAAGAATTATTTATTGTCAATTGCAGTTTGGAATGTGTTTATGTATCTAAATGGCTTCGTTTTCCATATTTCTGATAATTTCGCCTACGTGTATTTTATTTACTAAGTAGTTATCTAGGATGTCTTTGTAAGCAGTTTAATTTTACAAATAAATATTTGTTATCTAAAATACTCGTTGATGATAAAAAAAATATATTTCAAGTTTTCCTTTTAAGAATCTAATAGACTTAGACAATTAGCAAACAATTTACAGAAATCATTAGAAAGCAAAATGAACAGTCGCAATTAACTGCTTTTAAAGGGTTTCCTCGTAAATCTTGATAATGAAATACTTTACAGACTGAATGCAGTTAAATAACACTTAAAACACAACTTTAATACATACATCATTAGGTTAATTTTCGTTTAAAGTTCTCGTTAAAGATAAGTCATTGGAAAGTGAAATGGGGGCGCACCTGACTTTGCTTTCTTTACGTCTCGCTGTTCTTTTTGCTTCAGTGAGAGTGGTCTAGATTCGATAATTGTGTCGGTAGCAATACCGTGACGAGTTCGGAACGCCCTCCCGGCTTTAACCACGGGATGTTGACTCATTGCGTCAACACTTTCCAAAGGTACAAAATTAGCAACGCTAATTGAAATATCAAACACATCAAAATTCTCACCGTGTTCACGGTTAATGCAAATAATTAGAAATCCATTCATCTAGCTCTCTATTGATGACCATTCAGTGTCGAATGAATGAATATGTATTACTTTTTTTTTATCGATTAGTGTTTCTTAATTAGACTCGATGCTAGTTGGCTTTTGAATTCACAGACTCATCGTTTAGTTCTTCAAAGAGCTATTCATATTTAGAAGTCTTTTTTTTCTCAAGTTTATGTCAAAGATATGATTAAAAAATGATTTATCATAAAATGAGATTTTAACGTTTTGTACAACGAAAAACTTTCAACTGCATTTCAAATAAAATTAGCTAAATTGTAATGCAAAGTTTAAAGCAGTTATTAGTACCTATTAGTTTTATTAAAATAAACATTATACATAATTTTACAACCTGTAATATTTTGCCTTTTATACACGGGTAAGTGGTAGTGTTTAAGTTTCTCTCTGTTGGTTATCTTTGTGGCAATTACTAATTATATTGACGGTGTTGTTAGAATGATTTCTATTACAAAAGCTCTGAGTATGATTTCCATTGTGTGTTCACAACATCCACGGCTCCAGCATCTTATCTCATAATGTTTGTTTGTTGAAAGTCGTGATACCATCAACATTTTAGTTTCATTGTCACTTCTTTTTGTATAGAGGCCGAGTCTGGTTTTGATGCAATAGAAAGTAAGTTCAACTTTTTTTGTATTGTCATTTTCATCTTTTGTATTTTTTATTACTTTTCTATAGTTAGATATTTTGATAGTTTAATGTTTAAGTCTTATTTAGTATTCACGAGCAAGTTGATGTTGAATCAAGGTATCGTACTTTCTCCGAGGATAGCCGTGTCTTGTAAAGCACAGAGATGGATGATTAATCAGTGCTCGGGCTAGACTCGTGCGCAGACTCGGCGGCGCCGGGCGCAGCGCTATCGCGCATCGTTGTGCGCGCGCGCCGACGAAAGTGCAAGTCGCCCAGTTCTCACGACCCCCCTCCTGCCTCCTCCTCCCATCTGCGCCAGCGCTCTACCGCCGCAATCGCGCACGACCTCTACCGGCTCACTTGAGAAACTATCAATTATTGTAATTCGAATTATTTACACTTTCGGAAATGTAATCGTGGCCGGGCAACTAGTAACCGCGTACATTGTCCGGTCGGTAATGAATGCCATGTTTGGTAGTACTTACCTCGCTACATGGCTCGTTCAAAAAATGTAATTAACCCTACTGTAACCTCGCTGATTTATACTTCCACGAGGTAGGTAGACCAGTAGCTATTTAGCAACATTACTTGATTAATATTTACGCTGATTAAACTAGGAAATTAATCTGGTTTCTATTAAATGGTTAATAAGTATACATTCTTGGTGACTAAACGAATGAAATTTGCGATTATTAAAATAGTTTACTGAGGTAAAGCAGGATATTAATGATTTTCGCAGGGAAATAAGCTATTTTCCATAGCCTATAATAGAGTGAAAGTTAATGAACCTTCCGCTTAGTGTAATATCACTCGGGTCTCACGTACTTACTACAAGTGTTCTTATCGCGGATAACAAGATACTGAAAGAGTGAAACTACTTGTAGGAAAATATTAATAATTTTAAAGTATTTGGCTTCTACCTGGGCTTTTGATGGATACTACACGTCATATTGTGTGGTGTCGAACTAAGAATACAGTTTACATGTTGCTTTATCCATATCCACTTGCTTGACAGTTCATAAAGACAGAAAACTTGACAGAAAAAAAACTGCATTTGTACTTTAAATAAAGTTTATGTAAGTTTGAAAGTTACTTAAATTGTTGGTATTTTTATTAAAACAAGTGCAACATTTCTTCTGTGTTTACCTATTTGTTGTTGTCTTTAGATTCCTGCTAAATGCAAACCTTGTGTGTTTAAACCATTAAAATATTCTTTGATCTGTATGTTTTCTATCTATACTAATATTATAAAGAAGTAAAGTTTGTGTGTTTGTGACGTTGTAGGGGGTAATCTCTGGATCTACTGAACCGATTTAAAAAAATCTTTCTGTGCTAAATAGTTCATTTATCGGGGAGTGTCATAGGCTATAGTGTCATAGGACATATAGTATCACGCTATGACTAATAGGAGTGGAGCAGTAATTAAATATGTTTAAAAAAGGGACGTGTTTTTTTCGCCGCCTAATGAAGTGGGCACGGGTCAGCTAGTTATTCTATAATAAGTATGCATTTACAAATAAAAACACACAGGTATGTCTATCCGTTAGTCTAATACAACCTATGCTTAATTCAGGACTAGATGACGTCGTATGAATGTATCTTTAACCAACAAAAGCGTTAGTTTCACAGCAAACGGATTATTTTGACAGCAAATGCGGACCAAACTATTCCCTATATTCAGTACAAGTATTTATGTCATAAAATAACATTCCTTTACTAACAAAACACCTTCACCTTACCAGCTTAGCTTCTGTAAGGGACATTTTAAATGAAGGGACATCCTTACAACTGTAACTTATGCTATTCGATATTAATGCTGTATCAAAAGCTATTGAAATCATGGGAGTGACGTGTCAACATAATTTTGGTTTATATAGTATCAGCTTAGTAATAAATTGTTATATTCGACATTGAATATGTTTTCTAATGGTGTTGGCTAAGATGGGAACTGTAGCGGGGAAAGTTCTCCTAGTCCTTTTTAATGAGGAGTTTTAACAATTATTTCTTTATATAGAATCTATGTAAAACAAGATTTACGATATACATTAAAAATATGGTTTAAAACTTATCTCATAATTAAATAAAGTATGTACTGAAATACCTTTAGCCCGACTTTGTTAATACGAAGTAAGTTTATAGAATGCTATCTTAAACCTATAATAAGTTAATTGTTTGGTTTTGTTTATTGTTTAAATACAATAAAACAATATTATATTTATTTGTTATATAATAATAATATATAAAAATATCTGTAGATTAATTTATCTTTATCTTATTTCAAATAGTTTTATTCTATTTATGGCATTTCATTTTGTTATCTTCAATTCGTATTCCTAATTTTCAAATTGGCAAACTGGGAAGAGTAATGAGATTAAAGATCAAAATCTGTTACCAGAGTATTAACTTATTTCAATTAATTAAATTATTAAAGGAGTTTTTAAATGTATGAGTTTTTATTAAATTAATTGTTCATGTGAATAAGTGAATGTTATCAAGACTCCCAAGTTTTACATAATTACTTGTCCACTTGGTAGATTTATGATATCAATCATATCATACGTCAGATGATGCGTGTGAAAGATAAATTATCATAGTATTATGAACAGTCTCTCGAGTCTATGGTACGTAAGCTTTAAGTAAAGGTTGAATATTATATACTGTGGGCAATTAGTGAAAGTGTTATCATATCTAATGCTGTATGACTAGATAGGAATGTTTTAAGATAAACGTCTTGAGTTAAAACCTCTGACTTTATTTATTGCTTAAATTGGCTGACTAGCAAGGACCTATATTGGAAATCCCAGAGCAGCCGCTATGAATTTTTCAACTCGTCCATTTTTTTCATTCATTTCCTAGGAAAAGCTAAATGTTCTCTTTTTTAGAGCCTGATTGTCATGCACAGATGTTTTTGCGAGCTTACTTTGTTGATGGCTTACAGCAACTATTATTTTGGGAGTGAATGCATTTAGCCTTAATAAAAAATACTTATGTTGATAAACGCTTCAGCCCTTAACTTGGTTACATAAAGGGATAACCGTAAATTATATGACAGGTATTCCAAGCCTCAATAATTTTATGGTTGTCTCGAGAGAATATACGACTATTATACGACGTACATAGATACTATACACTACTTTACTATATTTGTATAAGGTAGCTTAAAATCAAATAAAAATGGCTTTTAGTCGTAACACTAATAAATTATATGATTTTGGTAATTTTATGAGGATTATTCGTAATGTTGGTATAAGAAGATGGTTGTCAACTCATTGTGTAGTAAATCTTTATTGAATCGTATTAAATTTATGTTTATTACATGCATAGTGTATCTGTTAAAACAGGTGGGATATTTTATATGATACAGCATAGTAATTTGTCAGCTTGGTTCTCTTATGGCTTCTGTTGTAGGAGGAAGTTCGTTCTTGCGCGCTGGTTATGAAAATCAGTGAGGCATTAAGGACTCTAAAGCTTCAAAAATGAGGATTATTCAAATCTTTTTTAATTTGATGCTAATTAATACGCGCCATAAAACAGGGTTTCTCAGTTTTCCGCATTAAATCTGCTTAAAAGTCATAAACTATAAAGAAACAAAATGATAATGTTTTTTGACAACTCATGCCAATAAAATCCTCTTTTTGAAGTTTAATAAAAAATAAAACATCTTTCTGATAACAAAGATACCGTAGCGACTTTCCTACCAGTATCAATTTTCGCAAAGATTTCATAAGATAAGTAGTATCGTAAGTACCGAGTCATCGTTACAATAATAATTTTCAATTTACCCTCAGTGAGTAGATATCGATCTAACGGCAGTGAGCTCACCGATCGAGGCTCGAATTCGATACGCGTACGTTTGTATTGTCGCGTTAATACCTTAACGGTATTACATGATGTGGGAGTGACGTTATACGCGTAGACAACCTATCAACATTTTACAGCTAGGTACACACAGCAACACATCAAGTTAAACATTTTCATTTGAAATTGTGTCTTATTTCAAGGTATTAAGGTACATGAGTGTCTAGCTTGATTAGTTGCTATGTGTACATGCTGGACAGACGGATTGCTAAAGTGATTTACAAAAACCTTTTTCGTCTTTAATTTAAGTAAAGATGACATCTGTGGACTTTCCCGGAGTTATCTGTGCAGATTCAGTACAATATGTACTTACTTTAGTTTTGCTGGTTGAGCTGTTTTTATGAAATTTCGCTTATGCTTAAAATGATAATTCGTATTTAGTGATTGGATTAAAATAAATATAAAATAACAAAATAGTCACAAAAATATCATGTGCTAACTAAACGCAATGTGTAGATTGACGTGTGACACTGGCATTACAACACACCACAGAGTAAATATAAATAACAGGTACGGAAAACATTACGTAAACTAGTAGGTATATTATATACTCGATACTAGTATCAATATCACAATTCGTAAAGTATTTTGTTTTCACAATTAATCTTATATAATAATGTCACAAATGACAAACGACTTCCTCCATTACAGTAATAAGACGATAATATCATTATTAATTAATAATTTTAATACTAATCAGTCACAGTAATGAGGTGCAAATTATATTTTTTATCTAATAAAATATCGTGTTCAATAGCCTAATAACATCGATGTCAATGCAAATTTATATTTTAAGCATAAACTTATACAATGTTGTTTATAATTAAATTAATATAACATGGGAAATGGTGTGTTGTTTACATAACCAGAAGACGACTTTCCTTGCAAATATTTTGTTTATGTAAAGTTAAATTGTTTTTAGCCAAATCTTCTGCTTTAATGTATTTTTGCCAAATTTTTATGGAAATAAGATACGATAATAGTATTGATAAAAATACTACTAGTATTTAAATTAATATTTATTGTTAATTATTGGCTGTTTTTTGTCTAATAATATAACAGTGTCAATTCTGGGAGTGTGGTAAGTGGTGAATGGAAGTTCTATGACTAGCAAGGCACAAAAAGGAAAATAGAAGAGATTTTCACCAAATCTTTTTCTAGTTCCCCACTTAATTAAATATTGTAATACCGCTATCAATGCACAATTTATGTTCCTAGCCGTCAAATGTCATATTGCCAGGCATTCTCCATGTCCTGGAACTTCTAATATCACCTTGGTTTACTTATAGATCCTTTATTCAACAAAAAAGCTATTGTCTTACCCCCGGTTTCCGAATGACTGATCAAGTAAAAATCAATTAATCAAGTGTCAAAACTATCATTTTCAGGAATCAAATAGACAGTTTCGACATTTGATTAGTTGATTTGTACTTGATCAGTCATTCGGAAAACGGGGATTAGGCTTAGATATTTTATTTAAAAAAAAACTATTAAATCCTTGAAGGATTTTGTAAAAAGAACACAACAAAACTTAATACTGTTCAAACATTTAGCATTTTTAATTCGTCTTTAGTTCTTGGCAATATATTTTTTTCCTTTTTGGCTATCAAACCATAATCAGATTAAAACCAAATTAATCTTTTCGGATAAGATAAGAATGCAAATTTATAATAAAGTGCAGAGTAGAATCAAAAATAAAATCCAAAATGTCTGTAATGACGTAGTGTTGCTACAGTACAAAAAGCGATAATTATGTATTATAGTATAAAAAATGTAACAATGTAATTTTATTAATGTATGGTTTCTTTGTCTACAGGCAAGTCGTAAGATATCAAAATGCGGATATCTGTTCGTGGCACCAGGATGGGACTTCTCCAACCCGCTATACAGAACAAAGGTAAGATTTACTTTTATTAAGAACTACGAAACAAAACTGATAGTTTACTTACTTAACATAAATTATTCGTCATGACACGGTGGTCCTCTAGTGGCGGAATAACATTATTTGAGGTCCAACTATCCCAAGAGTCGCAAAAGCCAGCTTAAAAGTATGCAGAACTATGCAGCAAAATAATGCACCAAAAATACCTCAACCAAAGCAGGTACCAAACCATACCATCACTAAAGTATTCTCTTACAAATAAAAATCATGTAATGACACACCTATGACTGTATGGGTGAATTACACCACACCCTACTTCTCCGTATGGTAATTGTCCCAATTGTGACAGTTCAATTGTCTGCTATTCCTCTCCCTTTAATTACATTGCCGATATAGCAAGTACTGTTTGCCGACCCCATTGTTTTGCACATAGGCATTGTGATTTTGTTGACCTGTTTTTTAGTGTATACGTATTATAACAGCATATTATTAATGTCCCACTATACGCACCGCTTATTAAACTCTTTCAGTAAAGGAAGAGAATCTTTACCTACTTATATTACGAGATTCAAATGGATTTGTTTTAGGGTGTACTGCCACTGTCTGCGGAACTTTTTATTAGTCAGCTTTTAAGACAGTTATGCTATGCTTGCATTTGTATATAATAAAAATACAATCTGCACTTGCATTTTTAGACTATCAACATACAATCACTAAAATCTATTATATAAAAACCAAATTAAAATACAATCGCAGTATTTATTCACCAAATTTTATTAAAAGAATTGGTAATGCATATCTTTCGTGATCAATAATGTTCTGCCATCTTAAATTCGTGCCAAAAAAATATACACGGACCTATGTTTTTTGACACTTTTTGGCGCCGTGTAGCCCCCCGTAGAGGTCTTATCGTAATCTCCAGAGATTCACGTTTCGGGACGTTTTGTTTTTTTATTTGCGTAATAATAATATTTCATGGTATTCTTATCGATGCCATTCGAACCTGACTTTAATGAAACGACCAAAAAGTCCACAATGGTTGCGCATGCGTCGTATTTTTGTGAATGTCTAATACGTAGAATTGTCTTTTTGACATAAGTTGGCAGTTAAGTAGTGATTTTTAAATTGTTTGTTTTAAAATGTTTATTTTACGACATCCGTGGAATAATACATGTTGCTTTACAGATATCTCGAATTTAATTTCCGCGCAATGCAATTTTGTGTATGAATATAAATGTTTGCATTGTTCTGTGTGTTTTCATTATATACAAAGTGTAAGTATCTTTATAAGGCAGCTGGCGTTGTGTGAAAATTTAAAGAAATATTGTTGTATTTTCTTTGTATGACAAATGGGTTTTTTAAAATTGCTAATTGTGACACAGTCACTTTACAACAAAATAACATATATTCAAAAGATAACCTGATTATTTTGGACATTTTGTTCATAACGGAGTCCTGTCAGTTGATCAAAATTAATTGTTCCAACAATATCCATCTTACGGCATTAACACGTATGCATGCACGCAATTTTCAACTGTAGTGTTTATATAATAGAGACTGTATATGGTTGTATATTGCTTGCAAATTGAAGTTTTGTCGATAAATATGGCGATTCTTTATTGATAGCTTTCATTTTATATTTGGACGTGAGTGTCAGTTTTATGGTAAACCGCTGAAATTATTAATTAAGCTTGGTAACTGTAAAATTAGTAACTGTAAATAGGGTGAGGTTGCGAATTAATCGCCACACTGCCTGCCTTGGTGGCTTCTGCACCAGGTCAAAGACTTGAATACCATTCAAGACAATTGTTCGTGCGATCCGTAATTTTCCTTCTTATTTTCGAAGGCATCTAGCTCTACTCTTTGGTTATCCTTGCCACCCGTTCTCCTGGAGGCCATCTGCAGCGGCAGTACGGCGGCTCACTTGTCAGATAAGATGGGGTTGTAACTCTCCGTATTCCATCACCACGGAAAAATAATACCCCATGTCCTCTCAAAGAAAGCTATGAAAGAAATACAAATACAAAACTAAGCAGCACCTAATGCAATAGCATTCCAACAAAAATTACACACGTACATTACAGTAAAACATACATGATTACATTTACTTATATAATTATAATAAAAAAGAAATCGTTTTCACTATGACGGGCGCACTTAAAACGTTATTATTCATGTCATATTACTTTCTAGTCATCGTAGAGCCAACTGAGGTTGTCAAGTGGCGCAGAATATACGCACGACTGATCATAGAAAGCAAATAGTTTTACTCTATTTTTATTACACCAAGGAGTTCTTACGTCAAAGCCAATTTAACAAAAATATAATTGGTTTTTTGATGTTTTTTTTTCTTTTCTGTTATTCTGATTTCGAACGTTTCTGCACGCACTATTGCGATTGTTGTTTTTTTTATTGAATTAGAGTTGCTTTTGCGTTCCTTTTTTAAATTACTTTACCTATTAAGCTTGACTGTTGTAGTCCATTCTACGCAGACAGTCTTGTATTGATTCCCGCTCTTTAAGACATTTTAGATATGATATTTTTCAACCTAGGCTTCTTATTATCCTTAAGTAATTATGCCCATAAAATGAAGAAGGAATTTAGTACAGTGCTTTGAAAAGGATAGAGTCTATAGGTATTTGCCGATAGTTACCAAATTCGTTACGTTCGGCAGGCTGAACCGCGTGTAGTAACTATATCCTATTCAAGATAGCATGAGAAAAAGTATAAACATGTCAAATCTGTCAAACTGCAAAAATGCCGCGGTTTTCAAACATTTTTAACTAAAAACATAACTAAACAATAAATAACTCTGTGTAAATATAAATAAGTGTATTCTACCTGGATAAGAAAATGTGAATTTAGTAAATAATGCTTGAATTAAGGCAATAAAAGTTTATTGAGAAGCAGAATATATAAATGAAACTTACGAATTAATAAATTGCTTTTTAAAAACACTTTTTTCAATTTCTATTAATCGGAAACTTCTAATTTAGATTCAGAAAAACTGTTCCCAGCTTGTATTATAAATTAATTATCAAATTCTTCAATAATCCCATTAATTTGTAATATTATTCTTCTTCTGATATGACATATTAATGCGATATATGACATTTAAGACATTGACAATTGTAGGCTCTTCATCATTGTCGTTCCGTTCGTATGTAATGTTAAAAAAGGAAAAAAATAATAATTGATTACTTGGTGATCTTATTATAATATTTAAATTATTTAAACATATTATGTAATGAAATTTCTATTTTATTGTAAAGACGTTATAATATTCATATTTTTTAATAATTTTCGAGTCTTCATCGTGGCCATAGATTATAATCTATACTAATATATAAATGCGAAAGTAACTCTGTCTGTCTGTCTGTCTGTCTGTCTGTCTGTCTGTCTATCTGTCTGTCTGTCTGTCTGTCTGTCTGTTACTCTTTCACGCCTAAACGGCTGAACGGATTTCGATGAAATTTGGTACAGACAATCTTTAGACCCTGAGAAAGAACATAGGCTACTTTTTATTAGCAATCATATTATATTTTGATTTCATAGAATTTTGGCGGGAAAGCTGTGTCACGTGACCTGTGACGTCATAGGTCACGTGACCTGTGACGTCATAGGTCACGTGACCCGTGACGTCATAGGTCACGTGACCCGTGACGTCATAGAATTTTGACAGATGAGTCGTGACGTCACAGAATTTTGGCGGGAAAATATTTTTTGACAGTTGAGTCGTGACGTCATTGAATTTTTGACAGATGAGTCGTGACGTCACAGAATTTTTGACAGATGATTTGTGACGTCATATTATTTTGGCGGGAAAATATTTTATACCTCTGTCACTTTTGACAGCTGTCAATTTTGACAGATAGGCGTGACGTCATAGAATTTTTGACAGATGAGTCGTGACGTCACAGAATTTTGGCAGGAAAATATATTTTGACAGCTAAGTCGTGACGTCATTAAATTTTGGCGGGAAAAATAGTATTTAAACAGCTGAATCCTGACGTTATCACAATTTGGCGTTAAAATAAATAGGTTTGTACAGGACCCTCGGTGCGCGAGTCAGACTCGCACTTGACCGGTTTTTTAGCTGTGGGTCTGATATATCTAGAGAGCTTAAATTCGTAATTGTCAACTTATTTCATCATAACAGCCCATTAATGTCCCACTACAGGGACGGGCCTCCTTCCTTGACGAAGGGATACTTGGCCTACTAATACCACGCTTGCAGACGGATTGGTATAGGGTTTAATTTCAATTTTTTTTTTCGCCCAACGAAGTGGGCACGGGTCAGCTAGAATTAAAAATTAAATAAAAAAATAAAAAAGAGGTAAAGTTTGTGTATTTGTGACGTTATAGGGGGTAATCTCTGGATTAACTAAACCGATTTTAAAAATTCTTTCTGTGTTAAATAGTCCATTTATCAGGAAGTGCCATAGGCTATATTAAATCACGCTATGACTAATAGGAGTGGAGCAGTAATAAAATATATTTAAAAAAGGGAAGCGTTTTCCTTGCCGCCCAACGGAGTGAGCAGTGCACGGGTCAGCTAATTATCTATAAATGAGTAATCGTGACAGTAAAAAGACCCATTTTTTTGTTTGTTTACCAAATTTCTCAAGCCCAGATGAATATGGTATAGTATAATCATAATGTAGTATTGTTACGATGTAATTTGGAAAATGAGTACTTATTAAGTAAAGTAATGGAACCCCTGCAGCTAGTCTGTGGAGGTCACGTGGCAGTCACCACTTATACTGATACCTTATTAAGTTCATTACTGTGTAAAGTTCATTTGAAGTGTATTTTGATGTGTAAACAGTACATGGTAATAGTACATTTTGATGTGTACTACTGGACCTCTTTTACTCTGAAGAGAAACTTGTGTGAACAATGAAATCGTATATTTGGCTGCCCATGGTCGAGGTTACAAATTCAAATCAAAACGTATTATTTTTGTGTGCCTCAAATGCTTATTTTTTGTATTTCAATATCCTTTGTATGCTTAAAACGATTCGTTAAAACTTAGTAAAAGTAAGTTCTCAGATGTTGTATCTTATGAAAATCAAATATCATGTCGACTGACTAGCGCTATACCAATCCGTCTGGCCAGCGTGGTATTCGTAGCCCAAGTATCCCTCGGTCACGGGAGGAGGCCCGTCCCAGCAGTAGGGCCTTAATGGGCTGTTGTGATGACTAGCGCCAACGTGATATATATCGTGGTATGGTATGAGTTTCTTTGATCCACTGGACGAAGCCTGTCCCTGCAGTGGTACAGTAACTAGCTGTTATAATTATTATTGTTTCCGTGAAAAGTTAATAACGTAATAACATAATCGTTTTTAAATTATAACGGTTATTTTTGACATTCAAACGTCCTTGTTTGTTATTGATTGTGTTCAAGATAGACAAATTACTTTGTAAATTATATACACAAATGTAAATACGACCTTCGAGGCATCCATTACATTAGGTACAATCAAGTGAACTATGAAACTCATTAAAAAGCTGAGTGATTTGGCGGCGGCGCAGCGGTCGTATATGCAGTAGTGTACGAGGTTGCGGGTTCGAAAACGACACAGGGTCTAATCGCAGAAGTTTCTTTGAACATTGCTATATTTATTCTCCATTTGGTTAGTTTATTATATTTTAAAACGTTTCGTGCACTCTCCGTGTGGTGACGTAGTAAGAATACAATATGTCACCACCCCATATCATCTCTTGGCTGCAGTAAAAACTGACTAAGGGACTATCCGTGAATATTATCTTTACAAAAAGAAGGAAAACTTGAAATTAAACCCTATACCAATCCGTCTGGCCAGCGTGTTATTAGTAGACCAAGTATCCCTCCGTCACGGGAGCAGGTCCGTGCCTGCAGTGGGACATTGATAGGCTGTTATGATTTCCGTGCACTAGGAATCATGCAGTTGGCTGAAACTTTGCAGCCTCTATTAATGTCTAGACTAAGATTTAGGAGTTGTGTGATGGCATGCAATTCCATGAGTGTAAAAAAATACCAAGTTTTGTATAAGGATAATTATTTTTTTTGTAGCACAACGTTATACTCTTGTGGGAAAACCACCCAAGTATAAAATTAATGTTTTCTAAACAAAATAAATAAAGACGAAAGGGCCGTGACGTTCGTGTAATAGAAATGGGTTATAAATGATTGTATGTTTTTTATAACGTTTTTTAAAAGTACTTGTTTTTTGATCGCACCGAAACAAATTTACAATTTCAAACATCGAGTTGTTCATCTAATTGTTTTTTAATAGCGGCTACCATTGTTTTGTTTTTGTTATCATTTACAAGTTCTAAATCATACTTAATAACATACAACACTTGAAAAGGTTCCACTCATTAAAATTGATTGCGCTTTTTCAAACATCGCTGTGCGTCAGAAATGTAGAAAAAACCTTGCATTACGTGTTTTTTTCATTAATTATTCATTAGTTATTATTTTTACGTTTAATGCGTCTAGTATTTTAAACTGTTTATTTTGTTTTTTATATTGTTTATAATAATTTCAATTACGACATAGGTTATTCTATGTCTTAATTATGTGTACCTACACTAATGACAAAAGCGATACATTTTAAACTTTAAAGTAAATGATAATCATACACATTATGGTAGCTGTAAAGACAGAAACTGAATAATGTTCAAAAAAGTAAAACATAAGAACTAACCTCTGTTTTTAAACTTAGTTTAATTTCTACCTGCATCACGCACTTTCATAATATAATAACTATATTTTATTAAGAAGCATGTCAAAGGGAATTACAAGAAATAGATATAATCTTAAAACACGTCGTCTTAGATTACAGTATTTAATTACATTTTGTCATCATTAAGAAATTTGATGGGCATATTTTATAGAATTCATTACCTACCCAAGTCATTCTGGTAGGCCTTTTTAAAAAAAAAAAAAAAAAAAAAAAAAAGATAATCAGTTGAACGATCCTATATTACAGACTGTAGCTTATAATAGGAAATTGTGAAAGTTATATTTATGACTCTGTATATTCTCCTTTCAAGCTGTATTATAGCGTAAAACTACATAAAAGTGTTAAGGCTAATAATTTTAATTTCCCTGTCTAAACGTCATTAAAAACATTACTAATTTTCAAAACCATTTAAGTCTTTATTAAAACATAATTTAATGTTTAATCTCTCGTTCGTAGGGTTCCTGTTTCTTATAGATATATAGATGAACAAATGATTTAGTGGTTACTTCATCTGCGTGCCTAATGGGAGTCTGTATGTGTAACATTAATTTATTATGTTTATCAGTTTTCTATCTTAAAATAATTGAATGAGAGGTAGCGGAATATTATTAAGATCATCCTTTAAATATTTTTGATTAAATTTAATAATTTAATATTATGTAAATTTGGTATCCTGTGAAGTTTGAGGTGTTGGATTTATAAAACCTTTTGATTTTATTCTTTTATCTTGTTTTTTATTGAAGTGGCAAATATAATTGGGTGTTAAGTGGTCAGTCAGCAGTGATATCAAGTTAGAAGACGTACATTTGACGTAATAATAATTAAACTGTCTGTCATTTTTATATTTAGAAGTGTTATGATCACATTTTATTGTTTTTATTTTGTATTTAAATTTCTTGGGATCATGTGGAAGTTTTATACATCAGTTATATACAAGACAGATTTTAATTTTTATATTAAATAATAAAGTAACGAAAAATGTTGATTAAGGAATACATGTAAGAACTACTAATGTATCTTAATGACTTTATACCCACTGAATTAGTTATCTCGCGTGTATATCTAATATAATAAATTTAGACCTGTAGTTTAAGTTATTAGTTACAAATCCTCGATAAAATTATTTTTTTTTACTACTAAAGTATTTTGAAATAAATAAAGTTATCTTCCATTGAGTGTACTAAAGAAAAAACATAATTAATGTGATAAAATAGTTTAAATATTACTTAGAAAGCCATGCGTTATTATCAAGAAAAACTTTGCTTTCAATTCTTTACTAAGCTAGTAAGGAATTAAAATAGTTGAATTGAAAACATATCTGTGTTTACTTATATCAATGCAGCCAAGAAATACATAAATAGTGATATATACAAAATTTTCTTCTTTGCTAAAGGCTAAATCAAAGAAAGAAGACTGTTACTTTCAATAGGCTTTAAATTACCTCAACAATATTGTGTTGCAAACAGCATAATAAACAAGTTTTTATTTACCATTAACAATATCAATAAGTTTCACAAAATAATCACGACGGTAGCATAAGAAAGATTATGACATAACGTCATTATTGAATTTTTTTAATATTGCACTTACGTCACTTTTGGTTGCGGGTCACTTGTGCCAGTTGCCTTGTTATCCAGTGCACGCTTGTTATTATCATAAAGCATCGCAATATACATTACGCCATCAAAAAATAATTGTGCGTTGAAGTTATTGGGAAAGAAATTGTCTTGTCAACGTGGTAATGAATGATGGGCTTTATTCGATACCTTTTAGTTGTTTCTTAAGTAAAATAAATCAATTACTATATTTTCAGATTTACAGGCGTTTTGTTGGACTTTTATAGTAAACAATGCTTGTCCTTTATTGGGTTTCAAATCAGCGATCGCTCTTAAAAATCTGGCGCTTATTATACAAAGTCAAAGTCAAATGTAGATAGTAGAAGTTTTTTAGTCTTCTTTAACGACAATCATGATAAGGGCTAGTGTACAGTGTATTCTTAGTTCGTTACACACCGATAAATATAACCATAAAGTCTAAACTAATAACTAAACGACTTTACCGCACTATTCTCCTTTGCAATTTATTACAAACATATCATAAAATTAATTAACTGTACTAAACATGAATTTACAAATCAGGTGAAACGCTAATTAAGTTAAGTACTGAACTAAACTACATACAAAATATTAAGCAGTAAATAACAGTGTTTATCTTTTTCTGTCTTGTAGTGTTAGATAGAGAGGAGTATAGAGCCTTCATGGTCTAGTCACGAGTAGAGGTTATGATATTAAAATGTGCTTATTTTCATAGAACAACCATTGAGCAACTAAGGAGTGGTGTTTCACTACACGCTGTTGTAAACCGTACGCTACACTAAATGCTTCACTAGGCTACGCTATGATTTACAAGTGTGTTAATATTGAACGATAATATGAAAAAGGATATAAAATTAACGAATCGACATTTACGACACCAATATGACAAGGCAGGACATTCAACACTAACTTTGAAAAACATTAACAAATCGACCTTTACGACACCAATATGAGAATGATATTAATCAACAACTCTAAAAGTAGTGAGGTAATTCATCCCAACTCAGAAAGTGACACTATATTTTTATTATTGGGGTTATAGTATTTGTACAGCATGGTACAATGTACGTGTACGCATATTTGGCGTCAAGTACTATGGGTACTAGGCACCAAATAAGCTTTCAAACTCTGCTTAGTCTGGGGCTGGATGGCGTAGTGTGTGTTTATGAGCATTATTCAATAATATTATACCCCATCTCATCCTATGGGTGTCGTAAAAACAGACTAAGGGACTATTCGTGAATATTATCTTTACGTAATAAAAAGAAGGAAAACTTGAAATTAAACCCTATACTAATCCGTCTGGCCAGCGTGGTATTAGTAGGCCAAGTATCCCTCCGTCACAGAAGGACGTCCGTCCCTGTAGTGGGACATTAATGGGCTGTTATGATAATTCAATAATATTATATCTGTCTATAACAAACAGTCTTTACCTGCATGTTACATCTTCCAGTTTTATGAAGCATCCGTGAAGCATAATTTGTATTGATATGCCATTTATTTATGAACAGCGCGGGAACTGAACCTGCATATCGTTTAACCGTGACTGGTTCGATACAATGCTCAACCTCGATATGTAGGTATTATGTGCTACAAGATCACACGAATTCTACATACATCTTCTGGAGTCTGTAGCATTTAATTATCACATGGGCTTACATTTTTACTAACCAACTGATTACAAGACTACGTGACTTGTGCAAATGCACTCTGATCTATAAATTTGTTAAGCTCATAGTTCTTTACCTAGTACTAGCTTTTGCCAGCGGCTTCGCTCGCGTTAAATTCGGGGTAGCAAAAAGTAGCCTATGTTACTCTCCACCCCTTCAACTATCTCACATCACTTCGTCGCTCCGTTTTGCCGTTAAAGAAAGACAAACATGCAGACACCCTTTCTCATTTATAATATTAGTATAGATGGACTATTTGACCTCCTTTTTATTTATTTGTACTAAATGGTAATGAAATAAATAAGATTCTTCCCTGGTTGTAAGACGGTAAATAGCTAATCTAATCCTAAAAATATCATTTCCATGACTTCAACGTTTCCGTGTTTTTACTAATCGTTTAAGACGAGATACCAAAAGTAGTTAAATCACATACAGGTCTTAACTTGTCATGTCAGCAAACCTGTTTAACATATCCCTCAGATATCCGCATTAAACTATCCAATTACATAACATTAAGGTCCTGGCAATTCATTTGCTAATGTAATGAATCCTTACAGCGTTTTAACTGCAAACAGGTTCTGACTTATATTTTATACTTGAAAGCTCACTCGTTCATTGAGAATGACAAGGTGGTATATCGTTATATTTTCTTTTAAGTATAGTCTTCCGTGTGGTGACGGAGTAAGAATACAATATGTCACAACCCCATCTCATCCCATGGGTGTCGTAAAAACTAAGAGACTATCTGTGAATATTATCTTTACGAAATAAAAAGAAGGAAAACTTGAAATTATCAATCCGTCTGGCCCGCGTGGTAGTAGAAGACCAAGTATCCCTCCTTCACGGGGGGAGGCCCGTCCCTGCAGTAGGACACTAATGGGCTGTTATGAAGTACCTTCATCAATCCTTTTGATCAGCAAGTTTCACTGAATCACTGGAAGAGGACCGTCTGTTCAGTGGGACAACAAAACGTTGTCTTGACCTCATTACAGCTCCTCAACTAGTAACTTAAGACTGTATTACTAGACATGGCTAATTTACCGTTCAACTAAATTTATAGGCTCTTCACTGAGTTAATTTACCTCTTGATTAATATAACATTCATTGATAGATTATAGATTTAATAACCGCTATGAAAGTCGGTTAATTTAACACTTTAATGAAGTAATATTTTAATGATTGGTTGATATTGCGGCACACTTACCAACCATTGCCAACCTTATATTTCATTTGTTAAACTAACCCTTTTATTAAGTAAATGTTAAAGTGGGTTTTAATAGTCTTGTAAAATAAACTGAAGCGGTAAAATAAGCTAATCTATACTAATATTATAAAGAGGTAAAGTTTGTATGTTTGTGACGTTGTAGGTTGTAATCTCTGGATCTACTGAACCGATTTTAACAATTATTTTTGTGTTGAATAGTCCATTTATCGGGGAGTGTCATAGGCTATATAGTATCACGCTTTTTATATATATTTTGGCCTGAATGTCGGTAGGTTGAGCACGAGCTTATACGACTTGTTTTTCATCTACCTCCACGATCTCACAACGAGCGAATGTGTTAACATTAAAAATTACTTGCTACTAACTATCTAGTTTTACAGCACGTAAAGGTATGAATACAGTAGCCTTTGAAAAGCGGATGTAAAAACGTGTCAAAACTTTTGAATGTGTTAGGTAGGATGTACCTTGTGTTATATTGATAAGAGGTTGGGGGCTCGAATCCCAATTTTGCTGTTGAATTCACAAACGATTCTGACCTGGATGCCTTTAGGTGTATTAAATAGCTATTGTAATGGCATGATCCCTTGTGTGAAACTTGTCATTACAACACCTAGGCATCACGCCTTTTGTAGTAGGGCCTTTTACTATCAATTTAAGAGCGTTTATCCTATTAGCGAATTATATTTTTTTTAACTGGCGGCGCTAGTGAGCCATGTAAAGGCCCTTAATGGACACAAGAAACATTCATTGCCATTGGTGGATCACACAAAAGTTGTCCTGCGTGGAGATCAAATTCACAACTTCAGGCACTGTAGTGTACATTAGGCATTGGATGTCCGCTGCTGAACATATCTAAATATCTCCACCTTTCGGACATAGGCCTCTCCTAATACGCGCCACAGAACACGGTCCTGCGCCTTCCGCATCCAGTCCGACCCAGAGACCTTTTTGAGGTCGTCGGTCCACCTAGCTGGGGGGCGTGCTACTCGAAATAATATAATAGTTTTAAGGAAATATAAAATACGGTTTCTCATACGTTACAAGTCTCTCAGTACCAGTAGCAAGCCCCACTAAGATCTCACCTTTATGTTATAAAACAAGTTGTAGGATGCTGTGGCTCGTCGGCAGCTGATGTGCTTTTAATGATATCCTTTAATGCATATATAATGTTCATGTAAGACGCCATCGCGAATCTTGACCAGAATGATGCAACACTTGATATGATGGCCTGATAACCACGTACTTTGACGAATATTTTTGTATGTATTTTGTGTTGATTGTGTTTGTGTTTATTGAACTGTGCACTTAGTTTAACTTTAAAATCTATAAATTAATTACTTAACAGTTTCGTGTGGTGACGGAGTAAGAATACAATATGTCACCACCCCATCTCATCCCATGGGTGTCGTAAAATCCGACTAAGGGACTATTCGTAAATAATATCTTAACGAAATAAAAAGAAGGAAAACTTGAAATTAAACCCTATACCAATCTGTTTTCGTAAAGATAATATATTATCGAAGGATAGTCCCTTAGTCGGTATTTACGACACCCATGGGATGAGATTTGGGGGTTACGTATTGTATTCTTACTCCGTCACCAAACGGAGAGAAACTTTTCACTTGAATTAATAAAATCTATGTCAAAGAAAATTCTTTAACACAACAATAATTTCCACAAGTTGCAATATCATTAGTCATACAACACATGTATGTATGTATGGTTAGAAAACATGAATGACATACGATATAGTTACAGAATGACCGAGTACCGTGACGCTTTATCAGACTAGAACGAACTGGTATCTAGTTATAGTTATTTGTTTATACATATGACACTTCTCTCATTAGGAGCACTGTGTCACGTGGATTTTAAATAAATAAATCAATAATCCTCACACATTCACACAACGCCCTCTAGTCCCAAACTAAGCAGAGCTTGTACTATGGGTACTGGACAACGGATAAACTTACATAAATAGTTTTTTTTTGTAAATACACACATTATAAATAGAAAACACCCAGACCAATGCAAACAATCATGTTCATGCACACAAAGATTTGTATTAAGTAGGAATCGAGCCCGAGACCTCTGCGTAGCAGTCATGTTATAAACCACTACGCCACAGAGGTCGTCTTAATAGCCACTTATTACTTAATCAAATAATTAATTATTCTGCTTTGGAGTTTTCTTCTCCTCTACCTTATTCAGTATAAAACACTAGTAAAATTAGCCTACACTAGCTCTTATATCCCTTAGTTACTGAAAATTTACCATTATTAAAATTCAGACTGCACACTAAGGCTGACCGCACATTGGAGACTAGACTGTTTCAAGACTGACTTGCCTCATATAGACAAGTCTGTCTTAAAACTAAAACGAAACAGTTTTGACTACGATACGTAGCACACATAAAACAAAACTGTTTTGTCTCATAATCAGTGATGGGATTATACTCGGCATACATGACCACGTGACGTGTTTACTTTCTGAACGCTCGGACGAGAGTGGGGTGCGTGCGGGGTGTGACGGTAGACAGTTTTGTCTTTAATGTGCGCGCCCGCATTGATACAAAAGGGAAGCCGACAATCGTTAGTCAGACTAGTCGCCGTGCGGTATTCGTCTATCTAAGACAATATTGTCTATACGACGTTTTGTTCCAAGTGTGCGCATATTCATACATATTGTAAAGCAATAGTCTGTCTTAAGACTGTCGTGTTCCAAGTCTGCGCTCAGCCTAAAAGTATACTTACATATTAGATTGTTGAATTACGACTTATTCAATATTTTTGATTTCAGGTAATTTTTGACATGTTTATTAAGAACTTCAAACCGTAAGTGTAACAACAACATATAAATAAGATACCACGACCCGGTGCATATCACCTAGCACCTCGGCTCAACATCCTGGTGGGGAGTAAACCACCAACAACAGCATTGCCAAGGAGGGTTGGCGTCAGGCAGGCGGCCAGCCGTAAAATATAGCCAAAACCTTTAGCAGCATGAGCAAGAAGAATATATGCTGCGCCGACCCCAAATAAAATTGGGATAAGGGCAGGGGAATGATGATGTTTGTCTACTAATCTCGCCCCATTGTTCAAAAGCCAGCTTAAGTTATCTTTATTACGGGACAAACTTATTACCAACCGGATATTAGTAGGTCAAGTTTCCATAAGTGACATAAGTAAGCTCGTCCTTGTAGTAGAACATTACTCGACAGTTTTGATGTAAAATCGTACAAAACGATGAAAAAGTCGGAGCGGGCATTGGTATAGTATCAAATGCCTCTACAAATATCAAGCTACCATACTATAACAAATAATGAAAGCTACATTATTCTATTTTCATTATCCCAGCATGAAAATTGCCCCACTATACTTATATATATACATATATATAATTTGTCAGTCTGTGTCGGCGTGCGGTTTGCGCTTCCGCATTGCGGCGGCACGAATAGACACAATTTTGTTTGTGTGTACGTCCGTGTTGTAAGCTATGTTGTATTGTGAACGTAATTGTGGCTGGAGTACCAGGCGAAAAGGACCACCGAGGAGGTGAAGCCGAAATCGACTGATTTATTAACTTAGGTTCAATTCCTGGGTCATAGCTAGGCAGTTAGCGCGAGCTTGTAGATACTTGGAAACTGTATTGAAATTTTGTACATATTTACTTTATTAACTATTAGTTTTTTACTTTTATAAACTGAACAAAAATAATATCATGCAAATTCCATTTTTTCGTGTATCTTTATCATGAGTTAGTCATTTAATAGACGAGTTCTAAGGTTGCAAACTGAATTAAGAACCTCCTTTTCTGTTTGGAGTTGGTTAAAAATACTTAAAAACGCAAGTCCAGAGTACGTTTAGTTAACCCATTTTGACAAGTTCAAGATAAATTGAAAGGCAAGAAAATAAAAAAAAATATAGTAAAAATTTAAAACTAAATTATTTTACGAACGCGACAACTAGTTGACAGCTGAGATTTTACTTTAATCTATGTTTCGATTGTAGTGAAACCACAGATCAAACAACGTTTTAGAATATTCTTTCAATTGAACCGAGTTAAGTGGTGTTTAGAATATCGCGAATCGTGAATCCAATAAAAAATCATAAAAGAATCGATTGCGTCCTGAGTACTGAAATTCAATCATAAAGTTATTAACACTTAAATATTCATTTAAATAAAAGCAACGTTAATATTTTTCGTAATTTATATCCTTGTTAGCAGTGCTGAAGACCGCAATACCCAACTGCTATTCAAGAAGCTATACGCTCCGGTAAATCACTGAATTTAGTACGTTTCTCAAATCATCCATAGATATCTTTTATTACTTGTGTTACGTTATAAATTATTCCCCAAGTCCCCACAACGAATAAATGATGCCTATCCGTGTGTTGTCTTTTTAGAATAGAAAATAATTTAAAAAAAAACTCGGTACCTTAATACGGAACAAATAACAAACCATGAGAAAATGAGTTCATTAATATTCTTAGTATCGACATAGGCTGAATGTTAATATGAAGAAAAAAGTCCTCACAATCTAACCGGACTGGCCGCTCTGCCGCCATAATGGTGGCGACCGGGAAGTGGTAGATGCACCCTCAATTACCACCAAGAAATGGAGTAGTATACACATACGGATGTGCCGGTGAATGAGCCTTTATTTTTAATACGTATTTAATGTTAAATTGCTTTAAATTTCGTTTTTTATGTATTAAAAAAATTGTTATTCAGATTTGAAATCTTATTTTAAAAAATATGCCGTCTGCTTTAAAAAATATGAGTTTGTTGACACATAGAATATAAACCTGAAGCAATAGTAAATTGAATAATATAAAAACTTAACAACTCGAGTCGCTAACTCAGAAGCTAAAAGTAATAAAACAGTTTTAGTTATTTAAATATAAATAAAGTAATGCTTGTTCAAATATGAATACCATAAAAAGGACGTATGTTGTATTTTAATTAGCATGCCGCCTCTATTATTTTACAGTCTGTATAAGTAAAAAAGTAATAAAAACTGACTTTAATTTTACTAGTGATTTTTATAGTGTTTAATTGGCTATTCTTCTGAGCGGTGTGTCACGAACGCTTGGCAGCGCAAGTGCGCACGGCTGCGTTTGCGCACATAACACTAAATCGGCGCGGGTTTAGTGCGCTTGCGACACGCCCCCGGTTAATTGGTGTCGTCCCCGATGCACAGGAATGCTGTGCGCTGCGGTAATACCAACCGATACATTACCACTTTTGTATTAATTCAAGGAAATGGTATTTTCATTCGTATTGTTTTTTGTTCATTACTGCTAATATTGTTGCTACACATTTATTTTATTTATTGACAGCTTTATATATTTTCTTTAACACTTTGGAACTTACCAAAACCAACCAAGGATTACATCCAGATGTAACTACAATTGTTTCTCTATTGATTAAATATTATACTAAAATTTACTCTCACTTACTTTCAACAACTTTCAGCCCCCTTACTCATAAACGCCTCTTAAATATTAGTCAATTAATTAACTTAAATTCATACGATTTTACTTAGAAAAATCTCGCTAAACAGTGATTAATTTTAAGAGCCTTTTATGAGTAATGGAGTTGATGTCCCACTCTAGGGATGGTACTCTTTTTGTAATTAAGAAAAAAATGACGGACTAATAATCTATTGGTTAAAGGGATAATATAAGGTTTGTTTTTAAGTTCTATGGTATCTTATGCAAATATGTTATAACTCATACTTTAATTAAACGTTTCCCATGGGACGAGACGCGGTCGTGACATATCGTATATTTAGCACGCTGTCTCCATACAAACATCATTAACCACACAAATAAAATAGAAATAAATTTAGATACTGTACGCACATTTAATTACGAAAACAAAATTAAAAAGCGACTTTTAATTGAACGAACATTTTTTTAACTATTAAACCTCGAGATTATTAAAATATAATAAAATTTATATGATGTAATCAAAAAAGTTTTATGTACTTCTTGTTTATATTCCATCTCTATGATATTATCGACGGTGTCTCGGGTATTGAAGTTTATGACGACATTGCATTTAGTTATGGACGAGTATGTATGAGAGAACATACAACTATTTAATTGTGGGTAATTTTTACGTCTCGATAGAACTGTTGGAATGTTTACTGCTTTAGTAGGTTCGATGTTGAGTTATTCTATGATTTTGTGGTACTGGAAAGTACAAGCAATGTTTGGTTTATACATAGCTACTTACGCTTTAGTATTTATATGTATAGCTTTTAACATTGTCGACATAGTTCAGTCAGATTAAAATGTATAAGACTATGAAACTTGCTTGTGCTTAAACAAGAAATAAGTGTAAAACATATTAAGTACTAGCTAACCCGTGCCCACTTCATATTTCATTACTGCTCCACTGCTATTAGTCATAGCGTAATATTATATAGTCTCTCTTTATCTTTAAGGATATCTTATTCCTAGTTATAGCGGGATTATATTAACTAGGAAAGCAGGAAAGAAGTGTGATCTTACATATTATGCATTTTAAATTGCAGAAAATATACTGCCTCAGTTTTTACACACATAAACTCCTCTTAAATTTATTCACTGTTTAGCGAGATTATTTATTAGTAAAACCAACCTTATACTAAACAAAACCGTAAGAATTTAAGCTAATCAATAGACTAAAATTTAAGAGGCGTTTATGAGTAAGTGGGATATTGTTGAATCGGGTAAATTTGGATTTTCCCGATTTCACGATAGACTTAGCAAATGCTTTACAAACTAAAGCTCCGTGTGTCACATCACCGCATACCGCAACAGTAACCAAGCCAGTTATTAGAGTTTAATATCTAACTGGACGCGTTGACTGACTCAAAATATACACCCGGGAATCTCGGGAATATTGTAAATTATTTCCTTATTTAATTTGACTCAAATTGCTGTTGTGCAAGCCGGGTATTATAAAAACTTGATTTCTGCTCTTCCCTGGAGGTAATCGTTTATGAAATTGAAGAATAAAGGTAAAACCACCTCTTCTGAAAGTGGATTCTAACTATTGAACAAAAAAAAACGGTTAAAAATTTGAATAAAAAGAAAGAATTCCTGTGCGATGTATGTAATTCCTGTGTTAGAGACAGAGTAAGTATGATGAGGTGTGTTAACGTCATACTTACTCTCTTCCATAGGTATAGTAAAATCTGACTAAGGATTTGAATAAAATATATAGACTTTCCTTTAGTTACCATTTATGAAATCATAGCAAGAGTCATTATATATCGCCAAGAACCATAATATCCCTACCTTAGAAAAAAAAAAACAAATATCCTAAATAAACAAAAGACAACCACTATCAACAGTTGCATTCGATATTCAAAACAAATATTCAGTTATAAAAGCGGTTAGTCACACATACATGAAAGTTATTACAACCACTTAACGTTATTATAAAATTTGTAAACATGGAGGGGTTGTGTTAAATATTAGTTTATAACTTAACACGTACTTAAGTAAAGGATCAACATCGTTTAGGTGTTAGAACTTTATAGTAACTTAATTTGTTTTGAGGAAAAAATGTTACATGACCCTTGCCGAAACTTTATAATACCTTTGCAATGTGGCGAGGTGTTAATATCCTGTGTTTAGTCCATATGGACCGCTAACTATATAGTAATATTGTGTACCTAAACAGATTAAATATGTTTTAAAAGGTTTCTACGTTTTGGTGTAGTGCGATGCCTTTCAATCGTCCGACTTACAAATAGAACCCGAGGTTTTTTTTTTAAATGATAGGAGGCAAACGAGCCCGCAGTTCACCTGATGGTAAGTGATCACCGCCGCCTATGGACACCTGCAACACCAGAGGAATCACAGATGCGTTGCCAACCTTAAAGGTAACCTTAGGTATGAAATAAGAGAAATACACAGCTGTATTGATTTCCACTATATGCGATCCTTCTCCTTTAACTATCGACTTCAAATCAATACTAATATTATAAAGAGGTAAAGTTTGTGTGTTTTTGACGTTGTAGGGGGTAATGTCTGGATCTAATCAACCGATTTTAAAAATTCTTTCTTTGTTGAATAGTCCATTTATCGAGGAGTGTCATAGGCTATATAGTATCACGCTATGACTAATAGGAGTGGAGCAGTAATAAAATATGTTAAAAAAAGGGATGCGTTTTTTTCGTCCTCCAACGAAGTGGCCACGGGTCAGCTAGTTAATAATAAATGATAAAGATACAATACATAAAGAAACCTATCTATATAAATCTTGTATTACAATATCTTGACTTGTGTCTGTCGGCATATTTAGGTCGTCGCATGCGTATGAGCAAATGTCACTGCTATTATCGTCCAGGACAATGCACTTATGCCAAATTGTTAATTCCACACGTCTCATTATATTAAATGATGGTATGTTATATTAACTTTTATAAAGAGTATAAATACCTTAGAGAAGTCTGTGAAGGCAAAGTCCCGGGTTCGAATTATACTCAATGTAAATCTTAGTACTATAGTCTATCTCCGTGTGGTGACGGAGTAAGAATACAATATGTTACCTCCCCATCTCATCCCAAGGGTGTCGTAAAAACCGACTAAGGGACTATCCGTGAATATTATCTTTACAAAATAAGAAGAAGGAAAACTTGAAATTAAACTTTATACCAATCCGTCTGGCATGGTATTAGTTGGACAAGTATTTCCCGTCACGGAATGAGGCTCGTCCCTGCAGTGGGACATTAATGGGCTGTTATGATGGAAATCTTAGTATCTATGTATAGTATGTATGTATTTATTAAAAAGTTTTTAAATATGTTTAGTCCTTGTCTAGTATCCATAGCACAAGCTCAGCTCATATATAATTGCTAGTTTTGTTAGAACTAACTTAAATTTTGACACGTCAAATATCTGTAAATTACCGCTAGTAATTCGCTCTAATAAATATCCTATTGGGATTTGAACCTGCGAATCCATCTGTTCATGCCATTCTTAAGTGACATATACACTGACCATCAATTTCACCCACTTGTGATACCCCACCATACATGGCGAAAGGAAACAGTTAAGCACAGGAAACGCGTGAAAGCCTTTATCGATGAGTTTTCATGGGAAATCAACTTTTAATAGATTTCTGAGTACTGTTATTAGTTGCAATTATAATTCTACATCAGTTTGCTTTACCACATTTTGTTGGTACTGAATTGATGGTTTTATGGTGTTTCCTGTCGCTGCCGTAAAGAAGATTACACATCGACAAGTACAGTAGCGAGTTATTTAAATCAACTTAATCAACAACTTACTACTTAACTCGCTACTTACTGTACTTGTGGATGTGTAAATCGGGCTTAAGACTTTAGGTTAGGTGGTTTTGTAAACTGAATTTTGTTTTGAAAACTTGTATTAGTCATAGCGTGACTAAAATCTCGAAAAATCGGTTCAGTAGATCCAGAGATTACCCCCTACAACGTCACAAACATACAAATTTTACCTCTTTATAATATTAGTATAGAAGTATAGATCACTATTTTTTGTAAATTCAACATCGACTAAGTATGTTCCTTAACGCTTAAAGCTACAAAATATGCATCTCACACTTTTATTTATAAGAATATGCCAATAGCGTAATAAAAATGATACATACAAATGTATTATTTAAATGCTATTCAGATTATTGCAATACAAAGTTGCATTCGAATAAAAATGATAAAAATATTGTCTGAGTAATAAAACGAGTATATTTCGCATTTAAGATATTAATGTTCTCATAAAATACTTCCATAAAACTTATTTTACTAAATATATTATGTATTATTTTTATAAAATTATACAATGATTATTTTATTTTTTTTTATTTATTCTCCTTATTTACATTAATCACATTTAATTACATTTTTAAATATAGATATAAAAAATAAAAACATTTAAAAATATAAAAAAAAGGTAGACCCACCGGCATCGGGTACAGGGACCAAGCTACCGGTGGTTAGGGCTCCAGAGAGAGGAACCTCCTCACAATACGTGCCGTGTCAAGCAGTACTGCCTTCTGCATCAGACCTATGATCCAACTGTCAAGCGAGAGTCTCCGTAGATGTTGATAAAGACTCTTTGGAATAAGTCCATTGACCGAAAGTACTATCGGAACAATGATCGCCGAATCAACATGCCACATGTCGACAACCTCGTGAGCCAAGTCCAAATATTTAGTTTGTTTGTCTTTTTCTGCTTTAACAAGGTTCTCGTCATGAGGAATGGTGACATCGATTATCATTGCACGGCGTTCTGACCGATCTATCACCACAATATCTGGCTTATTGGCAACAATAGTCCGGTCAGTGATGATAGATCGGTCCCAATATAATGTAACACTACTATTTTCGAGAACCGGGTCGGGTACATACTTATAATACGGTACTTCTGCATCGACAAGATGATATTTAAGAGCAAGTTGTTGGTGGACAATTCTGGCTACTTGGTTGTGTCTATGCAAGTATTCACCATTCGCAAGACGAGAACAACCAGAAACAATATGTCTGAGTGATTCTCCGGGACAGTGACATGCCCGACATATGTCAACTGTACCATCCTTCAGGATATATTTCCGATAATTCTTAGTCATTACGACTTCGTCCATAATTGCAAATACAAAACCTTCAGTTTCTCCAAAGAGATCACCGAATCGCAGCCAGGACACAGATGCTAATGTGTCAACATCAGGCCCATTCAAGGTCCGGTAAAAACGCCCATGCAACTCCTTGCTTTTCCATACTTCTTTACGATCATCGATAGTATGTATTATAGGTTTGCGCCAATTCTCTTTGCCCAAACAAAGCGGAGTAAGCCCGACATCCACTGACACAACATCTCTATGTATATCCGCGTCCACAGAGAGAAAATATTCTCTGAGATTGTACACCTCACGATTGTGGAGGGTCTTAGCACTTAAAAAACCACGACCCCCACTCTTTCGTGGAATGTACAATCTCATTACCGAAGAACGCGGATGATGCATTCGATGTGCAGTCAGTAGAGTTCGAACTTTTCTATCCAAAGTTTCTAGCTCAGTCTGTGTCCACCTTAGTATGCCAAAGGAGTACATCAGAACCGGCATGACCCAACCGTTATAGGCACGAACTTTATTACCCCCTGTCAAAAGGCTATTTAAAACCTTTTTCAAGCGGGCAAAAAAGCGATCCCGTAACTGTTGTTTCATGTCCGTTTCCGCTATACACAAAGCCTGTGACATACCAAGGTATTTGTATGTGTCGGATGGAGAGAGACATCTAAGCTTTATGGTATCTGAGAGTTGTAACTCATCAGATTCCACAACCTTACCTCGCTTTACATGCATGACAGCACATTTATCCACACCAAACTCCATTTTAATAGAATTACTAAAGGTTTCTGTTTCCTTTAGTAAAACTAATAATTGGGATTTAGTTGGAGCAAATAATTTCAAGTCATCCATGTACAGGAGGTGGGATATAACTTGACCATGTCTCTTTAACCGATAGCCTAACCCTGAACACTCTAACAGAGTGCTAAGAGGGTTCAGTGCTAAGCAAAACCACAACGGACTGAAACTATCACCCTGGAATATACCTCGCTTAATTTGAATAGGTACGTTGTTTCCTAAACCCTGTCTACATCCCGAATAAAAAAGAACCGTATTCCATTTCGTCATACATGTCCTTAAAAAAGTGCATAGAGTTGCATCAATCTTATACAACTCCAGCACTCTCAGAAGCCATGTATGAGGAACAGAATCATACGCCTTCTTATAATCTATCCAACATGTAGACAAGTCTTTTCGGTTACGACGTACCTGTTCGCTAATAGTAGTGTCAATAAGGAGTTGTTCTTTAGTTCCACGTGCCTCATTCCTACATCCATTCTGAGAAATGTACATGATCGAATTATGTTGTATATGTAAAGATATTTTTTTTCTCAAAATAGATGTAAGAAGTTTGTATATCGTTGGGAGGCAAGTTATAGGTCTATAATTTTTAGGATCCGTGGAACTACCGGACTTATAAAGCAAGTGGGTTTCACCAGTAGTAATAAAATCTGGTAGCGTACCTGTTTCTAAAGATGATTGGAAATGAGATGCTAAACAAGCGTGGGAACTATGGAGCCATTTTAACCAAAAATTGTGCAATCCGTCTGGTCCTGCCGATTTCCAATTTGGTAGTCGACGGACTGCACTACTAACATCTAAAGTTGATATAGTTACTGGCTCCATTTGGTGAATACGTTCACACGCTTTTTCAACATCCCCTATCCAATCACCCTCTACATGACTGACAGGCACCGACCAAATGCTGCGCCAGAAATTGGTTGTAGCATCAGCATCAGGTAGCTGCCTGTCACCCGAATCTTGAACAGGTCGCTCCCAGTTTCTGTAAACCCACCGCTCATCCCTTTGGAATGCACGATTCTGGGTATATCGCTCCATTCTTTTTTTAAATCGTTTTATACGATTTGCCCACGCATAAACCTTCTGCTTCAGGAAGTCAATGCGTTCTGTGACATGCAATATATAATCGCGACGATCTATGTTGGTATCAGCAAATGCACGTGTCACAAAACGCATCACCCTCGGGCGTGTATTACCCGACCTGAAGCAGATAAGCTTGCCTATGAGTGCCCTAGCCTCAGCAATACGACGCTCAATCCTGCACTGCCAAGCCGGCACAGTTGGCCTGAGTCGAGTAGCAATATCATCAGTTGGAAACCTAATATGTGCTACTCGACATGCAGTGACAGCCCCACAGTACAAAATTGAGTGTGCATCACTGAGATTTTCACTGTTATCAAAGTAATTTGATAACAGTGAATCTAGAGCACACACCAGCGCTATATTTTTTTTATGCGTAGGCAATCGTGGTAACCGCGGTCTTTTATCCGGTTCCATAAAGCGATATTCCCCAATAGTACATTCCAAAGCACTCCTTAATTGATCATTATATTGGATACTTACATTTGTAACCTCACAATCAATAGTCTCAGAGCTATTTAGTTCTATTGGCTGAGACAGAGGTATGATAGTATTTACCTGCGTCGTAACTGGTGGTGGTGTAGAAATTGTGAGTTTACTAAGTATATCAGAACGAATCCTATCAAGCACAGTGTCATTCAACAAATGACAACGTTGAATGGCACGTACTTGATCCGATAGTCGTTGGGTCGAAACGTTGACAGCTGGTTCAAGTTCCTGAAATAGAGACAGCATGCGATCACGGTACGCAGTGAGGTTAGTTCCTCCCTCTGTTGCCACAAAATATGCCCGCATGACATTTTCATTTATGGTAGACGTCCATTTCATGCGGTGCACATTACCACCAACAGCGGGGACCCTGTTTGATGCCTGTGGGGCTCGGGATCCTAAGCCAATTGGTGGCCGGCCTCTTCCCCGCCGAAGTACAGGTGTTGGCGACGACGGCGGAGAGAAAAACTCGTCGCTGGAGCTTGAGCTCGACGCCTCAACAGAATCTGGTACATTTTCCACTGTCTGCGAGGCGGAGCTGAGCGACGAGTCCGGGGGTGTTGCTTGTGCTATTCTCGCTTTGGCTCTTGTTATCATCATTTATTTCTTCATTTATTATATTATATTTTACTGTTTATCATAATTTTCCGATAATGTGTCAAACATTTGACAGTTCTTATATTTTTGGTGTATATTTTTTCACAAACCATTTTTATAGTTGTATATTATTATATAAATGAGTTTATTACACAGAACAATTATACTCAAAGGAGAAGAATGTCAACTTCATATAAAATTCGTGAGGAAACTTTTCCTAAGCGTGCGGCGCCATCTATCGGGAGCCAAAACTGCGGTTAAAATCAGCAGCGCGGGAAATTGTATTATTTTTTTTATTTAATAAAAACAAAGAGATATATTATATTACGCCCTACATTATTAGGGCGTTATATAATATATCTATTTGTTTATTTTGTTGAAGGTTTAAATTAGGATGACTGTATTTAGAGTTGGATTTGATAATAAAAAACTTCATTTCTTTTACAATTTATTTATGTAAATAATATTCATAATAAAAAATATTCACATTCTTTATTGAAACATTCTTCTCTACATTGAAACTCATTGTAACATAACAAAAACCTTATAGGAGTCACTTTCTCAGAACTGGAGTCAATAACGTTCAATTTCACAAAAACACTTCAACTAAGGAATAGGATGCTCGTGCAACGTTTTTAATTCAGGATAAACTTGTTATTTATCGAGATTTTTTATTTATTTACAAGATATTTAGGAATTTACAAAATAAACGGTTTCTTTTCTTGTAGTGTTGTTGACAGCTCCATATAAACAAGTATTAGGTGGTTGCTAGGAAATGACATAACATTTTCTATTTCATCTTTTCTCTCTGTCGTGACTAACAGCCCTAATAGAAACATTGTGTAGAACAGAGTTGACTCCCCCTGGTTTATTATAATTTTTCTTTTTATTATTGCTTATTTACATGAATGTATTGTAATTAGTTTTGTTTCAAATATTTATATAAATTTAGAAATTTTCAATGATGACTTGACGTGTGGTGTTGCCAGTTATTATTTTTTTATTTATTATTATTACAAGGTCTCTGGGTCGGACTGGATGCGGAAGGCGCAGGACCGAGTTCTGTGGCGTATATTGGGAGAGGCCTATGTCGAGCAGTGGACTGCAATAGGCTAGTTGATTGATTGATTTGATTGATACAATGTTTTTCCCTGTAAACTTCACACCAAACGTTTCTTCTTTTTTCTCTGCTACCCCGAATTTAACGCGAGTGAAGCAGGCAAAAGCTAGTAAACATTAAAAATAAGATTTCTGGTCAGAGTTTAGTAAGTAAATTTATTCTTAAGCAAACACCGCTGCGGCCTCCGCAATGAGCTTAATCTAGATAAATTATGAAAACATTTTCATAAAGTAAATAACGTTATTGGTCAATTAACGTTATCGGTATCGTTATCAGATACATTTAGCATCGTTTTTATTAGTTCGTAGATACACTGTAGTAATGTTAATAGAATTGATATCTATCTGTTTATTGAAATAAAAATATGCTATTACAACCATGATTTTCTTTTTTTATTTCGTAAGGATAATATTCACGGATAGTCGCTTAGACGGTTTTTATAACACCCATGGGAAGATATGGGGCAGTCCTATTCTAACCGGGAACCACACTATCAAAAATATAACAGTAAGTTATTTTTTTGGGCAAAGGCTATAACCACAACGATGCAGAGGTTGGTAAAAAAGAATCTAAAACAAATAAACACATGTTCTATCCATACACAATAAATTATCTAGTAACACATAACTTTTTTCTAATAATAAAATAGTCATCATAACAGCCCATTAATGTCCCACTGCAGGGACGGGCCTCCTCCTGTGACAGAGGGTTACTTGGCCTACTAATACCACGCTGGCCAGACAGATTGGTATAGGGCTTAATTTCAAGTTTTCCTTCTTTTTATTTCGTTAAGATAATATTTACGAATAGTCCCTTAGTCGATGTTTACGACACCCATGAGATGAGATGGGGTGGTGACATATTTTATTCTTACTCCGTCACCACACGGAGATTAATCTAGTACCTACACATAACTTTTTTCTAATAATAAAGTGGTATAATAATGAAATTGAAAGTACTGCGGATATGAGTACACTTTCCAATACTCAATGACCATCTTAAGTGTACTTTAAGTGTAATTTTAATCTGCAAGTAAGTCTACTTAACTATTCTTGTACTCATTAATATGGTATTGCTTTATTACAGTGAAAATCATTATAATATGATATTGATACCTGTGTGTTGGAGCTGCAGATTTAGATAAGTGACGGTATGTTTTTGATTTTATTTACTGTAATAGTCCATTTAATGGGAATGGACTAAGAATGCACAGGACTGAACAAAGTTACAACAATTGGAGAAGGCCTGTGTCCAGCACTGGACGTCAATTTGCTAATATGATGATGATGAATCGTCCATTTAATATCCTACTGTAGGTAAAACTCAGTCTGCGATCCACGCTGGTCATTTGGAATGGTTTCGGGTTATGGATCAAAGCCATAGAAAACACCTCTTGCAATGTTATCATGCTTGAATGCAGAACATGCCCTTTGTCGCGGAGCCTTTTACACATCTGAAATTCACAGATACAAGGAATATCCAGACTCTACTCAATCATTGGTGAAACAACAAATTATTTAGCGTGTTATTCAGACATTTTTTTGCTACCAGCAGTAAAATGAATAATTACTTTACCTATTTTATTATTTACACCCCTTAATAATAACAAGCTTTCGCTGAGTAAAATTTGCACATTAACTAACGTATAATATATCGATTAGCACCGCAAGTGATCATAATCTGAGTGCTTCCGTCGCGGCACCTGCGCACGCGCTGGGGAAAGTTGTGTGGATTTGTCAACATTTGTAGGGACAAGAAGCTGTGTCATACGGCATGTTTATTATACAATATTTTGTACAAAATATTACTATAAAAATGTAATTTTTATTTGTTTTTACGTTGTTTGTTTACATTGCTTGTTTTTGAAATTATGTAAAGTCGTTCAACTTTTGTCGCTTCACTTTTGCGGGTTCACATCTTTGTTTGATTGTTTGGAGTAATAATATGTGATGCCATTAATCCTATGGGTAGTCTATTAAATCGATTTAATTATTAAGTCTTAATTAGAAAATGATTTTAATTTATTGACACCTAACTCAAAGAGCTGTATGATTATTTATTTATTAGCCTCAACCAACAGTTACTTACACTATAAATACCAAGATTTATTAATACATATCAAGAATATAAGATTAAGTGTATAAATAAATGTCTTAAACATTTCTCATACATTTTCCAATAATAATGAAACGTTTGAAACTATGTTTAATATTTGCATCTTAAGTAGTTTGCAACGGATGCAGGGCATTAGCGGGGACATTTGTGAGAAAAATGCGGTACACACAGCAACTAATCAAGCTAGACACTCGTGTACCTTAATAGCTTGAAATAAGACACAATTTCAAATGAAAATGTTTAACTTGATGTGTTGCTGTGTGTACAAAGATATTTACTGGCTACTACCACTCTTAAATAAGGTATCCTCCGCCATTATAGTGGACAATGTGTACATTTGTCTACTTCACTAATTAATTATTCGTTAATGAGTTTCTTAGCGCGACTTAGCGAAGAGTTTCAAGAGTTATATTTCTATTGGAAGATTCTTCTGCGCAAAGTGTTTTCTAGTGTTATGGTATACCTTTGGTAAATATAATACCTATCAATATAATTATTTTAAACAATTGTTAAAAAAAATACGTAATACCTTTTTTTTAAAAAAAAAGAACTTCTCTCATTAAATAGTATCGTGTTATTCTTGTTTCGTTTAGATCCATTTTAGCAAGCAATATAGAGATTTATTTTTCCAATTGCTTGCTCATCATAAGATCCCACTGCAGGGACAGGCCTTCCCCCGTGACGATGGGATACCTGGCCTACTAATACCACGCTGGCCAGACGGATTGGTATTATAGGGTTTAATTTCAAGTTTACTTTCTTTCTATTTCGTAAAGATAATATTCACGGATAGTCCCTTAGTCGGTTTTTACGACAGCTATGGGATGAGATGGGGTGGTGACATATTGTATGCTTACTCCGTCACCACACGGAGATATTGCTTGTTAATCGTGAGAAATGATGGCACAGAGTTTTGGGAACAACTAAATGCGTCTGAGTTAGTAGACGTTTTTACAGTGATACAAGGTTTTTATAACACGTTCATTGTACGAGCAACTTACGTAAGCTTCAAACTAGCTGCCTACACAGCACCTGTCTACCTGATCCCCAAGCTGTTAAACTAATGCATTATTTAATAAATAAATTTTCTTTTTTACAGGTAATGAAAGTGAAAATACTGGTACTGATCCATCAAAACAGGTACAGCATTAACACTAACACGTAACTACGTTTGGTTCACTATTAATTTCTCTCCTATTAAGTTCATGAAGGTTTAACATGTTTTCTTTTAACATGAATTGCCTTAAATATATTTAAATGTTTAAATGGAAAGAAAGAGTTTATATGATGTCGGAAATAGCACTAACTTAAGGAAAAACTCCTTTCACTTAAAAGTTTTAAGTTTTTTATCGTAAAATAATTAACTAATGTGTTAAAATCAGGTTGTCAGTTACTTTTATCAACTCGGATTAAGGTTCTGCAATACTTAACAAACGCCTCTTTCAAAAGACTACACCTTCCTCTATCCTGTGCTACCCTCATCCATTGGTTGACGACCTCTGTGGCGTAGTGGTTATATAACTAAATGCTACGCAGAGGTCTCGGGTTCGATTCCCGCTCAATGCAAATCTTTGTGTGCATGAACATGATTGTTAGCATTGGTCTGAGTGTTTCTATGTATAATATGTATGTATTTAAAAAAAAAGTTTTTAAGTATGTTTATCCGTTGTCTAGTACCCATAGTACAAGCTCTGCTTAGTAGGACTAGATGACGTTGTGTAAACGTGTGAGGAATATTTATTATTTATTTATAAACATTTACCAAATCATCGTTCCATCTGCTGAAAAGTTACAAAGCCACAACATTTTTTCTTAATAGGTCCAGTTAGCTGCAGCTGGTTAACTGTAAAGTATTATAAATATACAAACAATCAACAACTTTCGCATAATATAATGTTAGTATAGTATATTTTGTCAACTGTGACTGACTATATAGTATTATGATTAATAATTGTGTATCATTTGTAGTTAGAAACTTATTTTATTACAGTCATTTTTATATTATACTTATGTAGAACATTTTCTTCCGCTATTTTAATGTGTATCATTATTTAGTCTTATTATTATACTTAATAGACTTGCAATTTTATGACTTACATATAACTATGTTTGAATCATCACAGGGTATTCTGTGTTATTTAAATTAGACAGTGCTTGCCTAAACTATGGGTACCAGTCAAAGCCTTTCTTTTGGTAAGGGTCTAATACAGTTAATACCTAAAAAATATATTAACATTTTCTGTGAAAGAGCTACGTCTATTTTTATTGCATCTACGAGCATTAGAAGACGATTACTAATAAAATAATTTTGCCATATCATTCTGTTAAAAGCGTCAAAAGTAAAAGCGTGAAATTGTTACATCTCTGCGGTAAGATGTAACTTTACAAAACAGTTTGTAATGTGACGATTACAATGTGTACAATGAATTGTAATTTGCTTTGTTAGATATTTATAACATAATGCTGTTTTATAAGACTATTTATGAAAGAACTAATTACATGGGCTACCGCAAAAGAATCATTTAAAAGCAAGTAAATATTAAACTAGAGTTTTTTTTCTATGTAAAGATGGTATCTTAAGACCGAGCTCCACTCTATTATAAGATAAAGCCAGGACGAATTCCTTGCAATTGGAAATTTAAGAGCTTTTAAAGTAGCGCATATAACACACCACAATGTGGCATTGTCACAACGACTGTGATCATTAGATGTGGTAGAAATCTAGGACCATCTGCATGACTTGACTGCTACCACATACGTCTATTTAGTAGTCTTACCCCCTTACTCATAAAAGTCTCTAAAATTTAATCACTGTTTAGCGAGATTTTTATTAGCAAAACCAACCTTATGCCAAACAAAACCGCAAGAACTTAAGCTAATCAATAGACTAAAATTTAAGTGGATTTTATGAGTAAGGGGGTATATGTTAGTTACTCAGCCTCTTAATACTAATGTCTGGATCAACCAGTCAGCTCTATACCCGTCTTTCCATTATGCCTTCAAAGCTGTTAAAAAGCTACTTCTTCGGAAGAACAAGATAAAATCAGCTGAACCTTGTAACACACATTACGTCGCTGATGTGTTCCGACTACTTGAAGGTTGTTTATGTACCAGATCTTATCAGGGGACACGGTGTTTAGTACGCTAATGTACTTTCTTATATCCTTGTTTGTAACATTATTTATTATTCATCTGATAGTAAGTGTTTTAGAAGTTATTCGTTGTTATCTTTTTATTATGTCTATTCTTTGTCTTGTATCTATAGTACAAACTCTGCTTTTTACGGGCAAGTTGGCGTCATAACAGCCCATTAATGTCCCAATACAGGGACGTGCCTGCTCTCGTGACGGAGGGATACTTGGCCTACTAATACCACTGGCCAGACGGATTGGTATAGGGTTTAATTTCAAGTTTTCCTTCTTTCTATGTAAAGGTAATATTTACAGATAGTCCCTTAGTCGGTTTCTACGACACCCTTGGTATGAGATGGGGTGGTGACATATTTTATTCTTACTCCGTCACCACACGGATAAATTGGCTTGTTTGAGGAATATTATGAATAAATTACTCTATATCCTGAGACAAGCTGTTATTTCCCAATGAGATTTAATTTCACTACCTTCGTTTTTGTTTGTTAAAGTCTCCACAACACACGACAACCTCAGCATAGAAATTATGATAAAAAAAAAACAGATAAATTCACAGCTGTTTTCTTAGAAATATTTCTCGTATTAATCCATATAATCACTTTCGCCTTATCACACTACTATGAATTATTAATTTACTTAATATAATTAATTGTTTTATACAAGCAGTCGCTAGTACTCTAGTCGGCAGATACAATTAATTTCTATTTGTGATATAATCAATAATGTGAACTGGTCGGTGTGCTAATTACCTGGTCGGTATGATCGATGGGATTGGGAGTTGAAAGTTTGAAGTGGTAGGGCTTAGCTACTTGAGTTGGCTTATCATATTGTTATAAATGTTTTTGAATTTTTATTTATTTTGACAAATCTCAAGCAAAACTCTTTCAACTAATGTATTCATTTTAGATATTATTATTAATTAGGTCCATAAAAAACATCTTTACTTTAGAAATGTTATGAAAGCTTGCATTTTCTATCGTAAAATGTCTCTTAATACATACAGCCCTCTTTGCCCCAGGCGAAAAGGTGTGCCAGAGTCTCGAAAAGATGAGTACGGTTACGGTGTACTGATGTCTGAAATCGACGAGCGTTTAACTCTAGTCCCTAATGGCCAAGACGACTATATACGAGCCGTCTCGGCGTTTGGTTTACCACCTGGCCCAAAATATAAGAACCTGCCAAATTTCATTCTCTCGATAACCTGTAGAATTTATTATCCTTTCTCTTTAGTAATCTCAATAATGATTATGTCAATTTTCGTATTAGCACTAGGCCTTTTCGATAATTCAAAGATGACCTCTTCGTTGCCCTCTTAGCTATACAAAAAAACAACAATCAATCAATTTCTATAGTTATTAGTGTGGTATGAATATCTGTACAGATGAATTCAAAGATAATTGGAACCCGTCGAAAGCCGATTAGAAAATAAAAGTGAGTTGGCTGCCAACGGAAGCTTGTTCGAGATTGAAAGTACGCTCGCTTGCTCATTTTTATACCATTTTCACATGCCCATGTGTGTAGTTCGTTGACTTGGGAAAAGCGGGGAAAACTGGATATAATGTTTGAACGGTTAATGGATATGTGTTTTTATAATGATTGAAGTTAGTTATGAATTTGATACGTATACTGATTTTTTTAAATATTTATTCATGGTTATTAAGTTTGTGTTCGAATTCTGCTTTTATTTCCTAAACTATTCTGATGTAGGTTTTAGGTCCTACTCAATATTATCTTATTAAGGTAATGAAATAAGAATAAACCTTCACTCTTTCTGTAAAGTGTGCATTTAGTTTAGGACTAGATGGCGTTGTGTGAATGTATGAGGAATATTTATTTATTTTATCTTTCTTTATAGTGTTGTTGTGTTAAAGTTACTTTAGTAAAGAGATATAGAATATCATGCAATTTGACTTATTAACTAAAATAAATAACTAAAATCAAAATCATGATCTTTATTTCAATCCTAAAAGTATAAATCGACGCCATCTTGACCTTTGCATATACGAGTACAACGTCCTTCCAAAACTCGAAAGATATAATTTCGAGCACGCACGTTACCACACCATGCTCAAAAAACTGCACCACATTAAGTCTCCGTAATTACTGATAAAAAAAAAATACACAAGTAGTATACGTGCGTCGAATATTTTGCGTCTTTTGCTTCGTTTTTGGTACACCTGCGCAGGCGCACGCGTTCATAATGAGATCCATTCGACATCTATGTTTTATATTTAAAAGTTTTAATTTGGAACGAATAAAAGTTATGTGTTGCCTTATTGGGAAAGAGGAATGTAATTTATTTTACTTATGTAATATTGTATTATGTAATGGTAGGTTTATGTTTAAATAAATGCATGGGCAGCTGTGTAGCCATTGATGGCCGTGTGTGGCGATATGTATGAGTGAAAATGAAGAAAAGCAGGTTTATAAAGTTTGTTGTATATGGAGTTTAAGTATGTATTTATGTAAATAAATGGTAATAGTTGGATAAAGCCTATGACATACACGGAATCGATATGATGATGATGAAGAAAAGGAAATTATTGAGATGGGCTACTCATGGTAAGGTATTACTAATCATCATAACAGCCCATTTATGTCCCACTGCAGGGACAGGCTTCCTCCCATGACGGTGGGATAATTGGCCTACTAATACCACACTGGCCAGACGGATTGGTATAGGGTTTAATTTCAAGTTTTCCTTCTTTTTATTTCGTAAAGATAATATTCACGGATAGTCCCTTAGTCGGTTTTTACGACACGCATGGGATGAGATGGGGTGGTGACATTGTATTTAATTTTTTACTCCGTCACCATACATTACTAATAATTCTTCTCTTTATTCTTCTTCTAAACTTTCATTATGAACAATTTCTTTGCGCAATAGTATTATTATTTTTGCATTTTCATTGAGCAAAAAGTCAAACATCAACAACAGCTGTCGTTACAAACGGAGCGCATAAAAATATGTAGTTATAAAGACTTTTTTAGGATTACATAATATTCATGTATCACATTATATTTTCTAAATAATACACACCCTATTAGAGTACTGTTTACCGCACACATAAAGGCTATTAATCCTCAACTACTCCATACAGGAATATAGAAATTATTAGCGGCCAATATCCCCTTCGTATGAATGTGTCATAAATCTCTAGCCGTCATCGCTGTAGTCAAGTTTAACGGGACTGTAGATGTGATTATTGTAAGTAATACTAACTTGTGAAGGTTTTTTATAGGCTTGTTTGAGAGATGGTTTGTACAATTAACTTTGTATTATTTATTTATTTAAAGTAGGGCACACTTACAGCAATACACACAAATTTACACAATAAAACTTACATAAACACAATATTAGGTATGTTTGCCTATTAAAAGTGTACACAGCATTCTAAAGTTATTAAAGGATTTAATAAAAAGTATGGTTGAGATAAAAAGTAGACGAGCGTAGGGTTGTTGCAAATAGTGAAGTTTACTTTTTAGGTAAATTTTCATTTAATAAACAAAAACCAACTTATTCTTACTTTTATATGGCAAACTATGTCGATGTCGACAATTTAGCGTTCGAAGTGCTATGTCTTAATGTGAAGTGATTTCCAAAACACTAATTTAGATAGGTTTTGTGGTTGAAACAGGAACTAAATGGTTGAATTTGTTTCAATTAAAAACCAACTTGTAACATACCCTTTCAAACAATAACGTTTAATAAATAACTCGAGTTCTATAACTGTAGAATAAGTAGGTTTTGTGTAATAGGTGTTGTGTAAAAAAAGCGAACTCAACACTCGCATAAAAACCTTTGCTGCCTTATTACAAAATACGGTCTAACTATAAACCACGATTTATTACGTCACAAAACCACTGTTTTTGAAATTTGTTATTGCAAAATCAGTCTTAACGCTAAAGCGTTAAAACTGATTTTGTATTAACAAATACAAAATCATAAATTTAGTAATACAAAATCAGTTTTAACACTTTAGCGTTACGACTGATTTTGCAATAACAAATTTCAAAAACAATGGTTTTGTGACGTAATAAATCGTGGTTTATAGTTAGACCGTATTTTGTAATAAGGCCGTTGTGGTTTAAGCGGCTGTTCCTAGTTTGTAGTAAAAATTATTGTAATATTTTGATCAATAAATGAATGAATGAATCTAAGATAAAAAAACATTAAAATAAAACCGTATTATGAACCTACTCCTATTATAGTATTCATTTTTAATCGCGAGATTTATGCAAGTCTTGATCTTCAATAGATATTATCGGCATATTTTATATTGAACTATTTGTTCTTAAAGAAAAGGTATCCACGTCAACGTACCACCGAGCCCATAATTAACGTACAGGCAGGTTGAGAACTCGCATGCTGTGTACAATTGCATCCACAATACTTAATGATTATCATTACGAGTTAACCCGTTCGTCGCCGGTCGATCGTCGGGGTAAATTTGTCAAAATTGCGCACCTCGCGTGACTGACTGTCTAGATTTTAACATGGTAAGTTCGAGAGCTTGTGTGGCTGTGGTTCTGCATAAACACTTAAGTGGAATTAAAGCAGGAAATGGATTTTATATTTTGAATCTAATCAAGCCACCAGAATTTGCTTTGGACTTGCTTTTTACTTCTTCAGGTTAAAAATTCTGGGGCATATACAGTACATATACATTTGGATATAATTTAGTGTGGTATCATTGATGCAGACTTTTTTACTCCAATAATAACTTAACTAACTGAACACATCTTAACAAACATTATGGTCAGGTTAAGCTTGGAGCAATAGCCATAAAATTGAACCCTTGTCTCGACAGCCTGACCTTAATATTCCTGATAACGAAGAAGAGAACCCTCCATTATATAACGTAAGATGAAGAAATTTCCAGAAATGTGTAGATTGCCTATAACTAACATCCTAGCAGTTATCAGTGTCACCACGAAGTTTGAATGACATCAGATGGGCCGTCCAGCCCCACATTCCACTCCAACCATTGATTACAAGTTAGCCCGTGAGATAAATAGTATAAACTGTGATTTTACACATAATTATGTGTTTGTACACACAGCAACTAATCAAGCTAGACACTCATGTACCTTAATACTTTGAAATAAGACACAATTTCAAATGAAAATGTTTAACTTGATGTGTTGCTGTGTGTACTAGCGCGTACAACTTGTCAGTAGTGTGGAGCAATTGCGTTCATGGTAAACGTAATTATTTGCACGCAGAATATTACTTCATAATTCATAATTCATAATTCATAATTCATAATTCATTTAATCTTTACAATTAAAACCTTAACTATACAATTTTGTAATGTACATTAGTATCTTATAATCTAGCCTGAACTAGGTAATCCTGTGTTTCAGGCTGACTGATCTAGTAATACATTGATTTTCAAATATTTAACAATAACAATTAAAAAACTAGAGAATTTGTAAAATAGCTTAGGTAAGTATTAATTACAGTAAAAAAACAAATAAACAATAGTTTACTAATAATAATTCGTGTAACTAACTTAGGTACTAAAACCCTTACAATACAAAATCATATTATTATCAATAGATAACAATATAATTTCTACTACAAAAGAAAAATCCAAGCTATAGCTAGCTGGACATTAAAATTACTACATATTATTATTTTACTACAATCAATAACTTTTCTGTGTCTTCGTAAGTTGTATCTTGTAGATAATTTTTAATTACCGTTTTACAATTATTAATATTAAGCGGAAATATATTTGCAACAGCATTCATCCTGTTGTAAAGTAGCGTACCCAAGAAAACATAAAATTTGGCAGTAAAAGCATGTGCTGTAGTTGTGTGCGTGCAAACAATATCTTTGCGTCTTTTGTTAATAAAGTCCGTGCTGTAGGGCAGGGAAGCGTGTCTTTTTAATATTATGTTCATTATAAATAGCTGTCTTACAGTTAGTACTTTACATGATCTATATAGGAGGTTAGTAGGAAAAAGGTATGGTCGAAAAGTAGAAATTTTGAGTATAGCTCTTTGAGCTCTTTCCAGCGGCAATAATATTGTTTTCCCCACTCCACCCCATGAAGATATGCAATAGGTTATAACCGATTGGCATAGTGCAAAATATACTTTTTTAATAATATTTATGTCTGCTATATGTCGAAGTCTCTTAAATATAAAGATTAATTTACGTACCCTACTAGTTAAATTACTTATATGATATTTAAAGGATAGTGTTTCATCTATTGTTATTCCCAAATATTTAGTTTTGTTAACAGACTGAATTTTAAGACAGTCACAATTATGGTCATTTGATGCAGTTTGGCAATAGTGTGCCAGCAAAATTGAATTGCAAGGGGTCGACAATGATTTCCGCATACTAAATTTGATATAGTTAGTTTTTTCGACATTTAGGGTTAGTAAATTTTGCTGAAGCCAGTTATTTACAATATTTAATCCGTGTTGCGCATGCTTGAACAATTGTTGTTCTGTGTCAGCAGAAAACAATAGCGCAGTGTCGTCTACGTATGCTTTAATTGTACCATGGTCCAATTTCAAGTTGCACAGGTCATTGACGTATATTATGAAGAGGGTACTTCCTAGAACACTGCCTTGTGGTATACCAAAATTCGAATTTTTCTGCTCATTACTTATAAAATTACTGATCTTTACGCACTGCGTACGATCTTCTAAGTAACTTTTAAATAACTTTAGCTGAGTGCCTCTTATACCTATGTCTTCAAGCTTACGCAACAGGAGTGAAATGGATACTGTGTCATATGCCTTGGCGAGATCTAGAAAAATGCCTAATGTGTGCCTACCTTTATCTAGTTCCTGTGCTAGGTAGTTTGTAAGATCATGTACGGCGTCATCCGTAGATAATTTTGATCGGTAACCATACTGATTGCTAGACAAAATACGTTTTGTTTCTAAATATCTAATCAGACAACTATTAATAATTTTTTCAAAGATTTTTGCCATAGCCGGTAGTAGGGAAATAGGGCGATAGTTCGTTATGTGTTCTTTGCTTCCAGATTTATACACGGGAATTACAATAGCTTTTTTTAAACACTTAGGAAAGTATCCATTATTTAAACAAATACGGAAAATGTAGGTTAACGGTGATATAAAAATATGTCTATGTTGCTTAATAATCTTATTTGATATATTGTCCCATCCGACTGCACAATCATCTCTTAATGACATAATTACCCTTTCCACATCTTTTTCGTCGACATCCAGTAGGACAAAAGAGGATAAGGTAGAACTAGGTCTAGCAGATGTTTGTAATTGGTTTGCTTGGCTCTGTAATTTTTCTGCTAGGTTCTTACCAACGTTAACGAAAAATTGATTCGCCATATTAGCCGCTTCAATCGGGGTTGAGCGTGGTTGAATTAAACTTAAAGAGGACTCACGCTGCTTACTATTAAATGTAACTTTTTTAATACAATTCCATAGCTGTTTATTATTTGAGCTGGCCTTCTCGAGAGAAGATTTATCGTAATTAATCTTAACTTTTCTTAATAAATCGTTACAAAAGTTACGATATCTCTTGTATGTTAACTGTATATTATAATTATCAACGTTTAATTTAGCTTTCATGTGAAGTTTATCTCGATGTCTCATACAACGTATGAGACCCGGTGTAATCCAAGGTTTTATATTGTGTTTTTTTAAACATAATCGTTTGTGTGAAGTATTTTTCTGAATTGCACTTTGTATATTGTTTATCAAATATAACATACAAAATTCTGGGTCAGCGGAATTATATATTACATCTAAATCGATATTGCGTAAGTCTTCTTCAAGGTTATTTGTATTTAATGTAGAAATTATTCGTGTGTTAGTTTTTCTAGGTAATTTACAATTTAAGGTTAGTAGGACAGCTTTGTGATCTGTTATTGTTGAGTTAATAACAAGTGTAAGCGAAGGAAAATATGTTTTTATCATTATGTGGTCCAGACAGGAACCGCTCTGGTGTGTAGGTAGCGAATGTGCAGGGAGTAAGCCATGAAAGGACAGTAGATTTAAGTAGTCTTGGGCTGTTGTGCCTAATGCTTCAGGCATAATGTTGATATTTAAATCACCAACTACAATTAAGTTTTTAAACAATGATAGGTTCTGCAAAGTCTCATTTAAGGAAAGATTAAAATTACTTATATTCCTAAAAGATGGCGGTCTATACAGCGCTACTACAGCAAGATCTTTCCCAATTTTTATTACCAAACTGTTACATTCTAGCATCTTTGGTTCTTCTACCGTTACATTTAGTGTCTGCTTTGCAAAAACCACTACACCGTCGTTTTGGTTCAAATGTCCCATAGTTCTATACATGTCATACCCGTGCATTATAGGTATATTATAATTTTTGTCTAGCCAGCATTCTGTTAGTACAATGATGTCACATTCAATGTTAAGTCTCTGCAGGAAAACACAAAAGCTATCATAATTCCTATTTATACTTCGTATATTTTGTGTTACTATGGTTAATGGATTAGTAATTGAAGCTATAAGTTGTTGACTTACCTCGACCTCACAATTTTTTGATTCAGACACAGAAAAGTTATCCAATTCGTTAATAAAATTGGAAATCATACTTATTTATAATTACTAGACAAATAAAAGTAAAAAGTAAGGTTGTGTAAAAGTCCAAAGGAAAAAAACTTAATTAACGACGCTCTTAGGCGCCTCCATAATCAATTGTGTTTATGTAGCGTTGTTCTGCCATTAATTTTGCAGGGCATTCCGAGGCTCCAGTGGCGTGATTGTGGGGTTTCTTAAATTTAAAACATGTTGCACACTTTGGCTCCTGCTCTTTCTTTGTACATTCTTGTATAGCATGCCCTATATCTCCACAGTGACCGCAAGTGTTGGTTTCCTCCCTACATGACTTAGCCGGATGACCGTATTGCTGGCACTTATAGCACCGGGTTACTAGCGTAAAGTCTCTTATACTATATTATATTCTATTATATTATAGTCTACTATATTGTCAATGTTATATTTATATTATGGCTGTTATTATATTAAATTGTTTTGCGACGGACCCGTTTTCGTGTCGTATAATTAGTTAAAATTATATATTTTTTTATTTATAGTACAAGTTCTGCTTAGTTTGGGACTAGATAGCGTTGTGTGAATGTGTGAGGTATATTTATTTAACAAACATAATATCATAATTTCTTGACAAGGACCGATTATGTATTATTTTAAAAAGTTTATAATCCTGTCGCCACTGGTGGTTAATAATAGTAAAATACTTTTTTTATTACCCGAAGAATAGTATAAAATTATTGCCATTGGTCAGTTTGGTATTACTTTGGAAAGTTTCTCTCCCTCCCAGAACAATATCTGTCACATTAGCCAGGCGGGTTCGTATAGGGTTAAATGTGAAGCTTTCATTTTTTTGTTTTCGTGGTAACTGTCTGCAGTCTACTACACCAAATTTTCCGGCTCTATCCCTACACGGACAAACACACACAACTACACACCGTTATCTATAGTAGGTTCATCTAAAAATGCAAAAAGATCGCTTTATTCATAAAATCAAAATATTTTAAATTCTTTGACTTCGTGGCTTTTGCATCTAATATTAATTTAATAAGTGTGGCATTAGGTTTGTCATGGCCCTAACGGTATCAGCTGGTATGACACGAATAAAACTAAAAATAAATATTTTAATTAATACATTAACACCATTAAAAGTGGAACAGTGTTGCCTGACCACAAAATTACAAAAACCTGTCGTAGGGATATCACATTAGCTTTTTATGTAGAAACTATATGGTATTTATTAAACTGGTTTTATTAATTCTACACTTTTTAAGAAACGAGAAAGATGTGCAAGTATTTTCATCATCATCTTCATATTAACAGCTTATTAATGTCTCAATGCAGGAAAAGTCCTCTTCCAGAGATAAGGGGGAAACTTGGCGTACAAATATTTTGGTGTTTATAGAAATTAGGGTCAAGTTTTCGGTCTAGTTATCCTTTTTTTGTTTTCAGAGATATAATATAATATCTCCTAACGTTCAGTTGGTTTTTACGAACAAGCAAACAAAAATTCATCTTAAATACAACGTATCGCTTATGAATGTCGTTTTATAGTGATCACATACGCACGTCTGACTTAACGGCTTAGTTCACTGAGGGTTCGGAACACGACCATGTCAGGGAAGACACCCACAAGAAACACTGCTTCCTATCGCTCTTTTGGTGATCACTTCACAAATATTATTTTATTTAGTAAACAGGACAATTCAGATCCAAGCATTTTTATCGTTTAAGTCGTATAACATAAAATAGTCACACCTTCACTAAACGAATACGTTTTCATATGTTTATATCGAATTATTTATTTAATTGCATTAGAAGAGGTTGACCCGTTGTCGTTCGGGTCACTCTGAATTAACTCTGCAAGGTCAAATCGATGTCGACGCTTTGATCACGAATTCATTCATTGATGTGTCATCTGTATTTGCGGGGATTGCTACATTTTGTTTTTTTTTACGAATACAGAAATTAGACCCAATCATAAATGGGATTTTATGATTGGGTCTAATTTCCAATCCGTTTGGCCAGCGTGGTATTAGTAGGCTAAGTATCCCTCTGTCACGGGAGGAGGCCCATCCCTGCAGTGGGACATTAATGGGCTATTATATTAAAAGGCATTTTCATTTATCTCAGCAAAGAGATGTCTACTAGTGAGGCCTCCTTCTAAAGTGTCTATCTTCCTCTGGTCTTTACACGCGTTTATGTTACAAAAGGGATTATGAATAATAATTAAAACAGTAGGTATATAAAGTTGTATCCAAATATTAACAACGTTCGTTACAGAAAACATAGTGATTGGAGATACAGCAAATAAATTGGGTAAATTGTCAGACCAATTTTTTTTTTTTTGCCATTATATTTAAATATCCACATTCACATTCATCATACATCAGAATTGTCAGAAAAGTAGAAAAGTTACTTTATAAAAAAAAATTAAAAAAAAAACAAAAGTAATTTTTCATAACTTTAATGTAATTTCGTATCTGTCATACGGTCTGATGCCAATCTGTTTTTGTCATTAGCAGATGACAAAATTAAATTAATTGATTATAACCTTAATTCCTGTCTATATAAAGGTGAAAATTGCCTAACATGTTTAAAATTGTTATGGGTAATGATTGAATCTATACCATCCTGTCATTATTGTTTTAATTTATCTTGTAACATAACAAGTATTATATTAATATTATTGAAAATTATGTTGTTTTAATGATCAAGTAATGATTACTTTGTTTATTGCTATATGTAATTATCGTTATAATGACAATGCCATATTTAGCCTTGATTCGACACGGATGACAATATTAAATTATCTGGATAAAACATAGCAGTTTGAATATGAGCTCCCCTAATAGTGATAAAAAGAGACTGGGAAAGATAATTTTCGGAAAACAGGATCGCTTGTACAAATATTTGAAAAAAATAATCCTCTAGTGGAGACACACCCGCACTAAAGGCATAAAATTAACAAATACAAAATAGATTCGAACTGAAGAAAGTAATTTGCTAAAGGGATTGCATAGATAATTCTATTGCCACCTTGTGCGTTTCTGTGCCTCCCTCATCCATCGGCTTCCCGCCGTCCTAACTAGGTCTTGGAGGAGGCCTATGTCCAGCAGCAAACGTCGATTGGTTGATATGATGATAGATAATTGTGTAGCGTGATCTTCGAAGAACTGCGTTTACGACCGCTTTACCAGCGAAGCAGTCAAATGAGGCTTCAAGCCCCATTATCTTAACAAGCGTATTAGTGGCGATTAATGCAGTTGTAACCTTCCCACACCCTATAACTTATCTTACTTAGCCTTTAACATTTACCAGGTCATCGATCTGCTTTGTAAATGGCCTGCCCACTCTTCGCTAACATATTTACCATAATACCTACGTCAATCCAAATGAAACCTCTATGCTTAAAACACAACAATTATCTAAATAGTAATTTAAAAATAATATGTAAATGTAAAGACAGTGCTTCCAAAAAGGTCCATTACTAAGCGTAAGTATGCATATTAAGCATAGACAATAAAATTATTTTTTATCACGTTAAACGTTATAGGTAAGGCAAAGGCCATCGACAATCCATAGAGCTTATATGAAGGCGTATCGAAGATCTCTTGAGGGCAATTAAATGCTAATCTCGGTGACTTTAACGCGATGCAGACGGGATACTTATAGGCGACAAATAGTTGCTTGTGGTATTAAGGATGACAGTGTTAATAATTAAGAAAGTAAGAAAGAAGAGTTATTTATAGATCAATCAAAAATATACACAGACAATAAATATAAAAAAAAAAACGCACTTAAAAACGAAGAAAAAATATCCAAAAAACATATACATATTGGCCAAAAAGATCTTGCCTTAGCATTATGCTACTGCGACATAACGCTTAATTAAGCAACTATTTGTCGTCGTATTATTATTAGGTTTAATAATATTTGCATTAATTAGCAAAACTTTGCAAGAGTAGACATTCAGAAGGATCATGCTAAACTACAGTTAGACATTTCATTCGCGTTCTTCTTCTTTGCTTTCTTCTCGGCTTTATTAAAAACTTCTCTCTTCAAAAAACTTTCATTTTTCTTTTTCTCTTGTAAGTGTAGTTATATCTTAAAAAATGAAGCAGCTACTATTTTATTTAAAACCTTTAATAATTATTAAAGGTTTTAAATGAAATAGTAGATGCCACATTTTGCCATGTAAGTATTTGGTCTAAAATACTCTAATTACGTAAAACAACAAGGTATTACAAGTAACTATGCTTATTACGCAACTTTTACACAACAATAATGTTGCTCATCTGTCAAGTTGAACGACACGAAGTAAGTCAGGGCCATAGTACTACAGTTCACATACTGTTGATGTAAAAGTATTTAACAGAATATTAATAAGAAATATATCCGTGAATATTATCTTTACGAAATAAAAAGAAAGAAAACATGAAATTAAACCCTTTCCAATCAGTCTGGCCATCTTGGTAAGTAGGCCAGTCAAGATCTCTCCGTGACGGGAGGAGGCCCGTCCCTGCAGTGGGACATTAATGGGCTGTTATGATAATAAGAATTATGGTGAATGTGGTAGTGGGATGACCGGTATGTAACTGCACACGCAGGCGTATAGTGTGGGATGATACTACGTAAGATGCAGTAATTGGTATAGTTATAGGCTATTGATACTTAACTATTTTCTATGTCAGGGATTGTGAGGAGGTGGATGTCCAATACAAAGTCGTTTAATAATTTATTGGGACTGACCAAAATAGGCATTCTTGAAGATTGCTAAGGTTACATTCTCTGCCATAGTGTGTTTACTGCAACGCATATTCCTAAATTTGGTTTCTTATACCCTAATGTAAAATTGCTTGCCAATGTTCAATGCAGAGATGGTGCAAAAGTTTGCCTACTAATAGGTGCCATGTTGGTGAGTTTTTTTTATGTATTGAATATCTGCGAACTTTTCTTTTGGCAGCTACACACATACTATGACGACCTTTTTTTACTCTATCACCACAAAAACGATACGGTAAATATAATAACAACAAGAAAGTCAATTATTGACGTCATCACGATAGTCTAGGAAAAGTCTACGAAACAAGTTTAAAAAAATTAAAATAATTACCTTACAAATTGTTGAATGAAACAAGAAATCGAAATCTAATAAATAAATACCTCCCATTGTTGTGTTATTCATGTAAATTATTAAAAAAAAATACTAACTTTCTTTTTTTTTTCTACAATTGAATCGAATGATGAACACCTCTAGTCACGCGAATTCGACACTTGGCTAGTTTAAAATATCGATTTCGTTTTGTAATCGATCACAGCTGGTATCGAGTTAACATCGAGTTGTATGCAGTGCGTATAACTCTCTCTCTCTATTGTTTCAACTATATCTTTTGATTCCTTATATTAATGACACCGCTGTGTGTGAGCTTTTACTTTTTTTGATAAGGATCTAAGAGTGTTGCGAGGAAATCAAATTAATGGTTAAGGGCGTGTGCGTAGTCTGCGAATCGATTGGAACAAGAAAGATGGACGCGAAACATGCGTTGCAGTTTTAATACTACGGTTGTGTAAGCGCCTGACGTGTTTAAAGTAGTGGGTTCGAATACCACGATAGTGATTTTTGTCTTAAAAAGGTTTTTTTTACTTCATAATCTTTTTTTAACTATTTAATCAGGATGTTGTCAGGGACGAGTCTACGACAAGAATGTAGTACGAAATCTGGTTTGATTTTTTTCTACCTAAAACCACTTGTGGAGTCGTGACAACATGTTTTCTTTCCCTACTTATTACATAAAGAAGATTTATTTGTCAACCAGGGTGGTCTTTTAAAAAACAAACGCACATTTGCGTAACTTTTTCTTAAATTATCTTTAGACCGCAAAGCGATGTACTTATTGCGGAAACCGCGTTGTACAGTAAAGTGACGTAATGTGACGATGAACGCGCAGGCCGCTAGTATTTTTGGCGCGGGGTCGATGAACTGCTGGCTAGTGAAAGTGTTAGGCGCCAAGCCGGCTAGGAGTTGTTACACCCCCGTCCTAAATACTAGTAGGCTGAGGTGTTGATGTGATAGTTATCCTGATTAGTCGTGTGACGTTAAGCTTCGTTGTGAATGGATTATTGAATAAGGTCAAATAAAAAGTTTTCAAATAAATTATCGTAGTAGCTAATGTCCACGTCTGGACATAGGTTTCTTTAAAATATCTCAAGTTTACGTAGTCCTGCGCCTCTCTCATCCATCGGTTTCCCGCCGCCCTGACCAAGTCGTCCTTCCACTGTAATTGTCAAATTAAGTCTGACAACTCTTCGCTACTCAAGCAGTCATTAATTGTCCTATTACCAAGTTCAAAACATTAAAAATGATCTCTAAACCCTCAGCCTGTTCCTACGACCATAGCTGGTACGAAAGGGTAGGAGAATTGCATTTTAAAAACCTCACATCATAGCATAGCTAAGATCATTCATCATAACAGCCCATTAATGTCCCACTGCAGGGACGGGCCTCCTCCCGGGACAGAGGGATACTTGGCCTACTAATACCACGCTGGCCAGACGGATGAGTATAGGGTTTAATTTCAAGTTTTCCTTCTTTTTATTTCGTAAAGATAATATTGACGGATAGTCCCTTAGTCGGTTTGTACGACACCTATGGGATGAGATGGGGTGGTGACATATTGTATTCTTACTCCGCCACCACACGGAGATCATTCATTCATTCACAAATCTCTTATAACACCATATATTACAATTATGCAAAGTGTACGTAGTGTCATAACGGACATATTACGCACGTGAGTGACTTAAGAAAGTTTTTTGTTCGACACCCAGATGTTAATCAGGTAAAATGATTTTATCATTCAAGTGAATGTTGAATGGCGCGCTTATTAGGGACAACACGTACTTAACCACTGTAATGCGCGACTGTGTCATTAAGTTTGCATGTATGTTGTTTTATATTATAGAAGATATAAAAATCCATTCGATCTTTTAAAAAAATATTAGATGAGTTTTCAACCGACTTCAAAAAACGGAGAAGGTTCTCAATTCGGTTGTATTTTTTTTTGTGTGTTTGTTACCTGATTTCTGTTTTACATAGTAATACAGTATTTATTAAATAAAACAAAAATGAAATGTGAAACAAGAATAGAGAGCTATGAGACCTAACGCCTAAGGTATGTCTACAATAAGCTTGGCTGTGCATTGCTGAAGTCCATGAGCCACGTACCTACTATCAGCTGCTTGGCTAAACTTCATACAACGTCTGCCACATCAAAGCTGCAATAAAAAACAATTGAAATGATACATCTTCCAAAATCTGTTATTAAATTTTACGTTACTATAGTAGATCACGCTGCCTTTCTAAGAATTCCTTCTCACGTATCAGAAAAAAAAACAAAATACAATCACAAAGAAAAGTGTTAATTTTGAGTTGCGTTCTTTTAATTGCGTAAAATGAAGTTTATCGGTCGGCCATCTTGTAGGAAACAATGCGTGGGAATGTACTATTTATTATTTGTTATGTTTCATAATAATATATATTGTGTAATAAGTTTAATTCTAGGTTTTTGGCATTTTACTTTGGTGTTATTCAGGTGAAGAGCGAGGAAAGGAATCTGGTATTTGTTTGAAAGTAAGGTAATTACACGCGGCCTAGTTTCTTTTGTTAAAAGATTTTGTTCGTTAAGAGAATAAACACTATTGTGTTAGTGAGTGGACGTACTTGTCTATATTAGTACTGTGTTTTATTTTTATTTTAAAATGTACAACTAGAACTATTGACCTGTTTCGTTGACACAGCGCATTATTCGTGTGATCCACAAGCAATTGCCTTGAGCTTCGATGTGCATTATATTAATGGTTTTAAATGTCCCCGGATTGGATGTCCATGGATCACTTGTGCCATACAAATTAGTGTGATATCATTTATACTAAAAAAAAAAATTACTTCTTACTTCCAAAAATGTAACTTCCATACCGTTTGTCGCATAGTAACAATATATCATTGATCACTTAATCCATACTTAAACTAAGCATAGCTTGCACTAGGTAACTCACCAAATATATTTATTTATTTGTAACAAAAACAGGTTATAAACCAAAATTTAATTTGTTTTTATAAATACCGTAATCATAAAAACACTAGATCAAACAAAATAGCCGTGTTTTCTACTTATGATTGACTAATGCGAAAATCTAGCCAAAGGATAGCCAAAATCATGGCCTACTTTTACCACACTAAATGGATTGTAACTGACCTTAAATTAATTAGTTTTAGAATTTTTTTTATACACTTTCAATATATTCGAAATTTGTGTTTGAACCAATCCGTCACCACAACGAAACACTCATAACTCAAAACAACTCAATCAAATACTAGTCCAACAAAACAGTTTCTCAAACAAATATTATTTCTAAACAAAATGGATACAGTGGTTTCCCACAGGCTGGGTGCTGATAACCACGTTCGCAGCCAGGAAGGCACGCGTGACCTGGCATTTAGTCTGACTCCGGTGACGCAATCCAGCGGTTTTACCTGCGCATCTCTCCGTAATGTTTGAACACATAGATTTATGGCGAATGCTGTCTTTGCTTCGTAATTTGCAGCTTTTACTGTTGTGATCTTAGGCATTGTGTAACTGAATGTACCTGTACTTATGTAATGTCTATTGAGTGTTTATTTGTAAACATAGGTATGTCACTAAAATAACATACTTAAATATTAAGTAATTTTGTCGTGTGTCTTTTGTTCTAGTTACGTAATGTTACGATAACTTAATGTTTTAGTATGTTCATTTTGATTTTTTACGTTTACGTAAGTATATCAAAAGGGGTCAAAAGTTAATATCCGAGTAAATTTTAGGCTATGTAAAGAGACTTAAATCTATATAACGGTCGTTAGTCCCAAATATGTTTGTAAATATTTTTTTTTATATTTATACCTACTTAGCACATCATAAATAAACAATTTTCTTATTGTTCATTATAGTAAATGTCTTCAACTTGATATCAAAAGTTAAAGAACGCTCCGAGTGATTTGATTTGAAGCTGGCAATTTTCCTCATATTCTGCAAAAAGATAAAAAAAATATTATTGTTACTGAGCTACGACGACGACCGGGTTAGTAAACTGTCTAGACTTAAAGGGGCTTCCAGGGGAGGATGTAATCAAGATGACACCGGATTGAGTCTTCCTAACATATATTTACTTATTTATTTCTTAAAAATAATAAAATATCAGTTATTTTTTAATGTTTTTAATAACAGGCCAACCAGTTTACTTATTGAAAAACGAAAAGAAATAGTCCTAGTTTCTCTCTAAACTCAATTTGCTTCTACAAATCTCGACGCATGCAATTTCTACAACAAACTTTACATCTAACCATTACGTATTCACTAGAACTGTCAGCTGTAGAAACAAAGCACCTATAAATCGTTATAGAGATCAAATTTAATAATTTATTGTTTACCATTTAGCAAATACAATAAATAAGAAGTTGTTATACTATGACAGGAATAGCGATACCACGAACTTACCCGTGCGGATAAATTCGCCTAATATATTAGGTGTCATAACGAATTTCCCTTATCTCTTTAAACGAAAAAAACACCGGTCAAGTGCGAGTCGGACTCCCGCACCGAGGGTTCCGTACAAATTAAATGCTAGAAACATTGCTGCATGCTAAATTTTAAGATTCTAAATAGACTAGAAGTACCTACCCAGTACCCTGTAGGTTTTGATTCTCTTGCGGGTGTCGAAAATATCTTTTGATTGCGTTGGCTTACAGCCGAATACTCAAACGTCTTAATAATAAAGCGGCGCTTAAACTCTCATACAAATGTCTAGTTTAAGCACCGCTTTATTTGTAGAGTATTAATTTTTGTACAGCTCCAAGGGACAGTAGACCTAAGTATTTGGTATACATTTTAGCTTAAAGCTCCTTGCGTTCTTGCAAAATAGGATCTTGAAAACTAGACAGACGGACAAAGTAATCCTATAAGGGTTTCGTTTTTCATGTCGAGGTACGGAACCCTAAAAACACCGTGACAAATGATAGCTCGATCACGCCTATACTAAGCTCACGATTCAGAAAGAGATAGCTATATGTATAATAATAAGAGTGAAGGTGAAAGAAGATAGATTTGTATTAAGAATATCAGAATCGATCTTGATTGGTCGTGTGCTGACAAGTGATTAGTGAAACAAACACACTTTCTTAGGGCTGTCAGGATTGTTGACGTTTTGAACTTTGACAAGGTCAGTAAAAGTTACATATTTTATTATGTAATGAGTTAGAGCTTATTAATATCATACTGCATACATCAACAGGGGTAAGTTAGATGTTTGAACTTTCCTTTAGCGGTCTTGAGTAGTGTTGAAAATTCCGAAAGAAACAGATTGTTTTTCTCGGTAAAAAAAACGTTTCTTCGTTTTTTACCGTTTTAGTTGTTTGTTACATTGAAACAATAAAATTACTTTCGAAAAATATCAAAATTATTGAAAAAAAACAACGTAGATTACGATTTTTTCAACGCAAGTATATGAACTATCTGTAACCCGAAATATGTGCATGACAGCACAACAAAAAAAATGTCATTCTACCCTTCCAAACATAATAAAATATATTTTTCTAAAAATACATCTATATTTTTCCGTTTCTTTCATATTTTTCCGTTTTTTACCGTTTTATTGATAAAAACATGAAATATGTATTACAATTATTAGAAAAATAAAACATGGATTAAAACGAAGGATTTTAGGTATTTTGAACTTGGGTATTTTAATGTTAGGTGTTTTAATTTTAGGTAAGTATTTAGAATATGTAAGTACCCATGTAAAAGTCGTTGTGACACGTGACTGAATCTGTTGAAACTTCTAATAATAAAGAAATTATTTAAAAATATTTTAAATCAAATGAAATGAAATTTTGTTTTTATTTACATTCGTAAAAGCTTAAACTCATAGTAGGTCATACTCTAGTATTTAAGAAGTGACTATAAAGTGCGTGACAGCCCTATGGTAACAATGGCGGGTGCGGCCTGTCAAGAAAGCGCGCGTACGGCCGCGTGCGATACCCGATACGTGCAGGTAAACTGACATTGAAATATATCGTGACTATATAGCGGTTAAACTTATTTATATTTATTTATATTAATTATATTTTTGAGAAAATATTATTGTTTTAGTTGTTGCTCAACTCAACGTTGCTGACATAATCTTTAAAAAATAATTAAGTAAGGGATGACTACTTTATGAAATCATTGTAAAGAATCATTGTAAAGGTAATCAACCAAATAAATAGTGGTTAAGCGCCTTTATAGTCTGTTCCTCTAACAAATTGGAACACTTGACACTAGATACCAACGTGGTGTAAGCCAAATAGCACAGTTTCAAAACCTATTAACACATTGAAGGACCCTATAGTATATTCTCCGTGTGGTGATGGAGTAAGAATGCAATATGTCACCACCCCATCTCATCCCATGGGTGTCGTAACAACCGACTAAGGGATTATCCGTAAATATTATCTTTACAAAATAAAAAGAAGGAAAACTTGAAATTAAGTCCTATACCAATCCGTCTGGCCAGCGTGGTATTAGTAGGCCAAGTAACCCTCCGTCACAGTAGGAGACCCGTCCCTGCAGTGGGACATTATTGGGCTATTATGATAGTATATTTTAACATATTGTTGGTGCGACATTAAGTATTCACCACAACAAACGGAACTGGTATGTCCAACATGAATAAATATCTAGAACGCATTAGCTACTTGCGGTAACTATTAGTTGATATATTGTTTGCTAAATAGCAACTAACAGTAAGTAAGGGACACTTTCACATTTCACTGTTCAAGCCTTAGTACCAGCCATTTGTACTACTCATTAGTCATCCGTCCTACTCTAACGCACTGTTATGAGTATGTTAGAAGAAGATAGCATGTGTTATCTAGGGAAATTCAAGTATCATAATGTAATTACTGGAGGTAGTAAACTTGCATTAAACTATGAAATTGACTGTATCTTTTGCTTGGCCCTTTTGGTCGATAATTCGTCTCAATCATTACAGCCCATTAATGTCCCACTGCAGGAACGGACCTCCTCCCGTGACGGAGGGATACTTTGCCTACTAATACCACGCTGGCCAGACGGATTGGTAAAGGGTTTAATTTCAATGTTTCTTCCTTTTTCTTTGCAATGATAATATTTACGGATAGTCCCTTAGTTGGTATTTACGACACCCATGGGATGAGATGGGGTGGTGATGGTGACACATGGACGGTGATTCGTCTCAATATGCGAAATAAAATGATTTTAGTCCGGACAAAAAGACAATCCATAACAAAAAAAAATTGCTTGATCTTTTGACACAGGTGACACTGGCCGTGGTTTTAAGTCCCACTCAGCTTCATCCGTTCATGTTTATGCTACGCGATAATTTAATACTTATATTTGACCAGCAAGCCAGCTAGGCAAGCGGTCACTGGAGGATATCCGTCCCTACAGTAGGACACCATTGGAATAGGTTAGGACTATGATAAAATTAATAGTGAAAATACATTATTAACAATTATTTTATGTTTGTTCACAGGTAATAAATGAAGAATAAGTTAGTTCTTCAAAAAATTCTGGTGAATGCAATGTAAGTCTTCAGTAAGCAAACGGGCTGTATACGCCTGGAAATCAAAGGTACCCTTGTTGTTCAGCCATGTTCCCATGTGGATAGGAGGAGACTTAATCCCATGTACTGCGAAGAAACCCTTTCATTAGATTCATTCATTCATTTCATTTTGATTGGTTCATTTAGATTCATATGTATATTCTTTCTTTATACATTACTAGCTGACCCGTGCCCACTTCGTAGGGCGGAGAAAAAAACGCGTCCCTTTTTTAAACATATTTTATTACTGCTCCACTCCTAGAAGTCATAGCGTGATACTATATAGCCTATGACACTCCTCGATAAATGGACTATTCAACACAGAAATAATATTTAAAATCGGTTCAGTAGATCCAAAGATTACCCCTACAACGTCACAAACACACAAACTTTATCTCTTTATAATATTAGTATTGATTTGTACGGTTCACAAATTATTGTCATGATGTTTTTGTGTTCGTTAAATTGACACAGGGCATGCATGACCCTAATACGGGCGATGTCTTATTATAAAACTACACTATAAATATATATGACGAAGAGTAATACAATACAAATAGGTTGTATTAATAGACCTTAACCACTGGTGTTACATTGCATCTTTAACTATTTCTATCTCTTTCTCACGCCATCCAAGGTCTATGCACACCTGAGACCATATTAATCAATATTAAACAATTTATTACTGTTGCAAGTGACATAATATTTGTTAAGATGCGTTGGACAAGGCCATGTCTTACTCTTTGTTAGGGTAGGGGGACCAATGTTTGTTTGGAGATATTTAGTACACGAATTATTTTGCAAATGGTGTAATAAGGATGTAATCTTATGTTTTCATTTATATGTAAATACTACCTGTATTTAAATTAAAAAGTAAAAATTGTTTAATTTTTCTCTTCGTGGAGGTATTATCTACAAACTGTTCCTTAGTCAGCTTTACGACGGCTGTGAACGGTGATAAAGGTATTCTTACTCATTCATCACACACAAACTATTTATGTTAGAGATTTCTCTTTAAAATCGCAATAAATTATTTGATTGATTGATTGAATTTCTTTTATAAACAAAATAAATAGGCGCAGAAAACATTGTAATATGAACTTTTATTTTCATACAACCTACAATACACGGTAACGATAGTTGTAAACTTTGTAACTAATGTAAAAGCCTTTCTGTATCTGCTTTGCTGCTAAAAGTAACAAGTAACTTGGTCACCCTACACAACCACCCACATGGCCCGAGATAAATTAGGCTCGCCAATTACGTAGATTATTTGTGCAATTAAGTGCAATTGTTTCATTTATTTTCTGTTATTTGTTGCAAGTCTGTGTCTTCACGGACGATTACCTTTTGTGGGTCGGCAGACAGGTATGAATGGTGTACATGGTATAGCCCATGTAAGCTCATTAACGGCCTACTGTACTGTACTGTGGTACTAAGTTCCTTTATTTCTCGAAAGAGACTTTGGCTTGAATTGCATCACCGATTCTTTTATTTTATGAATTGTTTTATAAGGATATTTTGTATTTTTTTATATTTCTTTTTTTGCAAATAACTAACATACGAGTAATACATTAATTTTGAAAAATTAATATTAGGGCTCCATAAAAAAAAAAACTAAGAAAATAATACTTTACCTAAAGAAATTTTTCGACAAAATCGCGTATTTATAACTAGTACCTACTTAACAAAAAATAAAACGGAGGAGTGCATGGGAATAATCTTATGGGACCCTTAACTTCACACAATTTAATCATGCTGCTTACCCATTTATCCCTTCTGATTTAGATTTTTTTGTTTAAAAAGACAACTCCCGCACTAGGGATCATGCCCTGTGTCGCGGGGACTTTTACAAACATCAATTAACGGACACATAGAACACCCAGACTCAGGACAATAATTTGTGGATCTCACAAATTATTGTCCTGCGTGGGGATCGAACCCACAACCTCATGCGCGGCAGCCGCTGGCTCTACCGGCGCGCCACCGAGGTCAATCAGTTGAGAAAAATAGTCATATACTTAGTTCGATAAACAGTTGTATTTACATTGCAGTCCACTGCTCGACTCTCCCAACACGCGCCACAGAACACGGTCCTGCGCCTTCCGCATCCAGTCCGACCCAGAGACCTTTTGCTCTCATAGAGATTTTATTTAAGTTGAAGTCATTTTTGAGATTTTCATTTTATGATTTTCTATAATTAGTTTTATTTTTCCAGTAAACTTAAAAATGTCCTTGTGATAAAGTGTAGACTAAGAATAATATGTCGTAAAAGCGACTAGAAGAAGTTAGTAAAACAGACCACAACATTTAGTATAGGGTCAATTTAATATTTTTATATCTTTAACCCTTTTTTTCGTCTACAACAACGTGAAAATGTCGTAATTTAGATACAAGTAGTAAAACACTGAGCTTTCGACTATTACGTAGTATATAAACGATGACACAATCTCAATCATCAAATAAATTGGCAACCCCGAGTAAAGGATGTCTTTATGGCGTCAATAAAAATAATTCATTTCTGTTACAATTTCAAGGAATTAGTTCTAGGGTTGCCACTTAAAGAAATGAAATAAAATTTAATCAAATAGTTATAAGTATACTTGGTTTCTTATACTGAAAAACAATTAAAAAAAAATATTTTTTTATTTTGAGGCCAACAAAAGAGAACCTAAGTAAATAATAGAAGTACATTCTTTGGCTTTTGCAACTCCCAAAGGAAGAAATAAGATAGTGACATATTTTGTATGGACAGAAAATAGAAACGTATTTAAAGGAAAAAACCTAACAAGAATATTCCTAAGTTTTCATCCTCAGGTAGATTATTCTTTTTTAAATAATCATTAAACATCCAGATTTGCTCTCTATCGGCCTTATTACAAAATACGTGTTAAAACTGATTTTGTATTAACAAATACAAAATCATAAATCTGTTAATAAAAAAACAGTTTTAACTCTTTAGCGTTAAGACTGATTTTGTAATAACAAATTTAAAAAACAGTGGTTTTGTGACGTAATAAATCGTGGTTTATAGTTAGACCGTATTTTGTAATAAGGCCGAATATGTTTAGCTTTTGTTTTCGGCTTCTACCGTAAGGTGACTAATCAATCAGTTATACCAAGAATCATCCCATACAAAATAAATAGTGAAGAAGACTTCGAAGGGTCATAACCCTTCAAAGCCTTTTTCACTATTTATTTTGTAATTTGTCGGTTGTTGGCTTTATTTTGTAAAATTGTTGTATGCTACGTAACTACTAGCAAAACATGTAAGTGCTATATATATATATATAAATTAACCTTTGTATACCATGTTTTATGCAAATAAAAGATTTATGTTTATGTTTAAATTTTTAATAAAATCGCTATAAGTACATACTAATATACATAAAAATAAATACAACAAAAATCTTATTTATAGTACAACCCTATTGGAATCACGTCGAATAAAATTCGCTGCGCGTGCGCAATAAAAGGTTTTAGTACAATTTAGATCAGGTTTTACGGCGCCATTGCGGCCCAACTTAATTAAATACCTCTTATTTTTAACGTTTACACTATTACTTTTATTTATTAATAAGAATTGACGTACCCGATACACGGATTTAATTAATATTAAGTCTTTCGATAATTTGATTGTTATAATAGTAATTTATTACATGATGGCAACTACTGTATTTATATTAATACTTAGAGTTATTTTATCGTGGGTAAACTTTTTTAGACCTTTTGATTGTCTAAGGCCCATGTGACAATATTTATGTCTTCCACTGGTAATCAAACAAATCTACACCTAGATAGTTATATTATAATATAATCTAGTCTTAAGTTAATTAGTTATTTTTTATTATTCAAGTTTAATTTTCTACACAAATGTAAATTTGTTTATGAAATAAAATACAATACAATACAATTTTGAATTATAATATTGACTGGAAGTAGTTGTTATTTCCCAAAGCTAACCCTTATGTAATCAGGTCTGTTAGTCCTTCTACGTCGAAAACAAATATTTTTTTGAATTCAAGAGATTTATTTCGGCAAAGGTATTATTATCAGTACAATATGTCGAGAGGAATCGATTCATATCGGAATAATCGAATGTTTTAAAGGCTTTCAAATCTTTTGAAGGAATGTGTGGTCTTTTGTATGTGTTAAGTACTGCTATGCTATATCCATGTATTTGTAAAATGCGAATATAAATAGTACACATTCGGGAATCTGTTCGCGTATGAGAGCTTTAAATGTCTTTATTAAATTTTGAAGACTTGTAATGTTTTTATTCTATTGAACACTGAGTGATAAGATCCATTTAAAAGCCTTACCTTGAGACCTAGATCATAATTTTAAATTTTATTATTATTGAATTAAGTGGAGTAAGAATATATTACGATATCACTATTCTGTCCGTGGATATCATGACAACTGACTAAGTAAAAGTTTGCAGGTAATCTCTATGAAATCGAAAGGAAGGTTTCCTTTCATTATTACCTTATACCGATCCGTCTGTCCAGTCTGGTATTTATCTTCTTATCTTCTTCTCCTCCTTTTCGGGTACCCTCCAGGTTGCACTTCGACCCCATCGGATCTTTTGTGCTGGTCCCCCGTTCACCACCCCACGGCTTCCTCAATCACCTTGGCGAAGGAGATGAGTAAGCCTAGCGGCAGCTTGTCGAAGTCACCAGGTGTAGGATATCCCACTCCCAGCAGCTTCATCCTTTGTCTGGTGAGGGCTTCGCAGTTGCACATCAGATGTTCCACTGTTTCGTCTTCCTCACCGCATGCTCTGCACTGGTTGGTGCCTGATAGTCCCATCTTCATCAACAAGTCGTTGACGGGAAGGTGACCTGTAAACATACCGATTATTAGTCGGATATGTCTGCGGCTTAGGTTCCACAATTTTGTGGACCTGCCCGGATTTGCTCCTGCGATAAAGAGCTTTGAATGCCTCATGCCAGCCGACTGCTGCCACTCTGATAAGTGTTGCTGTGTCGTCTGGTCATTTACGGCCATTAGGAACGTACCTTTTGAAAGACCTACGCATGGTTCCGGTCCGTCGAAACTCCTGCTTGATCCTTCCCTTGCAAGGTTATCGGCTCTTTCGTTGCCGACGTAACCTTTGTGTCCTGGGATCCATACCAGTCTCACCTTGTTAGTTCTGCCAAGCTTGTTTAGGGCCTGGATACCATTTTTGACCAGCCTAGAGGTGACTCTTGGTGCCGTTAGGGCTTTGAGTGCTGCTTGACTGTCGCTGAGAATATAGATAGTTTCGTTGTTCACTCCACTATCGATGTTCCCTTGTGCGCATGCTGTAATCGCGTAGGTCTCTGCCTGGAAGACTGTCGCATACTTACCCATGCTTATGCTACTGCCGTAGTCTTTGGTATAAATACCCGCTCCGGTACCCGTGCTCATCTTTGATCCGTCCGTGTACCATATCTTACCCTTACCATCTGGTGGTTCGAGTCCTTTTGACCATTCAGATCTTTCTGGAATGATGATCTTGAATTTTCTTTCGAAGATGTAACTTGTTGGCATCTGGTCGCCGCACATGTTGATTGCATCTTCAACTTGCCTAGATAACTTCGGCTTTGTGTGTCTTGTGCTATTTCCGGTGTCGTTCCATAGCCCAAGACCTTCTAGTCTGTAGAGTGCTCTTACTGCCTCCGACTGGACCGCGAGGTGCAGTGGTGTTAGGTTTAGTAGGACCTCCATTGCAGCGGTTGGGGTGGTCCGAAACGCACCCGTCATCGCAACGCAGGCCAACCTTTGTAGTTTTAATAGCTCCTCCCTGCATGTGCCAAGGTTTGTCCTCGGCCACCATGCCAGACTTCCGTACAGCACTATAGGTCTGACCATCATTGTATACACCCACAGCATGACTTTGGGTTTCAACCCCCATGTCCTACCATAAGTGGATCTGCACATACCGAACACTCTGTGTGCCTTTGTTGTTGCAGACTCTACGTGCTGCTTCCAGGTTAGTTTGTTGTCTAAGATAAGTCCTAGGTACTTTACCTGCTCTGAGATCATTAGATCCTGGTTGAAGAGACTCAGATTTATTGAGTTGTTGATGTTTCTCTTCCTTGTGAACGGTACTATTACCGTCTTACTCGGGTTGATCGAGAGCTGTTGCCTTCCGCACCAGCGCTCTACCCTCCCAAGCATCTCCCTCATGATCTCAGTTACTGTTTTCGGGAATATTCCGTTAATCAGGATAACCAGATCATCAGCATATCCTACGGTCCTGACTGGTCCGCTGTTGAGTTCCTCCAGAAGGGAGTCCACCACCATATTCCAAAGTAACGGTGATAGTACCCCCCCCTGTGGGCATCCTTTGGTGGCAGTGATGGTCAGCTCCTCTCCCAATAACGCTGCTGTCATCGTTCTGCCGTTCAGCATGTTTCCTATCCATTCACAGATGGTTGGGTCAATGCCATGTCTTGCGGACGCTTCTTCAATCGCTGCGTATGATGTTCTATCGAAGGCGCCCTCAATGTCTAGAAATGCTGCTAGACATATCTCTTTGCATTCAATTGCCTTTTCCGCTCTGTCTACTACCAGGTGAATCGCCGTTTCTGTCGATTTGCCCGGTTGGTAAGCACATTGCATTGTGTGAAGTGGACTCCTGCGTAGCGGTCCATCACGAATATGTCTGTCGATCAGTTTTTCCAACGTTTTAAGAAGAAATGATGACAGACTGATGGGCCTGTATGATTTGGCCTCGGAGTAGCTTTCCTTTCCGGGTTTTGGTAGGTAAATTACTCTTATTCTCCTCCAGTCACGTGGTACGTGTCTGAACGCTAGGCACGCTCTATAAAGTCTACACAAATGTGGTACTAATATATGCGCTCCTTTTTGTAGTAGGATGGGGTAGATCTCGTCTGGCCCTGGCGACTTGTATGGCCGGAATGTTGATATTGCCCATCTCAGCTTGTTCTGGTCTACTACCTTCTTTGCACTGTCCCAGTTTCGCCTGCCCGTGCGGGTTTCCTGTTCGGCTTGACTTACTGAGTTGGTTTGTGCTTCGTGCTCAATTGTGTTTGAGCCTGGGAAATGTACCTTGCACATCTCTTTTAAAGTTTCTAGGCCTGTCTCAGTCATTTTCCCACTTCCATCCCTTATTGTTGTTAGTGGGTGTGACTTTGTCGACGCCATAGCCTTTATTAATCTCATTCCCTGTGGCAGAGATTCTATCTGATCGCAGTGTTTTTTCCACGATCTTCTTTTCGCTTTCCTGACAGCTTTGCTGTAGGTTGTTAGCTGTTTAGCATACTCGTCGAATTTGTTCAACGTCTTTGCTTTATTGAACATCGCTCTGGTTTCTCTCCTTAGTTTGTCCAGTTCCGGGGTCCACCAGGGTGTTCTTTTTGCAACTCCTGGTTTTTCTGGACAGTTATTTGTCCAGGATTTCTTTACAGCACTTGTTACTTTGTCAGCCTCAAATTCAATGTCTATGATCGAATTCAGACTGCTTCTCGGGTCTCCTAGCTCTATTTTGAGATCCCTCTTGTATGAATCCCAATCCGTGTGTCTTGGGTTTCTTTTGTGTACGGTTTCGATATTGATATCATCACTATACTTGAAGCATACATACCTGTGATCCGACAGTGAAATTTCGTCAGATACTTGCCACTCGCTTATGCTTTTGCTAGCTTTGTTGCAAGCTAGCGTTATGTCAATCACTTCCCCTCGTCTAGAGTTGACGAAGGTTGGGTCATTGCCTTGGTTTAACAATTGTAAAGAGGAACTTACCACAAAATCCAGTACTTTGTCACCTCTCCTGTTGACATCTGAGCTCCCCCAGATGACATGGTGTGCATTTGCATCGCAGCCTATTATTAGCTCGGTGTTGTGGCTGCTTTGTGCCGCTAGACTCCTGAGTTCTTCGGTAATGGGGTCTGCGGCCTCGTAGGGCAGGTAGGCCGATGAGATGGTGAGTGCCTTCCCTGCCCTACCTTTCAGGATCTTCACGGTGGTGAGATCCCTTGAACAGAAAACATTTTGAGGTATTGCCCTAATGCCGTCCCTTACATAAATACATGTCCTCACGTTCGTTGCGGAAAGGGAGTGGTATACCACTCCACCTGTTCCATTTAGTCCCTTTACAGAACCCCCGTAACAGTACGGTTCCTGTATAAGGGCTATGTCGAACTTGTCGCTTTTGAGCTGCTTAGCCAGAAGGGCTGTTGCCGCCTTGTTATGTTGGAGGTTAATTTGTACAAACCTTAGACCCATGGTGTTAATGGTTCCCGGTTTTCGGGGTGCTGACCTTGTTGCGATCAGCCCCCTCCCTCTCCTCAAACTCCATGGTCTCCTCTTCATCCTCCAACATTGGCGACAGCTGGTCCTCTAGGCACAGATCCGCCAGGTCGGCCAGATCCCCGGGCTCGATCGACAGTGTATCTGTCGACCCCGCCCTGGTCTCCCGCCCCTCCGTCACGACCGTTGCCTGGTCCGCAGCAGTCGCCTTGCTGACAGGATTCCTCCTGTCCGTTGTGGCAGGGGCATCGGGCGCCATTTCTGGCTTGCCCTTTGCCTCCGCTTTGGCTGCAGCACCCTCTAGTAATTTAAAGGTGCTGCAGTCTCCCCCTGTGTGCAGAGTAAAACCAGACTCCCTGATATATGCCGCGGATTCCTGGTCCATATATATTATGCGCCTGGTACCCCCGGCATATACCAGAGTGTCCACCACCTTCCACTCCTCCGTGTTCAGCTGCGGGTTGTAGCGCTGCATAAGGCCGAGGAGCAGCTTTAGGTCCTGGACCCCCGTGATCTTGGTCTTCCAGGCCATCTTCACTGGCTTCGGCAGCTCGCTCGCCCTCAGCACCTTGATGGGTATGTCGTCGATGCGCTGCCCCTCCGCCGCTGACCTTACCCATTCAGCGGACGTTTTGTCTGCACACATTATGTGCAGAGCGCCCCCCACTATGTTGCCCAAGGTGAATTTGGGCAACGGATCTGGTGCCGTGAAAAGGCTTGTTAAAAGCAGCCTTTCCACCATCCCTGCATGCACCTGTTGCAGCTTGGCAGCCGGAAATTTTGCCGGAACAAGAGCCAGCCGCTCGCCCGACAGCATCTCTGCAAACGATACCTTTGGCCGTTTGCTGTCCCCGCCCGCCACGGACGACTCGCCGCTGATCTCCAGCTGTCTTTTCTGCGGTTCCCTCCGTTCGCCGATTTGAACCGCCTTCCAGGCCCGTTTCCTGGATTCGTACCTCCTCTTGTTTCTCCCAGACGCAGCGCGGGGCCCGGAGTTTGGCCCGCTGTCCCCATCTCTTGATGTAGACGGCCTGGCCTCATCCCGGCTCCCCATGCCGCGCCCGGAAGTCCCAGTCGGTGGTACCCTTATATGCGCTGGTTGTCCTCCCCAATAGCGCCCCCCCTCGCTGCGGGCTCCAACTCTCGTGAAAGAGGAGGTGCCCTCCCAGCGCCTACCTACTTGGTCCCCGCCCCAGTATCTTCCTCCCCTCGCTGGCGGCTCCAACTCCTTTGACGGAGGAGGTGCCCTCGCAGCGCCTACCTGTGTTCCCCCCCTGTAGCGCCCTTCTCTCGCTGGTGGCTCCAACTCCTTTGACAGAGGAGGTGCTCTCCCAGCGCCCGTTGACTGCGCTCTTCCCATGTAGCGCTCTCCCCTCGCTGCAGGCGCCAACTCCTTTGACAGAGGAGGTGCCTTTTCAGCGCTTTTTGGCTGGGTCGAGTGTCCTCGACCGCTGCCCTTTTTGGCGTCATCCCTTGCAGGTTCAGCCGTGTTTTTGTTCGGTTTGCTTAGATCCATCACACCGATACAATTGGTTTTCATCCAGTTGGTTCTCCACCCTCCATGGAGCCCTCAACCCGGGGATGCACTAGGTGCACCAGAGCTACCACCTGAATATAGGTCTCCTGCACGCGTTGTCCACGAGCCCGCACGTTGCCAGTGACGTCGCCCCAACCGTTGAGTCTTCGAAACCGTGCCCCGCCGACTGCAAACCCCCTCGTGCCGGCGACCTAACCCGCGGCCATCTGACTGGACGCTACAGCCGATTGATCGCGGTCCGGCTAGACCGCGACCTCCCGTGTGGGAGAATCCTGAGCCAAAGCGGCGTGTTGCAGAGCGCTGCTCCACTCAACCTACCAGGATCTCATTTTCCCCCCGTGTACGGGTCCCCGCGCACGGCACAAACACGCGGGTGGCATTCTACCGCCGCCCATCCTTATCTGCGGATGAGAGGCCCGCTGGCGACATGCCACGTCATCGCAGCAGCTGAGATGAACTGGATACTGGGATAGGATAGGTTTGGAGATTACTTCGGGAGCGACTGGTACTTCGGTCGTATCTGCTATATCGGAAGCATGTACTTAACAGGAGGCACCGCGGGAAGGATACTACCTAGTCTTGCCCGAGGGATCATGATAATTGTATACTACACCCCGAGCCTTGCCTTGATTGATTACCGGACAGGCAGTCAACCTGGGCCTCGACCTTGTTGAGCTAGCAACCGGTTGCAAATTTGCGCTCATCAAGATTGGAACCCACCCCTCAGTCTGGTATTAGTAGGGCATAATTTTGTACATCATTGAAGAATGCCTGTTTCGGGGTATGAACAGCTAAAACATTTAGAGCTGCAAGATTGTTTAGAAATGCCCCGGCATTTCAATAACTTGAGCTATGCACAAATCCTAAAACTGAACTTTCTACGTATTTGTGAAAAAGCTGTGAATCGTTAAAGCCCATACGCTACAGAACCAAGGGGCTTTTTCCCTTGTAACTTAATTATCTATAATCTATATCACTGTTTCTTAAAACTAACAATTCTGTTCAATTGTAAACTTCTTATAGATACTACAGTATAATACATATTTCCACAATGTAATAATTACAGAAAAAAATAAACTGTGCAAGCTGTGTGCAATATTGTGTGCAAGGTAATAGAAACTGTAATACCAATATGTGCATTCCAACCATTCATAAGTTTTTACACGTAGGCGATTGAATCGATTCAACTATTTCAATGAATCAATAATTAATAGCGAGAACTCGATTGTAACCTCAAAATGGTGTCCCACGCTTGAAATTACAAATCTATTTTATAGAGATATGTTATACGAAAATGGTATTAATGTTGTTGTTAATAAGGCTTTTTATTATTATATTGATATATCGAGTGTTTAAATTGATATACTTATTTAATTAACATTTCACCTCGCTCTAGATATCAGGTGTAGGCTTATCTTTAGGAGTGTTGCCAGTTACTTTGATTTTTAAGGAAATAAATATATCTACCTCTTCAGTATAAAATCCGATTATGGCAATGTAATTTAAGTATTTTTGTATTGGTTTATTTTGTGTTCTTTTTATGTGGTATTAACGTTAACCGCTTTAATAATTACAGTTCCTTAATGGGAATAATATTTGGGTTAAGGTGTTACAATTAAAAGTACATGGTTTATGGTCTTGTTAAAAAAACACGCTAGAGATTATGCCCAACGTTGCAATTACTTTTACAACCTTCAATTGAATGGACACACATCAAGACCAATAATTATCCGCAACCACTATCTTACTTTAGATAAAGAAGTAAGACATGATAAATTTATGTCACCACTTTTTGACCAAGAATGCAAAATGTCATCACCCTCTTCTCTCAGTGGGACATTAATGGGCTGTTATGATGATTTAGAATGAAAGGCAAAGTAATGTCGACGAAAAGAGGTTTTTATGACCATCTTCTGCTTTAAATCCTGCACTGTATTTGCGCTTTCCATCAGGTTCAATACGGTTGTACTTTATAATTAATAAATCTGAGTATTGGTATCAAATCATAGTAACACAAATAACTAAATTAATGTTATAATTCTTGAGCCACACCTTTAATAATTCAGTTATTATATTGCCAATCAAATATACAATAAGGTGTATTGCATACTCAGACACTTATTGTTGCTCTTTTACGACCTCTTAGTACATGACGGCTACGTTGAGGTCTCAGGTTTTATTCCTTTTTTATAAAATTCTTTGTGTAAAGAATTTTATAAAAAAGAATTTAGAAGAAGATTTTCTTAAAATTTTTAAATTAATTTTATTTAGTTTATCTGTTATCTACCGTATTACCCATGTAATGGAGACAAGAAATATAGACTTGCATTATATTGAATGGTGGAACTTATCAAGCTGGGAGTCGAACCTGCTATTGCATGCAAGAACTGATGCAGCGAACGCGACCCCCGTTTCACGTTTTGCATGACAGTAACGTCACATACTCGTAGCTATGCGCGAGATAGCGGTCATAATTTTATTGTTTGTGCGATTTAAAATAAATGTTTATCCTGAGTCTGGATTTTTATTAAATTCATTAAAAGGACGTTTGTAAAAGTCCCCGCAACACTTCTAACACCTCCAACAAAAAGTATCTTCGTGTGTAGACAGCCTTAGGCACCATAAATTAATAAAGTAATACAATTTAGAATTCAATATCGAAACAATCTATCGTCGAATGTACAAATATTAAGGTCGCTTTAAACAAAGGCTTCTATAATAATTTTATTCGTTTAGATAACATTTTACAGGTGTTATGTATTGTATTATATTAATTACTTTACGATTATGCAAGGTTACTGCTATGATCTTTGACAGCTCTTTTTAAATTCGGTATTTAATTATGTATTAAAGTAGATTAAGCTGGTCTGGATAGATCTTGGTGCTATTGGGTCTTCTTGTCGATGTAATATAAATAAATAAATAAAAAATAAACATTCCTCACACATTTACACAACTCCACTTAGTCCTAAACTAAGCAAAGCTTGTACTATGGTTACTAGACAACGGATAAACATACCTAAATACTTTTTTTGTACATATTAGGTATATATAGAAAACACCCAGACCAATGCAAACAATCAACTTCCTTCATGCACACAAAGATTTGCATTGAGCGGGAATCGAACCCGAGACCTCTGCGCAGCAGTCATGTTATATAACCACTACGCCACAGAGGTCGTCAAAATGATTTATTTCACCTGAAAATCCTCAGCAAGAGGATGCTTAAGACCGCTGTGCCTAATTTATTCATCTCCAAGGAGTAGTGTGAAAATGTTAAAGTGCTGATATGAAAGTTACAGGGCGTCATAGACTCAACAACTTTTGTCAAGAATAGGCAGCGGCTTAGCTGTCCTCTGCCATAACTAACTTTCATAAGCTCCGCTTACTACTAACCAACAGACTGAGCCAATTATCGCCTGTTCATGTGACGAGTAAGCATACAAATCTTTTATTAACCTGTAAGTGTCTTTAAAGACAACTAGACAGAAATCCAATGCATCACGCGAAATTATGCCTATTCTTTACTAGGAAAAAGAATTTGAGATAGAATAGATAGAACCTTATATCAATCTGGCGTTTTTAATTAGTTAAGTTCCATCACTTTCCAGAAAAGCCCCACTGTACCATCACTACAGTGGGACAAAAAATTAATGTTAAAAATAACACCTTAAACGTTCGGAAAATGTTAACAAAATTAAAATACAAAAACCTAATTAAATCAAAGTGTCACGACATATTAATTCATTCGCACGTATTAAGGGCAATGCGTATTTTGGTCGCATGTTTCCGACTCGACTTACCGTGGGAAATTTAAGACCTTAATAAGGTCTCTAACTGTACTTTTATTTATATTTAATAATGCACTATGTTAAATGTTTATTTATGAAATGTAATCGATTTTTAAATAGCTTTTTTCTGAATGAGACTGTTCGGTAAGTCGAAGAAATATTGCTTACAGCGCCTTTTCTATATCTATGTATTTGTTTTACAAAGACGTCCTCTAGTGAAGTGACGGGAAATATGGTCAACTAATACCATCATGTCGTAGAAACTGATGAAACGGTTGTTAGTAAGTTAGTTGTTGTTGTACGGTTGGTGTAGTACAGCTTTGTGTTCAATTTGTGAGAATGAGAAAACCTTAATTTACTACTTTTTCTTATACTGTTTTGTGGCAAGCTAAATGATATAGAATAACTACTTAGACTAAGTTTTACAATCGAAAAACTTCATACAGAAACACGCTTGTCCGATACGACTATATACATACAGAAAGTACAGCTAATAGAAGTCACTACATATATTCATAGACCGTGTGGTGACGGAGTAAGAATACAATATGTCACCACCCCATCTCATCCCATGGGTGTCGTAAAAACCGACTAAGGGACTAACCGTAAATATTATCTTTACGAAATAAAAAGAAGGAAAACTTAAAATTAAACCCTACACCAATTCGTCGGCCATCATGGTATTAGGCCAGGCGCGCACTACGAGTTTTTCGCCGCGCGGCAGAAAAGCGCAGCGGCATAATGTCGCACTGTAATACTGGTGGGCTGCGGTGGCTCTGCCGTCGAATGCGCGCAATACAATGTAAAACTGTTTGGTACAGTATTACAGTGCGACATTATACCGCTGCGCTTTTCTGCCGCGCGGCGAAAAACTCGTAGTGCGCGCCTGGCCTTAGTAGGCCAAGTATCCCTTCGTCACGGGAGGAGGCCCGTCCCTGCAGTGGTACATTAATGGGCTGTTATAATATCTAGGCTGTCTTGACAATCTCAGACTAAGGACACAGATTCCATACGCGATAAACTTTCATCGATAAAGCGTAAATAAATTTACCAGCCCGTAAGCGTAGGTTCACTTTCCCATACGTTATAGAACGGTGAATGTTATTACAAATTGCTTATAGCTGAATAGATATCAAAAGTATTCTCCACGTTCGATTTCCAACGTGGGATAAGCTAGAAAGTTTCATAGGGCCGCTTACCCATATAGAAACACTAGTTAAGACTCGTCCTACTATCATGAGATATCTTATATTCCAAAAACATTTATACAAAAAAACTATAAGTCCTGTTTGTAACGCGCTTTGTCATTTAATTACTCACTGGATACTAAGGAATCATTCAACTAAGCTAAACAAGTCTTTACCTCGGAATGCCCTACTAAAGAGAACTTGATCAGTTGAGAATTTTTGTGTGTATGCTGTGAGCTATCTAGTCAGGTCATGTACTGAGAGGCACTGGTTACGTACAGAGGGATTAAAACCAGGAATTCCTACAGACTGATAATTATTTCAAATAAAAATCATTCCTGACTTCCTCAGCAGCACGAAATAGCCTGTTCCAAACCCACGAAAGAGCTGAAGAAATATTGTTTCTCTTATTTAGGACACTTTGTCTCTGTCTGTACTGAACAAAACAAATAATACATGTTTGTATATTCCCGATTCCCATATTAGGTCTCATATTTTCGGCTTGATGTTTTTATTCATGGATCTGTCGCCGCTTTTGTATCCTTAGAATCCTTATACGGATTACTTTTTTGCAACGAGCGCACTCCAAGTGAGCAATTAACATTACACATCTTTGTATTTGGTCGGTTAGCAGGGCATTGTCCTAACATATTTGATGATTTTTGGATGCCAGTGATACCAAACCTGGTGACGGGCTGCCCCTTATTCAATATATTCAACATGACGCAATGTATAAGTTGTTTTTTAAGTTAAATTTATGTAAGAGTTGGATTGGTAACTTGTTTTACTTAAAAGTTCAGTGAACAGGTATTTGTTGAAGAGAAAACTATCTCTTGTGTAACTTATTACTAACTACTTAACCTTTTCAACCGACTTCAAAAAAGAGGAGGTTCTCAATTCGGTTGTATTTTTTTTTTTTTTATTTTTTTTTTTATTTTTTGTGTTTGTTACCTGATTTCTCGAAAACGGCTTGACCGATTTGAAAATTTTTTTTTTTGTTCGTATGGGTATGCTTCCCATTTGGTCCCATTGTCACCAGATCTGGATCTGGATGACGGGATCCCAGAGAAATCGAGGGCATCTCTTGAAAATTGTAGGGACGCATTGTGTAAAATCTTGTCATACATGTGCATCTCTGACGTCACTACCAAATAATCAAGAGTTAGAACTGGTCAGATCCTGGAGACCACCAAGAGTTGAGGGAACACCTCAATGGCATATAGCAGCTACCTTGTGTTTGGGCTTATTTTAATTGTATTGATGAATTCTTTACAAAACTTTACACAAACATGATCTGATGATGAAGAAGATTGAGGGTCGAGGCAACTCCTCAACGGTATATAGCAGCTACCTAGTGTTTGGGCTTATTTTATTCGTATTAATGAAAACTTTACACAAACATGATCTTAATGATGAAGACGACTGCAGAAATTTATTTAATACTAATCTTAGAAATTGTTATCAGCATGGTTTTTAACCGACTCCTGTTGAAGTCGGTTTTTTAATTAGAAAATTATTGTCTGTTATAAGTTACATTGTTGTGAACTATAATGATCTTTAAGACCTTTTTAAGTAATTTAAGCAATTAGTTTGGCTCTATCCCCAATTCATTTAACAATTATTGGATAATGTTTTGATTTTACTCCTCTTAATAGTCATTTAACGTCCCATTGCAGAGACTTTTAGACACTGGAGAAGACTAGTTCTTGCAGTAGGATGATTTACTGATGTTTATGAGCTAATATAATAATAAAACTATATATATTTGCTGGTGTGTTGGTTAGTGTTATCTTCCTGACGGACGGACGATTTGGCAGAACACTCACACGATGAGCTAGTAAATTCTATGGATAAGAGATACACAGGATGCGCGGTGGAAATGCTTAGAAGATATATATAGCCAGAAAACATGATACTAATTATTAAAATACATATCCATACACACGCATAAACTACAAAAAACAATACAAAATTCAATAAAACCGATGTTAATCCAAAAACTTTCATAACGCGTATTTGTTATGCCAATTTGCATTCCGTCAAGCAGCACGGTAAATCACAACTACTTTCATACAAACATTACTTTCATTACAAAACAAACTGCATTTTATCTGCTTGTCACTAAACAGAGATAGAGTGCAGAAGTCAATTGATGCACTTTACTATAGCATGCACGTGTTCCAAAAAGAGATCAAGATATTATGTTAGAATAGAAAACCCGTAAGTGCAAGCGAGATAGATATAGAGAAATGATATGGCTCTAAGACTCAGAATCATCATAACAGCCCATTAAAGTCCCACTGCAGGGACGGGCCTTCTCCCATGACAGAGGGATGCTTGGCCTAATAATACCACGCTGGCGAGACGGATTGGTATAAGGTTTAATTTCAAGTTTTCCTTCTTTTATTTCGTAAAGATAATATTCACAGATTGTCCTTTAGTCGGTTTTACGACACCCATGGGATAAGATGGGGTGGTGACTTATTGTATTCTTACTCCGTCACCACACGGGGACTCAGAATGATAACGCAATATCAAATAGGTCTTCTTCTTCTTTATTGTTTGGTTAGTGGCCAATATGGTGTCGAGAGTTCTTCAAACTGTCCAAGGACTTGTAAAATGACTGTGTCTCTACGACGACAGGTGGAACTGACTTATTACACGCACTCCGAAGTACGGAGACGCTCAGATAAAATATCACTTAACGGTCACCCGTACCCTCGCTAATGTTGCTTATCCAGCATTATAGTTTAAGAATCATTGATGGGAACTGGTTGTGAGCTCCGCCTTTAGCACTATACTATCAGAGTATATTTTTAAAACACAACCAAGTTTGCATAACTTTTCGCGCACATCGATCATAGATATGAAAATTGATTGAAAACTTGTATGCATCTATTTTCGTATCGCATGAGATTTTCTTCTGTATCTGTCTGTATAGTGTCTTAGTTCTGTAAATTTTAAAGAGAAAACAATAAGGTAACGCCTTTACATTTCTCTAAATCAAATAGTATGAAATGCCAAAAGCTGGTTCCGGTTATACGGCCGTCGCTGCGCCCGACTATTTATTGGTTGCGCTTGCTAACTTCTACAATTTATTGCTGTTAGAATGTCCGTTTGTTGTTGTAATTTAGATTTTGTGATGGTGACTTTTTATTGGTAATTAGGTATTTCTTACGACTTTTGTCATCATCATCATAACAGCTAATTTTACTCTAATTGACAAGTTTTGTCCCGTTTTTATATAAAAGAATATCTAAATCAGCCATGCACGGTACAAGCACATAGACAAAAGTTCGCGCTATTATTCCAGCTCTCCACCTTTTCTGCTACCTTTGTCAGGTCATGACCATCGGTCCTGATGGAGACCCAAAGAAACATCTAAAGATTAGATAAATTGCTTAATATATTCTATATCAATATAAATTATTTTCTAAAAGAACTTTGTATAAAAAGTTTTAATAACCTACTTTGCTAGAAAAACACAGACCTTTTTATTCGAAAAAGGTTTATGTTTTTCACGATTATTCAATCGTGAGAACAAAACTCCTCACGTCTAAATAGGTTCTGTTCCACTTAACCCTCAGTCTCATCACTACCTTGTATAGTTAAACCATGCTCATTTAGCGTGATCAGTGAAAATCAACTGCACCTTATGTGTTCACTTTATCCGTAATCAAAATCTCTCTCCATATACAAACCTAATTACTGCAATTTACTTCACAAAACGAATCTAACTCGGCATCTTAAAAGGAACCTTAATAAGAGAAAGAATTAAATACAATAACCACTCGTCTGGCAAGACAAAATGGCGGAAAATTGCACATCTGGCCAACCAATTTCAGGCGTTTTGCCAGGCAGGGGTTTTAAACTGACCAATGTTTGAAAAAGCAGATTTTCTTTAAATCTAATTGGAATTTAGTATAAGTCCAATAAGATTCTTATAAGCCGATTATCTCCCATTCTAAATGGAATTTTGTATAAATCTAATAAGATTCTTGATAATAAATAAAAAAATATGAACTTTACCTTGCAAAAATCATACCTTGCAAAAAAATAGCTCTTCCGAGTTATGAAAAATAAACCACTTACGAATGTTTTATTACATTGTTGTAACACAATAACAATGAACACTTATTAGACTACCTATTTGGATTATACTTTGATATTATAAACTTGTTTATTAATAAGGACCTACTGCTGGGCGGAGTCTTGCATGTACGGAAAGATATTCTAATTGTAAAAAAATGCTTTTAACCTGTTAAGATGGCTTGGTTTAGTGTTATGCTTGTTTAACAGAGGTAATATTTGTGTATAAGAAGTCCTTTAGTTAATTTCTTCTATGTTTTGTTGGTAAATTTTTAAGTAGAGTCATATTAAACCACTGAAGAGCCTACATGACATTTTTTTTATACTGCGACCGATTATACTAGAAAATCTCTTCCAAAGCTACTGTAATAATTAAATCTGAAGGTACGAGGTACCTACTTATAAAGCTTAATTACATATATTTTATGTACTCACTTTAAGATAGCGAAGTCTACAATACCATTAGAACGAGTCTGTAAAATCTTAATATATATTTATGAATCTTACCTCAATCGCACCGTACATAGACGTAATTTTCCACACTACCAAATTGGTTGCAATCGTAATTCGCTACGGTGTAAACGGTCACTTTGCTCAATTGGCGGATGTATAAGCAAATGTTTAGGAGAAACTCTCTCCTCGGAGGCACAATGCGGGGTCACTAGGATAACTGAAACACGGCTGTGAACAGATAAAGAGAATCGTTGTGCTTAGTAATGTAATTGAATTATGGATTTGTTACAACTTTGTATACAGACATTATCTTGTCTTTATTATCTTTATGTGTTTTCGTTCGCCATGAATTCCTAACGTTATCACAATATGAACTACAAGGGGAGGTCAATGTAATGTGACCATCAAGGTAAGTTCGCGGAATGAAGGGGTTGCTGGTGGTTGGTTTATTCGTCTTGGTTGTTAAGTACGAAGTCATAATTAGTAAAAATATATACCAAGTTTGAAATGATGAGTTATTCCTCTCATTTGGTTATTAACTTTTTTGTTATCCACCCACAAGACAGGCCTAATGGTGGATTTTTAGACCTGTCCCTTTGGCCTCACCGGCTCATTTTAGGTTCACAAATGACGCCAGTCGCCTCACGCCACTTTACCCATGCCGCACTTTATGCAAGCCTTGACGTCACCATCGATGTCACTGGACGCGCAAACAAACAAATCCCAAGTATTTAAAGTGGTCCGTACGCTTGACCAAGTCTTCGCCTATGCTCACGGGTAGGGTCACATCTGTAACATTACTAGCCATGTACTCAGTCATCACCACATTCAGTTTCAGACCGCCGTGCTCAAGCGTCTTCTTTCACACACATGCTCGTCTCACCAGTCTCCTTTTTGTTTTCATTAGTCAGTGCGAAATCGTCCGCGTACATGAGCAACTATAGGAGAATGTCGACACTTCGTCTAAAATCATACTAAACAGATAAGAACTGAGGACCGAGCCTTGATGTACACCGACAGACAGCACTCCTGACTATATAATTAGGATCCCGGTACATGCCACGGACCATGTCAATATCGGTCTCTGAATACAGGTTTCTACTAGTTTACGTTGACTCTGCCCTTAGTGAAATAATGGTGTAAAAATGATATGGTATTTTGAAACAAGGAAGAGAGTCTTTTTAAATATGAACACGTGTTTTGAAGATGAACCTCGCCCGAAGGGCTGATGAAGAAAAAGTACTTTGCAGCAATGGTTGAGGAATATATTAAACAAAAAATTGTTTTGCGTTTAAGTTGAACCTAAACTTTTTGACTTCCCCGTTTGTATAAAACCTGTATTTAAAGATCTAAAAATGGTTCTGGAAGAGCGACCGTGGAAATTTTCGACGAAGGAATAAGCGCGGTGGTAAGTCTATGGAGGATAAAAGCACAATGTCACACATAATGTAAACGTTTGTCCAGCGGTACACTTCATTTAATATGCTACGCTGATTAAATCGCAGAAAATACTTTGTTTATAAATTCGAGAAATCAAACCTCTTTTATTTTGTAGCCATAAAACATCTGTTGGAATGCTGAAAAATAAATCAATTGACTTATTGCGCAAATTTTATTTGTATACAATATTTTCGAAATACGTATACAATATTTAAGTTTCACTATAATTATATTTTTGAAGTAAGTTTTATATTATTTTGTAGCTTATTTACATTTTTAAGTACATTTATCACACAATGGACGAAGATTCAAGTGTAGAAGAGAAAACAGTGGATATTATTTATGAACAGAATCTAGAAGAAGAAAGCTCTAACGAAGAATGGAGTACTGAAGAAGGTGCTGCCCTCGAAGTAAACCCTAAAAAAATACTTCATGAACAAGGGTTATATACTCCTGGCAGCGGAGATATGTGCACGGGGTATGTTGCTATGTCTGCTAGCTCCGTGCTTATACATCCTTACTACAATTACCCACCTATACTAGATCCTGGCATTATAGAGGCATTGTTATTTCCTGAACCTGTAGTAAGTTATGATGATGATGGTCAACAACTATACATGGCTTTGTGCGAAGAAATGAATCAATGCCCTGTAAGAATATTCTACAGACAATTATTGGATAACGAAATAGACTTGCAATATTACGGCGTTAATCCCTTTGGTGTACGAGCTATGGCCATTGCTTTAACTAACAACAGATTTGTTAAAAAACTCAACTTATCTGGGAATTTCCTAAACAGTGACGCATGCTTCCATCTAGGAGAAATGCTAGCTAAGAATACTACATTGATAGAACTAGACTTGTCAAATTGTCGAATCGGTGCAAATGGCTTTAAACTCTTGTTAGTAAACATGATGCCAAATAAAACTTTAGTGAAACTCAATTTATGTGGCAATAAATTGGAAAATGATGGAATGAATAATCTTGCAGAAGTTATTTTTAAAGGATTTAATGTACCGCAGCTTATATTGAGTCATAACGACATCACGGGACCAGGATTAAACAATGTGAGAGATGCTTTCGAAACATTTAATAAAGTCACTTATTGGGATTTATCCTGGAATAAATTGGGCACGCCAGGCGTAGCTTCATTTATTACTTCACTCGCCGAATCGGCTAAAGCGCTCACAGACATTGATTTATCTTGGAATACGCTATCAAAAGTTAGCGACGCGGTAGCTATAACAAAACTTTTTGCTGTAAGCACTTTAAAAACTATAAATTTAAGCAATAACAGATTTACAGGGGACTGCATTAAAGTTCTTGCGAACAAATTACCAAAAGCTAAAAAATTAGTTACTCTTAATATATCATTTAATCCTTGTACCATTACCGACGCTATGCTCATTTTAAAAAATATGTTAAAACCTACTGTGAAACTTCAATATTTATACATGGATAACGTTAGCGTAGATGTGAAGTGTTTAAGAATGCTAAATGAAATTAACATCAAGAAACCAAAAGTGGTGATAACACATGGTAATAAAATAGGTGATTACAAAATATCAACTCCTGAAATCAGAGAAATAGTTCTCAAACGTATTCAATATTTATGCAATAAACCAAGAATTAAGACACATTTTGCTCTAATTATGTTACAAATACAAAAAAGCTGGGCTTCTCCATTTATTATATCAAAAGAATTTATGAGTTTGATGGCGAAGGAGTATAAAGCGCCAGTAGACGAGGATCTTGTTGAAAGTATCGTCAAAATTTGGGGCGGTCCTCGTGATCCTAAACTAGGCTCTAGTATTAATATTAGTAGTTTATTAGATTATGTACGTAGGTTGTGGCCAGATATACAATTGCCTCCTTCGCCACCACCAGAGCCAGAGCCTGAACCAGAACTAAAACCAGAACCAAAACCAGACCCAAAAGATAAAACAAATAAAGACAAAGAAAAAGGAAAGAAAAAGTAATCAATCGATCAGGAAATAACAAGGTTTAATACAAACAAATAACATAATATCTTAGTCCACTACTGAATATATAACACGGTCCTACGTCCTCGGTTAAAGAAACTAAATGACTATTTACTTAATTAATTTGATAAGTTATGTTTATTGTAATGTTTATTTTGATAATAAATTATTATTATTTGTAACGAATTAATAGTTTGTTTTTCATTTCGATTTCCTTTTGATTTAGTTATTATAAACGTCCCCCAGCTGGGACGGGTATCCTAATATAGGATAACTTATACGGGTGCGTATGGGTTTAATGTCAAGTTTTCCAAAAACGTCTTTATACATCGACCTAGTAGAGCTTGTAACTAATACAGGGTGTACTGCCATGTGGTACGTCTAAAATTACCTAGCGTGCAGTACTTTAGCTCGTTAAGACTAGAATAATAATAGTCTATTGAGCTCACAAATAGACTTTCTAGCTAGGCGTTATGAATGAAAATTGTTATGTAACTTATTAAAATATCTATTACCTTGTTCGTAAATACAAAATACTTAAATTAAAAGAGCTAGTTTATACAGTTAGCGAGTGCTTCTAAATTTTACTGTTTCTGTCAACTACAAAAACGATGGGGACAACTCGCTCCGTTGAAGGATTCGTGTACTGTGTAACCACGGTCCTCCGTATTGAAGAGGACCGACTAGAGAGAGAGAGAGAGAGAGTCAACTTCAATACTATAGGCAGACCGTTTAACTCAGACCCCGCCTGCGGTAATAGGGGTGCGCGGGGGGCGAGGACAAAGGAGAGAGCGATCTCTTGATTTTTTGGCAAAACTGCGCCATCTAGAGGCTGTGTCCCGAACTATATCACATCACAACACAGCTCTAATTTTTAGCTAGCTTATTTTTATGAAATAAAAAGAAGGAAAAATTGAAATTATACCATAAACCAATCGAAATACCTGGAGAGGTTTTTTTATTTTTCTGGTCAAGCTTTAAATTGTGTAATAATTTAGATTGCATATTTTCTCTAAGAAAGTACGAGATTTAGTGGCAAGATGACGCCACCATCTTTGACATTGGTAAATTGTATAGAAGACGGACTAAGATACCGCACTAGTGTCATACTGACATACTGACTAGATGTCCGTTATGGTAGCGTAAATAGTATAAGAATTAAAAAAAACTTTTAGTACATATTGTTCTTATTATCTGTAAATATTTTCTAAGACTGATTATTTAAAATTAATATGTTTAAATCATACCTGTTTTAATGTAAATTATTGTAATTACACCAAATGTGATTATACTGTGATTTTAATATATAACTAATGATTGTACTTTGTTATTATTTGTAAATATTTTCTAAGACTTTAGTTATAATTATATACTTTAAATCAGCCATTCTTAATCTAAAGAATAGGTTCTTTTAATTATTGTACAAAGGATTGTTAAGGATATTTCTTAAATAACAAATATATTTATTTGTAGATTCTTTAAAAGAAAATCAAATTATTACAAATTATGTAATATTATTGTTATTTTTGGAGTCGTTGTCAGCCAACGAAATAAGATAATAAGCAAATGGAATGCCGCCCATGAATTACAGATTATATTATTAAATGACTTCGACATTATGACATAAAATTGTTGATTGTTTATGGATTAGTTTATAAATTAAAAAAAAAATAACTTTTTTTATTATATTTAAATAAATATATTTTTAAACAATTATTAATAAAATATTATTATTAAGAATTGAGCATAGTTCGGCTGCACTAAATCCTGTTTCTTCAATATATTCCCGGTTAAGTCTAGGCTGAATTGGAATGACTACTGGCTCAAGTAATCCATATTGTACAATATTGTTACCACCTATTGTGCTAACAACTTCTTTATGTTACGATTTTGGAACAGAGTGTTGTATTATCAAAACCCGCTAAAACGTCTTTATAGAAATTTTTAGTTAGGACCTACTTTAAAAATGGTTTATTGATAGGTTCTATTAGCGCTGATCGTTTAACTTCTAATGCCACTCTAACCCGACTAAAAATTAATCATAAAATCGAGTTTAGTTTCAAAAGACCCTAAAAAACTGCTTGTGTGTTTCAAAATCCTCTAAAACGGTATCGGTTACTTTCAAATGTCACTAAACTTCAAAGTCCCTTAGAACAAATCTATTTTTGCAAATAACCTCGTTTTTCAAATTGTTTTTAATAAAGAAATTTAATTAAATTTAATTTTTTATTATGTTTGTTGGGATTGCTAGATTACAATAATAATATAATGTTTAAAATCGTACAGAATTAAAGTTGTTAGTAAGTTTAAGACGTTTTTCATGAATTGTCGACATTTAAGAAAAAGCACTTTAGGGGGTTTTGAAATTATATGACTCCTATCAGATAGACGCACTTTGCAGAGAATCCTTGACATAATAATAATAAATATATGTACATTGATAATAATTTTGAAAAGAAATCTATATATTCCATAGACCAGCAGCATCCAAGGTTGCGTAATGTGCGCATGTAAATTGTAAATAAAAAAATTGTGTAAATAAAAAATTGCCCAAAAAAATTCGTCGGCATGGGATACGAACCTTATTACCCAGCTCCTACTTTAACCATTTGTCTATGAACGACTTTCAAATACTCAGTTAGGGAACGAAATTTAAATTCATTCAACATAATTATTTTAATTATTTGTATATACTTTTACGGAAACTTGTAGTTTAGTGAATGCGTATACCTATACGCATTCACTAAAAATATAAGAAAAATAAAAATATGGCACATTTACAGCAATACATACAATATTACACTATACAATTTACTTCTACACTATATTAAGGTATTTATGAAAATTGAATACCTATACGTTTTCATAAGAAACGTATTAAGTATGCACTTTCACTAAAAATGTAAGAAATAAAATTATAAATATTAATTTTATTGGGAACAGCGGTTCCCAATTGTTAATTAGTTGTATTGCACTTCCACTTGATTTTTCTTCCGTGCATATAAAGTAATAACTATGTAGGTATATAAAGCCGTCTTTTGATGCAATGTAGTTCGGGTCGCAGTAACTAGATGGCGCCGTTTTGCCCAAAAATCAAGAGATAGCTATCTATACGTTAGTACTTATTCATATCTATGTTGTGCTGGGCACTGTCATTGTAAATCAAAATTGTGCGATCCCCTTTGTCGTCATTCCCCGCCCCCCAGTCACCCCACAGGCGAGGTCAGAGTTAAGCGGTCGGCATATAATTATTTTTTACTTTTTAGTGCAATTTTTGTCTTTGAAGTCAGTTTTTTTTTTGTAAAAATTTATTTAATTTGACATAGAACCAACTCGATATAGCTCTTGTGTACGCTACCATAACGCACACCGCTACCCCGCCCCCTCGTCCCTTTCATACCGCAGGCGGGGACTGAGATAAGCGGTCGGCCTATAGTAGTATCAGTCTGTAAAATCTTGTAGCTTAATAATATTATGCTACAAGATTGAAATGAAGTGACGTCTCCCGTAGTATATATTATATATACTACGGGAGACGTCACTTCATTTTTAGGATTTCGTACCGATTTTGAAAAAACGGAACTCTTACAGGATCACTTTGTTGTCCGTCTGTCTGTCTGTTTGTCCGTCTATCAAGACATATCCCTTTCGAAGCATTAGACCATAAACGCAAAAGGCCAAATGGCCTAAAGCGTATTTAATTTTATATTTTCAAATTCTTGAATGACCAATTCTTAAATTACCAAAAAGGTCATTGCCTGATGTTTGGCCTATCGCTTATTTAGATCCTTTAATTCTTAAATAAACATGTTTGTAAATGACCAAAAACGCTAAAGACCATAGCTACATCTGTTTGCGTTTTTATAGTGATTGGTTCTAAATAATGAATTCAGAAACGGGTCCGAAACCTAAATCCGGATGCCATCCGGATGCCGGATGATGGGCGACGATCCGTGCAATCACAGTGTCAAGGTTGGAATTGATTATAAAAAATATCGATAAAATATATCATTAATATTAAAATGAAAAATACATAAAAGTTGTGATTGAAAAATATTTCAATTAGCCATCGTTAATAAAACAAAAGAATACTGTAAAAACAAAAGACGATCAACTAAGCCTCTGTATACGATAACAAGTATAAAAAATACAGAACCTTATTGACAAAGTTACTTTTATTGTTATTTATAATAATATTATTCGGTGACTTACATAGAATCAAAAAATCCAAAAATACGAACACTATTACTAAGGCTCCGCTGTCCGTCCGTCTGTCTGATACGAGGCTGTTTCTCATGAATCATGGAAGTTAGAAAGTAGTTTCACAGATGATATATTTCTGTTGCCGCTATAAGACAAATACTGAAATTAAAACAAAATACGACCTCGGTGGCGCGCCGCACGTTGGTTCAGGGGCGGAAAAAAGTCTTTTTTATCAACTTTGTTTAAAATGTCTACAATTTGGTACACATATACTAGAATCTTATTAGAAACGAGATATACAAAAAAATAAGACTACATTATCAGATTTTTTAATTTTATGATGCAAAGAAGTAGAGTATTCGACAATTAACAAATTTCGTGCAAAAAATTGTCTTGTTTCAAGTATGAATAAAACCGAAATAGCTTTTATTCTTTGTTTGATTGTAGCTCTAATGTGTGTCATTAAATAAAACGTATAAATTTTAATTGATATAATGACTATTTACTTGTCTTTACACTTTTAACAAAGTAGAGAATTTGGAACCATTTCTTATTAATTATGAGGCTATAACTAGTTTCCGTTACCGACCGTTAGACAATGATATGCATAAGGAGATTCATTAGACCCTATAGATCATAAAAACATCAATTTTAGCTGCGACTATCTGCGACCTTAGAAATACCAAGTCAATAATTACGTGCAGTACCTTGTAAAAAAACTCTCCACTTCATGAAGATGCCACGGCACTATTAGTGGATAGCACCCATCTATAAATATTTTTTCTGTATTATTAATCAATTTATAATGTTTATTTATAATTCTGCTTAAATGTATCCTGTTTTTCGTAATGCAATTCATTGGAATATAAGTTTGAAGTAATTATATATTATATTGTATCACGAAAAACCATGTTAAAAAAATTTGTAATGTGTATTATTATATCTTTGTCTTTATACACTTGATAAATTCGTTTTATCATTTTATTAAAGTTTTATAGTTATATGCAACGTATTATCAGATAAAAATAATATTTTCCGCATTCCCGTACAACCTGAACCACTGTGCGCCGGTAGAGCCAGCGGCTGCCGCGCATGAGGTTGTGGGTTCGATCCCCACGCAGGACAATAATTTGTGAGATCCACAAATTATTGTCCTGAGTCTGGGTGTTATATGTGTCCGTTAATTGATGTTTGTAAAAGTCCCCGCGACACAGGGCATGATCCCTAGTGCGGGAGTTGTCTTTTTTTAAGAAAAATAAATATTTAAGATCATATTTTGGGAAAATTAATATTAAGACAGCTGAGTCCTGACTTCATTGCATTTTGGCGGGAAAATAAATTGATTTGTACGGAATTAGACGAAGGAATAAGGTAGATAGAGTAAACGTTTGCTATACAGATAATCACAGAAAGCATACCTAATACTTTGTTTATGAATTCGCGAAATCAAACCTCTTTTATTTTGTCACCATAAAACATCTAGAAATAGAATGCTGAAAAAGAAATTGACTGACTTATTGCGTAGACTTTATTCGTAATCTCTCTTTTTCCAAATACGTATACAATATTTATAAGTTACACTATAATTATATATTGTAAGTAAGTTTTTAATTTCTTAGTAGCTAATTTACATTGTTAAGTATATTTATCACACAATGGACGAAGAAGTATGTGAAGAACAGAAACCTGTGGCCATTATTTATGAACATATTGAGGAAGATGAGAGTTCTGAGGAACCAACGAGTTCTGAAGAAGCTTCTGTCGAAATAAACCCTAAAAAAATACTTTATGAACAAGGCTTATATACTCCTGGCAGCGGAGATATGTGCACGGGGTATGTTGCTATGTCTTCTAGCTCCATGTATAGACATCCTTACTACAACTACCCAGCTATAGTAGACCCTGGTATTATAGAGGCACTGTTATTTCCTGAACCTGTATTAAAATATGATGATGATGGTCAAGAACTATACTTGGCGTTATGCGAAAAAATGAATCAATGCCCTGTAAGAATATTCTACAGACAATTATTGGAAAGCGAAATAAACTTGCAATATTACTGCGTTAATCCTTTCGGAGTACAAGCTATGGCCATTGCTTTAACTAACAATAGCTTTGTTAAAGTGCTTAGCTTGTCTGGGAGTTTCCTAAACAGTGACGCATGCTTCCATCTAGGAGAAATGTTAGCTAAGAATACTACATTGATAGAACTAGACTTGTCAAATTGTCGAATCGGCCCAAATGCCTTTAAATTCTTAGTGGTAAACATGCTGCCAAATAAAACTCTAGTGAAACTCAATTTAAGTGGCAATAAATTGGGAAATGATGGAATGGATCATCTTGCAAACGTTATTTTTAAAGGATTTAATGTATCACAGCTTATATTGAGTCATAACGACCTCACGGGACCAGGATTAAACAGTTTGAGTGATGTTTTTGACACATATAACAAAGTCACTTATTGGGATTTATCCTGGAATAAATTGGGCCCACTAGGTATATCTACATTTATTATTTCACTCGCCCAATCGACTATAGCGCTCACAGGCATTGATTTATCCTGGAACGGGCTATCAAAATATAGCGACGCGGCTGCTATAACAAAACTGTATCTTATAGACACTTTTAAAACTGTTAATTTAAGCAATAATAGATTGGCAGGGACAAGCATTAAAGTTCTTACAAACAGATTGGCAAAAGCTAAAAGCTTAGTTTCTCTTAACATATCATATAATCCTGTTACCATCACCGACCTTGCGACAGTTTTCAAAAATATGTTAAAACCTACTGTGAATCTTCAATATTTATACATGGATAATGTCAGCGTTGATAATAATTGTTTAAATTGGTTAAATGAAGTTAAAATCATGAAACCAGGTGTGGTGATTACACACGGCGATAAAGTAGGAAATTACAAAATTTCAACTCCTGACTTCAGAGAAATAGTTCTCAGACGTATGCAAGCTTTATGTAATCAAGCAAAAGTTAGTTGTGATTTTACTTTAATCATATTAAAATTAAAAAAAGAGTTGCCTACTCCGTTAATTCTGACAAAACACTTTTACAAGATGATGGTGAGAGAATATAAAGTGCTAGTAGACGAAGATCTTATTGAAAGTATCGTTAGAATTTGGGGCGGTCCTCGTGATCCCAAACAAGGCTCTACTATTAGTATTAATGGTATATTAGAATATATAAAAAGATTGTGGCCAGATAAGAAATTGCCCCCGACGCCACCACCGGAGCCAGAACCTGAAACGAAAAAAAAAGGAAAAAAGAAAGGAAAGGGGAAGAAGAAGTAAACGATTACTTAATTCATTTGATAAGTTATTACTGTAAATATTTAGAAAATAAAATATTATTACTTGTAAAATTTGTTTATTTTGTTTTTCTCTTTAATCTAGTTATTACAAACTTTCCACAACAAGGACGCCTGGGGCTTCTATATAGGATTACTTTGTTTTATTATGGTACGGTCTTGTGCCTCCCTCATTCATCGGCTTACCGCCGTCCGAACCAGGTCGTCGGTCCACCGTGTGTGGATAAGGGAGGCACAGGAGCGCACAACGTGGCAATACTTGGAAGCGAAATAAACTAGCAATATGACGGCTTTAATCCTTTCGGTGTACGAGCTATGGCCATTGCTGTAACTAATAACAGATTTGTTAAAAAACTCAACTCATTTGGGAATTTCCTAAACAGTGACGCATGCTTCCATCTAGGAAAAATGCTAGCTAAGAATACTACATCTAGACTTGTCGAATCGTTGCAAATGCCTTTAAATTCTGGTTTGTGAACATGATGCCAAAAAGAATAATCCAATTAGAACTAGAACAAAAATAGCTATTTATAATGATGAATTCATAACCGATACCTTGATGGCGAAATATCAGTTGGACATGCATTAGAAATATTAAGATAGTTTAAGTCAAGTTTTTTGTTCCTAAGGATAGAATAGAATTATTTTTTATGTTACCAAGGATGGAATAAATTATTATTTGAGTAAATTATAACATTTTCTATCGATATAGTTACAAGGGCCGTCAATCCCTAATGGAACAATAACAATTACCCGTGGACCCGGTAATGGGTCGACCCACCGGGTCCACGGGTAAACACTGAAATAAAACTCTAGTGAAACTCAATTTATGTGGCAATAAATTGGAAAATGATGGTATGGATAATCTTGCAGAAGTTATTTTTAAAGGATTTAATGTACCGCAGCCTATATTGAGTCATAACGACATCACTGGACCAGGATTAAATAATGTGAGAGATGCTTTAGAACCTTCATAAAGTTACTTATTGGGATTTATTCTGGAATAAATTGGTAGCCAGGCGCATCTTCATTTATTATTTCACTCGCTGAATCGGCTAAAGCGCTCACAGACATTGATTTATCTTGGCATGCGCTATCAAAAGTTAGCGATGCAGTGGCTATAACAATACTTTTTGCTATAAGCACTTTAAAAACTATAAATTTAAGCAAGAACAGATTTACAGGGGACTGCATTAAAGTTCTTGCGAACAAATTGCCAAAAGAAAAAAAAAAAGGTTAATATATTATTTAATCCTTGTACCATTATCGACGTAGTAGGGGGCAATTTTATATCTGGCCACAATCTACGTACATAAACTAATTAACTACTAATATTAATACTAGCACGATGGGGACAACTCGCTCCGTTGAAGGATTCCTGTAACCACGATCGTTAGTATTGAAAGGAGCCGACTAGAGAGAGAGAGTCAACTACAATACAAGTAGTACCAGTCTGTGAAATATTGTAGCATTACCTTATACTACGGAAGCCGACGCTTCTTTTTTTATTTGTTTTCACAGAATTTTGTTTCAAACATTTGGTTAATAACTAGAAATCAGAATCATACCTTAAACTACATTTTAGCTCATGGTGGACATACTCGATCCTTCCTATCGTCCAATCGGCATGACACTGCAGGCTTGATCCAATCTCAATAAAAAGAAACGAAATTCGATCCTGCCAACAATTCTAACTGTCATGCCGATCCACTCGCACACACGGTCAATTCTAACTGATCCAATCGGTAGCGTCATGCCGATTGGACGATAGGAAGGATCGTGTATGGCTACCATAATGTCAACAATTTAATTCATCAGGCGTTAAATACTTTAAATGAGGTTTATGCATTGATATTGACCCCCTCGGCCATGCAGTTGACGATTATTTTGATAAGGATTATAACAATCATTTTGTACAGTTTCATTTTGTTTAATTTGAAAAAAACAGATTTTTTTTCAGTGACTATCTTTGTGTACGTTTTAATTTCACGGCTATTAGAGCATCTGATCGGATCTTTTATCTACAAGGGTAAACTATCATTGTTTAAATTTCCAAAAGGGATAATTTTTTTTTTTTTATAACAAGCTGGCTCCCCCTCTAATAGCACGCAAAGCCTATAGGGCAGAAAGGTTTTGGAAGAGCGACCGTAGACATGTTAGATGCAGGAATAAGGTCAATAGAGTAAACGTTTGTCCAGCGGTACACGTCATTTATGCATTGCAGATAATCACAGTAAAGCATAGTACTTTGTTTATAAATTCGTGATATCAAACCTCTTTTATTTTGTAACCATAAAACATCTAGAAATAGAATGCTAAAAAAGAAATTCTCTGACTTATTGCGTACACTTTATTCGTACTCGCTCTTTTTCCAAATACGTATACAATATTTATATAAGTTTCAATATAATTATATTTTATAAGTAAGTTTTTATTTCTTAGTAGCTTATTTACATTGTTAAGTATATTTATCACACAATGGACGAAGAAGTATGTGAAGAACAGAAACCTGTGGCCATTATTTATGAACGTATTGTAGAAGATGAGAGTTCTGAGGAATCATGGACTTCTGAAGGAGGTTCTGTCGAATTAAACCCTAAAAAAATACTTTATGAACAAGGGTTATATGCTCCTGGCAGCGGAGATATGTGCACGGGGTATGTTGCTATGTCTGCTAGCTCCGTGTTTAGACATCCTTACTACAATTACCCAGCTATAATAGACCCTGGTATTGTAGAGGCATTGTTATTTCCCGAACCTGTAGTAAAGTATGATGATGATGGTCAAGAACTATACTTGGCGTTATGCGAAAAAATGAATCAATGCCCTGTAAGAATATTCTACAGACAATTATTGGAAAGCGAAATAAACTTGCAATATTACTGCGTTAATCCTTTCGGAGTACAAGCTATGGCCATTGCTTTAACTAACAATAGCTTTGTTAAAGTGCTAAGCTTGTCTGGGAGTTTCCTAAACAGTGACGCATGCTTCCATCTAGGAGAAATGTTAGCTAAGAATACTACATTGATAGAACTAGACTTGTCAAATTGTCGAATCGGCCCAAATGCCTTTAAATTCTTAGTGGTAAAAATGCTGCCAAATAAAACTCTAGTAAAACTCAATTTAAGTGGCAATAAATTGGGAAATGATGGAATGGATCATCTTGCAAACGTTATTTTTAAAGGATTTAATGTATCACAGCTTATATTGAGTCATAACGACCTCACGGGACCAGGATTAAACAGTTTGAGTGATGTTTTTGACACATATAACAAAGTCACTTATTGGGATTTATCCTGGAATAAATTGGGCCCACTAGGCATATCTACATTTATTATTTCACTCGCCCAATCAACTAAAGCGCTCAAAGCCATTGATTTATCCTGGAATGGGCTATCAAAATATAGCGACGCGGCTGCTATAACAAAACTGTATCCTATAGACACTTTAAAAAATGTTAATTTAAGCAATAATAGATTGGCAGGGACAAGCATTAAAGTTCTTACAAACAGATTGGCAAAAGCTAAAAGCTTAGTTTCTCTTAACATATCATATAATCCTGTTACCATCACCGACCTTACGACAGTTTTCAAAAATATGTTAAAACCTACTGTGAATCTTCAATATTTATACATGGATAATGTCAGCGTTGATAATAATTGTTTAAATTGGTTAAATGAAGTTAAAATCATGAAACCAGATGTGGTAATTACACACGGCGATAAAGTAGGAAATTACAAAATTTCAACTCCTGACTTCAGAGAAATAGTTCTCAAACGTATGCAAGCTTTATGTAATCAAGCAAAAGTCAGTTGTGATTTTCCTTTAATTATGTTAAAATTAAAAAAAGTCTCGCCTACTCCGTTTGTTCTGACAAAAAACTTTTATAGGATGATGGTGAAGGAGTATAAAGTGCAAGTAGACGAAGATCTTATTGAAAGTATCGTTAGATTTTGGGGCGGTCCTCGTGATCCCAAACAAGGTGCTACTATTGCTATCAATGGTATATTAGAATATATAAAAAGATTGTGGCCAGAAATGAAATTGCCCCCTACACCACCAGAGCCAGAACCTGAACCGAAAAAAAAAGGAAAAAAGAAAGGAAAGGGGAAGAAGTAACTGATTACTTAATTCATTTAATAAGTTATTACTGTGAATATTTAGAAAATAAAATATTATTACTTGTAAAATTTGTTATTTATTTTGTTTTTCTCTTTATTCTAGTTTTTATAAACTTTCCACAACAAAGGCGCCTGGGGCTTCTAAATACGAATATTTTGTTTTATTATGGTACGGTCTTGTGCCTCCCTCACTTTCCCCCGTCCTAACCAGGTCGTCGGTCCACTGTGTGTGGATCAAGGAGGTGCAGGACCGCACAAGGTGGCAATACTTGGAGGACGCCTATGTTTAGCAGTGGACGTCGATTGGCTGATATGATGATGGTGAAGATGATTATGATACGGGTGAGTATTGGGTGTTTGTCAAGTTTTCTTAAAGTTGTCAGTTGTGGTTTAACATTGACCTAGTTGACCTTGTATAATTATATCACCGCGTTAGTACATGTATAAAATCCCTATAAAAAGCTAAGCGTATTTCCATAATCGGCAAGCGCTTTTCAATTCTACTGTTTTGTGTATATGTCGAAAGTACTGGTATTTATAGTCATTACTGCTATTTAAAGATATTATAATAACAAAATCTGCTTTCTTTACAATTGCTTGGGAATGTTTACTAATCCTGAGCAAGTTTTAAAGAATTCTGAGAGAAGCACGCGCAAATATGAAAGATGATAAGAAATACAATCTCTTCCTCTTCCATAACTGTAGCATTCTGTACAATCCGAAGTTGTCTAATCGTGCCCTAAGCTACTTTTCTCTGAAACTTAAATCTGTTGATCACTTGACGGTATATAAAGTTTCTCATAGTACATTAACCGATCCATCACCAATAAACCATCTTCAATCACTAGGACCAGTTTTGTGACTTTACTAAAAAGAATAGCTTAAAGAGTACTGGTATCGTTTACTTTTTAAAAACCCACGATACCCCTGGTGGTATCGTCAGGGGTATCGCGGGTCCTTAGGGCTTTTTACTAAGTGTTTATTAATATTATAATATAATTGAAGACTGTTTTATTGACAGTTAATTTATCTATTAAAATAATCTTATTATAATATTTGTAAACGATTATTATGTATTCATCAATTTCACGCGCATTCTGAGCCTGTTGGCCTTGCCCCGCGTTTCCACGCCTTGAGGCTTTACTTTCACTATACCATAACTCATCGCGTTTCTAAGTAGGGGCACGCGTCCTAATGTTGGCACTGCACCAGATTATCAGCACCCCCAACTAAAACTCAAATTATAAGCTTACCATTAATTAATTTGGGATTCCGTTTAAAGAAATGAAAAATAAGATCCTTTTGGAATTATAAACTGGGCCAAACTACATTCTTCGATTAAAAAAAAGCCACTTTTTTTAAAAAACGCGGAGCATGTCCTCCAAATTACTTTGTTTTGACAGTTTCTTATGATCGTAGGTAAGTTCAGGTTTTTTTATTTTACTTTATTTTAGATCTTTTAGATATTTTTTACTAAACCTTTAGGTATTATTCATGTATAAAATGTTTTATAAGGCTTATCTGACAATGGAAATGAACGTTATCTTGATTTTATGTTCATAAATGAGGTGCTGACATCTGGGTTAAATATTTTTGCGAATTGCTAATTATCGGCACTGGTACTGTTACATGACAAAGTGGTATGTAAAATTGTTAATCCATATTTTTTATTGTAAAGCGTGATTATTTTATGCCTAGAATTCAATATTCTTGGAAAAAGTACTCTATGATTTCCGATTTCATATCCTGCCAGGATATGGAATGCAAAATGATATTATGGTGCTGAAACTAACATTGCTAGTTATTTTCATAGTGTTGATATTATGATCAAAAGAATGTCTATTATTTTTTGGAATTTTTTATGTTTATGTATTTATTTTTCTGAAACTTCGGTTGTTAGGCTAGGTATAAATAAAAGAGATTTTGCTATAAACATTGGATTATTTCATTTATCTACCTATTTTTATGTCTAATTTTAAGGTGCTGATAATTGGCTCGGTCGATGCCAGTAATTGGTGATGATGGTGCCAATAATTGGTGTTTGGGTAATTATTTAGTCAAACTCATCTAAATAAAATGTGTATGCATAAAGACAATTTTTTATAATAAAATTCAATTACTTATTTAATAGTGAACCAAGAAAGCATGTTGTTAAAGGCGTTATCAGTATTATCACTAAAGATAAACGATATTAAAGTAAGACTAACTCTTAAAGTGCTGATAATTGGTAGCATCACCCTACTAAATATATGAAAACACTTACTTGTCATACTGGATTTGTCTCTTTAATTCATATAACATTTTACAAATTATATTTTGAACCTAAATGAACTTTTACGTGATGATTTACTTGATTTGAATAATAGTCTGTCTATAAAGAAATACTTTTTTATTCTTTTATAATGAATATTATTTCATTTTTGTTTTGGTAATTAACATTTCACTAAATGAGGTTGATTACAGAACGTTAGTCAATAATTTACCAAACATATAGGATTCGAACCGAAAAATCAAAATAAGGGCTTAAAGCAAAATAATATATCTGTTTGTTACCATATTTAAACATATATTTAAGCATTCTATTCTCTTTTTTCATTCTTAAGCATTTCAGGTTTAACATGGCTTAGATTTGCCTATCTAGATACAAATAATTCAGAACTGGCAACATTTAAATGAAATTGGCGTCACCTTATAAATCAATGGCGTCACCATATAGTTTACGGGTTGGTCGCGCTGGTATTGTAAATAAGTTGTTAAAATACACGTGAAATTGTATCGAATTTTAAGATACAGTCAATAAAATGAACAGAATGAAGATTAAGGTAGTGAAAGAGCTTGGAAAATTTGTGGAAGTAGAATCTAATTCATCATTAGAAGAGAGAAGCATAGTAAGAGATCCGTACTATGAAAACCTATACGATTCTAGTAGCGATGAGGTATGCGCTAAATATATTTCTCTAAAAGACAGTGACGTCCCTCGTCATACATATTACAATTATCCAGAGATAATAGACCCTGGAATAGAACAAGCTCTCCATGATCCAGAACCTAAGGTCATGTACACTGATGATGGACAAGATTTATATTTAGATTTATGTAAAGAAATGTCAATACCTATAATAAAGAGTTTCTACAAATCGCTTTTAAGTGACATTGTAGATTTAAGTTACTACGGTGTAGATAAGAATAATTTTCGGGCAATATGTTTAACATTAGAAAAAAACAAATATGTGACAGTATTAGAGTTTACAGATAACTGGATGGACAGAGACTCGTGTTATCATTTAGGAAAAATGTTATCATTAAACAATTGTATTAAGGAAATAAACTTAACTGGATGTCGAATTGGTCAACATGGTGCTGAAGCGCTTTTCTATTTTATACCTCAAAACAAAACAGTCACCAAAATTAACTTAGCTAAAAATCAATTAGAAGACGTTGGGGTTCAGAGTTTAGTTAATGCTATAGAAAGAAGAGCAGTCTTTAAAGATATAAACTTAAGTTATAATAACTTGTCTGATCAAGGCGTAACAGCTTTGGTTAAAGCTCTTGAATTCAATAATTTAATTACTCATATTGACCTATCTTGGAATAAAATATTTACACCGAAGGCCGTCTATAGTCTTTGCCAACGTTTGACAAAAAACAAAGATTTTGAAATGTTGAATTTATCCTGGAATAGCCTGTCAGGTAAAGTTATAGGTTTGGCGGTACAAGTGCTTCTAGAAAAGTCATCGCCTGTTAGAAAAATTATACTTAACAACAATATGATTTCGAGCGAAGCAATAAAATTCATAAGCAAAGGTTTAAGAAGAGCTACAAAACTTCATACTTTAGATTTATCGTTTAATCCTCTCACAGTTGAGGATGCAATATTGTTGATTGGTAATATGAGTTTACCTGAAGTGAAATTAGAATGTCTTTTTCTTGATAATATTACCGTAAATGAAGACTTTATGCAAAAACGACAAGAAATATTGTCTCTTTCATTTCGTAAAAACGCTGTCATAACTCATGGATATGTCAAACCTACATTTATTGCCCATTTAAAGGATATGCGATACATAGTGGTGAAAAGAGCTTGTTGTATTTGTGCTGTTGAAGGAACGATCGATTTTGCTTTATGTATTCTACAAATGTACAAAAAGGACTCAAATCCTCATTTGACTAATGATTTTAAAAAGAAGTTACGTTTGTTGGGTGTGTTTATAGATAATGATTTGTTTGAAATGTTTGCGGTAACCTTTCCCGGGCCTTCAGTTAAAGACAAAGTGATGTCAAGAACTATAAGTATAAAATCTATCGTAGATTATATCAAACGGTTATGGCCGGAGAAGGTACTGGCTAAAGAACCACCTAAACAAAAACCAAAACTACAATCTTCAAAAACTAAAGGGAAGAAACATAAGAGAAATTAGTGGCAAGTGTTTCTATGAAATTATTTTACTGAAACATGGAGACATGTGTCGTTTAAGTATCAATTGATGTGTGATTTTGTCTCTATTTATTAAATATTATGTACGTTATTGACTATACATATATTGATATACTTGATAATTATCTCCTTTTCTCGTTATGGTAATATTTAGCGTGTGGTAACGAACTAAGAATGTCTAGGGAAAGCCCGTTACTGTTGTTGGAAATATTTCAGGGTTGGTTAATATGTGTTCATTATCTTACGGAACGAGATGCCATTTGGTTATTTCTACAATTATATCTAAGTATACAATGCCACTTTTTTACAAGTTGTGAGGCAAACTCGAACCACTTCCCGTAAAAACCAATTCATTCATGTTGTACATCTATACTTACTAATAATATTATAAAGAGGTAAAGTTTGTGTGTTTGTTTGTTTGTGTGTTTGTGACGTTGTAGGGGGTAATCTCTGGATCTACTGAACCGATTTTAAAAATTCTTTCTGTGTTTGATAGTCCATTTATCGGGGAGTGTCATAGGCTATATAGTATCACGCTATGGCTAACAGAAATAGAGCAGTAATGATTTTTTTTTTTAAAGTGACACGTTTTTTTCGCCGCCCTACGAAGTGGGCACGGGTCAGCTAGTAATACATATAATAACAATTTCACGTTGCGTTTGGCGGTTTAACGATATCTTTTGTAAAAAGTAAAACACTTGAGTAATATAATGTGTTACCTCCATAATGACTTCGAGTCCTTTGTACGTAAAGTAAAGAATGGTCACAAGTGAAGTAATTTTATGATTGTTAGTACAACAAATATTTGCCTTAACTTCTAGGCTATATTTGCGATTTTTATTTAGTTTGATTCCATTTGCTGTGTCACAGGGTAACAACCACAGAAGATAGACACTAAATAATAGCGTATAATACAAATTACTTTCTGTCTACATATAACCGGGATGCCAGCAGTAGCGTGTGTCACGCAAGCACTGTTTGTCTTGTCAGCTTTATTATTAGTTTCCAATTCTGCCACTAGATGCCGTGATTAGCTTGCTTTTACGAGGTCTTGCTGTTGATCCTGACGTGCAGGTTGCTGTTCTGATTTCTGAAAATTATGGTTATACCAACAGTGTAGTCCATAAAACAATTATTCTACCAACAAAGGTTTTATTGAAACGTGTTTTTATTTAACGTTACACATTCGGTAACAATACATAAGTGTCATAATATCAGAGTCAGGAAAAGTTTTCAGTTAATATCGTACACGAAAAGACCGAAGACAAAAATAATCCCTTATTTTTGTCTTCAGTCTTTGAAGCGTGGTATAAACAGACCAAAGAGGCCTATCTGTGCTGTCTTTTGTACTTTAATTTAAATATAGTCGTTATGGTTATAAAGTTATAATGTATATCCTCAGTTCGGTCTGTTTTTTTTATCTCCTTACAATTTATTATTATTAACCTAAATTAATTATATATTTTATTTGTTTCAGGTAAGAACGACAAACATGCTGTGCGGTTCAAGTACCCCAAACAGATGTAACTTTATCAGAATTTTACTGTGTCGGCAATGCGTAAGAGACATTATTTTAAATTTAATAATACCTTTTTCTATCACCCTGATTTAAGTAATCTTTATAAAGTGGTCAGGTCACTTTGTAATTGCTTACTAACATATTTTAATTAAAACTATTCGTTTCACGGACCTTAATTAAAAGTTTAATAAACTAATACGTATATTTTAACGCCTCTATGCTATACCGCTTGCACTCGTATCAGTGTATATTATCTAATAAAAGAATTTCTAACTTTGATTTATTGTTTTACCGCCTTTATATTGAAAAGTAATACTTTTTTAATTAATTTTTGTAATGACTGCATTCGGTGAAGTATTCCTTGTGAATGCAGATGCCGAGGATTTTGATACCAGGCATAACATTTATTTGTGTGATCCATAAAATGAATTTCTGATTTTGGATGTGTTAATAATTCCATATTTCTTATTTCTACATCTAAAAAGATAGGCATATCTTTACGTTAGTTTTATTTTAAATCTACAAACCAAACTAGTTTATATTTTTTAAATTGGAAACATATACCTAATGATAAAATGTGAAAAAAAAATTATAGCTACAAATAAACTGCTCGTAATAAAATAAATTACTATCATCTGTTTTATGTGTGAAAGGTGATTTAGCTAGTTACCGTTCATATCAAATAATAATTCTTCAGTTTATAAATGATTGAATGTCGATTGTCGTAATAAAATTGAAAGTTAGCTTCGGATTTTTTTCACCTATCATTACACACAAACTGTATCATTGATCGTATATACCAGGGCTGTCACTTGTCGATGTCACTAATATGCATATAAAAATATTATCAAGAGTGTAGACAAAAATAAAAATGTGATGGTCTTTCTAATTAATAATTAATCTAGGAAGTTATACCTGGAGTTCTATCTTTTTGAGTTTTCCTATATTCCAGACTGGAATCGCCCGATGATTGGTTCTAAACGATGATAAATTTGATGTTTATAATTTATTACTAATTTATATTAAGTTAGTTGTAATTTATAATTAAAAGTATTTTAATGAAATCTTATTTTAAAAAAATATACTGAAAAATGACCTTAAGCGAGAGGTCGTCAAGGCACCATCCCTGTCCCAGAATAATCTACCTTTAAACAGTAGTGTGTAAATGGTACTCTGTTTAGGGAAAAGGGTAAGGTACAGCTATTGAACTTATCGGGATATGTACTTAAACAACTAGTGTCTCAGGGTGACGAGGGCAATGCCAGAACACTTTGAACTGTATTACATTTGTGAAGTACCAGTTTCCAAGTTTCCCAAGAGAATAAGAAGCTTACCATCCTTAGATTGAGTTGTTTGTTTCTTAATATATACTTATGCGGAGGTGATGTCCAGTGTGTGACAGCCCTAAGACGTCATAGGTGAAGTGCTAGTAGAAAGTGTACCGAGTGACCAGAGTGTGGGCGAGCACTTATTACTTATTCGTATATCTAAGCTTTTCCACATCGAGTTCACACTTTTACTTTTAGTATAATGCGACGCCCATTGCCCCGAGCAACAACTCAATTGTCTGTTACGTACAGACGTAATGCTTGTTGCTGACCAGCCAGCAATCAGCGTTTAATGATTCTTTGCTTTTTTTTAAATTGCCGGAGCATTCAAATTCCGATTTTGACAATTTGAAGTAATTATTCCAATTCTATATTACTTCAAATTGTCGAAATCGATATATGGCTTTTTGAATTGGTCTTAATTATTTCTGCTGTCAAAAAAAGTTAAGTATATTCATTAGATGTCCAGTAAACATATTTAGTACCTATAATATAACTCTACTTAGTTTGGGGCTAGATGGCGTTGTGATAAATAAAATTGACGTGGTGGTCGCGGCGCCTACGGGTAATACTGACTCTATAGATTATTAAAAGTATTTGATCACTTATTCAAAAACTTCACGCACGTAGGCATAAATCGAAGAAGCAACTTTAATCTATAAATCAATTACTTACATAACTTTCCCTTAACAAAAAACTTATTACATGAACGTGCATTGTTGCTGACGCAAAGTAATATCCCCATAACACCAAATACGCTGAAAAGTAACCAGTCTATAGTCTCTTCCGTATAAATTATTTAAAAAAAAATGCTCCAAAGATAACCGATGATGCCCGAAGCGTTTTCGTAAATTGCGTCTGCGCACACTCATTTGGTCTCTATAAAATTTCCATGAGATAAAAATTGAATTTAATCTTGTAACTCGTAAAATTTTAAAGCAGTGTTTTTCTTTTGATTTACTCATATTGGAGCTTTCGATATTAACTTTCATTTTCTGTTATTTTAATGCGCCTTTCTTTCCCTTCGATATCTTATATCAATATTTACCTTATAACTGTACATAAATGAAGTATTCATCTTTGTAAATAATTAGCTTTTAACTCCTTCGTGTATACCGTTAGGCATGAGGTCGCAGGATTCACTCTTATCCAGAACAGTTGTTTGCGAGAACCATAAATGATGATAATCTTGAGCTTTGGTTTACTTTGTGTCCAGTAATTTTCATGTCTGCAAAAGTCCCTTTAATACTTCTTTTGTTTACATAATCTAATTTAGTTTTAGGATTCCCTATATCTTGAACGATATAATCAACGCTATTTGAATCTTCAAATGCGATGATATTGAGCTTATCACATCTTCCAACTTGTCAACTTTCAAGCGACTTTCTGGATGTAAAAGTGACATTTTGTAACCACCGTCAATACTCGTCAAACTTAATAGCTCTACTCACAATTAACATTTCCACACAGCAGTTAGTCCTGGTGCATTACTGTTAAACGGTTTCGCAAAATCGCTTAGAGTGATCACACATAAGTACTCGTGGGAATTATGGCTTCGTGATCATTGGAGAGTTTTATGCTTATTTTTAGAGTGGATTCGAAAGAGAATTATACTTGGCTTGTACTATGAAGATGCTTTTCTTTTCGATTATAAAAGTGTCCGCGGCTTTAAATAAATAAATATTCCCGGATATCTCTACACAGCGCCATCTGTTCCCAAAGTAAGCTAGGCTTAACCTGCTTGTGTTTATATGTGTCAGCAGCAGTCTTAACGATTTTGAGTTAACGACAAAGATATGTAATATTTCTGCGTTGAATTAGACAACTCCCTTTTTCTAAAAGTTGGACTGTATGAATCTAACTTGAATTTACAACCTTTCGGAGCCGTACAAACAAAAATATATGTTTTAGGAAACCCTGTATATCTTTTCATCGACATCTGGATACGGTGCAAGAGGCTTTGTTGTTCTAGATTCTATTCAAATTTCTCTTATATCACTTTGATACTTTTATGCTATGCTACTTATTAGCAGTCCTTAGGCGATGCTAAAAACACTCGTGTATTCGTTTACTGTCTTTTGTAAATAATAAACCCTTTTATCAATCCGTTAGGCGAAGATAGAGGCAGTAAAATTAGTCAGCTTTTCTGTAGTAAGTAATATAAACACGATACTTTCAGTATAATGTTGAATGGTTCACAACTGTGTCAATGTGATGTTATTTTGAACAGCAAGATGTCCGTCAAGCAATCCTTTATTCAGATTAGTTATTGTGGTGTTCGTGGATAAATAACGAGAGAGTTACCGAGTACCTGCTTACAGACGTCATCTTTTGATTGGAATTTACGTAAGAGTAATTGTCACAGAAACGTTGTTACTTTCCAGTAAGTGGGAAGACACATAGGTACCACTCTTAACCTCTGTTCAAAAAATAAATAAAGGTTATTAGGTATTTCATCTGAGTGTATCCTTGATTCGAAATAACGTTCTAAAGAAGGGTTCACCGTGTTAAAAGTCTGACACTGACGTTTAATTTAGGTCTATTTGTCCCCGTACATGAGTGAAAATCGACAATTCGTATCAATCATCATTATTGCAGCTAAATATCCCAAAACAGAGACATGCCTCCTCCTGTGAAGAATGGCAAGCTAGTCAAAAATACGAGGCTGGCTAGACCGATAATGGTGTCGATTTTTAGATATTATATGCGCCAAAGTGACTCTCGCCAAGTCGTCTATGAAAAAAGAAAAACTAAATCCATCCATCCATATCAGCCTATAGACGCCCATTTGTGGACATATGTCTCCTCCAAACCTCCACCTCCACCCTGCGCGGTCTTGTGCCTCCCTCATCCATCGGCTTCCCGCCGTCCTAACCAGGTCGTAAAAACTAAATACTAATATAAAAAAAGAAAATCTACCATTTGAGTAGATAAAGAGACAAAACCTGTGCAATACGTAAAGAGATAAACTAAACCCGCGCGTGCGTTCAGAAAGTAATTTCGTATGTTTACGTACAGCGTAAGTAGGACACCTGCGCCATCTGACCGGCTGACCCGGACAGCTTAGCATACGAGATGTTCTTATTACTTATATTAATAGTTGTCTCGTTATTTATACCTTGTTATATGTGTGAACGGAAATTAATATAGTATATGTGCTTTATTTTAATCTATACTATAATATTATAAAGAGGTAAAGTTTGTGTGTTTGTGTGTAGGGGGTAATCTCTGGATTTAATTAACCAATTTTAAAAATTCTTTCTCTGTTGGATAGTCCATTTATCGGGGAGTGTCATAGGCTATAGTATCACGCTATGACTAATAGGAGTGGAGCAGTAATGAAATATGTTTAAAAAAGGGACGCGTTTTTTTCGCCGCCCAACGAAGTGGGCACGGGTCAGCTAGTCATAAATATAATGACTTGATAATGTCGCTATCACTTATCAAGTTTGACTAAATGTCTTCATCGAAAGACAAAAAATCGTTAACCGGAAAATTATTGCACAATTTAATGTAATAGAAAAAGATTAGCGAATCTTTACGCATTATCACTGCTCCGTTTTACGTATCTTAAAACTATTATTCACACCAAGAAATGTATTTATATCTTCCATATTTCTTTGCCTATATTTCATAAGTTGTTGGTTGACAGGTGGCGACATCTGTCCGCGGTACCTACACACTACATACGTTAGAGTTATAACATACGAGTGTATCGACACTCGTATATTACATGTTGCGCTGCTCCTAAGATTAACGTTCTGGTTTCCTGCTTTATACATTGTAGAGCGTAGCAATGTTTTTATAATATTATTTCCTGTTTATATATTGTGAAAAAAATATTGTCTTCCATTGCAGAAAAAAGTTTAAATAGAGCCTAGAATTTATATGATTAACCCGTCTGATAATACCAGTTACAGTAGAGTAGATTTTAAACGTCAAAGTTATTAGTTGTAAAAAAAATTTTAGTTGTTAAAGATATTTTATTTTTTTAAAAGGGCTTTTAATGAAAGACACGGCAAATTACTGGACAGCGAAGCTGACGGATAGGAGACTCAATTCAATCCGTCGCCATAACCTTTGATCAAATACTTCTCAACGCAACGCTTGCAGAACCATCGGGTTCTATTCTATACAAATTTTAAAAGGCCTTTAAGTGGCTCACTAGCGCTGCCAATAGAAAAAAAATATAATTCGCAAATGTATACACACATCACAATAATGTAAAATGTTTCTTTTTATTTATTTTTTTATTTAGAGGCCTTACAAAGGTATGCCAGCCTCATCATATCCTAATATCAAATAATCCCACCACCAAATAATCCTAATACTAAATATCATTAATAGAAGAGAGAGCTAGTAATGCAAAAACCATTTGGTATATTAATTTTGCTTCATTAGAGTTAGGTAAAGATAATGTTTTAACAAATGCTCCTATGTCATAATTGTTAACTTTTAACGCTTGCATTACTAGTTCTCTCTCCCTTCTGTTCTTTTAATGTAAAATGTTGATAACAAAGTCTTGAGAAAAGGCAATAAAGTTTTTTGTTGAAAGACAGCAGGAAATTAGCTCTCACAAAATTAACAAAAACAACAACAAGGTAACATTCACACGATCAACAATACGTAGAATATAATCGTACCGAGTCAATCGGACCTAATAAATTGAGATATTTTTCTTGGTCCGCATCGATCACTCGGCCAATTTGCAATTACCGCCGCGTTCGACCCATGGTGTGGTATTGTTAGTGCCTATCTACACGATACATCTTGGATTATCTTATTATTTATTTATTACTTATTATTTTTTTTTTCTCCGTATGGCCGTCGTGGTATTAGTAGGCCAAGTATCCCTCCGTCATGGAGGAGTCCTTGCAGTGGGACATTAATGGGCTGTTATGATGATTATATTTTTTTTAAATACTGCTAAGTATAATAAAAATTAGTTTACGGGGTAACCTTTTAGATACTTCTTAACTTTATTTAGTAGTAGCTTTTATGCATGTAATGTACATTTTAGTCTTCATTTTGGGAATATATTAAGAATTCAGAATGTTACAAGGTCTTCCCATTTCATGAGTGTCGTAAAAGCCAACTTAGAATGATAGGTTCAGAAAAATAAAATCCATAATCATCATAATAGCCAATGTCCCACCGCAGGTACGGCCTTCCTCTAGTGACGGAGGGATACTTGGCCTTCTAATATCACGCTGGCCAGAAGGATTGGTATAGGGTTTAATTTCAAGCTTTTCTTTTTTTTATTACGTAAAGATAATATTCACGGATAGTCCCTTAATCGGTTTTGACGGCCACCATGGGAGTCAGTCACCACGCGGAGAAAATTCATAATACCCACATTAATTTGCTTGGACTGTGTGTTTTTATTAGGCCGTTATATAGAGTAGTTATATAGAGTTAAACAAAGGGAAAATTTAAAAGTTTATACGATTTTCTGCTCCGTTCTGAGGTATACAAGAGCTTTGAAGTATGTCATGAACGTAGAATCAATAAGTACAATAATAAATTACAAAACCACAATATTACCAATTTGAATAATTGAAACATGTTAACAACATTACATAAAGATATAACTAAAAGGTCAATGTACTCGTAATGAATAATGCTTAAGGTTATTGTTTATTTAATTGTTTCGTAATACGTCAGACGTTCAAATAACTATGTTAGCACAATCATTTATAATTTAAATCGAAGTATTTATCGATTCAAAAGCTGCAAAAAATAACAACTGTATTGTGTTTTTACACATTCATGCAAGGCCAGCCTAATACCAAACTAAGCAATTTTTATACTATGGGTACAAGACGTCAACAGATAACCATGATTACATTTTTTTTCGTAAAATCTTACAAATGGTAGGTATATAGACCAAAACAATGAGCCATGTCCATACAAACAAATGTTAGACTTGCGTGGGGAACCAGCGACCTCTACCAAGCAAGCTTGTACTATATGGCTAAAGAGGTTAACATAAAGTTAAACAAAACGTTTGTTCTTAAGAAGACCTTTTGTCGTAGGTAATCCTCAAGAAGTTCCTCCACCCTGGGAAAGTCAGACTGTCAGAGTCCTACTGATTAAAACCAGCCGGGGTTAGGTCTTTCAAATCCACCAAGGACCGCGGGAAACCACGCTTCTTTAAAGGCGTGTCCATACAGCGAAATTAATTCCTCTTTGTAATATAACGCTCATAGTTAAGGAATCACCTTTAAGCAAAGCGAAACTTTCAACACTTCCCATGCCATGCCTTACAATGTAGAAATGATTACTAAAGTACGAAACGCTATTTATGTTAGTTCGTGTAAAGCCACACTTATACCATAGAGGTCGGTGCTCGCAGCTAATGTATTACTGGCTGGAGAGAATATGATTAGTGTATTGTATTCCATGTTTATTTATTTGCAATGCTAAATAGTAGCGTGAGGGAGTACAATGTGCGGTAATGAAAACAAATATTGTTGGAAAAAGTTTGTAATTATACATGTGTATGTTGGGGTCAGTGGTTAGTTGCAAGCAGTGTTCATAAGCACCTTGTAGTTGGATTAAAACCTCCTTTGTGTATTAAATTATACAGAATAACAAATAAAATTATTTTTTATAACCGTAGAATATCATACTAAAGAAAGGAGGTCGATTGTTAGACATAGACATTCTCCGAATTGTTAAAACCGCACGTGGTTTAGGCTTTCTTTATTTTTATTGTTATATTGGTAAAACAGACAATTCTCGCACTAGGGATCATGTCCTGTGTCGCGGACACTTTTACAAACATCAATTTAACGGACACAAAGAACACCCAGACTCAGGACAATAATTTGTGGATCACACAAATAATGGTGTGGGGATCGAACCCACAACCTCGTGCACGGCATGCAGCCGCTTGCTCTACCGTCGCGCCACCGAGGTCGTCTGCAGAAAATATTTTGCAGAAATATGCAGAAAATATTTTGCAGCCTCCCTCCATTTTTATATCTTAAAAAGAAACTTAATTAGGTATAAAACTAGTCGTGGTTGACTAAAAATGATAAGGTATCACTACCTCAAAGTGCGACTAAGGTACAGCTTAATATTCAATATATTTAAGAAAGATGTAAAATTCACATAAAAACCGGTACCAATGCGCCAGTCTAGCGTAGTTTCAGCCTACCACGTTTTCTTTTCCATCACTGGAATAAGCATATTCCAGTAAATTCATTAAGAAATACAGTGCACGTTTCGTCAACATTCTTGTCTAAATAAAGACGCAACAAGCAAAATGTCAAATACAGAATTAAATACATTCAAAATACAGATTGTCTCCGTGAATTCATTATTAGTGACACTCATTGGTAAAGATGACGTCAAGGTAATAGCAGAAGGTAACAAAACGTGATGCTAAAAGGGTAAATGAAACGTTAAGATTAATTGAGTAAGATACAAATTTGCGTTTACATAAATGTTAATAGTTTTCGTTGGTAGTAGTTCCAATAATAATATGTCAGAATTGCTTGTAGAAAATACTTTAGTTCTTATTATAGTAGGTTTGTAAGTCTCCGTAGGGTCTGCTAACCCCCGTGACAATAATATGTGTAAGTAGTAACTGTAACAATTCTGTCAGGTTCTTTTTTTTTGTCAGAGACTATATTTTTTGAGGATTAACCTATTTTAGTATTTCTTTATACAAACTTATATTTAATTATTATTAACACGGGTATTAACACGATATTATTATTTTGGAAAACATATTTTAGTAATAATTTACCTTTGAGGTTCTCGACGTTTTGGCCAGGTTACACCAGCCATGGTCACGAGTAGAGTCTACTAGTTATACAGGGTGTCCCAAAACTCGACGTTAATTCGAAACCGGGTGATAAGGCAAGTCATGCTGGTTATCAGAAAAATATTTAAAAAAATCTAAGTCGCATGGTTGTAAAGTTATAGGCCTTTGAAAAAAAACGCAAAAATTCCCACTTTGTGACACTCTTTTCCCTCCTGTTGTCACAAATCTTAACTTTTTCCAACTTTTTTTTTTGCTGTGTTACCCTGAATAGGGCTTCTTCAAATTCTAATAAAGAATTTAAAACCACCTGGTCTAGTTTTCACATCAATAGGACTTATTTCTTAGAATAAAATTTATTATGAAAAAAATGTCCAGTTTGAACTGACTGTAGCGAAAAAAAAATGTACTACGCGAGTTTGGCAAGTTCCGCCAAAAGTTGGCGCATTTAGTAAGAATTTGAAAATGGTATCATACTTGATAAATTGTTGCCGTTATCATGGACAAAAAAATTCTTTTTTGTAAAATTTAGGAGCCGATTCCAATGCTGAATAAGTTAAACTGCTAAGTAGTTTTGCCAGAAAGAGTCACCATATCAAGTGAAAAGTAGTAGAAACTATGGTATTAGTTGAAAGTGCCAAAAAGTACAGCCTATCGCAATTTTAAAAAGCGTCATTACATTCATGCAAATTATGCTTGTTCATGTTGCTTTTTTTTTTAATGTTAAATCATCAGGCCAAAACTTTTTTTTTTTTAAAAAGAGTCATCTCAGTACCTCTTTAATATTATCTGGGAAAATTTACTCGATGCTGGAAGTCCCCGGATACTAACGTTTGTACTCGCTGTACTAACGTGGTACGGGAGAAATTCGTGTGTTTTTAAAATACGATGGGCTGTATTTTTGGCATTTTTAACTAATACTACTGTTTCTACTACTTTTCACTTGATTATGATGACTCTTTCCGGTTTAACTACTTAGCAGTTTAACTTATTCAGCATTGGAATCGGCTCCTAAATTTTACAAAAAAGATTTTTTTGTCCATGATAGCGGGAACAATTTATCAAGTATGATACCATTTTCAAATCCTTACTAAATGCGCCAACTTTTGGCGGATCTTGCCAAACTCGCGTAGTACATTTTTTTTTCACTACAGTCAGTTCAGACTAGACTTTTTTTTCATAATAAATTTTATTCTAAGAAATAAGTCCTATTGATGTGAAAACTAGACCAGGTGGTTTTAAATTCTTTATTAGAATTTGAAAAAGCACTATTCAGGGTAACACAGCAAAAAAAAAAGTTGGAAAAAGTTAAGATTTGTGACAACAGGAGGGAAAACAGTGTCACAAAGTGGGAATTTTTGCGTTTTTTTTCAAAGGCCTATAACTTTACAACCATGCGACTTAGATTTTTTTAAATATTTTTCTGATAACCAGCATGACTTGCCTTATCACCCGGTTTCGAATTAACGTCGGGTTTTGGGACACCCTGTATAAAATGAAACACGAAAGTTTCAAACTAATATTGTTATTTTTTAATTAGTATTTATTTTGTTTATTTTTACATTACTGTTCTTCGAAGTTAATCCAGAAAAGACTATTACAAAAAGTGTATATACTTTTCCTGTGGAAGTTAGAAAGAAGAAAACATTACTTCCTACACAAAAATATAACACCTTGCAGTAGATTGGATCTCCATTACGATCGTTGATTGCGTTTCGTACGATTATGCGCGTGCGCACAAAGGCGCCGACGCGGAACTCAATCCTGGTTGTATTGCCCGATTCCCCCGATTATATCTATAGCCCGGTATTGCCCGAAACGTTGCCCGCTTTCCCAGGACACGTGTGTTTTAGTTCCGGGGTAATCGGGAATAGTAATCTTGTTTTATGAAGTAACTGTGATTGAACTCTATGGGATTCATTTTTTGTAAAGTTTGAGATTAGGAAATTGTACTGTTTTTTTGTCCGTGTGGTGACAGAGTAAGAATACAATATGTTACCACCCCATCTCATCCCATGGATGTCGTAAAACCGACTAAGGGATTAACCGTAAATATTATCTTTACGAAATTAAAAGAAGCAAAACTTAAAATTAAACCCTATACCATTCCGTCTGGCCAGCGTGGTATTAGTAGGCCAAGTATCACTCCGTTACGGGAGGAGGCCCGTCCCTCCAGTAGGACATTAATGGGCTGTTATAATGTCTATTTTTTTATGGTCACTAGTTTTACAAGTCTCAATAGCAGTGCATAAAACTTTCAAAGGCCCGCAGACAATTAACAGTCAGAACGACTGGAGTGTCAGTCTTCTCTCCGTCCTGATTAGATAGTTAGAGAGAAATACCGTAGTTTTTACTCGGAAAACCTTGTTTTCTTCCATCTTTCAAAATATAGTTAAAACATAATTTAGCAAGACAGTTAACGCCCTGAACAATACAAAGACCACTGAATCTATTATCGTTTTACTGTCTTTGACGACAATGCATACGCGAGTCAGGCTTGTCAATATCAATCATACCGTTAATTGTAATTTATCACATAAAAACCTCAAGTATGTCAGCGTCTAACATCCAAACAAGTACAATAAACATACAATATGGCGTTTACAATATATTGACTATAGATGAACAATTATCTCAACAATGCAACGTGCTACAAAACGCCATTAAATTTAATTACCGTTTTGTGCGCGCGAGTTTCGGATGCGCGTCTTCTTGCGCAAGCGCAGGTGTGGGCAAATGTCAGGTGGTTCGCGCGTGCTATTCGTATTATAGTAAGCGGATGGTGGCCTTATGAAAACATCATTCTTTAAACTGGTCTTTGGTAAAAAATGATTAAGTACTGTTATTTAATGTAGGTTCGATTAACTGGGTGTTTTATTACGTTGTATTGTAAATAATGCTTCTGTTGGGCTACTAGTTATAGTCTTTGGTTCTGTCTAAATTCTTTTTTATTAATAAATGAATGAAAATATGTTTATTTGCTAACAAAGTTACAAAAGAGAAAATTTAACAGATAACTTTATTGAGCTGGAAGTGTAGCTAGATGATTATAGAAAAAGATTCAATAAATCCAGATATTAGGACACCTCAATTATCTGTGATTCTCCCTAAAAAAATTTGCTTAACTTAGGAGCATAAATCACTACACAAAAAGATATTGGACTGATTTTTCTTGGTTCACCTTTTAAAAACAGCAATCGCTGCTTCACATCTGACACGTTGCAGTTCCCAAAGTAATATGTCAATCTTAAAGTTAAAAATAAATAAATAATCCCCACAAATTTACACATCGCCACTTAGTCCCAAACTAAGCAAAGCTTGTACTATGGGTACTAGACAAAGGATAAACATACTTAATTTTTTTTTTTTGTAAATACATACTTATTATACATAGAAAACACTCAGACCAATGCAAACAATCATGTTCATGCACGCATAGATTTTCATTGAGCGGGAATCAAACCCGAGACCTCTGCGTAGCAGCCACGTAATATACCAACTGCGCCACAGAGCTCGTCTAGTTGAGAAATAAATGTTGTTTATGTAGTAGTAAGTTCGCGTAAGACCGGCCGGTAAACTCCCACAGAGTCGAAGGTCGATCACGACTCGTTGCGAAATCATTGCCGTGACGTTTGATACATCTTTCTATATTTGCGCATTATATTGAATATTAAACGAATGCGGTAATAAGATATGAATCTGCTGATTGAAGACAGCTTTGTGCTATGGGAATAGAATAACCTGCTTGTTGGTTGTATGACGATGGCGATCATAATTATTATGTAGGTACACTTCTTCTCACCCAGTCAATAAAAACGTTACAAAAACAGGTCCCTTCCAGTGACGTAGTATAACATGGCCCCCTAATAACACACTAGTTACATGGTGGAGTTTTTTCGCTAGATCTCCTTCTTAACTCTGTTCAATAGGAAGGGAATACTGCATAATTGGTCGTATAAAGACGATCGAAAGAGAAACATTGTGGGTTTTAATCGTCATGGCGTACGACCTTTTTTTCGAATCATAACAGCCCATTAATGTCCCACTGCAGGCACGGGCGTCCTCTAGTGACGGAGGGATACTTGGCCTACTAATACCACGCTGGCCAGACGGATTGGTATAGGGTTTAACTTAAGTTTTCCTACTTTTTATTACGTAAAGATGATATTCACGGATAGTCCCTTAGTCGGTTTTTACGACACCCATGGGATGAGATGGGGTGGTGACACACTGTATTCTTACTCCGTCACCACACGGAGAATGACATTTCAAAATCTTCTCAGTCTCTGCCTATAAAGAAAATAGTAATTCGCAATGTATTCTGTAAAATGCAGGCTAGGGGGGCAGGTGTCAAAGGCCGATGCAGCATGTGCCAGCGAGTTTAAAATTTTCCAACTTTATTTACAACTTGAGACAAATTTAACCTTGCATTAATTCAACACATAACGATTAACCCGCTTCTGATAAAAAATACTACAGGCACATGTCACTTTACAACCTATAACCAAATATGGCAATATGTACCAATACAGCTGCGTATTACTATAAATAAGTGGGTGCTAATTGGTACATCTATAAAATTTAAGAGGCACTTTATGTTAAGTACCAGCTGTAATCGCAATTGGTTTGCCTAGATGGCGTTGTAAGTAGTACCTATAGATGCTGTAAGAGAATAGATTACTGTGGACTTGTGCTGCCTTTTCGCAATTAATACAGAAGATAGAAATAGAAATAAACTATAGTGAGTCATCAGAAGACAGTTAAAATATTTTAAGTAAAGATAGCCTTTCTTCAGTCATCATCATAACAGCCCATTAATGTCCTACTGCAGGGACGGGCCTCCTCCCATGACGGAGGGATACTTGGCCTACTAATACTAAGCTGGCCAGACGGATTGGTATAGGGTTTAAATTCAAGTTTTCCTTCTTTTTATTTCGTAAAGATAATATTCACGGATAGTCCCTTAGTCGGTTTTTACGACACCCATGGGATGAGATGGGATGGTGACATATTGTATTCTTACTTCGTCACCACACGGAGGTGACCAAGTGAAACTTGTCTACTAACTTTTTTCATAGTTTTCTGTAGTCAGCTTCTGCGATACTGTTCTATCCAGGAAAGGGAGTTGTAACATAATATATTATTACTCCTTAACACAGAAAACATTTAAAAATAAAAAGCTTTTATTTAAGTACATTTATCTCTTTACTTAGACAACATCAGTGTAACAAGGTGCTTATTTAAAAGTAAATCTAACGCCATTCTCAAAATGATTGAGGAAAGAACGTGTAACCTTTTTAAAGATGGCGGAGATCAGTAAGCTGAACAAATAAGTATGGAGGCTGTGCGGTGATTGCTGAGCAGGACGCATGCGCAGTAGCTACAAGTATACCGTGCGCGGGTTGATTATAGACTTGTAAATGGAAAGCTTTTCCTTTGAATAATTTCTTTGTTTAATGTGCTTTTGTTGAATTTAGATAGAAAATATAAGCAGATACAAATCGACTAAATATTTGTTTTAAACTCCTCAATTTTTATTTAATTTGTTGTGGGTTCCCATAATGTTATTATATCGAATTCTATATTCATTATTAATTCATCTGGCTAGCCTGGTATTCAGTTGGCTAAGTTTTTCTCTATCTCAGGAGTAGGCCCATTCTCGAAAGCGGTTATGAACTTTTTAGAAATGTTATAATTTTACCCTACATTATTTTGTTGAACCACAATATTTTAATATTTCTTGATACATATTCCTGAGAATAATTTATCCAAAAAACTATAATTTCGTATAAACAGTGTTCGCATGCGTCGGTTAAATTATTTTTTACACGTATGTGCGGTTAGAACGACTACGTAGGATACTTGATACAGCTTGATGCTTAACTTTTTTATATTTTACTCTTGCGGTTAACAAAGGAAGTTTCATATTCTGCCCGTGAGTAGTGTTGTCCTGAGGTAAAAAATCCTGAGGTGTATCATACATCTCAGGATTTTTTTTTTAAGTTTAATATTTTTGTAATTATTGAAGAAAGTAAGGAGACTAGCCATAAATTTGCTTTCTTTTTAGATTTGTCGTGTGTCTTATATGCCATAGACAAAAAACGTGAGTGAAGCGCCGATTACACTAGACTACATGTAGTCAACTACATCATGTAGGAGACTACATGTAGTCTAGTGTAATCGGCGCTTTAAACTTGATTGAGCAGGGAGGGGTATACATGATATTGTTTATTGACATTGTTATTTTAGACTATATATTCCCTCTTTTCTCTCTACCTGAAACCAGTACAACATCTATCATTTATTTCTAGAATATGTCAAATTACCATCATAAATTCTTGACATATTATCTTTGTTAGCAGCACTAGCGTTTCTCCCATGCTTTTATCGTAGATACATTAAACAGGATTTGCGGTTTTAGATATGGATTACGGTTCTCATGTAGTTAATAAAACCTTTTTATTTTTACGCACAGTCACACGGGGTTTTTTCATTCTTGATTATTTTAATATCTTTCTGAGAATGTCTAAGTTACTCCCACTTACTGTATAGCATGGTACGTATACAGTTTCTTTGAAAATATTATAGTTTATTAGTTATACAGATCGGTATTAGTTTTATTGAATTTATAATAATAGTATTTGTTGGAAACCATGACTTGTGGTTTATAAGCCTTTTTAGTATAAATATGAAATTAATAATTACCGTGAGGTGACGGAGTAAGAATACAATGTCACCACCCCATCGCATCCCATTGGTGTCGTAAAAACCGGCTAAGGGACTATCCGTGAATATTATCTTAACGATATAAAAAGAAGGAAAACTTAAAAGTACACCCTATACCAATCCGTTTGGCCAGCGTGGTATTAGTAGGCCAAGTATCCCTCCGTCACAGGAGGAGGCCCGTCCCTGCAGTGGGACTTTAATGGGCTGTTATGATGATGGAATTGGTAGAAAAATGCGTAGTTTTATTGTATTACCTAGATTGTTTTTCACCTCACCCACTATTTCTTCTGGGCTTAATAATAAAACTTATTAATGTCAGTGCAGAGCTGTTTGAAAGAGCAACTAATAGTACTAATCAAAGGATATTTTCCCCCTCTTGCTCCTACTGAACAGCTAGATACAATTTAGCAAAATATATCGATAAATATTGCCCAGCAATACATCAATATCAAATCAAACATTTACAAGCCTTGCGTTTAGTTTTAACACAAGAACAATTTACATTTACTGCAGAACAACAAATCATGGAACGATACAATGATCAATCTCTCAATGATAAATGATAATTACTTGTGTAGTTCATAGTGCAAGGGTGTGCAGGCATGACTGCGTGAGGCAGCGCGTGCTATAGTCACGCATTCCCGCTCCTGACTTTAAGGCTGTCACATAATCTAAACTAATATAATAAAGAGGTAAAGTTTGTGTGTTTGAGACGTTGTAGGGGATAATCTCTGGATCTACTGAAACGATTTTAAAAATTCTTTCTGTGCTGAATAGTCCATTTATCGGGGAGTGTCATAGGCTATATAGTATCACGCTATGACTAATAGGACTGGAGCAGTAATGAAATAGTTTAAAACATGACGCGTTTTTTTCGCCGCCCTTCTTCTTCTTCTTTCGAGTCGTAAGGCTTACAATGCAGTACCATCGCAATTCAGCATTCGCCGCCCTACTAAGTGGGCACGGGTCTGCTAGTTAAATATAATCTCCTAGTTCAGATATAAATACTGTTACTGTTACTGTTAGGAAACTTGAGAGATGGTAAAATCTAAATGTTTTTTATTAATGGAGCGTTTTTTTTGGCTTTGCCCCTATTTCCTAGTTTCTTTAGGGAAATACCGTTGATTGATAAAGTTATGAGATGGCTAATAGATGGTTGAAACGAGGAGGATATTTTTCATTAGTCAGTAGAATAGGTATCAGTATAGCTACTTTACAAAACATGTAATCAGTGGATAAAGGCTATTTTTATATTTCATTTTATAATATAATGGTAAAAAAATGCGTTCATAAACGTTAATGTAAATTAAACGTATACTATAATAAGTTCATAGTTTTTCATTCACCATTACATTAACTGTTACAATATATTACAAATAACACTCTGTTATGTAATGTTAGTTTTTCTGACTTATCACCATTTTGTGGTCGATGAGAAAAAACAAATTAGACCGCAAAATGAAAGTGTTTGCTTTTTGTGGTCAGTTTATATACATAGGGAACTACTAACATTACCATTTGTATCAGTTAAGGCATGGTACATTGAGGCAGAAGCGATGGAACACAGCAGGGCCTTGCAGTTACAGTGAATCATTCCCTTAATGCCAAAGTGGTCAATTCTGTCGAGCACGCGGTCGTGGGCTCGTATTCCACGACCTCTGTGGCGTAGTGGTTATATAACATGACTGCTACGCAGAGGTCTCGGGTTTGATTGCCGCTCAATGCAAATCTTTGTGTGCATGAACATGATGACAGTGACGGCCGTATTGCTTCTGATTCGCTGCCAGTACTAGTTGTGTGGATTTATTAACTAAAAATACAGCATGGCGAAAATCACTAAGGCTTACAGAAACCTAAGTGACTTTCACCATTCAAATTCATCAGAATCCGCAACATATTTAAGTCGCTCTTCTTTGTAGTGTTATGTAAAAGGGTTTCTATAAAGCAATAGTAACAATAAGTAAACTCGTAATGAAATGCATGAAACCTCATTACACTCATTTCAACGTGACTTACGTACAACGTGACAAACGAAGGTACTATTATATACACTTATATTAGTTAATATGTAATCACGATCGTGTACTGTAATATACAACAATGGTTTAAATATAATGTACGGTCAGGGAAATTAATTGTTTACCAGGTTGTCTACCTACGTAATTTAGTAGTATTATATGCCTACCGAAATAATCATAACGAATTTGAAAGATATTACACCTCAAAATAGACATAAGATGATAACCTAACCGATTTCAAAATCATGCAAACTGCTAAACAATTAATTTCTTTGAGTGTACTATAACAGCTAACCTTCAATACCTGATGCCATAGTAAAAATATTAAGTAATTATGAACAGAAACTTCCGTGTGGTGACGGAGTAAGAATACAATATGTCACCGCCCCATCTCATCCCATGGGTGTCGTAAAAACCGACTAAGGGACTATCCGTGAATATTATCTTTACGAAATAAACAGAAGGAAAACTTGAAATTTAACCCTTACCAATCCGTCTGGCCAGCGTGGTATTAGTAGGCAAAGTATCGCTCCGTCACAGGAGGAGGCCCGTCTCTGCAGTAAGCCATAATGGGCTGTTATGATTATGAACAGAAATACTACTTTTACACTACGAAACAAAACAATAGTATCAGAAGTCAAAATACAAAACAAAAAACAACTTTGAATCCCCGGTTCTCTTGCGTTACTTGTCTGTTCCACAAATGGATGCTTTGAATCCGGGACAGATGTTTGTAAAAGTCTTGACGACACGTTACTTAATCCTACTTCATCCATCCACCCAGCCTGTGGACGTCCACTGCTGGACATAGGCCTCCTCCAAACGTTTTCATCCTGCGCGGTCCTGTGCCTCCCTCATCCATCGGCTTCCCGCCGTCCTAACCAGGTCGTCGGTCCACCGGGTGAGGGGTCCTAAATCCTACTTGACTATCCTGGCTCCTCAATTGCCTGGTAATATTTATAAAAGTCAGCACGACACATGTAATGATACCTTAGAGCGGGAGTTGTCTAAACAAAAACAAAAGCATGTTTTTATTTTTTTGTTATCAACAAAATATAACAACTCAAAATATACAACTATTTAATAATGAACCTTAAATACACTTGAAATTACCGTCATTATCCCCTAACTAGTAGTAGCGAGTAACAATTGTATACCTTAAAGTTACCATTTCTTATCCTGGTGACATTTTTTGTTTCTGGTCACGGTTTTGGGTCCTCAGGACGAATGATATTATCTAATGGACATTCCTTCGTCTCAGATGACTCCTTTATTTATAAAAGGCTCGCCGATAATCTGTATTTTTTAAGTAGCACGAAGAGTTTTAAGCTTTGGGGTAGTAGGATGTAATTGGATATGGTTTCGGGATATAAAACTTGTTTATCGAAACAAATAGAAAAAATATGAATATAATTTGAAGCTGGCATCAAGGTTCATACCTGCTAGAGTAAACATCTAAGTCACACCGAGGGTGTTTTCTTAGAGGACGCAGATTCTAACCTTCAATTGTTTTTATATTTATTTCGATAAATATTAGCAAAATCCGAAGCAACCTGAGAAATGTTTATTATGTTATGTCAGAAGAATCTTTGGTTAAATTTTGGTTTAAGATTCAGTCATGCACGTAGAGAATTAGGTCTACGATACCAATCCTACTAGATTGGTTAGCTTAGATATTTGTGGAAACTCTTATTTTACGTAGAGATATTAAGATTATGAAGAAAACTTGAAGTTACACCCTATACCAATCCGTTTGGCCAGCGTGGTATTAGTAGGCCAAGTAGCCCTCCGTCACGGGAGGTGTCCCGTCCCTGCAGTGGGCTGTTATGATGATAATGATTAAGATTATGTTTTAAAAGGATTAAGGTGACATTATGTTTTCTTACTCCGCTACCACCGTACTTGTAATATTGTTTGACTAATTTAAATTATTTTTTTGTTACAGGTAAAGATCCTAAGTATGCGTATTACTAAGCTTTAGAATATTGGAAATACCGAAGAGGATAATATCAAATCGATGAGTATATCATTTGCTTCTGAACTTTTATCGAGGCAGACTCTTAATAATTTTCCTTAATTTTTATGACTACTCTAGGTAGACTAAAATCTTGTACGAAAAACTTTACAGACTACCAAGCTGTTATTAGTTGTTAAAGTTGTAAAAGGATTGGCTAAGGTTGTAATGGAGTATAAATGTATAATACTGCTCTACCCTATCATTTATACCTAAAATAAGTATTATATCTGTAAAAAATAGAATTATGCACAAAAATAGAACTAGCCTTTTATGAATAGAAGAAACTTTAAAATGCGACTTAGAAGATTTATACATTTGTATAGTCTCAATGTTACCTCGTTAAAGGATAATTACACGTCAGAACTTATCTGACACTAAAAGACAAAACAGGTTTCTATACATAGATACCGAAGGAATTTTAACTCGAATCCCGAAATATCGGACATCCCTTAACCTGTCGAATACTTTACAAAAGTTTATCGTAAAAATGTAGGCGGTGAGAAATGCACTTAAGGCTGACACCACATTGGGCGTGTCGGCGTTCCTCGAGCGAGTTAGCGACGGGCTTACACGGGTGACTAAAGCCGCACGATTTTTGCCGCGCGGCGTAAATCGACCATCTAAATGGCAATTTGGCTAGACCGCAAGGGAGAATTTGCAAGGTGACTTAGTAAGGCGATTTGTCAAGCGACTAGCCGCACGGCGAAAATCGACCCGTGTAAATCCCCTTTTACCCAGCTGCGAGCGCGGTGCTTTAGCGTCGCGATTTTACCCCTTTTTTTGCTGCTTAGGCTTGCATTTGTTTCGTTCAGTCACAACATGATATCTAGAAAGACTTGACTGAAGGGGGTTAAGCGCCAGCGCTTGCGGCTTCGACGCAGCGCGTGAGCGTCGCTCACACGCCCAAAGAACGGCAACGCCATGTGTGGGAGAGGCCTTATAAATGATTTTTATTTTATTTTTGTTATTTAAATGTGATGGTGAGTTCGCTATGGTGATGATCCCCATATATCTTACGTCACAGGTGCATCCTTTTAAAATTGAACCATGTAATTATGAAATCCGTCTCTTTGTCGGGGAGCCGCTGGGCCATTTATTATTTTCTTTTATATTCTAAAATGGTAATGGAGCATTATTTTTGGTACTTTGGTAATCATGAATTTGTGATGGATTATAACTATATCTCTCTATAGCCTCTTAAAATTTTGTTTTTGTTTTAATCACAGGTTTTAATGGAAAGTATAATTCTTAATTCGTTTAATTGTATTTTATAAAATGTGATGCATTTAATCTCGATGACGAAGTATACGGCTGGCCTGTACAACTTTGCGCGTTGGAATCTCAGGCAGTACAATTGCTTGCGCCTTCCATAGATTATATGACTGAAAAGACCGCGCAACATATATCATAACTAAAAAATAAATAATACTAATATTTAACGACAGCTACACCGTTTTATGTACTAAAATAACTGTTAAGCTCTTAGTCTATTATTTTTAGTACATAAGTATGACCTAACCATATTAATATTTATAAGCTATCATCGTCTTTTACTCTCAATAACACAAACTGTCGTTCAGAAGACATGACCAATGATCTAGTTTCGAACAACCATTACTCATTTACGAACACAAGCGAATGAAATATAAATAAGACAATTTTCCCCGCAGTAAAATAGCAAGATCGCATCAGAAACCGTAATTAATTGTAGCGTCGAGAGCTCGAACGCTCATATTTCTTATTTCTCACTACATTCCGATTAATGCGTTATTATAACCAACAACCCTTGTTTACCGACAACCCGTTTACGTCTTGTTTGAAGCGAAACAAACTTTAAATTATCATTTAAAAACTAACACAAGAAATATACCCACAGTTTGCTTTATGTTTCGATCGAAAGCAAATACAACTTTGTACTCCAAGCTATTTAAATGTGTTCCCAAAAAGTAAACCCGTTTACGTCTTGTTTGAAGCGAAACAAACTTTAAATTATCATTTAAAAACTAACACAAGAAATATACCCACAGTTTGCTTTATGTTTCGATCGAAAGCAAATACAACTTTGTACTCCAAGCTATTTAAATGTGTTCCCAAAAAGTAAATAACATCCCGAAACGTGGTACATTCCCTCTTTTTTGGGTGTCCATTCGTATCTTGATTGATGGCCTGGGCCCATCTCGGGGGCCAGCCTTTAATGGACTTCTGACAGTGATTTAATAAAAACCCTTCATTATAGCATCAAAGTCGGTGAGGTCAGGCCATGCACGCAATGTAAAGTAATTATTTGAAACTGAGATCACTTTTGAATGTAGCAATTAATGTTATAACTTTTTATCTTCGAAATTAGCTTTCTCTTGTAATCACATAGTTAGTTTTTGTAATTGATTAATTGGTTTGTGTGTACCGCTTGTTTGTACAGTTGTGGGCCAAACCGCAAATTTGTAATGCAAACCTTCTAAATATATTGTTGTTAAAGTTTAGATGTGTTGCATATTGATGTAATATGCCTTATAAAGATATCAAAACCGCAGCTTACGTAAGAATCGTACAATAATGATTTCTGTTAGTTATTTTTATTTGGGTTAATATCTTAACCATCAGCATTTTTAATGGTATTGCAAAGAAAATGTAGGAGTTCTTTATGGTAGTTAGTAGTATTTTTATTAACGTAGGTAACTATTTAGGTGCAGCTTACTAACTCGACTTTTACGGGCAAGTGTGCCGGGATTACAATAGACTAGCTGCCCCGAGCCCACTTCGTTGGGCGGCGAAAAAAACGCGTCCCCTTTTTAAACATATTTCATTTCTGCTCCACTCCTATTAGTCATAGCGTGATACTATATAGCCTATGACACTCCCCGATAAATGGACTATTCAACACAGAAAGATTTTTTAAATTCGGCTCAGTAGATTCAGAGAATACCCCCTACAACGTCACAAACACACTAACTTTACCTCTATATAATATTAGTATTAGATTAAATTAGATTAGTACACCGACTAAAACCAGCAATGCTTGTAACGTATGTATCTCAATTTTAAGGTTTGAAAGGGCGCTGCATTACTCGTCAAATCAAATAGATAAAATCAGATTATTCTTAAACAAACAAAGCAACTTATTCATATTATCGTAATAACAATACTGGTGTGCAACCTGACATCTCGGTTAGTTCATGACCCTAAAATATTGCTCGAATTCCTCTCCTGGCATTTACAAGTCAACGCAATTTTAAATACTTTGAACCCGGATATTGTAACGTTGGTACCGATGTCCTTGGTACATACCTGTGAATGGTTAACATTATCCTTACATTTTTCTTATTTTTTAAGCGCATTACGATGTGTAAAGAAGTATTAAAAAGGATCAATTTCTCGTTATAAATGTCATATTTGTGCAATAAGTATTAGAATATTATACAGAGGTATTAGTACTAATCGAACCCAACTCATCGAAAAAAAATAATTCAGCACCCATTAATTACGATAAATTTTAAACTCACAAAAATCGTAAATTACCTGCCGCAGTGAGCTTAACGAACCTTTCCGACACGTTTCTCGATAAAGCTAAATAAGTCTTCAAAAGTTTTCGATACGAGTCAATGCGGCATTCTCAGCATTTATCGCAAAAACAAGATTGACTTAATCCTTTTACGAGGACCACCTCGTGGTGGCAGTAAAACACGCCGCCGCCCCTGGGGTCAATGCACAATTAGATGCCTCAAAAGCCTGACAAGGGCAATCACTCAACAACTCAAATGAAATATTTGACAGTTAAAATAAATGTTAATGAGAACATTCGGCTTGTTGATAAATAACTTTGCCAAAAAAGTGCAGAAAAAGACTAGTGTGGGTTGTTGATTGAACATTTCTGTTGCGCTTACGCACTCAGCCTACCTAATTAATGCATAGCACTCTATATTTGTACTAAGCAAAGCAAATAAAAATTATGTTCATGCATAAATATTATAATTAGTATAATTGTTCTGCAAAGCAGTTTATTAAAAGTTGCTATCAAAAAGATTGTCATTAGAAAAAGATAAGTCTTTTAAAAATTCTAAAAGTATCAATAATAAATGTCGTTATAATTACTTTTCCAAGTCACGTAGAGGTAGCACCTTGCCTTCCAAGTGGCACGTTGTCAAAATTTAAACATCACAATAAGTACAAAACTCAGAACAATTTACTACAGAGTTATTCCTCGTAAGGTATCATTTAGTAATTCCGCAAGGGAGACCGCAAAGAAAGGGACACGTGCTCAACGATGCGCCCGTAAAACCTTTTTTTTTTATCCCTTGAGGTTTGATGAATAAAAAATTCGGTAGGGCAGTTAATAATCATTCTTTTTCTTGTTTTCGCTACCGAAATAATGGGTTTCTTCGCACTTCGAATTGACTCCCAATTTGAATTCGTCTTTCGATGAGTTTTTGCATATTTTGTTTTGTAAAACTGTTCTTGGAAGATCGTGGTTAATTAGACGGCCACGTTATGGTAATATTTGTGTTTAAGCTAGTGTAGAGATCAAATAACGATGTGCTTTGACTTGCTTTCATGTGCATCGTGACGTTTATATGCATGCTATGCTATCTCCATGTCTGTGGAAAAGCAAATTGATTCTAAACGACAACTTTGCTTTTGATGTTATATTCGTTCTATTGCCGCTTTGTAGTGTTATAAATAGAAATAATATCTATAGAAATAGGGATTGGATCTTGTGTACAAGTAAAATTGTAGTACTGTAGTACTAAGTCCGGTTGTATTAAGGGTCATTTGTGCACAGTTTAGTAAATATTGAATCCTAAATTGTCGTGATAAATTGTTGGTTTAAAACTCGTTTATGTTCCGTCAAATAAAACATTAGTTAGCATAGTCCTTTGACAAATACAAAAGGTTTGTTGAATTAACAATGTTTTTAGTTTTAAATAATTATTTGTATATAATAACTTTATGTTTGTTGAAACAGCTCGACCTGTGAGATGTTTAATATAATTTTGACAATAACTTAATTACCCTTCTACTAGGTTCCTTAAGTAACATTACTTAAGGAATGATTAAAAGTTACCGCTTAAGTATTTCCTTAAGTACATTTATCGGGGACACCCACGTTACCGTACGACAGGTTAAAAGACGCAACCTATTACCCATGGAGACTGCTATGTGACCTCAACAGCCTAATTGGTAACCGTCGAGTACCGGTAAGCTAAGCTTGTACGAATCTAATTTGCGTTTCCTTTTTAAGTTCAGTTAACTTATTTTCTATTTGGGATCTTTTGGTATCTGGGTTTGGTATTACATATGTTTCCCAGTTGCTAAATGCAGTTGTTGATGTATAATATTTTGTGTGGTGTTGGAAGTATGAAAGCTTTCTACCTCATTCCTAGGTGTCGTATTGGCTGATAAAGAAAAGTTCGACGACAACCATCCTCGTAAACATGAGAAGGAAAGCATCACGTAATCCCTATACCAAACCGTGATCAAGAATACTAGTAGATAGTTCAAGTTTTACATTACATTGGGCTGTTACAATGAATACTGCTTGTCTTAAAATATTCTTATATTTCAATCGGTCCACCTAGGGCCGACCCATTATATAATTTCTACTGTTTCCCTTTTTTTTTAATTTTCTAAACCCTAGTAAAGAAAATAACATAATAGGCATGATACACGGCTAATTTTTGTTTACAATGAATAGGGAATCCCTTAAATATGACAAATAACAAAAAACTAAACGTCCATAATGTAACAAAGATGGCCGAACAGGAAGGCATTATTCCATATCATGATAAAACAAAATATAAACTAATTAAATTCATCTAACAATAGTCGATTCAAATTTTTTGCCGACCATCATTAACGCCCATATCGATTCTACAGTCTATACAATTGTCTTACAGATTATCAAGACTAATTTAGTCTGTGTTATTGTCAAAGTTCGTTGTCACAGAGTAATAATATTCAGTTAATTTTTTGTACATGTTTTGTTCACCTTTGTGTACGTATTGTGAACCGTAGTTATTTGAGGTCATCTGCCTCTGTTTGACAATAGAGGGGTATATTAAGGTTACTACCTGTTTTTTAAATAATTAGCTTTTAGTTATTGTGTAAAATATTCCGTGTTTTGTTTTAAATATTATGCATTTTAAGTTAATGGCAAAGACGCAGCAATTTAGTTTCTGTTGATCCGTGATCACTATCTTACTTAAAATCAGCTACCATGAAATTCCAGTATGTTTGACTTTCTTACATTTGTGTGCTTAATTATTTGTTTTTTAGCCCACACTCCTAAATTATTAACTTACAAAATGTATGTTCTTATATTCGTATAAAACAAAGTCGCTGTCTGTCCGTTCCTATTAAGGCTTTTCATTCATCCCAGCCAATTGACGTCCACTGCTGGACACAGGCCTCCTCCAAATATTGCCACCTTGTGCGGTCCTGCGCCTCCCTCTCTTATTTAAGCTTTAATCTTTGAAATTACGCAACGGATTTTGAAGCGGTTACTTTAAATAGATAGAGTGATTCAAAATAAAAATTTATATGTATAATACATGCATAATATTGTAAAGTTTATGCATTGCACCCTTGCCAAGCCGGGGCAGGTCGCTAGTGTCTAATAATTATGAAAATCAAAGCAATCGTAACAAAACACCCACATCTGACATTTGTGATGGTAACACCTATATAATTCCCATAATTATATCGCGGCCTTTGTACCAAAGACAATAGGAGTAAAGTTTTTAATCAATCACGTGACGCAAGGGTCGTCGCCATGTTTGTTAGTTTTGGCGGGTCAACGTTGCGTCAACTATAATTATGAGCTTAATAACGTGGTGTTGACTTGCTTTAATGTTGTTAATGAGGGGCTTATTAACAACGTTTATTTCTTAATAAGTACTGTTACAAAATTTAAAATAACTCCCGAAATTACTAAGGACATACTTCTGTCAGAGATATATAAAATGGAGTAGCTACAAACTTAATGCTTGCTCAGTTGAAAGTAGGAAGGACAAGTTTTACAAAAAATATTACCTTTAACGGCTGGGTATGGGGATATTAAAATAAATTAACCAAGAGACATTCCCTGCTGGATGTATGCGTCTCCCAAATAGCTTATTTTCTGATGTTTCGTTCTTCTACTATTCAACAGCCTCTTATAATCTTTCGAGAGAGACGGCTAATTCTGGTTCTAAAGATTATATTAGATTAAAATACAAACCAGATCATTTGCACATTTTTTTTTAACCGGCCTTATGATTTCCTTAAATAAATTACATAATATATAATATTGCATAATAATTATTGAGGAATATGATATACTAATTAAACAGCGGTCGGTCCGGTTCTTGAAGCTTGTGTTACGTGTCGTGATTCACGATATAAAAGCTCCTTAATAAGAATATTGTAAGTGTTTATATGAAGAGGCACTGTTTTTATATTGCTTTAAGGTGGCAAATTATATTAAGAACTAGCTTTTGCCCGCGGCTTCGCTCGCGTTAAATTCGGGGTAGCACTGTTCCCCTTTCTTAGACACAGAAGAAAAAAAAAAGAAAGTAGCCTATGTTACTCTCCATCCCTTCAACTATTTCCACTTAAAAAATCAAGTCAATTCGTCGCTCTGTTTTGCCGTGAATAAAAGACAAACAGACTTACACTTTTCCATTTATAATATTAGTATGGATTAGTAACCGTCGCTAGAATATTAGCAATGCTATAGCATAGCCGCTGCCTACCCTAGACAGAAGCTGTTAAGTTTTAAAGCTCTTAACCTAAACACAATAATATTTTCAGACTAACTGTTTGGACTAACGAGGTACAGTGATTGTCCCGACCTACATGGCTTCTTACTGAAGAGCCTACCACCGGGTAATTTGTAAATTATACAACTACTTATTTATTCATTAGACAACATTTAGGAATTCTTGTGCGTGGGAACCCGTTAAGAGAGCCTTAACACGTGGTCAAGGTGTATAGCCTAACCACAAAAACCAACCATGTTCCTTGCATCTTACTGAAATGAGCTTTTGGACCCAAAAATCTTAGAATTGAGCTGTTTTAACCCCGCTGTTATCTATACTAATATTATAAAGAGGTAAAGTTTGTGTGCTTGTGACGTTGTAGGGGGTAATCTCTGGATCTACTGAACCGATTTTAAAAATTCTTTCTGTGTTGAATAGTCCATTTATCGGGGAGTGAAATATGTTTAAAAAAGGGACGCGTTTTTTTCGCCGCTCAACGAAGTGGGCACGGGTCAGCTAGTCTTCTATAAAATCTACAAAGCATCAATCAGTCATCCGCGCTTGTGTGCTTTCCTGTGCGCTTTGACATTTTAGTTACGTCACACACAATGCCAACAAATAATAAAAACGTGTAACGCGCTCCATAAACGGAATGGGTGTTGCTAAATAACAGGGTTGCCAGTTATTTATGAATATAATTGAATTTTTTTATTTATGTTTTGAACATGCAGAAAAAATATTGATAAATGGCAACATCAGGACTAACTCTACTTACTTTAAAAAAAACTACTATTTTAGTATTCTTAATCTTAATTATTTTATATTGTCTTAATCTGTGATTTTTGTCACGGTTTTGTCAAAGCGTTATACTTTTCTACTTGCAGTGACATAAGACCGCTCTTTAGTTTCTAACAAGAGTTTTAACACCTTCAATGACCACTTTGACAATTATATACTTACAGTATATATTCGGCCTCTCTCTCGCAACTTTGAACTCATTGTAACGTAACATACGACATTAGTATTCTCTATCAAAATGACAGGGACGATCGACGGACAGATAAACAACCAACTACACATGCAATAGAACCATTTTGATAACATCTACATCACGGGCCTTTTGAATCAAAGTACTTTAAACTCTATTACTTAACACTAAAGTTTAATTTTGTAATAGCATGTCAAAGGTAAACTTTTTAAAATATCGTGTGTGGTGCGTTTACAGAGTGTGTTGTAATTAAAAAAAACTGGCGAGCAATTACATGAGTGTCGAAAGCCGGCTACGTGAACGATGAACTACGTGTGTTGTCTATGGTATGTCCGAATTTTTGTGAGGGCAACGACATTGAAGCGTTTATGCTGTAAGTTGTGACATTTGTTTTGATTTATGTACTTGATTATAGCAATTTGATCCTGTAGCTCAGATTTGGATTCAAATAATGTTGTAAAAAAAATCTTTACATTATTTTAATAAACAGAGGGATGATGAAATACAAAACAAACTTTTAAACTTTGGTAATATGTTTTAGTAAAGGGTATTCTCCTGGTGGTTACAACGGCCATGAATCCCCGGCAACGTAGCAAAAATACTTAGCCATTACACTATTGAAATAACTTAAACATATCAAGATTTCATGGTCTTACTACCCTAGGTCCGTCTCTAAAGAGGAACATTTGCAAGGTTATTGTGTCGAAGTGGATCATTAATAATGATATAAAGACAGAAACAAAGAGGTCAGCAACTAGCATTTCGTATAGCACATCACTACGAATCTCCTCGCAAGTATGTATGTTAGTTTAGAAATCAAGATGACAGTACATATAAGTCAAGTTCAAACAGTGTCGTCGGATGACTGCATTCTTTCACGTTGTAAACAGCAAAGAATGCATGTTGAATGCAATTCGCGTACAACACAATTGAACTAGAGTTCATTGGCCTCAAGAGTTATAACGATTGAAGCCCCTTTTTGAACAGGTGTTAGATATCTTTAGCAAGAGGTAGCATAGGTGCGGTACCATCACCATCGTTGTGCCCTCGTAATCCAGCTCCGAGCCGATATTTCCGGACCGTTACGACTTGGGGAGCTACAAGAAACGAGCGTACTCCCTTTTTAAAGGTCGGCAACGCATCTGTGATTCCTCTGGTGTTGCGGTTGTCCATGGGCAGCGGTGATCACTGACCATCAGGTGACCTGCTGGCTTGTTTGACTCGCATTATATATAAAAAAGCTCCTAGTAGTAGTGTGGAAATGTTGCTGTGTTTAGGTGGAAAAGTACAGCAGCTAATGAAATTACAGGGCTGTAAGACTTGACCCATCTAATCCCATGGGTGTCGTAAAAACCGACTAAGGGACTATCCGTGAATATTAACTTTACGAAATAAAAAGAAGGAAAACTTAAAATTAAACCCTATACCAATCCGGCTGGCCAGCGTGGTATTAGTAGGCCAAGTATCCCTCCGTCACTGGAGGAGGCCCGTCCCTGCAGTGGGACATTAATGGGCTGTCATGAAGACTTGACAGCTTATACCTATGGTAGGCAGCGACTTAGCATTGCTGACGTCCATTAAAACTTACCATCAAGTGGACTACGTGTTCGTCTGGCACCTTAAAGCAGTAAAAAAAGAGATTTATCCCTCCTTTTAATATAAAATACCTGCTCTACTTTTAAACATTAAAATTACTGTATTAAAATTAAAAGATCGCAATTTTATAACATTTTTCACCGACTTAACCTTAAAATGTCATTAAAATGTCCATAAACCCGATGTTTTCGTTATAAACTAAAGAGTAACTACAATCTTGTATTCTTCAGGTTTACCACACACGTAAAAGATTGCCTTAAAAGCAATCATTTAAAAATGCACGTAATCAAAAAAGAGATAAGGTTTAAATTTGTTTATTGATCCGATTAACTGCACTTACCCAAGGATTCCCGAAATCGTTCCGTAACAGTATAATGCCACACATTCGGACAACCATCAGAATTCTTAGTAACAACTGAAATGATACGTGCTGATGGCTTTTAATAAGGTGTGATGTGAATCCGATTACTTCAATTACAAAGAGAAAATATGTCGACCGTGAGGCAATAATTTACGCTGTACGTAAGCATTTTCGTGTACCTATGTACTCACTTATTCCCTGGTCAGTTTCGAAAATGCTCTCTTTTATCCTTTCTCTCAAACTGTATTACATTGCCGACTCTCACAAACTTTATTACAGTTTGGCAAATAAAAAAAATGTTTTTTTTTTTTATGGCGATTCTAAGATTACGCCAATGACCAGTTAAAACAGTACTTTTAGTAGACGAGCAAGGTAATCAAAATTTGTTGTTCTGTGCTGTACTGAAAAGGTAGATATAAAAAAAATGTTAATTATTGTTAAGTTCTTTTAAAGAAATTAACGTTTAAAAAAAAAAAACAAGCTAATACGAGTACAAGGTCTTGTTTTAACAAATGATACATTCAACCTTTGAAGCATAGACAAAGATGAAGTAACTCATAGGTTTTATAGAGAGAAATTTACCCGCGTTTATTGCTTGAAATGAAATACCATCCAATCTTCCTGCAATGTTGCCGTTGGTCCTTATATCGAAACCGTTAAAACTGTTATTCTTTTAACCAAACAAAATAATTAATCATAGAGGCCATAGTTACCTTAGAATTCTTGCCTGATGTCACTGATTGATCGAAATTTTACCAACTATCAAAGCTGTCAATCCTATGGGTCTACTCGCAAAAAATATTATAAAAAAAAAGTTGTATATATGAGTAGTTGAAACCTGGAACTAGTTTGTACTTAATGTATTGATCCTATGAATTTATTTTGATGTTCTCCATGTGATAAAGGAATAAGAAAACATTGTATAGCCCATCTCTTCTATCGGCCGACTAAAGAAAATTCTCTAAGAAGTTTTTCTTCTTTATTTCTCGCGATAATATCTACAATACTATTCTCACAGTCAGCCTTTGTCGCTTAGTGTCTATTAGATCAGATTTTTTAAGTGTTTGTCTATGGAAATTTCCATAGAGTACACAACATAATACCTTCTGACAGATTATAATACACACAAAGTACGACCCATACACCAAGCACGCAAACTTTGCCACAAACAAAAAATTCGTCGGCGAGTGTTTCAGTTAATAATTATAACACCTCTGAGCACCGGACCAGTTACATTTGACAGTGCCGTTACATTTTAAATAAATGTATGAACATAGTGATGTATAAATTGTTTTAATATTATTGTAAATGCTGTTTCGAATAGACTTGACGTTTTAAAAGATGGTACAACTGTATATTTTGAATTATCTAGACTGAACGTCGCCTCGAGCTACTATTGTGGGTGGTAAAAACCTTTTTGAGTTTGCCTTTTTTATGATAATGGATTTTGTAGAGGAATGTAAAGCCTTGCTTTGCTAGCGCCGGAACCTATTGATGTATACAGTACTAGTATTGCAGGTATCTAAGAAGAAAAGAGAGTGCTTATAGAGTAAGTGTAATAATCTAGTCATCGTCAAATTAATGTTACAAGGCGTCATATTGCATTACTGGATATGGCAAAAGAATACAATACCTACCAGTGAAATCAGTTTATTCATCTTCAATTCCTTCGTTCTTCCTTGGATCTCCTCCAATGATGAAGAGAAACATGAACTGCTGCCCCTCACAGTAATTTCTGATTTATTCTTTTATTAACAAAACAAGGTAGGGTTAAGATTGCGAGGTAAATGATCCTTGATTCTATGTGTGTAGCACTTGACTACTTAATAAGACTACTAATAGACCACTGCATTTGATACTTATCCTGTAATTGGTTGCATATCATCATGTAGGCGTTACTGGCTAGACTGTTTAATGCCATAGTTTTACTAGTTCCTTGCCTTCACAGGCAATATGCAATAAAAAAAGTACTTACAAAATATTTCAAAACATAATACATAACATACTCGCAGAACAACAAGAGATATAATCTTAAAACATACACATCGATAAATCGATTGACAAAACATCGTTTGCAATAATGATCGATGCGTACAATCCGAACAACAATTCGTTACATATGAAACATCGGTGAATGTTTTTTTACAATCGCAACACTAATTAAAACTGATGGATGCATGAGAGCGTGTTGAATGTCACAGAGAAAACTGTATAATTATATAACATGCATTTATTTTTCTCTTTTTTAAATCAATGCAGTGTAGGAATTGCAATGCATTTAAGAATTATGGCTTCGTAGAGCGCGGCATAAAAAAGTAAATTATGACCCCTGCCAATAGTATTGAACATGAGTTATGTCAATTGCTATCTGTGCTGTACCAGACTGTGATTATAAATATATAATTCAAACTTCAAATCAGTTAATAGGCAGTTCAAATTGACGTGCATTTCTATTATTCAATTACCACACCTCCAGGACCAGATTGGAAATCGACAGACATTTTTAGTCCATACGGATCCACCCAGCTAATTAAATATAATTCTATAAGCTTATTGAATAATTAGTCAGAATATCCTGATACATATTACCAGATTAGTTGATACTGGTTTACTATTCTACTTATATGAACAAGATCTACTGCTCTATTCCCGCTGCAAACAAGCACACGTGATTGCATCTGTACGCGGGCGAACAACCTGATATCAGTGTTATGACAAATCGATGCGTCCATACATCGACCCGACGGACATTAATCGACTACACTTTTAGTCGAATTATCATCTGTCTAGGCACGAACGATTACGTAACGAATAATCGATAATATTATTCGATTACAATCACACATTAGGACACCATGCTGGTTTGGAACACCTTACATTTATTATAATATTTATATGAAATGTTACAATGAAAAAAATGGCGAGCGAAAACAAAATTTTATTAATAGTCGATGATTTTGTGGCGAGTCATAGGTCAGGGCATGTCAATCTGTTGAGTTGTATCCTTGAGGTTGTTTGACTGTAATTTGGTTACATATAATTACGATTATGAAATTGGGACGTTCCGTGTCAGAGGTCAAGTTTATCTTGAACACATTGCACGGGAATAAAGACATTAGAATTTGTTAACTGCTATCATTTATATGTGGTAATAGAATGAGAATATATATCATATCTTACTCAGCTTCTTAACCAAGCAACTGAATATACCTTGTTTTTAGTAAGACTAGAGGTAGATTCGATATTGAACTTTTAGTAGAAAGAAACTTATCAGACCTGCATTGTTGTATTTAAATAGGAGTATAGGCGTTATTATATACAATATGTCACCACCCCATCTCATCCCATGGGTGTCGTAAAAACCGACTAAGCGACTATCCCTGAATATTATCTTTACGAAATAAAAAGATGGAAAACTTGAAATTAAACCCTATACCAATCCGTCTGGCCAGCGTGGTATTAGTAGGCCAAATATCCCTCTGTCACGGAAGGAGGCCCGTCCCTGCAGTGAGACATTAATGGGCTGTTATGATAGTGAGAATACATATCATATCTTATTCATATACATACCTTATGTCAGCTTCTTAACTAAGCAACCGAATATACCTTGTCTTTAGCAAGACTAGAGGTAGATTCATTATTGAGCTTTTAATAGAAAGAAACTTATTAGACGTGCATTGTAGTATTTAAATAGGACTAAAGGCGTTATTTCCACAATAAAAATAAGAAACTCCTATAGGTTAAAATTGCAGAAGTTTTGTTGTAACATAAGTAGTGATAATCGTTATGGTATTCAGTAGTAATAATTTCTGTCCTACGTTTTTGTCGGTAAGTATGTTAATAGGCTTGTAACACTAAAACCTATTTCCTTGTTTAAGTTTTACAACATTGTCGTTACATAACACTCTATAGTTTCGTAGATACTGTTAACACTACGAAACTATAGAGAATCGTTTTTCATTTGAATATTAAATAATACCATATTTAGAATAAAACGCCATTTAAGCCCATCACAGTTATAGTGATAGTATAGATAGATAGTATTAAATTATGGGCTACAAATTAAAGCTAGCTAATAACTAAATATTGTATAGGATTTGATAAATCAAAAGAAACATAATCATGTTGTAACTTCTTTATAAATAAATAAATAATAATCATTACATTAGTTTTACTTATTTATTATTCGGAAACTATATTCCAATAATGTTCTAAAAATCAGTCTAAAAATTCCAAGACTAAATATCTTCTTTTAAGCCTAAAGTCTCAATGCAATCTCGACCAGATAGCTTCGTAGTTATTTATTATTGCATAAAAGGAAAAAATATTGAATAGAATAGAAGAAAATTTAACATAGCTTTATAGAGTTCCATAATTCATTCTAGATCTAAAACAAAAACGATAACATTTACAAACAATAACTTATTAAAACACCATTTTCATATTATAATTTCACTTTTACAATTAATAACAAGAAAAACAATCAATTGTGTGAATTGTGTGAAAAAAATAATTCTCTATCATTTCACAATGAGTTGGTTAACACGATAGCATCTATATATTTTCTTTGCTATCGCTCCCAAGCGATATAAGACCTCTTTGTAATAGTAAGATAATTATTTTAATACGCTTAAGAACATGGCAATACACTTTCACTTTTAATTTGCATTTTGCTTTATACTCTTGTTTATGGTTTTTAGAAACAAAGGCTGTGTTTGAATAGTTGAACATGCAACTATGTACTTGAATATTTTCTTTTTTGACACTAAGTCTCTCTACTTTTCCATAACTGCGGCTTCTGCAAGCCAGATCACAATTGTGATCTTACAAAAGCACCGAAAATGACATTTACTGTGCCCAGGGGGCATCTAAACGGACTAGGCACTAGTAACGAGTGCAATAAAAAAAGTAATGATTTGAATTCAAATAATCTACACCCTACACCTTCATAAAATGTAAAAGCTCAACGAAATTATTTAATAACTTAACGGATCTTGTGTGAGCTTAATTTCACTGATTTACCCGCCAAAAATACCATAAAACTTGGGAAAAAATAAATAAAAAATAGCTAATGAACGATATTTCAACAATTTTTCTATATTAAATCACATTTTTAAAATAACTCTTAGTAAGATATTTTATTTGTCTCTCATTTATAATACACCATTCGTGTATGCCATAATTACAGTGTTGGTTGTATTTTTATACATATCATACAAGGACTGATCCAAGAACGTAATGATTAATATTTTATCTTTTTAGATGCCCAAATAAGATTGAATGCTTGAAATAAACCAAATCATGCTTCCTAATTGTTGCCAGTCAAATATCAAAGTAACCGGCGGAAATGATATGATATACTCAACTAGTAATGCTGAATGGTTCATTAGGACGATTTTGATAGCGTAATCATATTATGTTTTGATCGCGCTTCGGCACCGCGCGAAACGATCCTATTGGTTGATAACTTGATATCCCGCACGTGCGTTCGAAACATGCAATGATTTGAATAAGGCATTCGATAGAAAGGTATTTCTATGCTTGTTATTGATAAATAATTAATGATGACAGAAAGCGATCAGAATTCACGATGGTAGCAATTTATTACATTTCACTGCAGGTTGTAATCGTATAGTCGATTTATGCCTTTATTTATCTGTGCATGGCGGAAATTGTTTCAATTCCTTTATGGCTACTTGCTGTAAATCAAAGTGCGAACTCTTTCAGTTCGACTTTAACTCTAATAATGATTGTTAATGTTATATTTATTTACGTCTCATTTAATGTTTCCCGTTATTATTTATTTTCTATACATATGATTTATTATAATAACAGGGTTTTGTATCTTTATAACTAGAGAAGGATTTGCGCAGATAAATTCTCGTTTATGCAATATTAATAGAAATAAATATGTTTTATTTTATCAGCCTATTACTGTCTCACTTAACGATCATAATCTAATACTAACCTGCGTAGAAGAATGAACATAGAGTTTCCTTTTGAGTTTTTATTCTTAACGCAAATGAGTTTAGCTTAGTAATTAAAAACCTCTTTGCTAAACATAAACATTTAAAATCTGCGAGGATAAAAATAGAATTAGCATGCCATACCCGTGTAAGAGCATACATAAATTTTACTATGTAAGTAAATTTTATGATGTTTAAAACCGTATTTGTTCCCTCTACTCTATTTTATAGAGGTCTGAGCTCCCGTTCGCTTCCTTATTGCTAACCACTGGCACCTGTCTAAGTTTCCTTCTTGATTGCTACCATAAACTTTCGACTTACTTTCTTTTTATATTTTTTAGTAAATACCCCTAAGTCGGAAACAAAGCAGTTAGGTGTATGACTTATAATTATTTGTCGCTAACTATCGGCTTTGTGATATGACTACTATGTAAAAAGCAATGGCAAGAGGACGTTTTATGCGCGATCGAATCAGGAATGAGGAGATCCTTAGGAAAAACAAAGTGACCAAAATAGTACTTGGGAGCTTCAGGTCAGCCAATTAATGTTTCACTACAGGGACGGGCCTCCTCTTGTGAGGGAGGGATACTTGGCCTACTAATACCACGCTGGCCAGGCGGATTGGTATAGGGTTTAATCGCAAGTTTTCCTTCTTTTTATTTTGTAAAGATAGTAGTTACGGTTATTCCCTTAGTCGGTTTTTACGACACCCATGGGATGAGATGGCGTGGTGACATATTGTATTCTTACTCCGTCACCACACGGATATCTAACAATATAAGTTTGACTGAATTTAATCAAAGTTTAAGTAAAACTTTCGAATATATTAAGAGGTAAAGTAAGTACAATCTATGTCCTAATTGTAGTTAGTTAATGTTAACACCTCGAGTGTATGGTTGCGCGGCTAGATAATGATTATCTTATCGGCTTGTATCGGCCCAGCCCAGTGCCATTAGCTGGCCGACCGACTTTCCCCGTAGGGTAGAACCGGCGATTGTTGACGATTGTCCTCTGTGCACATTGAGCTAGGAATATGAGGTAGTGCTGCTTATTTGTGAAATATATTTTTGTATTGAAAATGTTTTGAGAAACTATTTTGTTTTAAATACTTTTTATATCCTAATAAGTAAGTACCAATTTGACATCTTAAGTTCCAAACTTTCATTTTTTTATAATATGTAAACTTAAAAATTCAAGATTAGTTGTATTTATCTAATTATGTTTATATGCTTATGCTACCTATTAAGCTTTTTTAGCGGCGTCTGTAAATTAGATCTCATTGAAATTAAGAATGTAGGTAAGTATACTTGCTCAGAATTTAGCAAATACACTTTGTCGCGTTACTATAAAAACAAATAAAGAAATTCAATTAGAGGATTTCCTTAATCGGGAAATGCGTTATATTAGCTATGAATATCGACGGACGGATGACGGATTTATTTACTGCTTGATTAATAGTATCTCCACGTATTGTTCCTACACAAAGTATCATAATGTATCTACAAAATATTTAAAGCAACAATATTCTTATTAATTTATAATACATTCTAATCACACAGCTTAATATAAAGTTAGTCCGACACTACACGTTTACTACATCAATGTACTCATTGTAACAAGCCCTATTTATCCTTCAGTTGCAACGCGACCGCTTTCCAGTGACACTTGCCGCATACTTACCTATTGCGAATAATGAGCGTTTCTGATCCATAACCGATACCAATGAGATTATACTGGGTCAATATGATTCAGCGTCGCAACCTAGAACATTATTATTACGCAGCCTTTAACAATAACAACATGCAAGAAAGTTTAAATGCATTTCCCGCCAACTTTAACTTCAGATGTCAAATCGGCAGAACATAGATATACGAACTTTTTACTGCAACTTTTTCTGAAATGAGGTTATGTTTCATTCAGCCAATGCATGCAAGAAAATTTTAATGCATTTCCCGCCAATTTCGACGTAAGATGTCAAAGTGACAGGACATAGAAAGGTCATTTTTACTTTTCTTCTTTTTCTTAAATGGGGTTATGTTGTATTCAGCTAGTATAGCAGAATAATAACTTTTATTTTTAAAATTCTAGCAAGTAGGTAGTATGTACCAAATTCACAGATCAACGCAAAGATCAATATTACAATCTTTAGGTAACAATCTCTGTAATGAACGTATCATTTGTTAGATTATGCGAACACAGACTCACGGGGTTATTACTTTAATAAAGGCCGCGGTATGGTTCACCATAACTACTAGTTTTACCAGGACATGGTCCTTTTGTCAAACTAACAGAATTTTCTGAATATACATAAGAAATGAAAAAAATCAAAGCTGCAGCGCAGCTTTCAGCAAATAATATAGATAAGATGTAAATTGAGATTTTTTAATTAAAGAGCTACCATAGATGTGTGTTTTTCAAAAAAGCATTTAAATAAATGTGTCTATTGTCTAGTATCCATTGTAGGTACAAGCTTGGCTTAGTTTGTTACTAGATAATGATGTGTGATAGTGCATTTTTCTTCTTTTGCGACGACCATATGCTTGTTAAATCCCCTTAAGTCGAACTTTTATGACATCCTCGTTACGGCCAAATATAACAAAAGTTTTTTTCTGCATCATGCCAAAAAATCAATAATATCCTTTCACGCAATGGTAACCCTAGTGACAAAGTCGCAATGTATGTCAGCTATTTCATTGTTACATCTCGAACGTGAATAATGTCTGTTGCATTTAAGATATCCGAACCTGTATATAACAAGGCTGTTCGTACAGCTATCGAACCTTCTGTGTGTCAAGGAATTCACTTCTGTTTAGTTTAAACTTTGTTAATTTTCCCGGATTTGCTTATCATTATATTTGCTTAAATATTAATGATATAACATCTTCCTGAATCAATGTTTTTGGTCTTTGTATTCTACCGCAGGGACCTCGTTCAATGATGGAAAGAATCTTGGCTTGCTAATACGAGTACGTGTTTAGACGAATTCATAAAATTAGGATATAAAAGTGGTCCTAGAGTTCTACATGTAGTCCTACCTGAGAATTACAAAACAAATTCAATTCTTTAACATCCCTTTGTTTTATTATGAAGTGGGGCACAGTAAATAATCAAACCCGGCCTGGGCTTGAATCGGATTCCATATTTACCTGTAAACACGTATTTAGGTTGTATGTGTAATTGCACAATGCAAGATGTCCAAATCAAAGACACACCTATTATTTAGTTCTACGTTTAATTGCTAACGCTCTGTCTGTTTGTTTTTCTCACGGCATTTGTATTGCACGTCAATTGTTTTGTATTGCATGAATACTTTAAATAATTACGTCTTATACTCGTCATAGATACACACAGCAACTAATCAAGCTAGACACTCATGTACCTTAATACCTTGAAATAAGACACTATTTCAAATGAAAATGTTTAACTTGATCTTTTGCTGTGTGTACGCATATAACATACGTTTTAAATGTTATACCACCCACATGATAATTAAGCAAAAAGTTTGTTAGTGATGGAGAAATTCTTATTATTTGTTTGAATATAATGACGACCTCTGTGGCGTAGTGGTTTCATAAGATGACTGCTACGCAGAAGTCTCGGATTCGATTCCCGCTCAATGCAAATCTTTGTGTGCATAAACATGATTGTTTGCATTGGGCTGGGTGTTTTCTATGTATAATATGTATGTATTTACAAAAAAAAAGTATCTAAATATGTTTATCCGTTGTCTAGTACCCATAGTACAAGCTCTGCTTAGTTTGGGACTAGATGGCGTTGTGTGAAAGTAGAAAAAAAACAAATTAAAAAATATATATATTTATTATTTTCCTATCCCAATATGAAGACACTACATGGTGTCATCATGGGTGTCGTAAAACCCGATTAAGGTAAGGTTCGCAGATTATAATCATTACGAAGACCTTTAATGGTGCGTGGAATGGCCTCTTTCAACGTTTAAGACGTATTTGTACCACTCTGGTCAAACGGATACATTTTACTTAAAGTTCTTCTTTTGTTATCGTAAAGATAATATTTTTGGAAATAAGTTTTCCTTAGTCACCTTTACGATAAAATATCTGAAAAATAAAATATGAATTCTGGACAGAAAACCAAATACCAATCCGTTTGCCCAGCATGCTATGAGTAGGTCAAGTTTCTAACCGTCAGTAAAATAAGCCTGTTCTAGCAGTAGGGCATTAAAATACTATAATGAAATAAAGACATAAAGCTAATACAAATAAATGTAAGCTTTTAAACCACAACATGTTCTGTCAGTTATCAGAATTAGAATAAATTGCGGGGTAAATCACCCAATTATCGGCTTAACACAAATCGTGCTGCTTGTCACGTAGGCTGGGTGTGATATCTATCATCTCTCATGTTCTGAGGTGTGTTTGCTACTCTAATTATGTCAATTGTAAATACACTTTGATATTTTAACATTACCTGTTTTATAAGTTTATGTTTTAAAGTGCATTTTGTCCTTCAAATATTTTAGTTTGTTTTGTTAACATACTCGTAGTTAAAAGGTAAATAGCGTTACCCTATACACTTAATTTATAATATGCTGCGTGTGGTCCTATCGCAACGACCGTAGACAAAAACTCTATGCGAGCCTGTTTTGTTTTAATGTCAGCTGTAGGAATATTATTTATATCAACCATTAAAACTTTCGTTATAATATAAGTCTCCATGTCTTGCTGTCCTGGTCCCCTTTAAAGAAAGAGAGAGGAACACCATATTTTAATCGGTACACTACATTTAACATTTTTACCTCGGACGCACCTACTCACCTGAGCCAAAGGCGGGTACAGGTTATCTAAAAGGTTTCAGACTTCAGACGTTAAAAAAATCTATATTCTGAAAAATAGCGGATCAAACTAGCCAACACGTAGGTTAACCAAATCTTTGCATATTTAGCAATAAATGCAAATTATTTGAAGAAGATACAAAATATTTGAGATTCCCAAGTTAGATCTATCTGATTCGTGCGGGGAATGAAGTGGCTTACCTTGAATTTAATATTAATTTAATTGTTTTGCTTGTTTTAGCGATGGCAGCGGAGGTGGTTCGTGCTTTACGACGACGGTGAACTCACATACTCCCTAGATGAACACGTAAGTCATTATACATACATTTATTACGAGAACAACTATTACATTTATTTATACCAACCATCTTCACGTAATCAGAAACTATGTGTGTACATCAAAAATAACTTTCATCAACCAGATATGGTACTGAACCTTGTTATCGACACCAAACCCTTCAACTTTTTCTACCATTTCGACTAAAAAGGCACTCTCAATCGCTTCCGCGTACTTTTATATAGACTAACTACGAACATCTTGCTTCTTGCGCCGACTAATCTATCGTATGAACAAATTCAGAGCTGAGCTTGATACCTTAAAGGGAAACCGAGTAGGGTAACGCAACCGATAATTGACTTGTTATTAGAAACGCGAGACGCTCGAATAGATAACTCCTTGTTTTGGTTTCATGTTGAAAATTATATTATATCGTTAGTTTTTGCTTTGCTTCCACGTTGTGTAGCATAGAAACAATTTTATCGTATTCCAATCAAGCACGCCATCAATTTAAATTGTATTAATTATACATGTATATAAACTTTTACAAAGTAATAAAAACAAAATATAAGTGACTATAATTATGCCGACACCGAGTGTAATTTTTTTGACCAATAATAATTTCATTCGCGTATTACATTAAAGATATATAAAAACAAACAAGGACCGGTCAGCGAGGCCGCGGATCTCTGCCTCATCGGCACCTCATTGTATCGATATCAAATCTTTCACATTTTTCTCCGCCACTCATAAATATTCATAGTAATTGGCGTCGTTGCAATTTCATGTGAGTACATGAATTTTAAAACGGGCCGTATATAGACGTGTTCGGTGAGTCAACGAGATAAAAAACTTGACGAGAAATGTAAACCTACCAGAAACAATGAACACAGGAAGACTAGGATGGCTTTCTCCTTTGATGTCGACTGGGAATTAAACAACTTACCTTTTATGGGTTTTTAAATCCTGACTTCTAATAAAATTCGATGGACATGTAATGGGTATTTTGCCTTTAACTTTTGCCGTTTGATATCATGATGTTTATCTCTAAATTATACACGAATTTCAACTAATCTAAAGGTAACAGTAACAACTAAATAATTCAGACAGTTACATTAGTTGTAAATTTAATTGTAAATCTATTATAATGCAGGTACACCCACAATGACATTTACATTGTTATAACATTTTAGCAACATAAATTTATTTTATTTTTAATCATTGAGACCTTATTACTTTAAACACAAGAGCATCAATAACATTTTTAAAATGCCTCAGTCTAAAAAAATTGCAGTAAAATACAAATAGGTAATTAACCACAGACCTAAATAAGACTTTGTAAATAAACAAAAAGTTTTAAATAATTTTGCAACTTTCACCTAAACAAAGGGTTAACTAGTTCTATACAATTTAGTAATACGGATTGCATATATTCAGTACCATTCACATTGACATGGTAACGAGGTGCGAACCTACGAATACATTATCCGTCACAATGACGCGCTGCTCGGCTGACAACTGACCTGTTTACCCTTTATTATCTATGGCTAGAGTGCGTATCCACTGTCTAACTTATGTACTGCAAAGTTACAGGTCAGACAAGAGACTTATCTGTGCTAGCATGATTAAGTTGGACCTCTTTAACTAAGTTGAACTTAGATGTTGAATTTCCGGAACACAATACTCAGCTCCAAGACGTAGGTTGCTAAATATTCCGTACAAGGCGGCTAAACTAAAGTGGGACTAGGCAGACCATATTTTCCGAATGCCTGACCAGTGGTAGACTACATAAGAAGTGGTGTGATGAGCTAGACACCAGGTAGACAACTGCATAGTTATGTTCTGGCATAGATGACGTATGAGCGAGCAGCTATCTGAATGCATTTAATTTTAGTTATAGCTAGTGATATCACAGTGCTATGATACTCTAAGAAGTAGCTTAGCTATCCTTTGACGTTGCTGACATCCTTAATCTCATATAATTTTTACCTATAAAGCTTAGGTATAACTAGAAAAATCCGAAAAGAAGAAAGACAATGGAAAAAATTGGTACTCTCGGCGGGACTTGAACCCGTGCCTAGATGGCGTTGTACAGTTAAGTTCTAAGTTGCGGCCCGGCGCGCTATAAAGCAATGGTTATATTTGGTAAACAAGACGGATGCTCGGGTGGCCTAGTGATCATGGCGCTGGACGCGTAGATTCTAGAGACGCGGGCTCGAGTCCCGCCTTGAGTACCAATTTTTTCCATTGTCTTTCTTCTTTTCGGATCCTTAATCTCGCTACTTTAGCAGATTGTAAATTCCTAGACACAACAAGAAGAAGGAACTTAAACTCCAACATCCCACATAATAAGCGAGTAGTTAGTTATCCGCATGCATATGCGTAGCGCTCATAAATTAATATGATAGCTAATGAAACAAGGAACACAGTGATTATATTAAGTGTCGCATGTGGGAGGGATTAGTATTTACATACTTGTGCTTTCACGGTTACAAGGATGTGCATTTGTTTACGTTGTAGGAGATCGTTTGGTTCCGCACAAGTTAAACGTTTGTGTGTAAGACTATTTGATTTGATCTGCGGCTTTCTATGTATAATGTGTACAAAAAATATTAATTATTTAGCTATATTAATAATAATATTTCTCATAACGACGCTTTGTAGTATCAAACTAAGCTGTGCTTGTACCTCATAGGAACGGGTTACTAGAAATATCTTTTTGTAAATGTTTACTATAATTCTTAGAAAACACCCAGATTCATATGAAATTCATATTTATGTAATCAGTAAGTTTATCATTAAACGGGAATCGAACCCAAGACCTCTGCAGTCTTGCTCTATAGCTGAATTGTATGTAGTAGATGGCGTTTGTGTAAATACGTTGGACATATTATTATTGGACATGTAAACTAAAGCAATTTCAATAACTTACATGTATTTTAAATGTAAAATAAATATCGTATGAATATTAAAGTGCAAATCGTAATAGAGAAACACATAAATAAGACAACGTGTGTATACAGGGTGCTTGTAAAATAAATGTACCCGCGGGCAGAACTATGCCCAACGAATAATTATGTTCACTTGATTGGATACGATTTATTGTAATATAACTATACAACCTTTTTATTCTTTCAAATATTAATAGTAATATTTATTTATATTATTGCTACAAGCTCTTAGGCGATTATAATGATTGGTTTTAATATTAATTTCAAATAAATAACTTGGCAATCCCATAATGACACTTTGACGGTACTATTCAATAAGATTTTTCATATTGTCAACCTTGGTCTATATGTTCAGAGCCCAAAACGCTATTTGATAACTCTATAGGTATTCTAAATGGTGTTTGAAAGTAGGACTAGATAATATTATAACATTACATTAAAAAAATATTCAAATCAGTTTAGCCGTTTTCGAGAAATCAGGTAACAAATTAAAAAAAAAACAACCAAATTGAGAACCTCCTCCTTTTTTTGGAGTAGGTTAACAATATATTTGCGAATATACGAACAAAATATAACGTATGTACGCGTCAGTTGAAGCCCCTCACTCTATTGGATTAAACAAGCCATACAAAAACAACCACGATGGAAACCAGTGACCTGACTTCTTGCAACATACTATATAAGTACTTGTATATTTCTAAGTAACAAATCTGCGTGTGTGGTGACGGAATACAGAATCATCATAACAGCCCATTAATGTCCCACTGCAGGGACGGGCCTCCTCCTGTGACGGAGGGATACTTGGCCTACTAATACCACACTGGCCAAACGGATTGGTATAGGGTTTAATTTCAAGTTTTCTTTCTTTTTATTTTGTAAAGATAATATTGACGGATTGTCCCTTAGTCAGTTTTTATAACACCCATGGGATGAGATAGGGTGGTGGCATGTTGTATTCTTACTTCGTCACCACACGGTACGGAATACAGAATAATACCACATTATTTAAAGAGCACCCTTTAGCTTGGGTGGTCCGCTTGGGTGGTTATCCGCATGCATATGCGTAGCGCTCATAAATTAATATGATAGCTAATGAAACAAGGAACACAGTGATTATATTAAGTGTCGCATGTGGGAGGGATTAGTATTTACATACTTGTGCTTTCACGGTTACAAGGATGTGCATTTGTTTACGTTGTAGGAGATCGTTTGGTTCCGCACAAGTTAAACGTTTGTGTGTAAGACTATTTGATTTGATCTGCGGCTTTCTATGTATAATGTGTACAAAAAATATTAATTATTTAGCTATATTAATAATAATATTTCTCATAACGACGCTTTGTAGTATCAAACTAAGCTGTGCTTGTACCTCATAGGAACGGGTTACTAGAAATATCTTTTTGTAAATGTTTACTATAATTCTTAGAAAACACCCAGATTCATATGAAATTCATATTTATGTAATCAGTAAGTTTATCATTAAACGGGAATCGAACCCAAGACCTCTGCAGTCTTGCTCTATAGCTGAATTGTATGTAGTAGATGGCGTTTGTGTAAATACGTTGGACATATTATTATTGGACATGTAAACTAAAGCAATTTCAATAACTTACATGTATTTTAAATGTAAAATAAATATCGTATGAATATTAAAGTGCAAATCGTAATAGAGAAACACATAAATAAGACAACGTGTGTATACAGGGTGCTTGTAAAATAAATGTACCCGCGGGCAGAACTATGCCCAACGAATAATTATGTTCACTTGATTGGATACGATTTATTGTAATATAACTATACAACCTTTTTATTCTTTCAAATATTAATAGTAATATTTATTTATATTATTGCTACAAGCTCTTAGGCGATTATAATGATTGGTTTTAATATTAATTTCAAATAAATAACTTGGCAATCCCATAATGACACTTTGACGGTACTATTCAATAAGATTTTTCATATTGTCAACCTTGGTCTATATGTTCAGAGCCCAAAACGCTATTTGATAACTCTATAGGTATTCTAAATGGTGTTTGAAAGTAGGACTAGATAATATTATAACATTACATTAAAAAAATATTCAAATCAGTTTAGCCGTTTTCGAGAAATCAGGTAACAAATTAAAAAAAAAACAACCAAATTGAGAACCTCCTCCTTTTTTTGGAGTAGGTTAACAATATATTTGCGAATATACGAACAAAATATAACGTATGTACGCGTCAGTTGAAGCCCCTCACTCTATTGGATTAAACAAGCCATACAAAAACAACCACGATGGAAACCAGTGACCTGACTTCTTGCAACATACTATATAAGTACTTGTATATTTCTAAGTAACAAATCTGCGTGTGTGGTGACGGAATACAGAATCATCATAACAGCCCATTAATGTCCCACTGCAGGGACGGGCCTCCTCCTGTGACGGAGGGATACTTGGCCTACTAATACCACACTGGCCAAACGGATTGGTATAGGGTTTAATTTCAAGTTTTCTTTCTTTTTATTTTGTAAAGATAATATTGACGGATTGTCCCTTAGTCAGTTTTTATAACACCCATGGGATGAGATAGGGTGGTGGCATGTTGTATTCTTACTTCGTCACCACACGGTACGGAATACAGAATAATACCACATTATTTAAAGAGCACCCTTTAGCTTGGGTGGTCCTAGAGTGTGCCCTAATTAGTATTTTTTTAAACATTATTTTGAGTCTGACAAAATAAGCGTTAAGAATATTTATAGTTAAAAAAAATATTGTTTATTTTATTTATTCTATTCTTAACTTTTTTTAATTTTCATTTTATTTTATTTTCAACGAATGTTTTATGTGAACAATATTACTCTATTCTTAGAGTAGTTTTTTTGGGGAAATTAAAAACAAGCAAATTAAACTATTTTGATTGATTCTCAGTAATTTACGTATAGGTAAAGACCGAATTTTTGATTGGTCTCGATTAATTAAACTAAATAAATGAATTTATTAGTGTGTCGTAAATATAGTACATACACGCTAAAATATTTACATAGAATAAGATCATCGACCAATATTGATGAACTCTGACTAGTCTGCAAAAACATGTCAACATCAAATTGCAAGTTAAGTATAGTTCATAATCAAATTCACAGGTCCTTTAGGAACACTAAATACTTTTATATTAGGTATATAAAAAGAGAAGAGAGAGGAGGTTACGGGTTCGATTCCCGCTTAATGCAAATCTTTGTGTGCATGAAGATGATTGTTTGCATTGGTCTGGGTGTTTTCTATGTATAATATGTATGTATTTACATAAAAAAGTATTTAAGTATGTCTATCCGTTGTCTAGTACCCATAGTACAAGCTCTGCTTAGTTTGGGACTAGATGGCGTTGTGTGAAAGTGTGAGGAATATATAAACGAAACGTTAATATATTGTTAGGTTTGACTGTATTTTGCCGGTTTTGACCCGCTTTATCCGGGATCCGTACTAATGAATAGATAATCAAGCGAGTTTTCTATGACAATGTTAATAAGATAAACACAATCAATAACTGTAATTTATTAATGTACTGGGTGTAGTAAACAATGACTTGTTATATAGGTCATGTTCGCGTAGGTGTCATTGAGGCTCGTGCATCAATATTAATGAACATTCGTCAAGTAAGCCTACACTCAGCTGTACCTGCTGCCCTTAGCACAGAACAGACTGGTATGAAGACAATCTGAGTTTGTACTGTTTAATTATTTCCAAAAAAGTTCATACAGTTTTCTGTGTCTAAGTAACAAAATTACGTATTATCATCATCATCATAATAGCCCATTAATGTCTCAATGCAGGGACGGGCCTCCTCCAGTGACGGAGGGATACTTGGCCTACTAATACCACGCTGGCCACATGGATTGGTATAGGGTTTAATTTCAAGTTTTCCTTCTTTTTATTTCGTAAAGATGTTTTTTTTATTACGTATTATAAATCGGTCTAATTTCAAAGTCGATTTTTTAATTAGAGCTGCCTTATACAAACGCCCCACTGCAATAGGTACAAGGTCTCATATAGATAGAGGTAGTTTAATTTTCATAAATCACTTTTAGCACATTATATTTCTAAGTTTTTGGTATAATTATAAAGTAACAAGGTTTGGGTTGAAGTCGGTTTCCAATTAAACAAAATATCTGACGACCGAATTATTTATTATCATGAAACATTGCAGTTATTTTATGTACACTTTTAGCAACTGGACAGGAAAATCCTTTTTGCCGTAGGGTCCCTGTGTAACCAAAACTTAATAATTATTTACACGCCCACTCTTTACTTCAACTTATCAGTATCAACAAATCATATTTGTAATTGTAGAGCAATTAATACATTCCATTGTCGATGGTAGATCGCGATGATAAAGTTTTAAAATACTTTTTTTTACGTTGTTGTCTGTTTGTATTGTGTATTTATATAATGTTTTAATCGTTTATTTGGAAGGGTTTTGATCATAATTGTATTATAACTATAATTGTATGTTTAATATCTTTGGCGCCATCATTTTAGATAAGACGTCTTCTTTAATATTGGGGTCATGCTTAACCAAAAAAAGTTAATACTTAGTTCCGTTATTTTTCTTAGTGTTAGTGTTTCACAATGAAACTGTTTTAATGCCTCATATAAAGGACTGACTACCACCAATTACGGTGAGAAATTTCCCCTCGATTAGACCTTCCCTATACCACGCTAGTTATATTCAGTGTTACAATATTTTATACCACGCTAGCCAATTCTTTTGTTTTTTGTAGACATATTAATATCTGCAAACTTTCTTTTAGTTAGTTTTTACGATATTCCTAGGATGCGATAGAGTGTTGTCATCATGTAGCCTTAATCCCTTACAACACAGATGATCATTATTTACATGGATGCAATTAATACCACCAAGTATTTTACTGTAATAGTGACAAAGTTAAAGGAGCTTCTGAGTCAATCTAAACTCCAGGTTAACAACCTTAATTCATTATCAATATCGATTTATCTAATGATCCTAACAGACTAGTGAATAAAACACTTTTTGCGTGCGACCTCTTCGACGTCCGTTGTCGGAATGCGGCCGCGTTGTGCAAGCGATGCACCTACCATAGAGATTCACCTGCAGCCATAGAGTAAGCGCTTCCGTATATGCGCGCCAAATAACGCACAGCCATTTTTGGATGGGTTAAGGAATTATTTATAATATAAACCTGCTCCTTTCAAGAATATTAGGAAATGTTTTTGTTTATCCATAAATTAGACTAGTTCACTACGAAGTTTTTAACACACTCAAATCAAGTTTAAAGACTAAGGTTTTGTGTCCCTCAATATCGTATACTTCTCAACAACAAGTATATGTTAAGGTTAGAATTACCAACTTCATGTACCACCCAAACCAAACAATACGCATTGAGCGGGAATCGAACCCATAACCTCTGATTAGCAGCTATGGACTAATTACTAATACGCCACAGAGGTCATATACACCTACCTACCCTCTAATCGTTTAACTGTGGCCATTCAGTCCTCCTTTTACTCAACCTTCATAGATTGCGTCAGGTATCCTTAATCTACCTCCAGCCAGCGGATATGACAGCGCTAACTAAACGTAATTATAACGACATGCCACCAAATTGCGCAAACGCATCCGGGTAAGCGCACTCAACTGCCAACGCAAGAACAAAAATTTGCAATTATAGTTTAGTATTTTATTCTAAGCAACTGTGCTATGTAGAGAAATACTTGAGTAACGTATAACGTAGTGGTTCCGTGTATCTGCTATAAACATTAAACAAGCTCAACTTCGTCGTCGTTTTCGTAACAGCCCATTAATGTCCCACTGCAGGGACGGTCCTCTTCCCATGACGGAGGGATACTTGGCCTACTAATAACACGCTGGCTATACGGATTGGTATAGAGTTTAATTTCAAGTTTTCCTTCTTTTTATTTATATATAAGCTCAACTTAGTTGGGGACTAATTTTTACTCGCATTTTTAGGATTTATTACATAAAATTTAGTAGTTTGTGCCTTATTCCCAAGCATTCCAATTCTTTAATTGACTGTACCCAAGACTAAATCTAAAAGAATTGGATTTGATATAATAATATCTTTCTGCACAAACCTATCGAAATCGATCCAGTGATTTTGACGTGAGAACGTTACAAACAGACTTAAATACATTCGCAACAGTGAAGCTCTATAATAACCTTAGTAGGTACATAACACCTTTAAATGAAGTTGTTTAGAGTAAGTTGCATCATAATAGACAATCGAGATTGGATTACAACCTGTAACCTTTCGATCAGCGGTCAACACCAAGCGTGAGGTGAATGTAAGCATTGTTTTACGTTCCTTTACTTAATTATACCGAGTTTCATTTTAAAATGGTGTTAAGATTTTGTTAAATAATGTTGTTTTATGTTTTTGTTTCTGTTACTGTGATATAGATCTGATCCGTGTGGTGACTGAGCAAGAATACAGTGTCACCACCCCATCCTATCCCATGGGTGTCGTAAAAATCGACTAAGGGACTATCCGTGATTATTATCTTTACGTAATAAAAAGAAGGAAAACTTGAAATAAAACCCTATACCAATCCGTTTGGCCAGCGTGGTATTAGTAAGCCAAGTATCCCTCCGCCATGGGAGGATGCCCGTCCCTGCAGTGGGACATTAATGGGTTGTTATGATATTCGCAAAATTTCTCTTAGTCAGCCTTTACGAAAAATTATAAAATAACCATTAACTAATTCGATTTGTCAGTGCAGTAATAGAAGTGCATGTTTCGACTGATCCTCCTTTAAGACATGACCACGCGTTCACGATGTACAATAGAAAAAATTGCTCACAAACCCAACGTGGTAACAAAAGTACCTACACAACCACTTTCATAAACAACCTTTTAACCTCTTGTACCACAAGATTTACGAAGTAATGAATAAATACAAAAGATATAACATCTCTATTCATAAGATTACATCACTATAAAAGTAATTCAATAATCTTTTTTGTTATTCAATTAAACTTGAAAGTGAGTCGTAATGTAATTATTGACACTTATGACATAACAATAGTGTTTGATCCCACGGGCCGTAAAATATTACGGATTTAAAATTAATTACTTTATCTGTTAGGTATTGTTTTTTTTTCTTATTTGGGTTTTAAAGAGGTTTTACACAATGGTTTTAAACTTTATCCATATGTTTGTTATTCTGGTTTTGGATTGGTTCATTGCGATTTGCGATGTTTTTAGAAATACAAATAAAATTTAAATACAATTCATAATCAATAAAAAAGTGCTTGCTTAACAAACAAACAAAAATTTATTTATTTACTTAAAATACAACGGATCGCTTACGAAAGTCGTTTTATATTGCTCACATAATGCACGTCTAACTTAACGGCTAAGTTTACTGAGGGTTCGGAACACGACAAGGTCGTGTTCAGGGAAGACACCCACAAGAAACTCTGCTGGGTTAAAAAGTTTATATAAACGAATGTTGATCCTAAAACACTCTACGTGGTTAACACAATTCAAATGTCACCATTGACCATCTATCATATATATCATACATACCTTATTAGGGATAATTTACTATCATTGTATTATTGAAATGAAAGAAAATTTGTGTTGAAACATACGCTAGAATCCTCTAACGTGGTACAGTAAGGCAAACTTTTATCCAGCTGGCTATTGCTTAGTTATGTGCCATCTAAGAGCTGATAGGATGACGTGATAATCTAACTATTATCTTGTGTATGATATAAACAGGTTTAAATACATATTTTAAGATATATTTCCGAACATAATATTATAAGTTACACAACCGTCAAGTTAGATTCGATCATTTCGTAATGTAAAACATTCATTCATTCGATCGAATCAAGATTGTTGGCGTGCCGAACTCGTTATTAACATAGGGTTGTACTTTAAGATAAGTATAAAGTTGCTATTTTTAAAAGGTTATTGATATTTTATTTGAGTCTCTGTCTAATTATAGTAAAGAATAAGTTTGTAAATACCGCAAATTCTCTCTCATCTTTTAATTTTCTTTCTTTGATTTGTTAAGTTATTATCAGAATAGGAAAAGTGTATTTATTCATTATCTTTAAGAATTACTGTTGGAAAAAGGGAGCATAATAAGTATGGCATAACTTTGATGCACCTTTTGGAGGACCCAAAATAGTACCAATTCATGGACCCAAGATGTAAAAAATGCTCTGGTAACAAATTTTTTAAATTACTACTTTTAACTGATCCGCAGAAACTGTAACTTCAGTCGAATATTTTAGTCCAAGTAACTATAGACTATTGCCATATGTTTATTAAATTTGACGATAAATCATTTATCATATATAATCATTTATAATTATAGTTAACATGTATTTACGGACAGCCCTAATTGTAATTTCGCGTGAACAATTCTTTGTAATGACATTTACAGTTTTACACGTAATCCAACGATTTGGTGTCGTACTCACACTTTTTCGTACGATAACGCACTAGTGACGAAATACCTGTTATTAGCGTAACTGTTCCTGTAAATAACATGAGTATTGATACTATCGATGCACCTCCTTATTTGGTCAGTAACCTTTATCTGGAATAGTTGGACATAACTCGTATCCTTAGTTATACTAATTACATACGACTATTTATATTCTAGTTGACATTTAATTTCAATAGATGCTATAAGTGCAATAATATTTATTACTATGCGACTAAATTTACGAGTCTATCTCATTCAGAGAGGATGTCGTAAAGGGTTATACAATTAAGAAAAACTTAGAACATATTGTTACTTTCTGCTCTTTCTGCTAATACATCATTGACACGTGGATTTAGAGTTCTGGGGTAACAACCAGTAAAAACAGACAAGATTTGTGCTAATCTAAAAATATTGTCGTAAGTCTGGGATGTTCTTTGCGTCCGTTAAATTAATTATAACTTTTAAACTATCGCGTTTCATAATTATAAATATTATATAAACGGGATATTAACGCGCATTTTATTTACCTTTATTTTACTTGACGTTTCGGCACAGGTTGGATCAGTCAGTTGTTAATATCCCGTTTACCTATATAATATTTATAACCGTTAAATTGATGTTTGTAAAGTTAGGCGACATAGGGCATGACCCTATTGCGGTTGTTGTTAAAAGAAAAGAAGGAATACTCACCTCTTCTTTTTTGGTAGTCCTTTAATATAAGATTCTAAGTTCAAAAATACAAACTTTTCTTAATTCAGGGCTAGATGGCGTTGTGTTATATGTGTAGGTAATACGTTAAATAGTACAGCAATATATTATTGATTTCCAGTCGTTAATTTCTAGTTCAACTTTATAGATTCAGTAAAACAGTCTCGTTAACAATAAAAGCGTATAAAACTGTGGTCTTGGACCACGCCCTGGTGGTTACCTACTTACCACCGGAACCCCGTGAGACACAAACTGACCCACAAGCAAGAGGTTGTAACTTGTACCACATATTAATGCGACACATAACTCAATCTGTCGATTTAATTTATAGTGGTTATATTCCCTTCCTTCTAATGCAGCATTATCACCTTTCATATTAATCATTCATGTATCGCAGGAATAGACCTCTTCCCTTAACTCGGTTTTCCTTGGCCTATCTATACGCCAAAGAGACGAATTCGTATAGGATGTTTTTATAAGTTTTTCTTTTTTGTTTTCTGATAGTATAATAATTTGTGCTGTTTCCTTTAGTGGGCTTTGCTTATGTATTATAATGAATTGAAGTCACCATTCTTAGGTACTTCTTTTAATAATAGAAATCTAATCAATCAAGACGACCTCTGTGGCGTAGTGGTTATATAACATGACTGCTACGCAGAGGTCTCCTCGGGTTCGGTTCCCGATTGTTGCATTGGTCTGGGTGTTTTGGTGTATGTAATTACAAAAAAAAGTATTTAAGTATGTTCATACGTTGTCTAGAATCCATAGTACAAGCTCTGCTTAGTTTGTGACTAGATGGCGTAGTGTGAATGTGTGAGGAATATTTATTTATCTAGTCTGTTGTAGTCTACTGCTGGAGATAGGTCAGTCGTAACACCCGCCTTAAAAAAAAACTGCTTTTCGATTCCTGACAGGGTTATCCAGTCTATCTAAAAATTGAATACCAATCTCAAATTATTGCTTATTTGATCACAGATGTTAGAGAAGTCCTGTTACTCCTACTAATAAATAAATAATACACACCAATCATGAGAAGATGGCAGCCAAGTAAGACCTTTGCTAGTGTATGTTTAGCCGCAAAAATAACATAGGTAATAAATAGTGATTTGAGTCGGCATTCGCTCTAAAACGTCGTCATAGAAACGGCATAAGGCGGGTCTTGTGCCCTGCGCCGGCGCACCTTGTATGTGCTGCATGATGTGAGAGATTCGCGTTTGAAATTGTAATGAAATAGCGCCTTATAAACGTCAGTGAAATGCAGCATTGTGTTAGGATATTTGTAGTACTTGTAACTCTTTGACGAAAGACGAAAACACAGGTGTTTATGAATTATCCTGTTTTTTCAGTAAACATATTATTATATTTTAAATAGTACAACTTTTTGAATATCATTAATGATAAAAGAAATTCTGTCTACATTCCATGCCTAAAATTAGTACAGAGTAGTACAATCCACTAATTGTTTTCCTAATTCCGTTGTTAATTAAAATTGATCTTAATACAAGTTTCCTACAACACTCCAACATCAGAAGGTTCCAAAGATGATAAAGCAACTGTTCCAAAAATATTATTTCTTAATACAAAGACAAGAAATAAGATAAAAAACGCTTTTTACTTGCTCATAGACCACACGTAAAAAATCATTAACGCTCGCGGCTAGCGACTAGCCCTGCTACTAAGCAAACTGTCCCGGTAATCTGCATAACACTAGGAAAAAACTGGTTATTTCCTCATAGCAGGGTTGTCAAATAAGAAAAAAATACTTAATTACCATCGTCATATCCTGAGGCGGAGTAAGAATACAATATGTCACCACCCCATCTCATCCCATGGGTGTCCTAAAACCCGACTAAGGTACTATCCCTAAATATTATCTTTACGAAATAAAAAGAAGGAAAACTTGAAATTGAACCCTATACTAATCCCTCTGGCCAGCGTGGTATTAGTAGGCCAAGTATCCCTTCCTTACGGGAGGAGGCCCGTTCTTCTAGTGGGACATTAATGGGCTGTTATGATGATGAATGAGATAGAAAGATAAAGCTGGCATCGTGTATGAGGACAGGATCTTACGCGGTGTGAACCTTTAGAGGAACCTATGTATTTTGGCTGATATGGTTTAATATTTTATATCATTGATTAATCGGCTATTATGATGATATCCTGAGTATCCTTTAGAAAAGATATTAATTACTGTACTGGCAAATTGAATAGATAACTTACTGGGTAAATTTTTAAATTGAAAAGCGTTCGGATGTTAAATTTTAGTCAAATAGCGTCCTAATAACCATGTACCTCAGGTTCTGTGGGGTAAGAGAGTTCATTTATAACCTCTCTTAAATAGCACTCCTTCTACCTAGGCCCTCTCTGTCCTCGGCAGCCTTCCTGTAGCAACCAAAAAGTGGGTTTAAAAATTTACCGACTTCTTTTATTAACCAATATTTTTACTAAACTAATTAAATGTCAATAATGTAACTATTCTTTATTTGTGGACCGACGACCTAGTTAGGACGACGGGTGGATGAGGGAGGCACAGGACCGCAATACTTAGAGGAGGCCTATGTCCAACAGTGGACGTCGATTGGCTGATATGATGATGATGAAGTACCTATTCTTTATATTCAAGAACAGGGACGAAACGAAAAAAACGTGTCATAATTTACAGGTAAACAGTAGATATGTACGGTTCTGTATACCCTACAAGTGACATGGTAAAGCCTAAGGCAACATCCATTTCGTGGAAGCATCCATCGTGCGAGTGTTCTCAGTAATGACACGTAATGACCTGCAAATGTCTACTGATGACAATGTGAATGGCGCAAGGGTCAATATGGCGGCTTCCGCGCTTAGGGTCAGCGGTTCACTTATACATGAGGTCATTATTATTACTGTATGTTGTGTTTATTGTTTTTTACTAGTATTGGAAAATCAATTAATAATTTATGTTACAAAATAACGTGCAGGTGCAAAATAGATTAAGTAAGTAATTAATTTTCATCACAAAATGCTTACTAAATATTTAATTCATTGCGTACATTTTTACATGTTAGCGAAATGAGCAAATCACTGATTGTTAACTAACACTATCGATCTCTTTTTTCTCGGAAACTTTTACATTTATATAAAAGTAACAAATACAATCTACTTCCATGCACAAAATATGCATTTATAGATTGCACAAAAATTTTGTCTTACGTTGGATCCGAAACCGCGACCTCCTGCTAGGTATCCGCTTACACGATCCGCGACCTTGTATACGTAAGTAGTTTAACCACCCAGTAAGTTATTAAATACTTACAAACATTTTCTAGCAAAACTAATCAATATTTTACGATACAAGTATAACTTCAATTAAGTACATAATGTACTCAATCATTTTACCTCATTTACTAAGAGCTAGAGCAATAAACGAAATCATTCACGCACTAAAACGTCCCATTAAAGGGCACCATTCAATTTTATTGCTATAAAAGATACACCTCAACTTATAACAGGAAATTCATTTCGCCAATGAGCTTACATTAAGTAATAATAAATTGAGATGAGAGTCGGTCGTAAATACTAGTTCTGAATACATTGCTTTTCTTGCTTGACTCATATGAGGAAAGGTAAAAGTCAAAAGAGTATGTATAAAGAATTCGACGAAAAAGTTTTTATTGCTAAAAAGTTAATTATCATTTTGTAGAACCACTCTCTAATTTTTATTGTGATTAATTCATAACTGTTTATATATTTAGAGTACCTTTATCACCTGTTCTACATCTCCAAATGTAGCTTTTATAGGCCTGCCTAAGCTTATTCGTAAGGTATGGTATAGCCACCATAAAATTTCTAACTTGAAGAAAGTTTTTTGAACGTAGAGCCGTTGCATTTCTTAGATCTGTCGTCTTTATCTTGCTCCGTTTGGCCTATCTCCTTTTCCTCCCCGTGAGAACCACCCTTGCTTACCATACCAAGATGATAATTACTGTCTCGTAGCAAGTCAAATATTTCTGTAATTCCTTCCTCTGCCGTGTAATTGCGTACGTTAAGTTCGTGTGAGAAGAAGCGTATGGAAATACCAGAATGATGCTACCAAATGAAGCAGAATCCAGCAGACCCGCATGCGTGGTCACTTCCATTTTTGATTAAACTTTATTTAAAAAAGAACTTGTGCGTGAATATGCAAACATTTCCCAGTATTTTACAGAATGTGTTTTTTTGTAATAATAAAAAAAACAGAAGTTAAATAAAATAAATAACACACCCATCTTTAAAACGAAAAAAGTATAGCATCTTGTAATAAATTGAACAATTAAGTTTATCTTATGAAACCTATCTGGTATTTACATACTTATCTTTGTAAATGTAAAAGCATTAAAATAAATGTAGGTACTTTAGAAAAAACTTCGTAAAACTGAGTAGTAAATAGCACCCTCATTTTTATATTTGCTCTGCCTGTTTTGTGTTGAAAATCAGAAATTCATCATTTCATAACAGCCCATTAATGTCCCACTGCAGAGACGGGCTTCCTCCCATGACGGAGGGATACTTGGCCTACTAATACCACGCTGGCCGGGCGGATTGGTATAAGGTTTAATTTCAAGTTGTCCTTGTTTTTATTTCGTAAAGATAATATTCACGATAGTCTTTTAGTCGATTTTTACGACACCCATGGAATGAGATGGGGTGGTGACATATTGTATTCTTACCCCGTCACCACACGGAGAAGTTTTAGCATTGCACTCATGCGAAGCCACGGCGGCGGCGGGTCGCTAGAGGTAAAAAATAATTTAAAAAATGGTGGACTTTAGTCTTATCATGTGTAATTTTTCTTTGCAACAATGTTTGCTCGATTTCTTTTTAAAGTAGTTCTTTGGTGGCCATTATGTTTTAAGTGAAAATTATTTATTCAAGTAGGTCGTTTGATATCTTTTGCGTAAATCGTTATTTTATTTTTTTATTTTGTTTACCTGCTTGTTCTAAAAGTTCTTATTTGTTTGTGCTGTTTGTAATGAGTTCTTAAACTCGTAGCTTTAAAATGTCATAATTTTAACAATGGTAATGTCTGACAATGATTCCTTTAATTTTGTTTCCAAGTTATTCCCGGTAAAACATGTTTAATGAAAATCTAAAATTTCCAGAAACAAAATTCTGTCTAGATAAGGTCTATTCGTTTAGGAGCTATACGGCTACACACAAACATCCCCTACGAAGTACAAAAACGCTCTAACCAAATATCAATAAGTAGCCACCCATCTATAAATCACCTAACTGATGTCTTGTCATCTGTCTTATTATTTATCTGAGACCACGTAAATGAATGTACACTACACTACCTGCCATGTTAGGCTAACCCATAAATCAATAAAATCACTTTCACTATCTAACTTTAACCTACTTTATAAAACGACGGAAACATCCACAACCAAGCTATTGTTTAACAAAACAACTAAAGCCTAACACTCACTTAGTATAACAACGGTAGCCTACAGCAACGCTTGACCGAAACGACAAAACAATGCTGTAGATATAGATCGGATGCTCTCACAAAGCGGAAGTGTCGCCATGTCACAATGGTACATTGTAGGCTGTAATTATTGTACCGGAAACTACGTCATTGTATGTGTACCCTACTTAATGTTAGCCTGATTGTAAAGCTCTACAATTGTATTTTGATATTATTTATTAATTATTATAAACAGGATGTTTAGGTAATTTAAATACTTTGGTAAAATGCATAGGAAATATTTAAATGGATCAATGATCTATACATAGTATAAAATAAAGTCGCTTTTTCCGTCCCAATGTCCCTTTGTATGCTTAAATCTTTAAAAGTACGCTACGGATTTTAATCCGGTTTTTTTTAGTAGATAGAGTGATTCAAGAGGACGGTTTATATGTATAACACATATATAGTAGAGAAACCCATATAAATTTAGAGATTTCTAATGAAGCTGTACTTAAACGTTTTTTAAAGACATTCTGTAGTAGGTGCCCGTGTAGAGCCGGGGCTGGTCCCTAGTGAATAATAAAATCTCGCTAAACAGTGGTTACATTTAAGAGGCGTTTATGATAAACATTTTATGTTTCTGTTTCAAGTTTCAGGTCGTTTCCAACATGTATTAAGAAGGCCCTTCTCTACAAAGGGACGTCCATAATCTGCTGATTGATTTCAGTGTTTTAATGTATTCTCAGCATTGGTAATTGTATTTCTAACAGCTGTCCCTATAATATTATTTATCATTTTATGACTAAAGACATAAACACTAATTACTTTGACTGTATTAGGTGATTAAAAGGCAAGACTTTCACTGGCCTTTTAGATACATTATTCTCGCCCGTAATAAAACATTATAGTCAAATTTAATTTCAAAATAATCGCAAAATACATTAAATTAAACAATATAATAAATTATAAATAATATATAATTTTTTATAACATGAATAACTTTCACTTAAAAAAATATTAAAATTTTAACTAACATATTGATAGCCTTCTCTTTATCGTATCAACGTATAAATCACGTGAGCATGGGCGGCGCACGCGCACGCTTATAATCGAACTCGATTAAAAATCGAATTTATTCAATCAATACGAGTATAGGTATCGATTGAGATCTTTATCTATCGTATAAGTCACTCGTCGCCAGTCCCTTGAATATGAAAGTTTTATTTTATTGAAAACACCCACAGTTCTTCAACTCAATATAATTTATTGGACCCATTGACCTTCTTGACACTATTTTCAATTCCAAGTTTAAGTTATTTATGATAGAAATCGTAGGTTACACTTTGACCTCGGGGACAAAATCTTTTATAATTTTTATTGTTGTGCAATTTTCTATTTCATCTTTACGTAGCTTCATTAAAGGTAGCAATATAGTTTATAACATTCTTCTGGCTATAATCTCCACATTGAGTTAAAATCCCGATCAATGTAATATTTTGTGTGTCTAAACATGTATATTTGGTTATATTACACGTTCTTATAATATCTACTAGAAAAAAAAATATACAACCGAATTGAGAACCTCCTCTTTTTTCTAAAGTCGGTTAAAATAGGAAGAGGAAGGAAAGAGCAGAGCTTCAGGCTCATATAGCACCAATAAGTATACAAAACTTTGTAACGACGCACACTGGGACCTTTCCATAGTACGCAGTGCTCGAAACTCAATTTTCAAAATAAGGTATTTCGAAAAAAAACTATGTCAGCTTAGATTTAAGAATGTATCACATCATTTTGTACAATTGCTGTATTAGTAACTCTTATCTGCTGTCCGGTACATAAGCTCAAAGTTAGCTCTAAACACAAATTATTAATTATCCTAATATATTATAATATTATAATAATAGATTAGAGACTAATAGTATATATAGAGGCTAATAGTATTATAAGTGAGAAATTGGACTCGTTATTTATAAACTGCCACACGATACAAGCGCCTGAGCATATACAAACAGTGATCACACCAAATCATAACTTTAATATTCTGACTTTTAACATAAGGAGCTTAAATAAAAATTTTGATAATTTTGTCCTAACATTGGTAAGATTTAATATCTCTTTCGATGTGCTAATTTTAACTGAGTGTTGGCTTGATGAACTAACTGTAATACCACAAATGTTATCATACACATCTTACTGCACAAAAAAGAAACTCAACCAGAACAGCGGAGTCGTAGTATACATCAAGGATACACTTAACTGTTTCGTGACTGAACCTAATGTAATGGACGCAAATTGCCTTCAAATAATCCTACCAAACATAATCACTATCTTGGGTATATACCGCCCTCCATCATTCAAGAACACTTCGAACTTTTTGTGCTCCCTTGATAACGTCCTGGCAAGCACAAATAAAAACACAAAATTGGTTATTGCAGGCGATTTAAACATAGATTTACTTCCGACAACAAGCAACCACGATATAGAATACTTGTGTCTTACGGCAGAACATGGTCTTTTCCCTGCAATAACAAAACCGACAAGGGGTAACGCTTGCCTTGACCACATCTTTGTTAACAGAGTACAAGATGTAATTGGCGTGGTATGTTCCTCTGATATAACTGACCATGATATTGCAATAGTCGGTATAGTACTGAACATCACAAAGCAAATACCACGCAACAGGACTACTGTGAAAAGAAATGTGGAAGCTATAAAGGAGGAACTCTTGCTGGAGAACTGGATACTATTACTTGGAACTGAAAATGTGAATCAAGCTGTCGAACTCTTCTGTAACAGGCTTGGTGAAGTGATCAATAAACACACGACAACATTCTCTATAACTCACACTAAGTACAACATTAACCCTTGGGTCACTTCCGGATTAATTCGGTGCATGAAACGCCGAGATAATCTTCACATTAAATCACGTAAATACCCGCAGGATGCTCACTTAAAAATGATTTATATACGTTACAGGAACTTTTGTAATGACCTTCTGCGCAAACTCAAAGTAGACTATGAAAATAGAGAACTCTCTAACAGCACAAAAGATCCCAAAAAGCTCTGGAAAACTATTAAAAATGTTTGTCACTTGACCAAGACTAACAAAGAACCTAAGGAACTTTTAACTCTTCAGGGCAGTACAACCCCGATGGAATCCTTGAACAAATGTAATAACTACTACTCCACTGTAGGAGCAAAGCTTGCGGACTTCACACTCAATAAACTGCAAATGAGCCAGGAAACATTAGCGGCAAAGGTTGACCGTAAATTAATTGAAGACTCCTTTTTCCTACAACCTACAGATAAAAGTGAAGTTGAAGAACTGATACTTTCCTTACAGAATGACAAGGCGCCGGGCATCGATGGTCTTACAAATATTCTTTTGAAGGAGATTAGAAGTAGTATAGTACGGCCTCTTAGTGAGATCTTTAACCTGAGCCTTAAAACAGGGATATTCCCCGATATGTGGAAGATTGCGGCTATATCACCTATTTACAAGGACGGCGACAGGAAGCTTGCTGAAAACTATCGCCCTATTTCACTTTTAACGGCCTTCTCGAAAATGTTGGAGAAGATTGTAAATAACAGACTTGTCAGATATGTTGAGTCAAAGAACCTTATCTCCTCCCAGCAATTTGGTTTTAGAAGAGGCAAGTCAACAGAGCAAGCTGTCACACTTCTCACGTCTATCGTATCGGATCAACTAGACAGAAATAGGGCTAGCGTAGGTATCTTTCTGGATTTGGCAAAAGCCTTTGATACTGTATCGGTTGCAATATTGGTGAGAAAACTAGAAAATCACTTTGGAATTAGGGGAACAGCCCTGGATTGGTTTACGAGTTACCTGACAGGGAGAAAACAATGTGTTAGGGTCGGAGGGTACGAAAGTGAACTAAGAGGTACTAACTTTGGTGTACCACAAGGAAGTATCTTGGGCCCTACTTTATTTGTAATGTATATTAATGATATACACGACAATGTCAACGCTGAGGTTATATGTTATGCAGATGATACTGCCATTGTATATCATGGCTCTACCTGGACAGAGGCTATATCTAAGGCTGATAAAGGAATGAAGCAGGTGAAGAAATGGCTACAACACAACTTATTAACTCTCAATGCTAAAAAGTCGAACTACATATGCTTTCATAAAACAGCCGTATCAGCACCAGTTACTACAATGTCTATTAGAGTTCACGAATGCCCAGAAACAAGATTTTCCTGTGACTGCGAGGTACTGGCAAGGGTTGATGCAGTAAAGTACCTTGGCGTAACAATTGACCAAAACCTTAACTTCAAAGCACATATTAGTTCTTTATCAGCTCGAGTGCGTAAAACAGCAAACATACTGAAATTGCTTCGTTCTTCAGCGTCGTCAGATGTATTAAGATTAGTATATTTTGCCCTTAGCCAGTCACTAATAATGTATTGTATATCTTGTTGGGGAAGTGCTCTAAAAACAGCGATGTTACAAGTTGAGCGAGCACAGCGATCGGTTATAAAAACCATGTTAAAAAAACCATTTCGGTACCCTACAAAGAATTTATACGAGGAAGTCAAACTTCTAAACGTGCGACAACTATTTATTTTACAAACAACTCTCAAGGTACACAAAGGAGTAATAAACTCAGAGGAATACACAAACCTCCTGAAACGACGTGTTTATAAATTACCCGTTCCTAGGGTTAATACTCACTTTGCCAAGCGTTTCAGTCCATACAAGGATCAATATGTTTACAATAAAACAACTAGTGCCTGCGACATAAAACAATGTTCAATGAGAGAAGCAAAGCTTAAAGTGACAAATTGGCTTACCTCGTTGTCATACAATAGTACTGAGGAACTTCTAGTAAGGTTGTCATGATTGTTCACTGGGAATAATAGTGTAAAACTTAAAGATAGGAATAATATACATAACTACACAAATGTACCAAATACCAATAAAATATAATACTATACTCTTACCTACATATATATATATATATATATATTTACATACTATATACTTAAATAACATATTTTAATTATATTTATTTGTCTTGTAAATGCTCATGTAATGCTCATATATGTTACAAGCTAGTTTGGTTACATAGTTTAGTAAGTCATAATGTACTACCAACCTTAATAATTTATTTTGCCTTAATGCTGATCGAGCACAATGTGTCACACAACATTATAATGTACTTAATCGTAATTGGCACCCACAGGACAGGCTTGCCTAGTGTGGGGCCACAGGGCAACACAACATTGTTAACTTTTTGATAATAAACGCTATTTTATTTTTATTTTATTTTTTATCCGTTAACGTACGCGAGTTTGTTGTTAATATTACAACATTTATTTCCATTTAATTTACCATATTTGAATAGAAGTGCATCATGGCTTCATTTAGGCAAGGTATGGCCTATATAATTGTGTTTTATTTTAATTTATAACTTTAGTACTTTTAGAGTATTGGCTATTTATATGTAATAGTATGTTTTTTTTGTACCGAATCAAACATTTATATTTTTTTCCATTTTGCGCAAAGTTCTATTGCTAACTACTTCAGTTTGTTATTAGTCAATACCTCGTCTATATATAAAAAAATAAATCAAAAATAGAACTTTGCGCAAAATGAAAAAAAATGTAAATGTTTGAAATGGTATAAAAAAAACATACTATTACATATAAATAGCCAATACTCTAAAAGTACTAAAGTTATAAATTAAAATAAAACACAATTATATAGGCCATACCTTGCCTAAATGAAGCCATGATGCACTTCTATTCAAATATGGTAAATTAAATGGAAATAAATGTTGTAATATTAACAACAAACTCGCGTACGTTAACGGATAATTAATAATTTGTGTTTAGAGCTAACTTTGAGCTTATGTACCGGACAGCAGATAAGAGTTACTAATACAGCAATTGTACAAAATGATGTGATACATTCTTAAATCTAAGCTGACATAGTTTTTTTTTCTAAATACCTTCATTTTGAAAATTGAGTTTTGAGCACTGCGTTCTATGGAAAGGTCCCAGTGTGCGACGTGTAAATATTCACCCCCTACGTGAATATTAAAAAATGATATCACGATAACCAAGTTTGGTGTTATTACCACCTCAATGGCCGTCAGCCATTACCATTTTATGGTATTTTTACGAGATTCACGCACATTCATGTTATTACAGTTTTTTTGTGATGAAACTTGCCAATAACTTTAAACTGTCGTACTTTAGTTATTGTTATCATCACGCATTGTTTTAAGAACTTGTAGTATTGAGGTTTTATCAGAAAAGGGGCCATCTTCCAAGCTTGGATGAAATTGGGACTCTTTGATATAGAACTAGAATTAAATAAGATTACGGACATGCAAACTATACGTCTGGTAAAAAAACTGCAAATAAAAACCACAATTTCGAATTCTTGATTCTTCTTCATTCTTAAATGTCTAACTCTATTTCTCACACTCTCTAAAGGAAATATTGTGGCCTATATTTGCCAGACTTTTCGTATATTGTTTTGATTCATCATAAGAGCCCATCAATGTCCCACTGCAGGGGTGGGCCTCCTCCCGTGACGGAGGGCTATTTGGCAGACGAATTGGTACCTACAGGGTTTAATTTTAAGTTTTCCTTCTTTTTATTTCGTAAAGGTAATATTCACGGATAGTCCCGTAGTCGGTTTTTACGACACCCATGGGATGAGATAGGGTGGCGACATATTGTATTCTTACTCCGTCACCACACGATTTGTTTTGATTCATGGTGCCTGAATGTATTCTTCTACATCACTACTTAGTATCAAACCTGCTACAAAATGTTAGCAAACAAAGTAATCTACGTAAACTGTAACACAGTACAGTTAGACAAATAAGAATTTTCCTCTCGGTTCAAATTAACTACTGTCGGACATGCAATATACAAGTAACCGCAGTCCAGTTTTGATTGCAGCCGAATCGTCGCCTCGGGCCTGTGCCACGCAAAAACTATTGATATCACCTTAATACTGTGATAGAGACTAACCGGAGTAAATATAAGTGTAAGTTATAAACTTGTAGCGATTATATTAGAAAATCATTATTTAGAGAACATTTTATTTTATTTTGTACTAGCTTATGCCCGCGGTTTCCCGTATTCTATAGGTGGAATTGGCTTGCACAGCCATGAGAAAAAATGCATGGCATCCAGGAGGCAATAATCGTCTGAAATAGACGCAAAGGCCCATGATGATGATGAACAGTTCCGATAACTACACTTGTTGTCATTATTTATGAAGAGATTAAAAATTATTTGACAACTGGTCACCTCCAACTTTACTTTTGTGCGTTATAATAATATCCCGAAAGTATATAAGCAAACTTAAAATTAGAAAAAAAAATTACTTATAAGGATTTTATAAGTTAATGTTTTTTCAATATCCCGCTTACGTTTATAACTTTGACCACAGACGACCAGAGGGTCAGTCCGTCACAGACAATGGCTCTAACACCGCTAGCTGCAATTTTTGTCTGAACCGGCACAGAACCCGCGTTTCACTCGACCATTTATATGTTCATGCATCACTTGCTACCATTTCCTATAGATACTAGGTACCGTTACTCTGTATGAAGAATAACCGATATTAGCTTGTGGTACTATTTTGTTGTATTGGTTTTGATGTTAAATTGTTTACAATGTTGTTGGTGGTACTACCATGCTGTGTTGATGATTCTCCGTGTGGTGACGGAGTAAGAATACAGTGTGTCACCACCCCAACTCATCCCAAGGGTGTCGTAAAAACCGACTAAGGGACTATCCGTGAATATTATCTTTACATAATGAAAAGAAAACTTGAAATTAAACCCTATACCAATCTTTATAGCCAGCGTGGTATTAATAGGCCAAGTATCCCTCCGTCACTGAAGGGGGCCCGTCCCTGCAGTGGGACATTAATGGGCTTGATGTACTACGGTGTGTTATTTGATTAGTTTCCTCGTGAAGACACTTGTGAATCCGATACTCAAATGACAGCATTTGTATCAGATTCACAAGTGTCTAAATACACTGATTGCCATTCTAAAATGGGAATAATTTTGGATGATGGCATCATCCGAAATCAAAAGCAGTTTACTTTGAAGAGTATTCACGTAATCAGGACAATAAATAAAATTGATTTCTACACAAATTTTGATATGTTACGACTATTATAAGTTAATAGATCTACTTTTAAAATTTACCACACTTATAAAAGGCAATAAATCAATTATGTTACTAATTTATTATTAACGGATTACTGGTTTTCCTGCTAAATTATAATGCTATCGCTTTCCCAATTGCATAATTCAATCGAACTAAGTTTTACGATAATGCTTGTCAAGAATTACGAAAGCAGACCATGGATTAGTAAGATAAGTAAGAGCGAGACAGAGCATTCATTCAATAATAAATAAATAATACATTACTTTAGTGATTAATGTTTAGTTATTGACAATAACATGACTTAATTTGATTTATAAGGTAACTTTCGCCAAGAGTTTTGATTTGAGGTTGCGCGGGCATATTTGTTACGTTCTAATGCGATATAATGCTTTGTGGAGAGAAAATAGATATTGTTTATATAGTTACTTGAAGTACAAAGTCAAGTAGACCGAGAAACTATTCAATGGTTGTGTTATTATATTAATTTAATAGATATATATGTATGTGAATGATAAATGAAATGGAACCTAACAAGCTACTCACCTAGTTGTGGTTGTACTATTACTGTTTTGTGTTCAATGAAACAATACCGATTAATGGTACAGTAGCTATTGAAATTAGAGGCCTATATGACTTAACATCTTACGCAGGCAACTGTGATAGGTAGCGCCTTGGCTTTACTCTGGTATTGCTGAAGTCCATGAGTAGCAGTCACTTACTATCAGATGGTGTTGTGTGAGGAATATTACTTTATTGTATTACTTTAGATTTTTTTTAAGAAATCTATGGCACTGTGGTTAGTGCAGACAAAGTATATTCAGGCCCAAGAAAATCCACTAATAACTATGTATTTTGCGAGGGATTCGAACCCAAAATCTCATACACATCAGCTGCATTTAGTTAAAGAATACTTAGAAATATAAAACGGCAATACAATCCTTCTAAAACACAGTGGGTCGACGTAGCGAATACGATGATAGTTATACGCACTATCAAATGTAAAGATCTGTCGCGATATGTGAAACAACATCAGGTAACAGTACTTTATTAAGTTTATGATAGTGGCGTGTGTATGCGGTAACTCTCATCTTTATCTCATTGCGATCACCAATCCGCATTCCAACATGCTCGTTATGGAAATATACCCTCGAGCTCCACCATTGTATCTACACCATTTGGAAGGATACCAACTCTACGGGTATTGGGAGTTTGAATTGGCGTGTGTGTTTTGTTTCGAACGCACAAAAACGGTGCTTGACACTCACAGAAAATAAAAAAGAAGTTTCATATTTCGTGCATACATTTTATCTACACACATCAAAAAAGTCTAAGCAACATGCATGATATTACAAATTTACCATTTATATTAATTAATTTCTAAGTATTTACTCACTCAAAGTGTATAGGTAAGTAAACTTTTTTGTTATTGATGACATACAGGCTGGTTGTAAAAAAAAAATTTCGATTATGTTTTGTTTTTTTTTCATAAAATTCAAATGACTGCGAATTTGTTTGAATTTGAGTGCATGTTAATTGCTACGTTTTAGTCTTGATTTTATAATTTTACCAACCATTTAAATACAGTTGGCGACAAAATTGAATTGTTAGATATTCTTTACGTCATGGAGCGACGTATTTGACGGCAGATGAAATGCAAAGAGCTGTAGGGATGTTGCAAGCGGGAAGTAATCAATCTCAGGTATCTCGACATTTTGGTATTCATAGAAGTGTTATTTGTCGTCTTTGGCAGCGCTACAATAATACAGGGGAACCCGCTGAACAGCATCCAGGCCGTAAAAGGAGTACAACCACTCGGCAAGACCGGTACATACAACTGACTGCAAGACGCCAGCCAATGTTAACCGCTCGAGAGATAAGTTTGAGGCTACAAAATTCAAGTGGTGTTGATGTAAGTCCCCAAACTGTGCGAAATCGACTGCATGAGTACGGCCTACGAGCTCGACGCCCTATCAGGTGCCCACCGATACGTCACGGGAATCGCGCTCGTCGAAATGAATGGTGTAGAGAACGCATAACATGGACCCAGGAACAATGGGATAAAATTATGTTTTCCGATGAGTCGCGATTCGGGTTTAGGCCTGATACAAGAAGGGTGCGAGTGTACCGTCGACCCGGAAATACTGAAAGACTCAGGTGCGTTCAGGAAGTTCATCCATACAGCGGCTCAACAGTTATGGTATGGGCGGGTATTATGAAGAACAGGCGAACTGAGCTCGTTTTTGTAAATGGAAACATGAACGCTGAAAATTACGTTGAGGATATTCTCAGACCTTATGTCCATCCATTTGCACAAACCTTTGGCTCCGATTTTACGTTAATGCATGACAATGCGCGTTCACATACAGCTCGGCGAACCAGTGAATACTTGGCAACGGAGAACATCCAGGTATTGCCCTGGCCTGCACAATCGCCAGACCTCAACCCCATCGAGCACGCATGGGACATGCTCCAGAGACGTGTTTTGAAGGACTTGGACGGAGTGACAACAACCCAACAGCTGAAGGATTTGCTACAATTCCATTGGGAGCGAATACCGCAAGATGACATAAACAGTCTCATTAATTCAATGAATAATCGTTGCCGACAAGTTCTGAATAGCAGAGGAGGCCATACTTTGTATTAAATTGTCCTATTCTTTCACAATAAATTCATTTTCTTAAGAAATTTCAATTTGTAAAAAAAAAGTTTAGTTTCTTATGTACCTGTATATTCTAATATTGTTAATTTCTGTTATTAAAAGAACTTATAAAGAAAACAGCTGTTATTTTTACATCATAGAACCCTAAAAATATTATTTTAAAAATAAAATACAACGTTATAATTAAAATAAATGGTAAAATAAATTAATATAAATGGTACATTTGTAATATCATGCATGTTGCTTAGACTTTTTTGATGTGTGTATTTTATTTATTCTAATACAATTCCCTAATGATTTTTTTCGCAGGGTTCTGCTAATGATCCACAAGTTAACACGCTTCTCACAGCGCGGAAGTCGGATCGATCGTGACGTCATAAATCCTATAGAGGAACTCCAAACAATTAGCCTTACACCTTTAACGGACCACGACCATTTTAAGTTGATACTTGAATTCGTTTTAATTTCACATGAAATTGGTTCAGTGCGCGGTTCAGACGATCTGGTCATTACCATAGTTGGTACATTACAGATTTGTCATGGAATGGTGGTACCGTTGGGTGTCGAGATGATTAGGTGGTCGTACCGCCGGGCCAATGTTTGTTGGCGCCAATGTTGGCTTTACGATGTTACTTTGTAAGTGAACTTCGTATTGTTTTGTATGTATTTAAATTTTTGATGAGAGGTTAGGAGACATGGGTAACATACACACTAGTACTTTTATATAGTAGGTAATACATATACCTAACTAACTGAACTGACAATAACATCATCACGCTATCTCATTAAAATGTCATGGTTATGAATTTAAATATAAATAATCTATAAACAATATGTCACCACCCCATCTCATCCCATGGGTGACGTAAAAACCGACTAAGTTAACAAAGTTAACAAGTCAAACAAATAGTCCTATTTGTGAATATTATCTTAACGAAATATAAAGAAGAAAAACTTGAAATTAATCCCTATACCAATCCGTTTGGCCAGCGTGGTATTAGTAGGCCAAGTATCCCTCCGTCACAGGAGGAGGCCCGTCCCTGCAGTGGGACATTAATAGGCTGGTATGATGAGTCTATAAATTCATATATCTATTCATTCGGCGTTCTGTCGTCTCTGCCTACCCCAGACGGGATAAGGCGTGAGTTTATGTATGTATGTAAATTCGTATACTTATTGTATTACCAACTCTTTTCATAATATTTTAGCTTTGTATTTTAATTTTCAACGAATATTAACCTAAAAAATGTTTGCAAAGTATTTTAACAGATTCCATACTATATACCTAGGTACTCCAATCTTTTTTGAATTGACAAACTTGAACTAAGAGTATTTATGGTAGTGTATAAAATATGAAGATTCTGACTTAAATAAATACAAGCCAAGTTATTAAAGATAATGCTTTCTCTTAAACGAATGACTAAGACCACGTGTTTCACCATAAAATTGAATATAATTATACTTTATTGCCCCATAACTTTATTATTATTTGTATTTCTAGTTACTAGTACAAGCACAACATGTAATTAGGCAGTACTTAACCCACCATTCTGAATCTAACTATGAGCGGTAACTCATTCTAGATTAGATTACAACTACGTGATTAATTTCCATAGGTTTATAACTTGTGAACTAGTTGTGTGCAATTGACAAGCGAAACCTATAATTGGGTGAATTACCCGATTGACTGGGTAATCTATTAGGCTGGCAACTCTGCATCCTCGTTTCAAAGATTAGACGATCCGTGTTAATCAGTGATTGCGGTGTCACTAGAGGTATGCGAGATAGGGTTGTCGAATGGCGTTTAAGAATTTTTCCTATGATTAATTTTTAACAGCTATTAAAGTCTAGTTGTTGTAACGTTGGAAGGGAATCCTGGCCTATAAATACCACGCTGGCCACAACGGTGAATGTTAAGCTCTGTGTCAAGTTATTCTTCTTGACCACTTTTGGTAACTTTTTACAACAACCTCAAAACGCGATGAGTGAGTGACACAATGTATTTTTACTCCCTCACTACAAAATAAGAAAAGAAAGATGTACAACTGACAGACGTTTACACAATAATATTGATATTAAGTTATAATAAATGCCGTGTTTATATTTATGGCTTAAATAGGAGGAGTAACCCACGTAATAATGACTTATCTTATTACTTGGTTGTGTTGAATAGACAAACCAAAACCCAGCACCTATATTCGATGGTGTAACGAAACCATAACGTAATTCAGGATTAGGATTCGACGCCATCTATCGAGCATAGTCAAGATACATTTTATTAAATCGTTAAAATTTGATGTTTAATGTTAATGTTTTAGGTTACTTTTATGTCAATTTTGTGTCTGTGTCTTATAATAGGTATACTAACATAGTATATTGTTACTAACACTATGGATCAATGGTCTGAAAATAAATTATTGTTATTATAAAATATTGCTATTAGAGGTAGCCCTGTATAAAGAGGCGGGGCTGTCTTCTCCGGTGGTGTAGCATGTAGGTAGGTCATGTCGATGAGTTTGTAAATAATTGTCTCGTATGACGTGCTAATCTGATTTAATATTAAACCTTCATGGACGGCTCTCTGGTTTAATAACTGGTGTAGGGCTTGAGACGAATGGTTTTTGTTTTTTTACGGACTTTGTTGATTACTTTAAAACACAATGATTTCTTGATCAATTGATTGCAATAAACAGGAATCTAACCCGAGACTTCTGCGTGACATTATGCCAAATAAGTCGTCAGACTACTACCTACAACATACTATAATGTGTGTTCTATGAAAACGACGTCTATACGTTGTTTTAGTAAATAAGACAGTCTTGTTAAATCATGAAACGTTTATCTATCAATCAATTGGTTATTCAACCTCTATTTGCCTTCAAAACTAGATTTTCGTAGCAAAAACCATTCTTCAAACTACTTGTTCATGATGGTACAAAGGTAGATAACCCAGGACATAGTAATCTGAAGTACTAATGCGAATACCATTGCGGTTTGTGGACGAGTGTGGTGCGGTCGTCAGTAAGCGGGTGACGTCTAAGGGCCAGATTCAGAGACCGCACTTTGACTTTACTTTGTAGGAAAGTTCGACTTTGATACAAAAACGAGATTCATGGCCAGATTCAGAGACCGCACTTTGACTTTACTTTGAAGGAAAGTTCGACTTTGATACAAAAACGAGATTCAGAGTCCTGTCAAACTCGAACTTTACTTTCCGCTACTGATCTTTACTTCGCAAAGCCAAAGTCGACGATGAGGTTGACTTTGCTCCCAAAGTAAACTTTGCATAACTATACGTCTTAAAAAAGATGCCATTGTGTTAGCAATATTTCCATATATCATAATAAATATTTAATATGGTAGGATTATACCGACAAAATGTCAAATTTTGACAATACTTTGTTTCACATTTGCGTTTGCTTATTAATTTCTGTTTTATTTTCTGACGAATTGTGCTTTTCTTTCTTTTCTTATCTTTCTTTAATTAAGTCCAAGTTAAAAGCAGAAGGTGTGTCGTAAACGAATGTGAACAACAAATCTAAACAAAAACTATACTCTATTCACTTTGGCGTGAGAAATTAGGTGAACAAACCTAAAATGGGTCTTGTTAATATCACGATTACTCATTCATACATAAAATCTACGGTCAATATTAAGTCATAACAGCTGAAAAAGAATAAAATTACAAATTGATGTTTTTAGATAAAAAAATCTTTGAAAGCCTATAATTTTTTGCAGTTTGACAAGTTTATATTAATTCTCATGCTATCTTGAATAGAGTATAGTCCGTCAAAGTTTACAACGTTCCATTTTATGAATAAATAATATTTTTACCTAAGCAATATATAAAAATATTTTTAAGAGCTGATAAAAAAAATTAAACCTTTTAAAACCGCTACCTATTAATAACGATTAAATCGTGTTTTAAAAAATTATTTTGTGAGCGTTTTATCGGTTACATGTTTTAGAACATAAAATAATAATGTAAAAGCTGCGTGCAGCTGAACAAACGCTTACTTTACTTTATATAGCGTACTTTGCTTAGCAAAGTCTAGTTATTGTCTCTGAATTTGAAAAACATTAAAGTAATCTTTCGCATGAAAAGTTTACTTTGGGAAGATTACTTTGAAGCAAAGTAAAGTCACGACTCTGAATCTGGGCCTCAGAGTCCTGTCAAACTCGAACTTTACTTTCCGCTACTGATCTTTACTTCGCAAAGCCAAAGTCGACGATGAGGTTGACTTTGCTCCCAAAGTAAACTTTGCATAACTATACGTCTTAAAAAAGATGCCATTGTGTTAGCAATATTTCCATATATCATAATAAATATTTAATATGGTCGGATTATACCGACAAAATGTCAAATTTTGACAATACTTTGTTTCACGTTTGCGTTTGCTTATTAATTTCTGTTTTATTTTCTGACGAATTGTGCCTTCCTTTCTTTTCTTATCTTTCTTTAATTAAGTCCAGAAAAGCAGAAGTTGTGTCGTAAACGAATGTGAACAACAAATTTAAACAAAAACTATACTCTATTCACCTTGGCGTGAGAAATTAGGTAAACAAACCTACAATGGGTCTTGTTAATATCACGATTACTTATTCATACATAAAATCTATGGTCAATAATATGTCATGACAGCTGAAAAAGAATAAAATTACAAATTGATGTTTTTAGATAAAAAATCTTTGAAAGCCTACAAATTTTTGCAGTTTGACAAGTTAACATGTTTATATTAATTCTCATGCTATCTTGAATAGAGTACAGTCCGTCAAAGTTTACAACGTTCCATTTTATGAATAAATGATATTTTTACCTATGCAATATATTATAAAAATATTTTTAAGAGCTGATAAAAAAATTAAACCTTTTAAAACCGCTACCTATTAATAACGATAAATCGTGTTTTAAAAATTTATTTTGTGAACGTTTTATCGGTTACATGTTTTAGAATTTAAAATAATAATGTAAAAGCTGCGTGTAGCTGAACAAACGCTTACTTTACTTTATATAGCGTACTTTGCTGTTGCTTTGCTTAGCAAAGTCTAGGTATTGTCTCTGAATTTGAAAAATATGAAAGTAATCTTTCGCATGAAAAGTTTACTTTGGGAAGATTACTTTGAAGCAAAGTAAAGTCACGACTCTGAATCTGGGCCTAAGGGCCAGATTCAGAGACCGCACTTTGACTTTACTTTAGCAAAGTCTAGTTATTATCTCTGAATTTAAACAACATTAAAGTAATCTTTTCGCATGAAAAGTTTACTTTGTAGTAATAAATAATGAAAGTAAACTTTTTCATGCGAAAAATTACTTTAATGTTGTTCAAATTCAGAGATAATAACTAGACTTTGCTAAAGTAAAGTCAAAGTGCGGTCTCTGAATCTGGCCCTAACAACCGCACCATTTTGATATGCGTTTGTGTGCTACAAAGTAGGAAGAGATAGGTAATAGGGATTTTTTATTAGATAAAAAATATATTACGAATACTTGGTGTAAGTTTTTTCAGCAATAATAACGCCGTTGTACACATTCTCTGTGTGGTGACTGGGTAAGAATACAATATGTCACCGCCCCATCTCATCCCATGGGTGTCGTAAAAACCGACTAAGGGACTATCCGTGAATATTATCTTTACGAAATAAAAAGAAGGAAAACTTGAAATTAAACCCTATACCAATCCGTCTGGCCAGCGTGGTATTAGTAGGCCAAGTATCCCTGTATCACGGGAGGAGGCCCGTCCCTGCAATGGGACATTAATGGGCTGTTATGATGTACACATGACGGGGGTCTTTTTATTGGGTGCAAATCCCACAGTATCTCACTTTCCCGGGTAAAAGGTAGGTGTCATTCAAAGAATATTTCCAAACTAGGTTAATACACCTATTAATGTCAATCAACAAACAACTAAGGTCTATGTCATAGAGTTCATAGCTTTATGATTTTCCATTCAACAGCTCGTCAAGTTGAAATTCCTAGACCCCATATTAATCGCGCAAGTGATTATCATACCGCTAGGATAAGCACTAGGTCATGTGTGCTAAATACTAAATTATATAGTGCTCTATTAACCAACTACTCGTTCTGCATACAACCTGGATTCAAAACTGTAGGTATGTACAGTCGACAAAAGTGTTAAGTGCAGCGCATGACACTAACTTTAAAACTATCATCTTTACGCACAAATACAAAGAAATTGACTAATTTTATCATTTAAAAAATGTTGATTTAATAAAAATCTTTTTTTAGATCTCTAGCAAAGTACACACATAAATAAACATACAAATATATCTCTTATATCTGGTTTACTGTACTACGAGTATTGTTACATCTGTTTTATTAGCTTTTCTTTTTCTTACGTCAATTCTAACCAGATTTTAAACTACTCAAAGCGGGGATAAGCTTGCTCCAATAATGAAAGAAATTTAGCCACACTAACAATTAATTATCGTAATATTTTCTACCAAAAATATCATCTTTTTCTTCTCTTTTACAAAAGGACATGATACTTTATTAACAAGGGTTCACTGTTATCTTATATGAAGACCCTGCATTTATACATCCTTGACAGTCTACAAGGTCTAGATCAAACGTAGTTCAACTCGTTTTTAAACTTACTGTTAATGGTCCAGAATTATAGGGTGTTGTGCTTTATTTGCATGAATTACAAATGTAAATCCTTGGGAAAATATTGATAATTGAATATGATGTCTTTTGCTGATTAATTTGACTTGTTTTATTCGAAACAATGTTATTATTTTCTTCTTAATAAACGGTCCAAGTATTTTCTAGCTGACTGTATTAAAAAAAATGCTCTAACATTTTTCATTCAACAAACAGTTATTGAACAAGTTTCACAGTCAACAAGATTAGCCATCATGAATAATATAATCGCCTACCTTATCAACATTTCAAACTCAAACGCCTATTTGAGATACCTTTAATTAAAAATCTTTACTGTCATGTATTAATTACTGACCACAACAGGTAAGTAATCACTACAAAATACAAAATGTATTCAGAGAATAAAATGGACGCTTACCAATTATATTGCCCGAGAAATAAGACAAGGAAAAATGACTTAAAGCGTGGTCTACATTTCATAGGTGAACAGAAGCTGTTCCTTTAATACAATCATTAGTAACCTCCTTATCTTTGAATTAAAAAAGATATAAAGCCGCTTGAGTACTAAACGGAGTTGTCGATGGCATGAGCAATCATTTCAAAATTTGTTTGCATTCGTTTTTTAAACCGCATTCGATTCTTGAACAATTATTCAAATGTTTGTTCTTCTTTTTTTTATTAATAAGTGCATTATGTATTTTCACTTTACTTTAACATAGAGGTTTTAGCTCGGATGGACGCTTTCGCTAAAACTCGCCACAATCTTCATTGAAGAGTTTGTTTAGTCCATAAAGCCGTTTTTAAGTCCTTTTGTCTTTCGTCTGCTGTGTAGCCAGAATGGCAGACACCGCAAAAGCGGTATTTGCGTTACTTCCAGGCCTGAATTATCCGTCGTTACTTTCAAAAAAGTTTCCAAATTGTAATTGTATTATTTTTTCTTTCCAGCCAGACACAGTGCCTCAGGCCAGCATCGACATGACAACAGTACTAGAGGTTTCCGAGGCAGACAGCGTGACGGGACACCCTTACAGCCTGGCAGTGACTGCGCCAGAGCGAGTCACCTTCGTCAAGGGAACGTGCAGGGAGGAGGCGAGGTGGTGGTCTGATGTTCTTAGCGTGTATCCCAGGAGTAAGGTGAGGGAGAAATAATTTGTTTTTTTTTACTTTAGAATGAAATAGCTAATAGATGTTAGAATTTGGTAAATTAATCAAGGGGGGCCTAGCGGAATCCAGTTATGAGCTTTTATTCTTTTTTTTTTCATAGTTTTTTTTTCTATTTATTTCGATGATAATATCTGATGACCTAAGCTTTATAGATTCAAACAAACATTAAGATTTATGCATACTAAGATATACCTACATTGAGCATAAATCGAACCTGTCTTTATTTTTTTAATTCCTCAACAATAACACTAGAATTCAACCATAATCTTGTCGATACTTAATAAGTGATTCCCATAAAATCTCAAGAAACCTGTAGCAATAACTGGAAATAACTGGACTTAGGCAGAAACCTGTAGGAGAGGTAGTTATAACAACTAGTAAGGAAGTTGTTAGGACCAATAAGTATTAAACACAATAGTATTAGCTTAGCACAGGTATTAGTTACAGACTGAAGCAACTACTTTTACGAGTTAAACGATAATAATGAGTTATAATAATAAGAATCATCCTTACATATTATTGCGACGCCGTCTTGTTACAAACTAAGTAAAGCTTTGTACTATGGGTACTAGACAATTGATAAATATACTATGACAACATCAAGAACAATAAAAACACTCAGTTACTTACACTTAGTTAAACATTTGTATGTGTCATATGAACACAAATATTTGCTTTATGTGAAAATCATACTTGTGAACTCTTCGTAGCAGTCATTGACTATAACTACTGCATCACAGAGGTCATAAATAAATATTCCTCACACATTCACACAACGCCATCTAGTCCCAAACTAAGCAGAGCTTGTACTATGGGTACTTGATAATGGATAAACATACTTAAATACTTTTTTTTTTGTAAAACATACATATTATACATAGAAAATACCCAGACCAATCCAAACAATCATGTTCATGCGCACAAAGATTTGCATTGAGCGGGAATCGAACTCGAGACCTCTGCGTAGCAGTCATGTCTTATAACCACTACGCCACAGAGGTCGTCGTATAATTTGTCAAGTAAATTATTTTAAGTTTTGTTTTTACTACCATTTCCCGTTCTCGTTGCCATCGTTTCTAAACTGTTGTCTTGTTTTGCAGTGGTAGTTTAGTCAAAGAGGGATAAATAGGTATATTTTCCAAAGATATTCAAGCGCAGTTTCTGCTTCTAACTCAAATTGTCGGTCTGTTACGAACATAAGCAATTTTATACACCATGTTAATACGTGCGGTGTTTTCTGTAATAAGATGTTAGTGTATACTTCTAGTTTTAATACTTCACAGATTGTAAACAGCGTATCGTTATTTTAATTTCCATTTAAACTGTAGTTCCTTTATCCTATGCTTAGGATTAAATTGTTGCTTTGAATTTTACGTCGCTAGTAATCATATCAGCAAATTGTCTCCTGCTATATAGGCCTTCTCCAAACACACTATACTTTACGCGAGTCCCTCCTCCTTCATACGTCGACTTCGCTAGCCAATGATGTTATATTTTAGGTATTTACTTCCTCCGGATAATCAATATACCTTTTACTTTTTTAGTTTTTTATAACATGGTATGTGAGTCAGTGTCTAACAGCCCAATTAAGTACTCGTATTTCCCAATGTGGCTGAGTAAACTACTTATAGCACGCTAGCCAGATGATTGGGTTATGATTTTCGTATCAATTTTCCTTCATTTAATTTTGTACAAATAATATCAGAGTAATTTCTCTTAGTCGCTTTGTGCTCCGTTCTCTTTGGATTGTTAGAGCGTCCCTTCTTAATTTCGTTTGAGAAAGAAAAAGAACATAATAGCAAGATAATGGAAAACATGTTTAATAGACAAAATAAAAGTTTCTTCTTTCCTAAACTCTCGTTGAAACACTCGCCTTAAACACGAACAACTATGCCACTACACACAAATTGATCCTTACAACATACAACACCTCACAAATAATAACAACACCACAGACACATTTATAGCACACATAACACACATTGTAAACACGCTAAAGTTCTTCAATAACACAACCTCTTCTAACTAACACTTCACGCTTCACCAAATTTCTTGCTTTCTTATTGTCTTCACATCACTAGTTTTTATATTAATTTATTTGCCTAAGCACTGTATCAAATAGCAGTATAAAGTATAAAGTCGCAATAAACTCCTTCCTGGGGCGGTATACCCTCAGGAGAAAACAAAAAAAAAACTCTCGTTTATGCTATTATCTAAATCAAGAGATGTTCATAATGGCCGTTCTTCCTTTTATTTGACCTTAACTTACAAGAATGCAGGTTATTGTTGTATAAGGTTGTCACGAATGACGAGCAACAACAATACCGTGCAGTGTATGACGTTGTTGTAACTAGTTTCTAACGCACTTGATGATAAGTAAACCTGATCCCTTATTGTACTATATACGAGATATATTTATGATAAAAGAAGAAGTTTGTAATACGCTGAATGTTAAGGTTTGTGTGCATAAACATGAATGGTTGCATTGGTCTGATGCTTAATTAAAAAAATAGAAGGCGTTGAGTTATGACTAAGTATTACTTTCTTCTTAAGAACGTTTATAGGGCTCACTAGCGCCGCCATTTAAAAAAATATATAATTCGCAAATAGGATCAATAATGCAAGATGTTGTCTACTAAGTCTTTAGAAAAGGTAATAAAGTATTTGTGTAACACACTCTCAACACTTTAATATTAGTTAAATTTCGCATTGGAAAAATAAACGGCCGTTTTTGTTGTAAATGCACTATTTATCTTATTGAAAAACATTTCAAGTGTTGAGAGTGTGTTATACAAATACTTTATTGCATAAGTGATCATGATGATTTTTTTAAATTCGGTATGTAAAGTAAAAGTTTACCTATGTCGAATCCAAAACCATTTAGAGATTTTAGATCGATAAGTAATAAAATCATATTTTTAGCGCGCAAGATTGTGTTTATTTTTACAATTATTACATAAATTACTTTGTCTTTCATTTGACGTCTTAAATGACATCATGTCGCTCGGCTCAACAGAAGTTTGTTTCTGCTTTCATTGCTCAATAATTAAAACAACTAATTTGAGTATTTTTGCTTTCCTACTTATATGTAGTTTATTTGTAGTAAACAGTTAAAGTAAGTAATTCGACCGCATGTATGACGTCATAACTGTTTAGTACAAATAAACTATAAGTAGGAAAGCAAAAATACTCAAATTAGTTGTTTATAATTAATAAACCTTTAAAATAGAAATATAAAAAAAATACCAAAAAAAATCTTTACATACCGAATTGGTGGCGCAAGTGAGCCCTATAAAGGCTCTTAAGTTTTATCTAAGCTCGCTTTTGTAGTCTTTTAGGTATATTTTATCGTTCGACTTATTTATTTTGGCATTTTTTATTAGTCTACAGTCCTTGTCACGCAAATAAGTGATTAAAGCAAATCTTTCGCACTTTATGATGGAAACGATGTATGAATCATCACATAATTCAATAATTTATCTAGTAACAAAAAATGCAATTATGTTGCAATCACGAATTTTTGGTTTAAATATTAACCTAGAGACCAACCAGCTTAATAGACCTTACTTTAATATCCTCTGCTAAAGTCGCGACAGATCAGTATATATTGGTTAGATGTTCTCGGAATCAGTTAGTCTTATATTGTTCCCGCTGCCAACAATGCGTCATTTGAACTTTGTTATATTGTGAAACATCTTTACAAATCCTAATTACTTACAAAACGAATTCTGGAGTATTGTGACGTCATACGATTGCCCGTATTTTTACCCAGAAAAACTAGTAACTTATAAATCATACTATATACTGTCAACTACCGACCACCCACGCTACACGGCTGACGTCACTAACAGTCCCGAAAAATCAGGACATTCCTAACAAACCAGGTCATATAACAAACCATAAAGAAACTACTTAATTTGTCTTCCAATCTTTCAATTGGCTGTAATCGGACGATCGATTCGTTTGAACTTGGACACAGCTGCGTGTCTGTGTATATCGGCCCAGTTGCGGCAAATGGGCCGGCTAATTAGCGCGGGATCGTGTTACATGGCCCGAGATGTGAGTCATACTTTTGTTTATACCGAGCAGGGTTCAGAGAAATCTGTCTACTGAAATCGGGTTAAACGAAATTGTTAGTGGGTGATTTCTGTATCATTACTAGCCCTCGAGTACTTCATAACAATATTTCTGCTACCTACTGTTACCGTGGCCAGACAGTTATTATTATCATCATCATAACAGCCTATTAATGTTCCACTGCAAGGACGGGCCTTATCCCGTGACGGAGGCTAATATCACGCCGGCCAGACGGATTGGTATAGGGTTTAATTTTAAGTTTTCCTTCTTTTTTATTTCGTAAAGATAATATCCACGGATAGTCCCTTAGTCGGTTTTTACGACACCCATGGGATTAGATGGGGAGGTGACATATTGTATTTTTCCACGTCACCACACGGATAACAGTTATTATATTTTCTCAATATTACCGTCCATTAATCGACAAGGACAACTCCAAACAGTAGAGTTGGTTCCCAATTGAGTTAATACGGTAATTAAGTTAATCGATGTCTCAAATATTTAATTTTGTTTAAAAGGATTTACATCCAACTTGACCCAGAAGACATGTTATCAAAGTTGACACGGAAGCCGCTACCGGTGATTTACTTAGAACTAATTACCCTATAGTCATTCGCGGAACAGTATATTTGGTTGAAGCCAAATCCGCTTCTATAATAAATGGCAAAACGACTCACTGTTTGGACATCTGGATTTAATGTTGCCATTACTCATCGAGTTGACTGAAAATAAAATGGGTCAGTGTTGCTAATATTTTATTTGACTGTACTTTTCTAGACTGTTTTCTAGATATTTAGATATGACCTATTTACACCCAGCTGACTATACGTTATGGTTTACTGTATAAAGCCCGATTTACACAGCGACAAGTACAGTAGCGAGTTAGGTAGTAAGTTGTTGATTAAGTTGATTTGAATAGATCGCCATCCTATTTTTTGGCGAGTTAAGTACGAAGTACTACCTTACTACTTAAATCGCTACTGTACTTGTTGATGTGTAAATCGGGCTTTAAGTCAAGTTCGCCTTCTTTTGTTTATTTCTTACTAGATAATTATTTTAATCGGTTTATACCATACCCATGGGAGGATTTAGGGTGGTAACACCCGTGTATTCTTACGCCAATACCACACTGAACAATATGAAATCATAAAAAAATTAAAACAACAATCTACAAGAATAACAGTACCATCGTATATTCAGCTACATACTAAGCTTTATATTCCGTTCAAAAATGTGTCTTGAAAACAATGGATTAAGATCTAAAAGAGTTTAGCCCATATAAATTAACTCATTCACCATAATGAAGGTATATTAGATTAAGTAGTGTTAGATGACGTCAAAAAGATACAATATTATTGTAATACTGAATACTATTAACTATGAGACTGCTTCCTCTGCCAATTGCTTTTAATATAACTTAATAAGAATAATTAACCAACCATTCATTCTTTGAGTTATCTACATATGATAATAAAACTTTATAAGTTTGTACGTGTATCTCTAATAGACTAAGAACACTGGGCTTAAAACATATGTTAGCCAAACTAGACGAATTGGTATAAAATTTGTTTAGAGTTTTAGTGACGAATTTGTTCTACGAATCTTCCTTAGTTTAGGTAGGGGTGTTTGAAACTTTGTATATTAATTTATAGTCTGCTACTACACGATCTTAATACAGAATATAATTTAAGTAAATTGAAAATAATTAAAACTTCATAACAGCCCATTAATGTTTCACTGCGGGTCGCACGCATAACCTACACGGTTTTAATTTTAACTTGTAACTGTGATTCTAATTCCTTCCTTAATTCGCTTGTAAATTTTCTTTAATTAAATGCTTAGACATAATTTATTATAAACTTGTTAAAGTAATAATTTAATGACTTAATTATGCTCTTGCTAATACTCTGCTTAATAATAAATAATAAATGTTTCCCGTCTAGACATATAATTATCGCAAAAGCGTTTAAATACCGCTAGAATATTACAAAATTGTAAAATGTATTAATTAGAGAAATTAATTTTAATTAAATATATATATTTTCGCAGTAGGTAAATATATTTAAAAAGTTTTTACATTCTACTTCATTAACCTAATCATGTCCCACGGCAGGGATGAATTTTCTCCTATCATAAAAGGAAACATGGAATACTATTACGTACTACTGATCAGACCTGATCAGACCTGTATGATTTTATATTTCTTCTTGCTCCCATACATTTATAGCCTGTTATCACAATCTATTATAATAAATAAACCTCAACGAATCAATAAAAAAAAGTTTTTCGATCCTATAGCATATCAAATCGATCAACGTTTAATATAAAACTAGATGTATATCACGCTACAGTTAATACACGAACGGGTATAAAACGATCGATGTAGAGTATTACAATAGTGACTTATATCATACACATTCGACATACCACGGGTTGGTATAATTTGTTACGTAATACTACGAGATATTGTAAAATAATTGATTCGGCTTGTTTAACAATAAAATTATCTAGATATAAGCCTGGGAACTTTGAGACCAAATAATATTTATTTTGGTATGGAGATCCGCGGGAGAACCAATGTATAGGTAAATTATCTTAGAGAGATTTTTGCATTTGTAGTAGTGTTCGTATATGTACACGGATTCAAATTTTGAAATTTGAGTTCCACTATACGGTCAGCAAATAAGGCCTGTCACATTTTTATTATTAAAGAATTTTTGTTGTGTAATATTTTTTGATCAATATTTTATTATTTTAACATTGTTAAATAAAAATGTTCCGATGATGATATATGCCCGAGGTAAACTTTGGCATCGTATGGTAAAATTAGTTTCGAGAGATTTTTGCAGCTGTAGTAGTATAGGCTTTAGATATAATATCAGAACGATTTATTATTAACACAAATGATTCATCTGATGAAAGTGGGGATGAGAACGAGAGTGAAATGTCTGGAGTTGAAGAAGATTAGAATTAAATATTATGGTAATGATTGTTAACTTTTTTAGTCTCTAGCTTACCATTGTTTAATGTTATTTGATGCAGTTGGTGTAACTGACTATAAAAAGTATAAAAAATATAAAAGTTCTCAATTATTTATTTCCTTATGTGCTGACCGTACACAACTACAAATGCAAAAATCTCTCTAAGATAATTTACCTATATACGATAGACGTAGCGTTTAAATTATCGATAACTAATGAGAGAGATTCCGTGTGGTGACGGAGTAAGAATACAATATGTCACCACCCCATCTCATCCCATGGTTGTCGTAAAAACCGATTAAGGAACTATCCGTGAATATCATCTTTACGAAATAAAAAAGAAGAAGAACTCAAAATTAAACCCTATACCAATCAGTTTGGCCAGCGTGGTATTAGTAGGCCAAGTATCCCTCCGTCACGGGAGGAGGCCCGTCCCTGCAGTGGGACATTAATGGGCTGTTATGATGAGGATAAATGAGAGAGAAAGATAAAGCTGGCATCGTGTATGAGGACAGGATCTTACGCGGTGTGATCTTACCTTTAGAGGAACCAATGTAATTTGACTGATATGGTTAAAATTTTATATCATTGATTTAATTGTAGTACAAACATTCAACACGCTGTGTTCCCTCCATATTTAGTATCTAACGTCTAACGTATTTAGTATCCAGCAGAATCTTGACGAGACGTACCCCCGGTTTACAAATGACTGATCAAGTAAAAATCAACTAATCAAGGGTCAAAACTGTTATTTTAGTTCCTGAAAAAGATAGTTTTGACACTTGATTAGTTGATTTATACTTGATCAGTCATTTGGAAACCAGGGGTTAGTCATTTATTAACAGAACCTTTTATAACACAAGACACGTCTCCAATTTGTGTGTGGCCAGTGCAGAATTAAGTAGCCTCTCTACCTCCGTCAATTATAGAACTTGTCTCTGTAATTAAACATTAATGGACTCGTTAAAGTGGACAAATCAAAATCTTACTAAATACTTATTTGTCAAGAGATAAAATTAAATATAGACCGCCTTGTGCGCGGTCGTATAAGTGGCTTTTTTTTTTATTGGCCTACCAGAATGACTCCTTAGTGCCTGATGTTAAGCATCCATTAGAGTCCAAGAATGGCGAGCACCATGCCAGCTACAATATTTGTAGAGGCATGAATGTCTCCACTATGGCGGCTTCAGAAGATGGCACTATGGCTGCCGTGCACGGGTTTGATTGTGCGATCTACAAATGATAGAATCAGGATATCCTATTTGCTCTTTGATTAAGCTAAGCTTTCCTTTTTTGGCCCTTGATTGAACCAGGATTTCATCTCTGTAAAAGTCCCCACAACAGAGGAGGGTCCTTTTATATTTTAATTTCTGATACAACTGTCTATAGAAAATCTCAAGTTATTTATATTCTCATGAGTATAGTTCAATCGTATTATGTTTAAGTAATGGTATCAAAACCTAGTGTCAATGACCCGTCGGCGCCGTATCGCCTCTCGTTACAAATACGATGTTATTATGATATGATCCGGTTATCTTAACATGGATACGCTGCACGGATGAGTAATCAATATTTGCAAGCCTGTATTACCTAAAACCGCAAGAAATTAATGTTAGTTAAAATTAATGATAATTATTTATAATAAGTAGTAGTTATCCTCTTCCTTCCAAAGCCTAAAACCAAATTTCATAAGCAAGAGGGAAAGCATGTGTTGGATGTTAAGAGCACAATTTACTTGTTCAGCATTAAATTTTGATAGCGGCAGAGATCATAGATTGTACTGTAATACAATTAGTACAGCGTTGCTCATCAATTAACGCAACATAAAATCTTCCCAATTTCCATGGCTACACTGGGTGTAGACTGTCTACCCCCAGTGTAGCCATATAAATTCACTGCCGCTGTCAAAATTAAATGCTGAACAATTTAATTTTGCTCTTAACTTCCGACACATGCATTTCCTTTTGCTTATGAAATTATGCTGGCGCAGAGAGGCGAGGTCAGAAGTTCGTGTGTTTACTAGTAGAAACATCAAATATCCTTAATACTTGAAACATTTTTATTGAGCCTTGATACACTTCGCTGATTGTATTATTGTTCTGTATATAAAGCAACGTTTGTTCTCGAAGTCACTGTTATGAGTTAGTCGCTTGTAATTTGAAATTCTCTTTCCAAGTAAAGTACTTTAGGGTACCTCTTAATGGGCTATTACCATACCCATCTGTAATCAAAATTTATATTCAACCTGTCTAAGTCAAGTAAATTCTTTTCAAAATATAGTAAAGGTATATCCCCATAATCCAACGCAAGATCGTGACGACAAGTGATGACGCGGCAATTTGAATGACCATCGATATCTATGTGTGGTAGCTTATTGTACACTACACAGCGCCCTTGATACGATATACTGTATTCTGTATCTACCATTACATTCCTTTGTAATAACTTTTATGTCATGCAACCAGAGTCGTTTTGTATTCTTTGGTAAGAACTTCTTTTAAATAAGTTTTTGAGTTCTTTTATAGATGTTTTTGTTATTGGCAATTTCATGCTGTTTCGTGGAGAAGGACTGTGTTCTGTAGTGCGTGTTGGGAGAGGGCTTATGTCTAGTAGTGAACTGCGATAGGCTAATTAATGATGCTGTAATTGCTGGCTTAGTTTGTTAAATCTCCTATTAGTGGCGGAAGGCTAAAGTGCTGTTTTATCTCATCCTATGTATGTAATTAATGAGCTATTAAAATTAAACAAAATAGTTCATAATTGTCACACCACATGTCAAACTATAAAACTAATGAACTCATCTACGTCATAGTGATACAATCTGTTTATTATTACGATAACGATTGCTGTTATCCTTTCCCACCACTCTTATCACGAGGAGTCGTAAAATCCGGGCTGCAGCGGTTCAAAGACCCGCATGCATCGAGTAGGTTGGTCATACACACATGCGATTGACTTGCGACGTTTTGTCATCAGTAATGGCCTACTATTTGATAAGTCGAAATAGTGAAAATACGACATCAGTTTTTAGATACCTAATTAAAAATATTTTTTTTTAGAATAACTTACGAATTTCAGTCCCATTACCAACATTTTATATTTATTCTTCTACATTTGAATAGAAGTATATCAAGTGTACTTTTTCTTTCATGTATTTATGCAGCAAAGCCTATGAATACAAGGTTTTGCTACACCATAGCCACATCTATAAAAGTCGAAGAGAAAGAAGAAAAATATGACTAAAAATTGTCGTTTATTATGTTTGTTTCAAATTCTAATAGAGCTGTTTTTAGCTGTTTTAGCTTTCCCTGGAAATCACTGATTCTCATTCTGGATAACTTTGCTACGGGACTATGTATTTTGTGTGTTGTACTGAGTCCCCCTTACTCATAAACGCCTCTTACATTTTAGTCAATTGATCTTAAATTGTTACGGTTTTTTTTGGTATAAGGTTGATTTTACTAATAAAAATCTCGCTAATAAATGATTAAATTTAAGAGGCGTTTATGTGTAAGGGGGAGTATGTGTATGAGCCATAAGTAGGAAAGTAGATGAATAAGTAATAACAAAAACGTCCAGATGACTGTATGTAGAAAAATCTGCGCACCTAAGAATTCAAATTTTCAATAAGTTTTACTTTAAATTAACACAAAGGATAATGCTCAAAAAAAACCCAGGCCCCGGCGCAAACGGTACATATCTCAAATTCTTAGTATAAAATAGTAGTTTCATACTAAAAAAAAATATAGCCAAAAATTCGTTTTTAAACGTAACATTTTGCTAATCCTTTTTTCGTGAAAGTAATTTTTAAATAGAAGTATTTAAAGAAAATATGTATATACATATATTTTAACATACTACGCTAAGAGTAAAGAAAGAAATAATTTAAAAAAAATCACATTTTTGAAGCTCCTTACATAAAACAACTAGCAATTTATGACATTAAAAAAAAAGATTTTGGTAATGCCCCCTACTGAATATTATGTCACATATAAATACTTAAAATCTGAGATACATTTCATTTGCGCCGGGCCTGGGTTTTTTCCCCATACATTGTGAGCATTGTCCTTTAGATTCTAGAGAATAATCTTTTGCGATTAGTCGTAAGTATGTAACACTCTTAAATCGAGATCTGAATACGCTAACGGGCCAGGCGGGCGGCGCCGCGCCGCCACAAACAACTTATTATTGTTTTACGTTCAAAACAATTAATTTTATATTTTCTATTGATATGAATCATGGTTCTTCTATAAATAAATCACAGGCATTATTTACGAGGCTATGTTTTTTGCAAACATGTAAAATGCTAGCTTTAGGATAATAGTTATTTATATCTACTGCCATTTTTGACGAGTGTAGGTTTCAAATTTGGGCACTAACAAAATTGTAAATCGTAAATTGATTTATTGCGATATTTCTTTTTGGAATGCCTCGCATCCCGATTTTATCAAATAAGATTCAAGAGCGCTAACCGTACCGTTACCATTTTTGTCCATGTATTAAACAGAATAGAAATTATGTTTTCACTTCTACAAATTCTAGAAGATTACAGAATTCCGCTTCTCATAATATTCCTTTCTTTGAGTCGAAAATGAATGCAACATCAAAAAAAAACATGCTTTCCCCTGCTTGCCGGCCCGCAAGTACCCGAATGAGATCAGGACTTAATAAGGGGTGCAAGTTTAATTCCAATTGTCTCTTAAATCCAAATATAAAACCACTTAAACTGGTGACCAAGAGACATACAAGTCGCGTAAGGCAATCTCCTTCACAGTTAAACGGGTTTAATAGATTAATTGGCAAATTACTCTGTAACAGCAGAGGCACTGAACTGAATTTAATTTAAACAATGAACATAAATAAAAGTGAAATTTTTTCTTTGTATATTACGACAACGGGCAAGTGTGTAATCATACAATGCCGTCATCCGCCATCAACGGGTAAAAAAACTTAATAAGGGTATAACTTGAGAGCGCACTACTTGAATTTGAACTATAACTAGAGAAGCCCGAAGCCCGTTTTATCATATTCGTACTACCCGGTCACATTATCTCGAGACCTGGTGTCGATGACTTCACGTCGCGTCGGACGAATCACTGATGCGCCCGTGGCTAGCGCGGGGTTTGAAAGAACGGGACGCAGGGTTCGCATTCCAGCGAGGTCTCTAGATAATGTGACTGTGTTATACCAATATTTACCCAACAATATAGTTATTATAGTGCAGAAATCGGCTAAAACAGAATATGGAATCTCGACAAGACATAAATTCGACTCCGATAGATTGAGCATTTGCAAAACAACTCAGGGTCAGCTTTGTGTTAAGTAGAATTGACAAAATGAATAAAAATAGGAAATAGGATTGACAAAAAGCAGTTGACTTGCATAGGACTCAAAGCCTCAACTTATTACACGTCTAGTTACAGTTACAAACCAAAACAACAGATGTAGAAATATTTCTGTAGTTGAATGGTAACCTATTTTCCAGTAAATAACTACGCCTTATCTCAGAATGGCTTACAGATCTCACAAGTGCTTTCGAAGGCATGTGCTTTCGAACAATTAAAAGATAAACATCGTACCGTTTTCACATAGTATCGGCAGACAAGTATGGCAATGCTTTAGGTAAGGTAATAGAGATGTCTTATTGGAAATCTGAACTAATTGATCCGTTAGTGTTGAAGGAAATAAGTAATTAACTAGTACTTTATTGATGGGTGTGTCCGGAGTCATTCGCGACATATTTTTGCTTGGAATTTGTGGAAGTTATACAGCTGCTACGCTTCGCGCTTAGGTTGTTAATTACCTTGTATTTAGTAATAATTGTTCTTGAGTGTTTTTAAGTATTCATATGCCACGTAATCCTTCTTAGCATATGGAATATAACGGAGCTAGAGCGATACCTTAAAGACAGATAGAGAGAAGAGATAGAGACCGTGTCAAACGTATTAACTTTTTTCAAAGCAATCGATTTGAGTGTTAGACGGAAAAGGCTACAGTACCTCGGAGAATATCCTTGAAAGACCTTAGTTAATAAACAAATTTTATCGTATATAACAACAATTAATTTTATATAATTTGTCAATTCTTTAATTTTGTGCTAGATCTTGTCTAGGGATTTAGTTATTTATAATAATGAAGGAAGTATTACTTATATTAAGTTACATTGTTCACAGGGTCGACATAAGCGCAACGCAACGTTCCCCGGAGGTCAAACCGCAAGTTTATTGCAGTCGTCAACAACAAGGAGTAAGTTATTTGTACTACAATAACTTCTATGCATGATAACAACATTGTTAATTTGATGTTTATACACTGAGCGAATGCCGCAAACCAATCAAGTGTGTTTATTGGCAATATAAGATTCCTATTCTTTTGTAGGTCACGTTACTTTATTGTATGTGCACAAATTAAAATTCTTCATTTTCTATGCAAAATGTGTGAAGACAAAAGGAGATAACTTGACGAATAACCTCAATTTAATGCTTGGCCATGGCCAGTGTGCATTGCAGAAGTAGGTTTCCCGGAACTGAAGGGGCAAAATAAATAGGTTGGAGTTAAAATTATAAAAACCACCATATAGTGCACATTGACAGTTATATTAAAGAACTTGCACATGTACTCGTATTATAATTTGGAGAAAAATACGAGGTTTAAAAAAGAAAGTAAAATATTGGAAATGAGAAAGAAATGGTGGCACTAAAAACACCATCTACAACCTCATCCATCGATGTCCCTACCTCATCTAAACCAACCAATTGTTTCCAGAATACTCAGCCGACGCATCAACACTCCGTGACGCTGCAGACGGGTGCCAAGCGACTAGACCTCGCTACTGTTCTGGTGGTACCACCACGTGGCCAGGACCCAGGGTACAGCCACCGCAGCCGGAGATACCCAGTCTAGCTGCTCCCACGCCTATAGACACCAAAGGTTAGTACTGAACATAATACAAATAAAAAAGCATTTGATAGTTATTATTTCTCTAGAAAGTTCTAGAATGAACTACCAGCTACGGTGTTCCCAGAACGCTATGATATGTCTTTTACAAACGAGGATTAAAGAGACCATTAATTCCGAGATATACAGCGGCTTGGCTGTGTTCTGGCAATGTTGTCGTCCTTAAGCGGCAGTTACCACTTACCCGACGCATCGGATGGCCCTCTAGCTCGTCTGTCTTCTTAAGACTATAAAATAAATCTTTCACAAGAGAAAATTTCAGTAAAAAGCTTACTTATGCATATAATGCTTCTCTGTATACATGCTGTAACACTTGCAAAACTGTCACTTACCAACAGAACCTAGTACTGGTCTGTAAAGCTGGCAGAGTAATCCTCAAGCCACTAAAACATTACAAAAAAGGTTACATCTTACAGTACATGCAACAGGATCACGTGTTTCTGTGGTTATTGATCCTATAATAACTTTATCCCGCCCGTCCCCCGCCTCGAACTTCGGATGCTCATTAAATTTAATTCCTTTTTTATCCTTCACGTTATCGCCCCTCATTAAATTAAGATTTTAAAATTAACATTACAGACAATAAATTAAAAACTTTTTCATTCTTTTTATTTACAATAAACACTTGAACATAAAAATAAAATTAACATCTAAATAAATCTTTTGTTATATCTCATTAAAAAAGTAAACGAAATTAATGTAATAGGCACATAAATAACGAAAACACGCCATTTACAATTTTATTTATAGTTTCTGGCAACACTAATTTTAAAATTAAACGAACTAATTTAGCTTAGAACTAATTAAATATTAATGTCTTCATGTTGTCTTATGGCAAAGTGATTTATATATGGCAAGTAATAAATTATAAATTAAGTAGATGTGTTCTGCCAAAACATTGATATTTTTTGTAACAATAAAGATTTAAGAGAATTGATTTATTAACAACAATGCTTTGTAAAGGCACCATCAAAAGAGACATAAATCTTTTACTAAAAAAGGTTGAATAGTGTCTGTTGTTTGTCAGCCTTCTTAATAATATCTGGTAATAATTGACTGGGATAGGGATCAGTAAAAAAAAATATTTAATCAATCATAACCAACAATTTTTATTGATGCTTAAGTATACTCCTTGGTTTTTATGATTGGTTACCTTTTACACCTTTTTACAGGTACTTTAAAAAGAGTGGTTAGGAGTTTCTTCCAGATTCTTCTCATGGTTCAACCCCATCTGCGAATCTGGCGGTAGCTTGTAGACAAGCCTATGACATTTATAAATAGTACTGTGTTTCCTATGTAAATAAACGGTTTGATTTGATAAATAATTATAATAGGAAAACCCGTGAGAAAACCCGTCGCATTGGGCGTAGAACAATTATTTTAATATATCGATCAGATAGACCGATAAACAATCTTAAGCCTCAGTACAGATCGATTAACAAGAGTGTAAACATATCTATGCCTCATTAGTTGATCTAAGAAAATTCTATCTGCGCGATTTACGAACTGTTTATAAGTACCGTAAGGCATCGCAAGGTGCTAGTTCCTATCTATCATTATCACCACATTATTTATAGTTACGAATAAAACTCCCGGTGAAGGGATAAATCTCTGGAGGATTCTAGGGTTATCTTTTCTAGGGCTTACCTAGAGGCCCAACATATGATAGGAGTTGAGAATCTGGGGAGTTGCGAATCTGGTGAATTGAGAATCTGGTAAACTGCTCCTGAGGGACGAATCAGCACCGTGTGGTTGTAATCAGTTTGAGTCATGCCCATGACACTAACAGGTCTCAGTGTCGTAAACCCCGTTCAAGGTTTCCACCGTTATATTTTTTATACCACGTTCGTGGCAAACAGGCATACGGTCTGGTGGCAAGTTGTTACCGTAACCTATGAACGCCTGCAACATTAGACGCATCACACGTACATTTCCGCCCTTTAAAATCCTATTCATCCCTTTTGAAGGACCTCGTACTGTAGTTCATAGGGAAAACCTCGGCGTTATAAAATTGGCACATATAATAGGTACTACAAATCTATTCATTTGTAAAGTAAAACTTGATAATACATTTCATAATAACAACAAAGCGAAGTTATGAATGTATTTAAATTATAGACATGATGTATTCCAAATTGCTGTTAACTTCCCGCGTATAATCACTGCCTGTAAAAATGCAATGAAGAGGCGGCCATCTTTTTATTATTTATGCATTGTGAGATCTTTTAATCGAATAGATGTTTTAATCAGATTTTCTTGTTTAATAAACGCTACAAATAATATAAAATAAACAAACGGACGGGTTAAATTAACAAGGGTCCTACCCAAGACTGCTTAATTTGCATGGGTTTAATTTACTGCATTTTGTACAGGAGGTGTGTTAAAATTACTGTAAATTGGTTTATTACATTAAAATAAATTGAATAAACAAAATTAAGAAATTATTATCTGACATAATTAAATGTTATGGTTTATTATAAAATAAGAAACTAATGACTATAAAGTAAATAATTTGACACTACCATTTCGTGAAGTCACAAAATATTATTTTATTATCAGAATGTACGAATTTGTTCTCACCCCATCCTCGCTGTAACAAAGGTGTCATAAAATCCAGTGAAGGGAAAAACCATATTTCTAAATAATTTATTTATCTCCGTGTGGTGACGTCTCCATGGGGTGACGGAGTAAGAATACAATATGTCACCATCCCATCTCTTCCCATGGTTGTCGTAAAAACCTTTTTTTTAACCAAACTTTACGAAATAAAAAGAAGGAAAACTTGAAATGAAACCCTATACCAATTCGTCTGGCCAGCCTGGTATTAGAAGGCCAAGTATCCCTCCGTCATGGGAGGAGGCTCGTTCCTGCAGTGGGACATAATTAGGCTGTTATGATGAAGACTAAATAAATAGACTTATCATCCCCTTATTCACCCGTGGATGTCTGACTGTCCTTTACTCCTCGGTTTTGCAAAAGCTTAAAATAATACGTCTGTATAATAAATAAATGTCGTATAACCGACTAAAATCCGTGAATATTATCTTTACGAAATAAAAAGAAGGAAAACTTAAAATTAAACCCTGTACCAATCCGTCCGGCCAGCGTGGTATTAGTAGACCAAGTATCCCTCCGTCATGGGAGGAGGCCCGTCCTTGCAGTGGGACAATTATAGGCTGTTCTGATGAAACAACTTAAACCTAACAATAATAACGGAAACCTTAATAAAATAAGACATTTATAACACATCAGCTCATAGAAAAGACAAAAACCTAGCCAGTTGTCTTCATAAAAACTAGCGAGCTACATTAGTACATAGTAGAGCTATAACTAAGACATTAATTAGATAATTTAAGTACATGTCAGTTGAGATTGCATTAACCATCGACATTAGATATCGACAAACACTTTCTTGTCATTGCATGTACCACAACAACACATCAAGTTAAACATTTTCATTTGAAATTGTGTCTTATTTCAAGGTATTAAGGTTCATGAGTGTCTAGCTTGATTAGTTGCTGTGTGTACCATTGATCTAGTTTCGACCCTGTACCACGAGACGTATACAGCGATAAATGTATCGTGGTACAGGGTTAACTATCAATATCGCTGCATGCTCTGTTTTGCTTTAAAGTTTATCATTAGAGATAAGTTTTCCCAAGTTCTACCATTATGTTCTTATTAATAATCGAAAGTACCAATTGTTTTTTTTTATATTATTGAAGATCTCTTCAAAATCACGCAAAGGTCTCAGGTTGAAATCTAGCTCTTAGCAAAACTTTGTGTTTTGTGTTATTCTTATTGAATACATTCGTTTTTAATTTGGAAACTTCTCATTTCTATGGCTGCTACGTAATACGATAAACACGATTATACTCCACCTATCCCCGAACACGATATTTTTTTACTCTGTCGCCATTTTCATAAACCCCGATATTAAATAAAATTCCTTACCATCACATAACTGAACGGCAAAGCATTTCAAAGTAACAGCCCTTGAGTCTTACTAGTCTGTATAAGTTAAGAGGCAGTTTTACTGGACGGGCTCCACTCGGACCGCCAGCCTATAAATCTGTAGCGCACCGCGACGACAGGTTAGACCTAATTAAAACCTGTGAGCCGTTCTACGTGCTGTAAACTTTAGAAATGTGGGTTTCTAAGTTGTGAGGTTTAGCGATTTTGGTGTGGTGACGGAGTAAGAAACCAATATATATAAAAAAATATGTCACCACCTCATCTCATACCATGGGTGTCGTAAAAACCGACTATGGGACTATATATATCCGTGAATAGTAACTTTACTTAATAAAAAGGAGAAAAACTTGAAATTAAACCCTATATCAATCCGTCTGGGCAGCGTGGTATTAGTAGGCCAAGTATCCCTCCGTCACGGGAGGAGGCCCGTCCCTGCAGTTGGACATCAATGGGCTGTTAGGATGATCCATTTTTATAAAAAAACGATAACGGTTTCTTTAGCAGAAGTGGGATCTATAGATCGACGATCAAAGAAGCTCTCAAAACAAGTTGGAGATCGATATATTTGTCTTAAATAAATGGGAGTAGCTTTTCTACAAATAATGGTAGAGAATACGTTCGAGTGCGTAACGCCAAAGTCAGCACCCCATCTCATCCTGTGGGTGTTGTAAACGTACACCTAAGGAAACTTCAGAGATATTATAGCTACGAAAATAAAAATATGAGAACTTGACATAAACACGTCTGGCCAGCGTATTATATATTCCTCACATTTTCACACAACGCCATCTAGTCCCAAACTAAGCAGAGCTTGTACTATGGGTACTAGACAACGGATAAACATACTTAAATACTTTTTGTTTTTGTAAATACATACATATTCATAGAAAACACCCAGACCAATGCAAACAATCATGTTCATGCACACAAAGATTTGCATTGAACGGGAATCGAACCCGAGACCTCTGCGTAGCAGTCATGTTATACATATAACCACAACGTCACAGAGGTCGTCAAAAAATTATACCCGTGTAGTTCCCTTCTATGATGTCTACAGTGGAATATTAAGAAGTTGTTATGAAAAACCGAACTGTAAGACATCTTTTGTGTGTTGTACCACACACAATCAACTTAGATTCAAGTACCCAGCATCTGACAGAGATCAATTAAACTTAGCACACCGTTACGATGATAACTCGTCACAAGCAGACGCCGCAACACTTGTACTCGACACGTAACTCATAACTGAATATATTTATACTTTGTTGCTAATAAATGTATGTATGTGCTTATATAAAAGTTCAATACACTCAATATGAGAAATACATAGAAAGTATGTAAGACTAATAATTTTCCGTGTGGTGACGGAGTAAGAATACAATATGTCACCACCCTATCTCATCCCATGGTTGTGTTAAAAACCTTTTTTTTTAACCAAACTTTACGAAATAAAAAGAAGGAAAACTTGAAATGAAACCCTATACCAATTCGTCTGGCCAGCCTGGTATTAGAAGGCCAAGTATCCCTCCGTCATGGGAGGAGGCTCGTTCCTGCAGTGGGACATAATTAGGCTGTTATGATGAAGACTAAATAAATAGACTTATCATCCCCTTATTCACCCGTGGATGTCTGACTGTCCTTTACTCCTCGATTTTGCAAAAGCTTAAAATAAATCGCTACCTTAAATACCAAGTGCTATCATTTGATGCAACTAAAAACGCATAAAAGTTTTCGAGGATAAGGAGTAGGCCGAGGAATCCTCTGCCAACTCATGCAGAGTTGGCAGAGGAGGAGGCACCACACCACAACTCCTTCTTCTAATCCCATATCAAAATATTTACGTGCTGTAGTAATTCTTGCTTCCTGCATACAAATACAAACCTTTTAATTAACCATACAAAGTAACTCAAATGCAATCATAAAAGCAATTACACAACAAATATATCAACAATAAACAAACATAACTGCGGCCTAGGCAAGGCCGTTCCGCCAAGATTTATACTTGCCTTCGCCTACGCACCATAGACAAGGTAGAGTGTAGCCGGACGCACCACAGATCCTAATTACCGATACTATTACCTATCTAACGGCAAGAGCGCCCTCTAATTAAAGATTGTGATAATGTTGTTTAGATATATAGTTGTAATGTACTGTTTTAAGGCACTTACTTTAATGATCATTGTGTTTAAGTCGGTTTTAGTTTAATGTTTTAGAGTTGGTCATTACACACATAGGGATCTGATTGTAATAATTTGCGTTTTGCCACAACTGAGTCTGTATCTGTAGAATCGTTGGAAAGTAGTAATCCTGCGTTTTGCCTGTTATAGTGTAACCTGCATCATTATTATATGAACATCATTGTTTGCGTTGCCAATCAGTCGTTAAGCAATGCATGGCACACATGCCTGATGTAGTAACTGTTCTTAATTCGCAAACTCATATTGGTTCTATCATATCGACAATGTTAATCAAGCATTATAATATGTGAAAACTTATTTTAACTTACTTAAATAAGACCTAATCTTAGCATTCCATGGATTCTCCGTGCGGGTGCCGGGTCCATCGCGTGATAGAGGACGGAACACTGGCGTAACAGCGTCTGGGACTTACGACCCAGATGTAGGTTTAAGGAGGCCCCCTTACAACGCGTTAGCGGTCACCTTCACTGTCTGCTATGTTCCGTCCTCTACCTATCCAAATTTGGTAGGAACCTAACAATGCCGTTTTGGACATTCGTGATAGTAGAGAGCTTACTGAAGTTCTCGGCAGTCCTAGTTCTTTTAATAGATTGTAGAGGGATTTAGCTGGTGTACCCCTCGCACCTATTTCCACTGCATACAGAGTAACCCTGTAGCCATTTCTGGCTATCTCATTTGTCAAGTCAAAGTATTTATTTGTCTTAATTGCGTGGTCTTTAGGGATGTTAGTTTCCCACGGTACCGTGAGCTCAATAAGTACTACACGCTTTTTCAACTTTGAGTAGAGGAATATGTCTGGTCTCAACGGCGACACGCAGATATCCTCCGGGATTTTGTAGTGTGTTTCATACGTGTCAACCAGTAGAGTCCAATCGTCTGCCGGACTCAGGACCGAAAAAGGCTTGTAGGTGGTCTTTTTAGTAGTGCCTTCCTTAACAATAATTTAAAGTAAAAAGAGAAGAAAACATCGACTCGCATCTCATTTCGTAGTAGCAAAGGGGTAATGCAATAAAATCTTCCACACCCTACAACGAACGACCTTTAAGCAAATACTAAAACAATATTATTTCGTAAAATAACAGGTTTTAAGTAACAAATAGCTGTTAAGTAAAACTTAGTTGTAACTTAGTATGTTCTCTACAATTTGTAGATATAAATCCTGATAACTTAAATGTTAAAATCATAAATTTATATTTTATTATATTGATGTCAGTTTTACTGTTGCTTCGGTATTATGTTAAGGAATACTCCTTCGTTGTTTAATTGGTGGAATTAATACTTACGCAAATAATAAAGAATAAAAGAATTCCTCACACATTCATATCATCTAGTACCATACTAAAGGAGCTTGTATTACTATTTTCAATATTATGTTATTTATGTGACTAATGGCAATAAACGGATTACAATTAATTTTAAGAAATATTTTTTCACTTTCATTTATATAGATATGCAGTGTTCTGTGTCAAATGTGTCTCGCTAAGTGAACATGACATGCACATCAAAAGAAAGTCACATTTTAATGATGATGTGATTGTTATGAGGTGAAATTTTATGTACTTATATTAAGTAACATATTCAAATGTTGCGCAAATGTTGTTGTTGCAGATATTGCACACTGTCACATAGTTACTTTAGTTCCTATGTCCTATAACAACAGACCCAACTAGGTACTTACCTTGTTAATCATATTTTTCTTTCTTATTTTTTTGCTTGAAAGACAAAAACGAGCAAGTAGCCTAACCTTAACGAGACCTTTCTTAATAAGTCATAATCATTTTAACAGTAGACGGGTGACTTGTAATAATTAATAAAATAATAATAACTAGCTGACCCGTGCCCACTTCGTTAGGCGGCGAAAAAAACACGTCACTTTTTTAAACATATTTCATTACTGCTTCGCTCCTATTATCGTAGCGTGATACTATATAGCCTATGACACTCCCCGATAAATGGACTATTCAACACAGAAAGAATTTTTAAAATCGGTTCAATAGATCCAGAGAAAACCACCTTAAGCGTCACAAACACACAAACTTTACCTCTTTATAATATTATTAGTATAGAAGTATAGATTTACATAATATAAATCAAAATTCAAGCATGTTTATCAGTTATGTAGTACTTCATAGTACAAATTCTGCTTAGTTTGGGGCTTGATGGTGTTGTGACAATGAGTGTGAATTATTATTATTATTTTACTTTATTTCACTAAAATATCTTGCACCACTTGAACTGGTATTATTCCCAATTGTTTCGACCGCGTTCGCTCTATCTATGTGTGTATTATTCGAGAGCACATTGTATGACTTCTGTTACTACTACTTTATGTGCATGCAGACAGTGTTTTCGCCTGAGGGTCCAATCTATATTGACTAATGCTAGAACATACTTGCGGTTATATTTGCATACCTGTAGGTTCCGTCCCTCCTTTGTAAATGTTATTGAGTACGAGCCCTTAAGTCTAGTTTAAACTTTACTTATGTTCGTTGCTGTAATTAAATGGTGATATTTTTATGATACTGTATTTAATCGCCACTATCCTGAGGAGTAAACAAATGGTTAGACCATAGTTAAAGAGGTAAGGAGTAAATATGTAAAAGATAGAATTATAATTAATTGCCTTTTAATCTCCCACTTTGGGGAGTAAGGGAAACTTAAAACACCCACGGAACTGACGGGACTGTAGCCACTTCACAGCTACAAATAAAATACTTTAAAAACAAGGCCATATCTTCTTCAAAAGTAATTGTGTTTTTGTAAAAAAATGTACAGTCAACAATATAAGTTGATTACTTTACTACATCCAATATTATAAAACATCTCAACACTTAAACCTTCCATACGTAATTGTAGTAATACTTAATTAAAAAAACTACTAACTTCTATTATAAACACAAGCTAAAAATACATATTTCGATATATCTTCACAAACTTGAAGTTTTTTAATGTCATAATTAGATGACCAAATAAACAGTTTTTTCCTTCTACTAAAAACACACACATAGCGGATTTTGCATGCGCAGTTTCGTTATATTATTGACTGTACTATCGATAATTCCATGAGTCGTGTTCTAAGAAGTCTTGTCAGTCAAGGCAACCATTACTTATGAGTGACGGTTCAACGACACACGCTAATGGATTTTCTGTCTCATAGAGCTGTTTTGCTAGCTTTGAAACATATGAGGACTTTTTACTTAACCCGTAATGATGTTGCAATGAAATTATATAAAGATATATTGTAGTTGGTATGGTTTTTCTTGATGTATATAGGACTGAGAGTACTGTATACAGTACTAGCAGTTGCCTGCGAATACCTGGATCTGGGTTATCGTGACCAAATTCAGCCTTTGTCCTTTCCGAAGCTAATATCTACTATCACAACAGCCTATTTAAATTATATTACAGAGCCGGATCTCTTTAAGTGACTTGGAAGCCGGATTAACTCATCCACAAACTTAGGCTTAGTCGTCTTGGGTTATGTATGTAATTACCAGATGATTGAAATAATTCTTTAGCCGGCTTACACCATCTTGGCTGCGGTGTGGTGACTCGAAATTCTTAGTCCGCCATCACACGCACAAATAATGACATATTGTATAGCTGGATATGTCGAGTGCAATCAATAGAGTCAATAGGGACTCCATGTTTATCAGGAAATTAGGACTGGTTGGTTAAGTCATTAAAGTCAAAGTCAAAATCGCTTTAATCAAGATAAATACAATTCTCATTATATATTTCTTGACGTTCTTTAAATTACTTTTAAAATACATTTAAAAGTTTGGCAAACTTTACCACCGCCTCCATTTTGGGACTGACATAGGTGTTTACACTAGAGGACGTGGTTTTCTAATGCTAATCAGTTGACTAGTACCCATTCTATAGTGTGACGAATATTGTTACACAATTCTTTAATTTATAGTTTTTAATGTAAATAGTGTTTTATATCAAAATTAGATTTAAATATATTTGCAGGGCTTGTTAACGGTACCAAATTCCCAGTATAAGTATCGTTAAGTAACGTTACTTTCATAATGTTAACCTAGTAACGATACTACGGGTAGTTTTACTTTGGTATCGAATTAAATTTTTACCGATAACGACACGAGCGATGTTGCCAACTCGTGCAGTGTACGGGAGCCGCGCATGACTGAACGGCAACGTCGCCCGCTGCGTCGTTCATCTGCGGTCGAGTTTCATTGTAGTTGTAGTGAGTGATTATGACAGTAGACAAAAGTCAAGCCAATTTCAAAGCGCAATACTAGATTGACAATTTGATCAAAACTGTTGTCAACACGATAGCTTTGCTTGTATAGAGCTTGGCTGAAAAGAAAACAGCTATGGTTCGATCCTGAGGAACAAATTCCTTTTTGTGTTTTTTTTATTTTTTCTTATTTTGTTTTCTACTATTATTATTCAATACGAGCTGTAACCCGCGACTTCGTTTACGAAAAAAATGTATAGTCGACAATTAAATTAATTAATTAAATTAATTCATTAATAAATGACTTTATGGTGATAAAGTCATTTAGTCTAGAGCTCATTTTAGTTGCATGTCATAAAACTATTAAGTTCAATATCGCACAACAGGGAGCGCTTCTTCTTACATAACATTTCAACTCATATCATCGGATCTCCGAAAATGTTTCTCATACAATTTAAAGTCATAATGATCATACTTCATAAAAAAAATAAAATGAATATTAATTGCAATTCATAATAATCACTAATCATACATTTAATTTTTTAACCGATGAAAAAAACGGAGGAGGTTATCAATTCGACACGTATGTTTTTTTTTGTATGATCACGCATAAATCAATAGGTTAATAAAATACCACTGAGTGGTCACCCGTCTATGCAATGACCTCGGTGAAATTTTACGCTTTTAAATCTGTGACCGCAACGGGCTGTGAGTGGTTGCCAGAGAGAATGCATTTTAAATATAAACATTTTTTTTTCGCTCGCCATTTCAAAGGATATTGTAACTGTTTTCTTTGAGATAAAATACAATAAATTAAAAATAAAAAACCAAAATGAATTCTTGGCACAACCCGGTTTCGAACGCACGTCTACTTCATCAAAGTCGATTGTTTTTATACCCTTGGCTATCGAATCTTATTGAATTGTGTTGAAATTATGTATCTATTCCAACGAGTAAACATAATCTACTATATAAAAATAAGTCGGGTTTTCCTTCCTGACGCTATAACTCCAGAACGCGTGAACCGATTTCCACGGTTTTGCATTCGTTGTAAAGGTCTCGGGTTCAGTGAGGCTTATAGCAAAGAAAATTTAGGAAAAATTTCAACTAAGAAGCGGGAAAATAATTGCCGTGCGAAGCCGGGACAGGCCGCTATAAATCTCGATGGTTGGTAAGTGACTATTTATATTTTATTAAGCCAAGTAACTTAAATTCACCGTCACTGTTCACGGGTATTTTAATTAAATTAAAATATTATTTTTAATTGAAAATTAAATAGTATTTTTATTTAATGATTTGATTTTTCACTATTTGTTTTTTTTTGTTTTGTTTTGTTTATTATTAACAAATAAGTTTACATCAAATTATACATCAGTCTCACAAAACAGTTGAGGCTGTTTATCTGTGAGATCAGGGAGTCTCTTAAATAACATTTACGGCCTTATTACAAAATACGGTCTAACTATAAAACACGGTTTATTACGTCACAAAACCACTGTTTTTGAAATTTGTTATTACAAAATCAGTTTTAACACTAAACCATGGCGTAATGTCAGGTTTAAAGATAAACCTACTCGACCCCTAGTTTAAACTATAGACCATGGTCTAAATACATACAGTTCTGTCAAAGTTGTTGTTTTGAGGTTAGCGTTGCTATTGGTAATGTCTTAATATTATAATATTGTTGACTTGTTTCAAAATGGATATCGACATGGTACATTTAATCTATATTGCAGATATTGAACTTTTAGAAAGACGGCGACCCAGTGTAGTCAGCTTGTTCGTGTTGATCCTTTTATAAAATTATCAAAAGATTTTAGAAAAAAATATAGATTTACAAAATCTATTAAGTACTAAAAATATTTTGGAGTTATTGGTAGATAATATCACACGACCCTCGGGGATGTACTTTGTCCCCTGAAATTCAAGGTTTGCGCATTACAAAGCTGGGCCACAACAACACCTACAAATAAAACAACTAAAAACCTACTTAGTCGGTTGAGAAAAGAGCAAACTTTAAACTACTTAAAACGTATTTTTGTTTTACCTACAACGATTACCATACCACATACAAACTATTTTCATATTGTTGACATCTTACTCGTATTTCAAATGATGCCCGAATAGGTACCTAATGACGATAATACCTACTTTATTTTGTTCCGTTCTACGTCTTATATTTAACATTGCGAGTTATGAAAATGCTTATTATTTCAGGGCCCTAGAATAATAAATGGTAATCATTAATAACCAATGTTATATATTTATACTAAATATATAAATTATTATCACTTCATTGCTGATATGTAATTAAATTCATCAATTTTTTAGCAATAAGCTTTCCCTCGAGTAGTACGGAACGTTATAATCGAATGATGTAATGAATGATCAAGCAATATTTTGAATAATCTGTGACTGTTTATTTAAGCTAGGGTCTAATTGCTGTTCTATGAAAGCCACGGTTTATTTATGTTTTGTAATAAGGTGACATTTAGATTGCAGTTTAAAAATTAAGCCTGTGCTAGCTGAACCTGGTTTAAACTGAGTTTTATTTAGTTTTTTGTAATAAGACGGATTATGTCTCTTAAATACATAATTATAATTATACAATTATCAATGAGGCAGCTTTAGGGATAAATCTAAATTAAGAGTTAAAAGTTAATTATTATTAGTTCATTAAATCACTACAATTATATACCTATGTATGTAGTATGTATTAAATAATTATAAAAGTGTGTTAAAATTGCAGTTATAATAAGATTGTGAGAAAAGGAATGTTATTTAAATTCAATTTATTTTTATGACTAAGTACTATCGAAGAAAGTCCTGCTCGACCAGTTTCTAAACAAATTGCCTTAAACAACCACCGACAGTGTGACACGCACACATAGATGTTGCATTAATTTCTAGCCCCGCTAAGACACGCCCCTAAAAATATTCCTGCTTCTTAAGTATTAATTAGTTCCGATTCACTCTCCGGCTATTGACAACGCGCTATTTATTTTTGTTTCTACACTCACGACTTGGTTTTTGTTTAACGGACTTTTGGAATTATGCAGAATATATTCGGTATGAGATTGATATTATTTAGGTATACGTGAAAATGATAATCACGACTTTTTTTCATGTAATAATTCATAATTTCATAATTCATATCTTTATTGCATTCCATAGTTTACATAGATGTTATGTCTATGGTATACGTGAAAATGATAATCACGACTTTTTTTCATGTAATAATTCATAATTTCATAATTCATATCTTTATTGCATTCCATAGTTTACATAGATGTTATGTCTATGTATACTTATGGTCAAGCGGAAACTTCCGTGATTGTACATAGTTCAACTATTGATGCAGTCCAGTCTAAGTTCGAAAGATGGCTCTGTTTAATATTAATGAATTAAATTGAAATATCTTTTAATAGACGGAACCGATTGCAATGAAACAAAAACTAAATATAACTTCAAGTTACTTTCAATCGTCTACTATATAAAAATAAGTCGGGTTTTCCTTCCTGACGCTATAACTCCTGAACGCACAAACCGATTTCCACGATTTTGCATTTGTTGGAAAGGTCTCGGGCTCCGTGACGTTTATAGCAAAGAAAATGAACAGATAAGCTGGAAAATAATGCCCGTGCGAAGCCGAGACGGATCGCTAGTTGTGTATAAAAATCATCTACATTGCTTTCGTACTTTTTACGTGATGCTTGAACAAATTTTAGAACACAGATATAGGTACAGTTACAGACAAACAGACAAAAATTCCAAAACTGCTGGAAATGGGTTCTATTGGTTGTCTTGTAATACCTTGGCTATTTTTTTTTTAATGTACAATAACGACTTTTCTACCGTTTTATTATATTAATATTATGTATAGATTATTATAGTGGAAAGAGTTATAATGACAATTAACGATGTTTCTATGGTAACGTTAGCAAAGTTTGACTTACAGTATTGTTACTTTTTACCGGTAAATCATCGATAGCGATAAGTCAACTTACCGGTAAAAATCCACCCAATTAACGATACCTGGCTTAACGATACCTCTACAAGTAACGTTACCATAGTATGATGAAGGTATCGATACCTCATTTTTAACGGTATTCAGAGCCCTGGTTGTAAGTACTTTACATCGACTTGTTTAATTTAAAATATGATTACAACAAAAAAAGATAGATAATAAAAGCAGAACACATACCTTTACACCCTAATACTTTAACAACTTCTTATAAGACACCTTTTTCCTACAAACATCCCAATTGAGTAATCAAAATTTATTAGAGAAAAATAATACTTCCTTATACAGCTATCTAGTTACACATATACCTCAAAAGTTGAGATCCTAAAGATACACATGTTAAAAGATTTATAGTGACGTGTGGTCGCCCTAAGGCTGCACAATGGTGCTCGCGCAGTGGGTGTTGATGATTTACAGAGCCTTGTCTACGCTCTCATTCATATTTATTAAAGTTCGCACTTTTTTCAATTGTAAATATCTTCTGGGTGATGTACGTGACATCTTGGCATTACGCTATTTCGTAGGACCTGGGCAGAGGTGTACTATAAATATATGTATTGTTATATTATTGTCGATTTGTTTACGAGTGTTTGTTAAGGTTTTATTTGTTAAAGCGATTTGTTTATTGTGGTGTAAATTTTGTTTTATGATTACGACAAATAGTCAAGGGATTAATCTTGGAGAAAAGTGTGAAAGTGTTTGGAAACTGGTATTTTGTTACGTAAGGTTAGGCTTTTTGATGTGTGTAGTCGCTGAGTGATAAAATGTATTTTTTACTGCCATGTTAGAAATTTGAAATAGCTATTTTAATAAATAGTACCTAAGGTTTTAAATAAACACAAACGCCTTTTTTAAATTTAAGAAATTTTTTAAAAAACATCTGAGTTATAAATTTAAAAAAATACAAGCACATTGAGAAAAAAAAGAGTTTTTTGAAAAAATCCACCTCTTTTTGAAGTCAGTAAAATGATAGTTTTTTCAGATAACTAAATTAAGACACGAGTACTAAATTAAGAGCTATCGTATTAACACCAATCGTATAATACAAACTCGTCATGGTTTACAAAACACACTCTCACTGAAAGCTAGCCAGTTCAAGCACTACAGTGTTACTTTCATTTGTTACAGTGTACACGGACCAACCAGTGTCATCCGCGTCTCCGCCGACCAGGGACAAGATCAACGGCGAGGAGAAGGCGAGGTCCCGGCGCAGGGACACCTGGGCAGAACCCACCTCAACACCTGTTAATGATGATAGTAAGTACCAGTGAAAGATATATCTAACCATTATACTGTAAAGTTATATTGTTATCTACTAGTTGATAGGCCTCTTCAGCATGAGGCTTGGTATCACAGCTGTGTCTAGTTCTTGCACCTCCAGCAGTTGTGTAAAATGTTACTGTGTGTGTGTTGTTTACTTCGAGGTTCATTTAAACAAGGAGTGATCTCATTAATGTTTGTATTATCATGAATATCTTAGAAATTTACCAAAAAAGAAACTACACAAATAAACAAAGTCGTCATTTACGACAGTTACGGGGTTAAAAAGGATCCATGAACCAATTAAATCCTTACGTTTGAATATATACGAAGTTTTCATTGACAACTTCAATAAAAATAGTCATTAGAAAACTGATGATAACGTAGACATAAACTATAGATATAAGACTAAAAACAACGTATAAATTCATTCCAGACAACGTAGGAGTCCGTTCTCCTCTACTCCAGCATCAGCACCAACAGTACGACGAACAGCTCCGAGACATCGCAGCCTCGCTCACCAGGCCGAGATCACGACGCGCTCTACCGCCCACGCTCGAAAGACCAACCAGACTGCCACCTCCAGATAGACTACCGGTGATTATAACTTATAATTTTTTTGTAATTAGAAAGAAAGAAAGAAAAGAACTGGCCTCTGCCTTCCTTATCAATCTTCATTCTGACGAACTTTTCCTGTTTGTCCCCGTACCCAGTCACCCAAATAGACGTAGTGTAATATGCTATACTTCTTCGCCGACTACTTTTGTCTCAAAAGATAATTTTATATCTTTTTCGAATCTTCTAATTTCTAATAAACAGTAACTCATAAAAAAATGTATGTAATAAATTCTTATGTCACTTCCAGGCTCGAGGTTCTCCCGATGGTGGTGTACCTCCTGAAGAAACAAGCTCCAGTTCAGCTAGCGAAGGTAGCGAACCGGCTGACGTTGTAGAACCAACAGAACCAGGAGAAGGCTGCAGAGTTGAACTCCCCGCAGAACGATTATTGCATTTGAGAGCTGGCTGGTTACAAAGAAGAGGCGCTGGAGGCTGGTCGAGGCACTGGTTTGTGCTTAGAGGAGCAGCGCTTTTGTACTTTAGGGATCCTCATGCTGAACACAGAGGCTTAATGGACGGAGTAATTGATCTTAGTGGCATATCGAGAGTGGTTGAGCTACCTACATCTGCTTCCACTAATGGCTATGCTTTTGAAACTGAGGTACGTAACTTAATTCATATATTAAACAATACTTGTTATTTTTAAGCCAGAGACTAAATATTTTTTTTTTATTCGCAGACGTGGGATGGAAAGCACATCGTTTTATCCGCAGTAACGGCAGGTATAAGAGCAAACTGGGTGTCAGCAATGAGAAGAACTGCAGGCCTGCCGGAAACTGGACCATTGTCACTAATCTTACGAGAAGATGCAGTCGATCAGGCATCAGAGTCATCCACATCGCCAATAACGCCAGTTACGCCTATCACACCTAGATCAGCGCCATTTTCTTCTGACGAAGAGTACCGAACAGCTTCTGAAGGTGGTCGTAGAGATAGCGCTGATTGGGGAGATCTGGGGCCACAACCACCTCCATCTCCACTTCTAACTAGGACTCCAATATCTAAAGTCAAAGAAAAGGTTCGTGTTCGAAGTGCACACCAAACACCGTCGCGAGCAGACCCGAAATGCGACAGGGACGAAATCGATTCTACCAAAGAAAAGGAACGCACAGTGGACGAAATTAACGAAAACGAAAAACCGATTGAAGTCAGAAAACGTAGTTATATTTCCACCATCGACAAGCAATCTATCGAAATAGACGACTTGAAGAAACAGTTAAAACTTGCTCTCAATGATGTTAGTGCGGCAGAAGCAGAACTTGCAAGATTGCAAAAAATGAAATCAGAGGCTGCATTAAAAGAAAAGAAGATGGAAGAATTAGTAACAACACTGCAAAAGAAAGAAGAAGAATTGTCAGTCAGAACTAAGGAGGCTGAAAATCTAGATGCAATAAAAGCACTTTATAATCAAGATAAAACTCTTTGGGAGTCCAAGTTAACTGAAACTCAAAACTTTTTAAAGGAGTCAACGCAGCATTGTGAGTTGTTGACGAGGCAGTTGACTTCAGCCCAGGAAACTATTTTACAGCTACAACGAGACCTCAACGAGTTAAACGAGAAGCTACTTAAAAGCGTCAAAGAAAATGACAGCTTGTACGTTAGAATACGTGATTTAGAAGGTCGCTCAAACGTAGAATCTGTGTCGCCCACCAAGGAAAAAAGAAAAAGCATCGGTTCACTAAGTGATCTTTCTAACGTTAACCAAGACCTAAATTTAGAATCTATTGAAAAAGATAGATTAATAGAAGAGTATGTAGAGTTACGAGATAGATTCTCAAAAGCCATTCATGAGATTAAAGCTATGAAGAAAGAACTTCGAGACTCACACAATATGTATGACGAGCTTGAGGTTACAAATATGAAATTGAGAAATGAAATGAAGCTAAGAGAACAATGCAGCAGGTCTGAAATAGATTTGATGGCAGCTCGCATACTCGATCTAACTCAGAAACTGACCGCATCTGATAAACAAGTGCGGACACTTAAACATAAAATACAAAAATCTGAGTCGAGGGAGAAACGACGCAGTCTGTCACTCAAGGGCAGAGAATCTTTTACTCTGGGTAAAGAGGTGGAAGAAAAATTAACAGAGCTGGAAAATAAAATCACAATGTTAGAAACTGGTGAATCAGTTCCAACAATTAATTCTCCCTCCAAAAGTTCGTCTCCTGCCAAAGAAAAATCCTCCAAATCCGAAAATCTCACCGACGAGAAAAGAATGAAAAGACTAGCTGCACGATTAAGAAGGAAATCTCTTGACAGCGCGACAAGTTCAGAGCCAATGAAAATGTTAGTTCGACTAAGTTCGCTAGAAACCAAAGTAGCTTCTGCCTTAGAAAATCGTCGAGACCTCACAAACTCTTGCGAATCTTTGAGTCAAGCAACCAGGTCCACAGAGAGTCCATCTTTCAACGAAAGTCTTGAATGTTCCAACATGGGCACGCAGTCGCAAAGACACTTACTTGAGAGGCTACAGAGTTTAGAGAACGTAGTAATACACTCCAGAAATAAAGTAAACGAGTGCCTTTGTCAAATGAGTGCAATGCGAGCGGCGAAGTCGCGTAGGTCACCGTCACCCAGTCTCGAAAAGAAATACAGTCTCAAATCTATGGAAAAATGTTTGACGGATGTTAGTAAGAGGTTACAAGAATGTTTTGATAAATGTGTGGTTGACTGTGATCTTAATCAAGATCAAGAGGTTAATGACAGCGTTGCTCAAGTAGTTGTGCAACTAGAAGAACAACTGAGAACTAAACTTCTTGAAATATCGAGGAGAAAAGCGGCCTTATATGAAAGCGGTGAACTTACTCAGAGACGCAGCTTAGAAATCTTGGCAGAAAAATTGGCATATGAAGCAGTTCTTGTTGGTCGGATACAAGAGGCACTAGAATCTTCCAATGGGAGCAGATTTTTCGCTCGTTTAATAAAGTCTGAAATAATTGAAACTAGTCAACTAATAGATAACCTTAAACGAAAAATTAACGGGGATAGCGGCAGAAGCGGAGCCGGCACAAGAAGTTCTTTGGATTATTTAGCGAGGATACTCACACGCAAAATTGATATCGTTAACGGCTCACGTGAATCGCAAGAACAAAGACGTTCTGAACTTATCATTCACGGTGCTGATTTGGAAGCCTTGAAAACATCGCAACGAGAGGTTGCAGAAGCTGTCGAGCGATACAAGAGCGAGAAGCTCACTGAGTTATGTTCGGCTTTGGCTTGTGAAACACTCAGCTATGCTTCGTCTACAGACACTGACGTCGAGCAACTACGATCTAATGTAGAAGCGGCAAGAGTTCGTGAAGCATGGGCGGCAGCCAGGGATGCTTTAGGCGCTGAACTAGTCCAAGCTGAAGTGACGCGCGCTCTAGCCAGAGCCGCATCACTCTGCGATCAGCGACTAGATCAAGCTCGACGCACCAGGCTCACACTCACTGCTCAAGATCGCGCAGACCTTGAACTTTGGTGGCAAGCTGCACACGATCATTTACGTTGCGAAATGGATGCTGCGGTAAAAGATATTGCAGTACGTTATCGATCGTGCTTAGCAAACGAACGGCGAATTAAGGAACCTTCTCCGGGACTAGATTCAAGAGCATTATTGCAGCAATTGGCGGAGGCCTTAGCGCAGAGGGCGTTAGTAGACGCTCGCGTGGCCGTGCTAGAGGGCACGTACCGAGCTTCATCACCCCCGGCTGACAGTCCTCGCCGTTCATCCGAGGACGCCCTCTCCTCTCTGGAAGCGGACCCCGCTCAGGAAGCGGAGTTCGTGTATCTGTTCCAGCGATTCTCGACCGAGTGCCGAGCTCTCTTCTCCAGTGACTGTTCGGGTAACAGTGAAGACTCGATGAAGATCGGCGAGAGCCTCGAGCGGGTAGAAGCGGCAGTGGCGGAGGTGCAGCGCCACCTGTCCGGGACCGAAGGGATCGAGGGCCCGGGGACGCCCATGCCGGGGACCGGGGTCCTCGACCGGGTGGAGGCGCTGCGACGCCGCGTGGAAGCTCTGCAAGCGCTGGTGCCCTGCCAGCACTGTAAGCAGCTTCAAGACGCGTTGGACAGGTATGGTGCTGACTAAGTCGATTACTGTCGGTTATGAAACACAAGCTGTTACTGACAGAGTCATGTTGTGTTGCAGATTACACGAGGAGCGCACGCGCGGCGAGTGTGCCCTGGCACAGCAGGCGCACGCGCTGGCGGCCGCACGTCGCGCGCGCGCACAGCTACAGACGCAGCACGAGCGCGAGCGCGCCGCACTGCGGGAGCGCGCGCGCACGCTGCAGCGCCGCCTGGCCGCGCTCGACAGCGAGTACTCCGCGCAACTTGACAACCTGCGCGCTGCTTACCAGGTACGTACTACGTACATACCTACAGCTTCTCATCTTTATACAGACTTAGCTATTTTTTTGCTGTGTGTTCGAGTGCTGAAATAATTTCATTTTTTTTATTCTACATCTTAATACACTAAAATATAAGAGATTCACAATAAACTTCTTCTTGTCGTGTATATAGCTGCCAAATGACGAGGTCTGTGACTTTGATTTTATTGGGTTCTAAAGAAATACAAGTTCTTTTGGCATCTTAGCAGAGATTCTCTGATATTGCTTTCTTTTTTATAATTTAATAATTTTAAAAAAGAATACGTTTCTTTAGATCATCATTATAATAAACAAAAAAATCTATTAACTCCCGCCGGACTCGTGATCCCCCTGTTTGATTGTTGTTTTGTTGATGACGAAAACCTAACCAGACGAGCTTGCCTTCCATCCGTGTTCACTACAATATAATATCTACGTTACAGAGCGCAGTGGCGGCGGACACGCACGGCGACGGTCTGCGCGCGCGCTACCAGCAGGAGATAGAGCAGCTGCGCGCGCTCTGTGAGAAGGGGCTGCTCGCCATGGAGAGCTCACACAGGCGCATCGTCAGGGAGATGGAGGAGAAACATCGCGCCGAGAGGGAACAACTCAGGTAATTTATTGTAAACCTTAAGTCCTTGTAATAGGATATGTTTTGGAATGAAAGTGTACAACTTGAAGACTTGAGAGTACCAGTAATATCAGTACCAATAATTTTCGTCAGAATTTTTCTGATATTTGTTTTATATAAGTATTATTTTTCTTATTTTCCATTTCTGTTCTGTTTTGTTTCTTTATTTGTGTTTGTATTTTTGACCAGTTTTGATTTATTATTTTCTCTTTAATGTTTTCCTTAATTTTTTCATTTTTTGGTTACCCTTTTTACAAAACAATTCCCAGCGTACAAGCAATCGCACACCAGTAGACCAACAAAAATTGCGACGTATTTATCCAATTCCTTACTAATTTTTTTTCAGGCTAGACAAAGAGCAAGCCTTAGCGGAAGAGACCCGCGCGACGTTAGCCGCACTCGACGCGATGCGCAAAGCTCACGAGAGTGAAGTTAGGCGCGAGGTGGACAAGTTCAAGGCGGAGTTTCTCAGCCGCAGCCCTCAGGGAGGGGAGAGACAGCAGCTTAGTAGCAGGCATCAGTGAGTATATTGTAGTAATTTAGAGATATTTTGGAGCTATCTTTAGAATGATATACTACTGAACAATCATTATAGATTTTAGCTAATGCGATAAAATGATATTTACGTTTATAATATTTTGATGTTTCAATTGGCTGATATGACGATGATAATTAAGTATAAATTTAACGAAACATAAAAAATCTATGTGCTAACACTTTTTAAGATGTGACAAGTGAGATATATTTTAGAAGAAGAATACATCGTTGTATTTTACCACATCGACTAAGGTAAACTTAAGTAACTTAGTAAGGTACCTAGGAGGCAGGCTGTCCCGGCGGTCCCGGCGGTATATACCTACCTATAACCACCCAAATTGAACTTCCAGACAAGAGATGGAGGAGATAAAGCGCGAGATCCTGTCGTTATCAGAGAAGTACTCCGTGAAGTGCGTGGAGTCTGCGGCGCTGGAGGAGAGGCTCGCCACCGCCACCGCGCAGCTCGCGCAGGCGCACAACCATATCATGCAGCTGGACTCCAGGTATGCATCACTAAATATAACTTATTTTTGTATGTTTTTTCTATTGTACGTTTATAAACTATAAAAGTAATCTTTATTGTACGCTCTACTTATGATTGTCTCGCGTCTGGTTATTCTTTGTTTGTTAGAGAGGATTACAATAAAATTTAAAAATATTATATTTGTAAATTCTTTACTATGAACATGCCATTAAGCATGGTAATTAAAATAACATTTCCTTTTATCTCATCCAATAAACTTAATGCATTATCATAATTTCAGGAACAAGCAACTTCGCGCGCATCTCATCTCTGAAGCTAACGAGATAAAAAGCGCTGAGGCCTCGACTTTAGCACAACTGCTAGAAGACACCAGCTCGGTACGTTCCCTCTCACTTGCACACGCCAACACGGTATAATGCCGTCTCACTTGCACATCACAATATGGCTAAGCACATAATGCTTGCATGTTTGCTCTTGTATAGCACTATCATTAAACATAGATCTAAAGAACTTGTAATTATTTTAAATTAGTACTTATGCTATACAGAATAGCGTCTATTTCGTATTCTGATTTATTGGTTTTCTCAATATTGTCTTGAAGATCACTTAAATTGAACTGCAATAATGTATGGCGAAAATTCACTCCATAAGTAAAGTTAATAAAGTTGCACGAATCATTGAAAGTCTTACGAACTGTCAGTTGAGCTCAATTTATGCGACTTCAAAACCTCTTTGGAACTTAAGAAGAAGCATGATGGGTGAAGTAGACAACCGCCTAACATGTTCTCGTATCTCAGTATTACCTGAAGCAAAACAGTCGTTCTTTTGTCTAGTAAAGTTTACTTTTGTCTCGAACTTTTGAGCAACGATTTTTTCTCAACAATTAAAAAATAATCTTTTTACCGACTGACTCATTATTTGATTACGTCTATTTCTTTGAATAACTTGATTGTTAGTAATACTATCTCCACTATCAATCAAAAATTCCAGTTATTGTGTACATTTAGGTACATAAAAATTATTGCAACCACCTGTCATGATTCTTCCTAAGTTGTGCAGTAACTAAAGGAAGAATTATACTTATTTCTTTCAACTAGTTACTTTCTATTACTTAAAGGGGGGGTAGTAAGTACCATTTCAAAGATAAAACAGCAATCTTGTTTACATATTGTATGGGCTAGTATATAAGTAACGGTGTATGTGTGGGTGCACTAACAGCATGCGAGCGCGCGCTCCGCTCCGCTGTGGCGACACCTGCGCCACCTCGCGACAGTGTGGCGCCGCCCTGACATCACCACAGGTAACGCTAACTCTACTGGGCGCTGGCGGTGGTGGGGCTACACTGATGCTTACTCGATAACTTGGCTTATTCTTTGGTTATGGGCTCTGCGCATAATAGCAGTCCGCGTAAATTTGAGGCCACACAAAAAATAAAATAATGTAAATGATTAATTAGATTTTTACAATTTAAGTAACAAAAAAACTGATAAGGATATAATAATATGGCTCTTAAATCAATGAGATTTAAAAAAAAGAAACTGACTATACCTACATGTTTGTACGTACATCAGTTTTTTTTTTATGTACATATTAACATAACAATATACTTTGTTCATCACATGCCTATTTATTTAAAAAAGGATAGAAATTAATTCGCTTTAGTCAATATTATTAATCTGGTGGTTGGTTTTGTGTTTTGTGATAGTTAAAACTGTGTAGACAACCCTTTTTTTTCGTTACAATAATAATAAAATCATATTAAAGATTAACTTTAAGTTAACTCATTTCAACAGAACCTCTTTAGTATTTTAGTCGATTTTTGAGAGTTTTTAGTAGATTTATACGCGTTCTATAAAACCCAGGGTGAAAAACGCCCTCTTGATGTGGACAGACGCTTGAGTAGGGTAGATAGTAAGTCAAAATATTGGAAGTAGATTTATAATAGATTTGCAAATAAGTACCTATTAAAAAAAGGTAACATACTTGTACAAAATTAATTTAAAATCTATATATAAAAATAATAATAAGTGGTCATTGTGTGTTTAGGGGAAATCGTCAAGGTCAAGCCCACTGCTGGAGGCGGCCCGTCCAGCTCGCAACAAGATTCAATACGCGAAGACAGAAAGCACCAGAAATCTGCAGCTGTCACCCGTCCAGGTACGTTCCTGTTTGTAGTGTAAACAATTATAGTCAAATCCCATTACACAATCCAGATAAGTTCACACAGATATCTATAAGAAACACGACTTTTGCTCTAAAGACTGACCAATTATTTTGATTATCCTACAGAATTAAGATCCAGCCAGCGCTGTTCAGCAAGCGACCGACCATCGCTTGGTCCGCTCGTGGGTATGGTCGCCGAGCGGAAGAAACGATTCGAACTGAAATGACCTTTGTGACGTCACTAATGCACCACCCACCCACCACGCAAGCACCTGGCCACTGGCTTGTTATACCCCACAATAACCTATATTTGTTATTATATTATTATCTAGATATACCTATCTTTGTATACTCCCAATTTAAGCAAATATTATATTCATTGATGTTAACTAAATAATATCAACGAAATTTTAAATGAGCTTTTAACATTTTCTTTATTAAAAAATTTCCTGTTTTATGACTTCTATACTAATGTATAATGAATATAGCAATTAGTTTATATAATATTATTAAGTTATACATACTTAATCCAAATATAGAGGACCTATATTTAATATTACTAATTATGTGTAATAATTATATAAATATTAAGACCAAATACACTTTCTACCATTTAAGTATATAAAGTGGCCAGACTATTTCCCACCCACAACAAAAATGTATATAAACTATTGAGAGCAATACATAATGTACTAAATCTCTACTTTCTAAGTTAGCTTTAGGCGATTTGGTTAGTGATGTGACTTGTGTAAATTATATACTGTAAATACTAACCTTTGTTTGTATACTATGTTTTTTTTCTGTATATTAATCTTTAAGACGTTGTTACCAAATATTTCTTTTATTTATAATGTGTTATGAATATAGAGACACACTGATCTACAACAAAATGTACTGATGCTAGCTTTAATGTTTCTAATTTTTTCCTTTTTCTATCTTTTCTTTTTCCGAGCTGAGTTGATCTTAGTTTTTCTTTCTTTTTATTTAACAAGAAGTGTGTAATATTTTATGGTTTTTTATATTGTAAGTCAGTGTGTCTCTTAACACACTTAATGCATTATAATTTAAAACCGTGTTTAGAAAGCGTGGACTTGTGTATGTGTGTCTAAATATTACATTACTAAGTGTCTGAAACGTAATCTTTATATTTTAAAAACATATGAGAAGTTGATGGTGGCATCTTTGTCATAAAAAAAGTATTTATTTGGCGCGTAAATTTCAAAGATGTCGCATTTAAAAGTGGAAATTTTATTATTTAGCGTAGAGGCATATTTATATTCTAATTATTTACGATAATAAAATATATAATTAGAGTTAGTAATGACTTGACTTCACCTTGCCTGTGCAACTGTTACCATTCTCCTCCACCTGGGCATTGAACCTGTCTTCCAACGCACGTATTCACTTTGTTGTGTATAGTTTAACACTAATAAGTAGCGGATAGTTATGTAACTATATTATATTATTATCATCATGACACGAAAGCTGTATACATAATTTATATTGAATAAATTGCTCAATGTTATCTAGTGGGTTAAAACTGTTATACCAAAATATAGTATGCGTTGTAAGTGACAGAATGTAGTAAGCGACAATATAAACATAAATATTTCATGGCTATAATAAATTAACTTGTTACTTGAGCTTTTTTTATATACAGTCGGCACGTTATGTTGTGTTCCCTTGTTTGTATGTGTGTAGACATAGTTGTTGTCGACTGTACTTGACGTTGTGTTTATAATAACATATTATAAAATGAACAGTAAACTTACATAATACAAAAATATTTTTGTTTTATTTATATTTTAAACCCAAAGTGTTGCAAGACCCAAAATGGATAATATGACTTTTGAAGTGAACTTTAAGAGATCAGCACTGGCGTTAATCTATTTCCCAAATATATAACTTATACAATCTATCCGCTGTGACTGTGACCCACGATCCACTGTATCCCATGCTGCCCTACTCAATTTCATTGAGCGGGAATTTGAATTTGAACCCCAGACTTTTACTTAGAAGTCGTGTGGGTACTTTTATTTAATAGAATAGGTATTCTATTAAATAAAAGAAAAAAGCCGAATTGGATTTTAATAAGCTGACCTCGATGTAAGAGGATTATTCAATTAACAAAGAAACGCGAAATATAAGTCTTCACCTGTCTTGAAACATGAACTTAAGTAGATGACTGTACGTGCCTGTACAGTCGACAAATATGGCGGTGTACAACCACAAAACTCGAGCAGCTTCGTCATAATCGCAATCTAACACTGGCTTTGTTAATAGTAGATACTGTGACCAGACGAAGTGAATCTGTTTTCTTAGTACCTGATCAAAGCTAGCCTTTTGACTACGCTTTGGTAAGGTGAACTTCGTTGGTCTAAACTAAACTGACACGAGCGGTTGACAGCCAAGATTGTGGACTGCACCTACCTACCAGACACTAGGATAAGATAGATAACGTAAAGTTAGACTACAGCATTTGAAGAAAAACTATATAATAATAGACCACAATATATTCCGCAATTGTGGGAATTATTCCAACCTCCATTTTTTGTTTTATCTCTCAATCTGAATTAAAACTTAAGGCGTTTGTACACAACATAAAGCTTTACTATATTGTTTAGTTGTGAAGTCTCAGCACATAGCCGCCTAGGTGAGTCACTGTCCGTAATACGAACCTGTTAGTTTAAAGTAACTACTACTGCAGACTTCCGGTAGCGATATTGGGCATTAGTGAAAGCGTGCCCTTTGATTTCATGCGGTGCTGCACTCTTTTTTTAAATTATCTTATAGTATTTGTAAAGTGGGAAGACCAAGGAATTCAAATATGTAAGTACGTGGTAATGTCATGATTGAAACTAAAAACCACGCAAGGAAGAAGATATAATAAAACATCTATTAAATAAAATTGCTAATACTTTATTTAGGTTTATAACATATTTATACAATTATAGTGGCAAGCAAATAATTAGGTAGGTACCTATTGACATTTTGGTGATCAAATTTTTAAAAAGACAAAAATATCATATCATTTTGTCAAGATAATAATATGAATTTTTTACTCATATTTAAGTACCTAGGATCTAAAACGTAGTATTCTTTATTGCATACTAATACGTAAGCTATTCTTTATTGTATTCATAAAATTAAGAAGTTAGAGTGAAAAATAATAAACAGATATTGGTCAAATTCAAATCGTAAATTAATAACGTAATATCTATATACAATTAATGATACAAGTACTTCCGGTAGATACTTCTGATACTTATACAATACTTTCTTTTTTATGATATGGCTAATAAAGTAACAGGAACCCTTGTTTATTATGTGAATCTAGAGCATAGGTAACATTACAAAAAAGCTGTAACTGTATTACACATACAAGGGGCATACATAAAGCACTATGGTCCCAATGCTACAAATATATTGCAACTAGAATCCAATTAAAATTACCGTGTTTTTTTCATCTAATTTAATACTGTTTGATATTTAACTACATATTATATAAAAATATGTTTATTATAAATTGACAACATTTCTTTTGAGCTAATAATTATGTTGCCAATAATATAGGTTACACACTTAATTGCCAATAATATAGGTTATAGGTAAATTATCTTAGAGAGATTTTTGCATTTGTAGTAGTGTTCGTATATTATGTACACGGATTCAAAATTTGAAATTTGAATTCCACTATACGGTCAGCAAATAAGGTCTGTCACATTTTTATTATTTAAGTATTTATTTTTTGTAATATTTTTTGATCAATATTTTATTATTTTAACATTGTTAAATAAAAATGTTCCGATGATGATATATGCCCGAGGTAAACTTCGAGAGATTTTTGCAGCTGTAGTAGTATTTGTTTATGTTTATTAACAGGGATTCTAAAATAAAGATTTGAATTTCATTTTACGACCAAAAAAGGTTCGGCACAATTTTAAGAAGAATATAATATTGACTGTCAAAAGTCAAAAAGTCAGTGAATGTCAAATTTTACCTAAATAATTATATTGTTTAGGTTCTTAAAAATGGTTTATCATTGTTTAATGTTATTTGATGCAGTTGGTGTAACTGACTATAAAAAGTATAAAAAATATAAAAGTTCTCAATTATTTATGTCCTTATGTGCTGACCGTACACAACTACAAATGCAAAAATCTCTTTATGATAATTTACCTATACACACTTAATGTGCAAAGAGCTAAAAATACACTGTTGTGTTTCAAGGAATTTCATTTCCCAGAATGTGTTTCTATGAAACATAACTTTACATATTGTGTATAATGTACTTTATTTTACAGTACTGAATACTGTACTGAATAGTGTCATAATTATGCAACAAATAATGATATATTTATAGTTGTATAAGTGGTTGTGCAGTCTCCTCTCTTAGCTTAGCCAGTCTTGCTCGCCATACACTGCGATCTGCTAAGATCTTGCGTCCGTAAGCTGTGTGGATGTCTCGAAAATTGACTTTCTTACGAGGCATGTCTTGTCTTAGGTTCTCTTTATCTGAAACCAAACACATTTCTTTTAAGAATCATTTTATGACTGTGATCTGTATACTCATAGTAGTGTTATAGTTGGCTATGAGTGTCATAACTGTGATCTTTTGTGTATTTAGCAGGAATCAAACTCAAGATCTATGTACAGCACCCATAGACTACAACCACTACCAATCTATAAAGGTACGTCAACAAGCAAATTATACTCACGATGTCTACTGCCCTGTACTGCTTTGCTTTCACTTCCTTCTGTTACCCTGTTGAATGGATTGTATCTCTGACCTCTGGGAGGTACTTTGGGCTCGTCCTCAGAAGGAGACACTACCAATGCCGCTTCAGCTGCTGCTTCCGCTGTTTGATATAAATGGCTTAATATAACGATAGCATAATAAAGTTATTAACAGAAATATAAATTAACATTATAAGCCTAAGTTGATCAACTTAAAGTATTCGAAAATAGCTGCACAGATAACACTTTTACAATTAGATGGTAAGAACTTGTCAAACTGTTTTTACAGTAACTGTACATGCGTAAACATCTCTATAAGCTATCCTCAGTCTAGCCAAGTAGGATTGTGCAAGTTGACATGTGATGACAGAATGTATGATGATGTATTTTAGTCTTCATTTACCTTGAGCTTCATCCAGCTGCCTCTGTAAGTCTGAGACCATAAGTTTCATGTAGTCATAACTGGCACAAGCAAGAGCCTTCATCCATGTTTCCATAGAAGCCTGAGTATTAGTACACAAGAAGTATGTACGCCCTCCCTCACAGTGGAATACTATCTTGAAGCTGTATGCCTCTTCTTCAGTCAATTCTGATAAAAGAGTACTTTGTCAATACATGAAATATTTATATGTAAGAAAACTATATAAGACTTAAGACTCTTACCAATTGTACATCCTTCCAATATAATGACACCCACTGGTTCTTTATCACCTTTCTTGTCAAAGTAAAATAAAAGATTGCCTTTTAACACGAACCATCGTTTCTGATAGCTTTTACCAACTTCGCCTCTCATATCCAGCCATCCATCGCGGTCTACAGGAGTAGCAGACGACGCGAAAGCGTTTAAATTCTTCTCATTTATTTTCATTGTCATTTAAAAATATATTCGAGACAGGCTGTACTGTATACACTCGGGAAAATGAGACCACAATGCTTAATGATTTACGGATGGCCGAACATAATATTTTATTCAACTTTCTTCAATGATTAGATAACATAATTATGCTGCTCTGAGTAATTTTTAGAATTATTACAGTTGGTTAAGTTTTTAGTGTAGCTAATAATATTTATTGAAGCATAATAAAAACAAACAAAGCAAAGTGCTTTTATTGCTATAATGCCTCTATTTGTCACAATCAGATGTCAATTGTCATTATTGTCATGTCATGTCAATAAAAGGCTCGGTAGGCAAAGAATTTTTTGTTCTTTTACACACATTGAGGTAATATGTACTACGTACATATTACCTCAATGTTTACACAACTTTGATTATCTAATTTTGATAAATTAAGTAGAGATTTTCATTTGGATTTCATTGCTCAGATGGATTTTCAATATTTTAAGGCATTTGATAAACATGTACTGAGTACAGTTAATCAAAAAAATCGTTCATCAACAAACAAAATAAGCAATGGAATAAAATAAGAGCGGCTTTGTTAAGACTCATTTGGCCTATATAATCATTTTCTTTTTCGTTTATTTAATCTTTCATTATTATTGTTAAAATTTAAAAATCTTTATTACCTACGTACTATAAAAAAGAGCCCGACAGCGTCAAAAGGTCAAAGCTTCCCGGGATGAAAAAAAGCAACAGAACTGCTGTTTTCGTTTCTTTTACTCTCTCAGTTTTCTTATCTTCTGTCTCATCTGTTTTGTATACATAGTTATGTTTATGTTTTCCATCTTATCCGGTAAATAATAACTAAACTTAAAATAAACTAAATTGGAAATGAAAACCATCTTTAAATAAGAATATTATCTAAAAATATGGTAGGGAAAATATGCACAGTTTGCAGAAAGTATTCATATGGTGAAAACACTGAGAAGCGATCGTTTTTTACCTATCCTGGCGATCCAATAAGGTATAGATAGAGAATTATTATAATTTATATATGTACACCGGTATGATAATATATTGCTTGGTATGTTGCGGTCTTTCTTTGGGGTCTTTCAAGTTAGCAAATGAACATAAATGACAATAATCACTGTGTAGTTTAATCACTAAAGAGTGGAGTGTGCCCTTGATTAAAGCTCAGAAAAATATTTACTACTATATTAATGCTATCATCTCTTGCAAAATTTGACATGAATATCTATAAAAAATGATTTACATTTTTAGCTGTTCATGTCCATTTTAAATCTGATTTGAATGATGTTAGTGCTAGAGTTAAGCCTCATTTGTAATGACTGTTGTATTTAAAATAACATTATGCCTTGACAATTCCTCCAAAAATCCTATTACTTACAATTAAAATTTTGTACTTACAATTCTAGAAGACATCAATGGCTGGTTGCAGTAGGTCGCTTGGACTTAATAAATAAATTGGACAACCAGAAGACTCGAGGAAACTATAGAATATGTGAAGTACATTTCGAAAAGCAATATGTTAACAAGTCACCAGTTCGGGATGGAAGAAAATTCTTAAGTCAAAATGCTTTTCCTACATTATACTTAGACAATCCTAGAAAATTGGCTAGGAATAAGTTTATGGCACTGCCTATTTCATATGCTAAAGGGGCTTGGAAGGAGCAAGTTGTTAAAGAGGAAAAAAATTGTGAAACACCAAGATATAATCTAAGACCCATTAAAAGAGAAAGCAAAAACATTATGGAAGAAGAAACAGATGAAGATAGTCAAAGCAGCTCACCCCCTCCCCCTGTTAGTCTAGATTTATCTGTATTATGTGAAAGTGTTATCAAAGTTTCACAAAGCACACAAACTTTTACAAAAGCTCCAGTAAACAATCCTAAAATTAATGAAGGTCCTATATCTGGATATAAAGGGCCATGTAGTAACGAAGTTAATACTAATGGAATATTTTCTAAACTGTTGTCTCCTAGTCTCTGTAAGCTTGTTAAATGGAACTTAACTAGTACCAATGGTAAACAAAATCTTAATCTAACACTATTTGCACTTAATTTATATTATTCTAGTAATTTGTATAATGTATTAAAGGATATCTTAAAGCTTCCAACTAAACAGAAGTTAAAATATTCTCTTCTTCCAAAAACGACTAGATTAACTAAGCATTCATTACATGCTCTTAGATGCAAGATTAATAATATGTCCACAAAAGAAAGAGTATGTAGCATTTCAGTAGGATGTAGTGTACTAAAGCCAAGTTTGTATTATGATATAATATGTGATAGGATTATAGGATTAACTGATATTAATGGTACACAAAATATTTTATTAGCAAAGTATGCAATAGTTTTAATAGCACAGGGGATCATGGAAAATTGGCGACAGCCAATAGCTTATGCATTTATTTCAGAATATGATTATAGTCCAGAAATATCAGAATGGATTGATGAAAGCCTGTGCTCTCTTATTGATATTGGTTTAGATATAAGGGCATTTGTCTCTGATCCAAGATCTGAATTCCTGTATGCTTCAGATTCACGATTTGTAACCCCTAATAAGACTTACTTTACTATTAATGGTACAGATATATTTCATACCTATGACACTACACAATTATATAAAATAGTTAAAAATAATATTGAGTCATGTGATTTTTATTATGGCTCTCAGTCAACATGTAACAATATTGAAATACTTTGTAAAATAAAGAATTTATGTAGTCTCTTGAATTCAAGATTTCGGTCATCTAACTCGCAATATAAAATACCCTTTACAAATGATCAAAATCAGGTAAATTTTCTGAATGAAATGATAGAATTATTTCAAAATTTAAAAGTATTACGTAGAGTGGATAGACTTGATGTCACAGAGAATATGAAATTCATACAAGGTTTCATGATAACTATTAATTCAGTTTTACGTTTATTTGAAGAGTTACAATTTTTAGGTGCCAAGTATTTACTTACAGGTCGTTTAAATCAGAATTGTGTAAATAGATTCTTTATTCCCCTAAGAAAATGTGATAGTAAAGATGAGTGCACACCAAAACAGTTTAATAAAATTTTTGTTAGGAGCTTTGTGTTCAATATTTTAAAGAAACCCCTTTGTGGTAATAAAGTAGAGAACACTTTGGATGCTGAAGAATTTTGCCAACAACTTCTTGATGAAGAAATACGCGAAACAGATAATTGTGTAAACATGCCTGTACTAGTCAATACAGTAGACTATAGAGAAAACTTTCCAGAGAACGATTCATTTGCTTATGTTTGTCGATACTGCTATTTGAAATGTACCCAGATACACAGTTGTGTTGATTTTCGGACATACACGAAGACAATTGAAATTAAGAGAGAAAAGCATGATGAAAATATTTGCAGTATAGATTTAGATCTAGACGTTCGAGAAATAACGCCACCCCATGAGTTTACCAATTTTTTATTACACTTGGAAAGTAAATTTATCGAATATTTCGACAGTAATGGTGAAATATATAGCATAGGTCAACAAATATTGCAGGAATTTGAACAGTATAGTTTTGGAATGCCATGTCCGTGCTTCCCATTAGATTATTTGAAAGCAATATTTATAAGAGTTCGAATATTTTATATGATAAAAAAGAATAATAAATTGGTGCACAGAAAGAAGGGAATAAAAACTATGAAGATTTTTAATTTATAAGTTTGACGTCATTTCAGTCATTTATACAGTAAGTTGTTACTATGCGTTTTAAATAAGAATAGGATCGCACTTGCTGCCAACTTCATATGGCAACTGTCATTTTAGTACGACCAACAAAAAAAATCGTAAAATAATTTCAATAAAAATATTTAGCGTTGAAAATTTCGAAAGAAACAGATTGTTTTATTCAACGAAAAAAATGTTTCTTCGTATTTTACCGTTTTATTTGTTTGTTACATTGAAACAATAACATAAAACACCTTACGAAAAAAGCCGGTTTTATTGAAAATTTTTCAGTTTGTTTTACATGGAATCTGATTCGGATGAAGAACGTAGCTATGATGCCATAAGTGGTGTAAAAGAATTGAATTCCAATTAAAATTTTATTTACTTATTTAAAAATTTATATAACATATTGAAGTAAAAATTAATAAAATTTTGTGTTTATTTTTTTCCTACCGTACATGACATTCATGAAGTTCGTTAGAAATGCGAAACAAGATGGCGCCTTGACAGTCCTATTCTTATTTGAAACGCATAGTAAGACCGTTATGTTTAAATTAACTAGCAAAATTACAAATGCAAAGGCCACGTCTGTCATCAATGGTATAATAGATCTGTAGAAAAGTCTGTACTTACATTGTATATATTACAAGCTTTTTTTACTGAAAACTTAATAAGTACCTACCTGTGAAAGATTGGAAAAAAATATTAAAACGATGCTATTTATAGTTAAGAATTAATGTCTATTATGTAATCTAAAGACTTGTGTAGTTTCTTATTTCCTTGCAACTGATGTTATATCTCTCTGCTAATCCACTTGCGATCAAATCAGAGGTTTTTCTTAATACATAATATGTATTCATTTATATTAACGGCAGTATTATTGTATGATATAGACTGCAATTTTGTTAGAGAAATAAGCATAGGTCGATGTTCAAGTTGTTACATGTAAATAATGAAACATATTATATCTTTGCGTGCAATTATTACTAAGCTGTTGACTTAGCTAGTAACAAATAAATTATCTTTATTTACAAGGCTTTTTAGGTAATACAATTGTAAATTATATCTTCCTATATTATTTAATGTTTTTATAGATCTTATAATAAATATGTTTAAAATATGGATGTTGGAGTTTACTAAAAACACCTAGGGTCGACTGTCTCACAATGAACCATGCAGCTACACTTAACCAGCGCTATATTTCCAAAATTCGACGTGGCCAGATCGTGTTAATTTGTGCAAAAGATAGGTACAGACGTGTCTCTTCCGCTCAGAAGTTAGCGAGCAGATCGCGCGAGAGGTGTATGTATGCGAACCTTTTTTTAAAAAACTGTCACAAAAGTAAGTTTTAAATAAATTTTACTATCTTTTTTAGCATTTTTCCTTTAAGAAATATCGACTATTTTATTTCTACACCGAATTATATAGTTATTTAGCTTATCTATGCACTGTAATTTATTTCATAATTATATTTCTTTCAGTTTAAATTTTTAAGGTTAGTTATAAAAAGGTGCTATGTCTCACATTGAACCATGTTGAGGTGGTACTCAATGAATCACGGATTGTGTACCCCAAGAATTGCCTTGGCGTACACATTAAACAAAACGTGGTTCATTTTGCTAGTGTTGTTAGATAATGTATATGTACCTTTAAACTACATGATATTCTTTTACCTAGCTGTTCATATTATCATTATTAATATTACTTTATTTACTTCCTTTGGTCAATATTTCTATCTGTTACAGAATGGCACGGAATAAAGTAAGTCAGAATAGGGAATTCAGGGTGGGGAGACCCCTTACACGATGGACCGACGACCTGGTAAGGACGGCGGGAAGCCGATGGAAGAGGGAGGCATAAGACCGCGCAGGGTGGAAACGTTTGGAGGAGGCCTATGTCCAGCAGAATAATAGTCTATAGGCTGATATTTATGATGATGATGAAATTAAGTCAAAGAAAAAAGGGGGCCACACTGCTTCCAATATGTTAAGAGCTTTCAAATTAAATAGAGAAGGTGTTATCATCAGAAAAGCTGCATTATATCCTACTTTGCGCCGCTATGTAGCACAGTATTTACACACACGTAAAGATGATCTTGCTAACAAGAAGTATATACTAAATTATGATTTAAAGACTACTCTATTACAAGTAAAGACTAACTACATAAGAAATGGACGTTTTACTTTTGCCTTAATTAATTATTGATAACATTTCTTTTTCATAATTAAGTGGTTCAATGTTAAAATTAACCCGGTTCAATGTGCACACCCTAGAGTACACATTGATCCAAATATTTATTTTTATATTTATGTTTTTATTTTTAAAAGTATAAATAATATTGAAAATTTGTCAATGCTCTTTTAAAGCTAGATAAATTACCTATCTTTGTACAAAATTTGAATCATTTCGAAGCTTAAACGAGAGAGTTATGCGCCTTCAAATTTTACATGGTTCATTGTTGGACAACTTACCCTACACATCTTACCATGTGCGTGTGCTCTGAGGGCCACTTTCTCAAAATCCTTTGAAAACATGCTTATGATTTAGTGAACATTCCAAAAATATTGTGAAAGTTGGAATCAGATTTTGTGAACATCAAAAACGCGAGTTATAGGCTTTAAAGTTGGACCCTCAGTCCACACATAGAGGATTGAGGGTCCGCTTATACCGGCTAAACTAAGGGCACTAAAGACAAAGTGTTTACGCCAAAGTTTAACGTGAACCCAAACAAAAATGATGAAAACATGAAAATTTAAGAATATAATATGGTATTATTTTCTATATCTCCGTTCAAAATTGGCCCTCAGGCGAAAAGTTTAAACGCTAATTATAACAAAAGCATAAACTTTTTTCTACTTTTTATAATCTTGTATTATAGGAAATATATTGTGAAAATTAGTGAAAGCAATAACAGATCACAAAATCATGTTGGTAAAAAACTATCACCTTGTAAAAATTCGGACCCTCAATCCTCCACTTTTTTGTTTTCGTTTTTTGTCGCTAAAGTATGATAGCTAGGAAAATTACAGAAGTACCTCATTCTGTAGAAAACATTGTGCAACAAACTGATATAATCTGTTAATAATAATAATTAATTATAATAAAAACGTCAAAGCTACAAATTTTAATTTAACCTCAAAACTATTTACATAGTAAAACTAAAGTTGATTTTCTTATACAATAAAATGTATTGTTTTTTACCGAATGGTACTGTATTTGTTGCACAATTTATTTTACAGAAGAAGGCACTTCTGTAATTTTCCTAGCTACCATATTTTATCCACAAAAAAAAACGAAAACAAAAAAGTGGAGGATTGAGGGTCCGAATTTTTACAAGGTGATAGTTTTTTACCAACATGATTTTGTGATCTGTTATTGCTTTCACTAATTTTCACAATATATTTCCTATAATACAAGATTATAAAAAGTAGCAAAAAGTTTATGCCTTTGTTATAATTAGCGTTTAAACTTTTCGCCTGAGGGCCAATTTTGAACGGAGATATAGAAAATAATACCATATTATATTCTTAAATTTTCATGTTTTCATCATTTTTGTTTGGGTTCACGTTAAACTTTGGCGTAAACACTTTGTCTTTAGTGCCCTTAGTTTAGCCGGTATAAGCGGACCCTCAATCCTCTATGTGTGGACTGAGGTTCCAACTTTAAAGCCTATAACTCGCGTTTTTGATGTTCACAAAATCTGATTCCAACTTTCACAATATTTTTGGAATGTTCACTAAATCATAAGCATGTTTTCAAAGGATTTTGAGAAAGTGGCCCTCAGAGCACACGCACATTACTTACCTAAGCTAATAACAATGCAAAGATGTGATGTGACTATGGAGCTGGCCCCGAGTCTCTTGCAGCGTCACCATATGTGTATATAATGTTTTACCCATTAAATTAACTATGCTTCGCAATTCATTTAAAAGCATTGAATAGACTACATAGACTTATCAGAATACCAGATGGTGGCCAAACCAGTTTACTCCTGAATTAGCGGATACCCTCTCTTCAGCGCGGGGGACATACATACATGTACCTGCCTATAACTAACGACCTCTTTGGTTATATGACATGACTACTACGCAGAGGTCTCGGGTTCGATTCCCGCTCAATGCAAATCTTTGTGTGCATGAACATGATTGTTTGCATTGGTCTGGATGTTTTCTATGTACAATGTGCAATTTATAAAAAAAAAGTATTTAAGTATGTTTATCCGTTGTCTAGTACCCATAGCTCTGCTGAGTTCAGGACTAGATGGCGTTGTGTAAATCTGCGAGGGATATTTATTTATATAACTCATTCCTGCTTGAGATAGAGACGGATGTGCTACATCTTTACTATACATACAACTTATAACATACATTACTTCATCTAGTCCTCATGCATGCCTGTCCATTCGAACTGTCAGCTCGCAGTGGCGGCTGGTGGCGAGCTGCTGGTGGCTAGCTACACCACGGACCCTGATACCTTGATGGCCTGGCTTACCTTAGTTAGTCGACCAGGACTAGAATACGCAATATACCAATATACACAATATACGACCTATGGTTTCAAGCTGGAAGTGTAAAATGTCAATACTGATTATCAGGGCAGGTAATTGGTAGTGTCTCCTGACTCTTACACTGATTTCCGAATTACTAAACCCAGAATAACTTTACCACGAAAACATGCAATAACGTTACATACAATCACGTATTTTCATTCTGGCACTCGCTAGCTGCTGCCGTAGCTCGCTCGCTCGGCTCGTGCATCGCATTGTCGTCGTCGTTCTAACCTAACCTACCTACAATGTGTGAAACGATGTCAAAATACAAATTCATGATTGCATATTTTCGTGGTAGTGTTATTCTAGGTTCAGTAGTACGGAAATCAGTAATTCACCCGTGTCTCCTCCCATAGCCCAATTAACCATTCATGAAATGGTTTACATTCATAGCCCAATTATTTAGTTTTGCATCTCATCCATACTGTTGCACTACAATAGTATTTTGCACCTGGGCTGCCTTTGGGTGAATCATTTTGTTTGAGGTGGTATCTGCCCCTTGTATCCCTCAACAGATCATATCTCTTCTATCAAGGTTAAAAAACAGTTTACAGATATTCTATAAATTTCCAACCTTTTTCAACTTCTTTGCATCTGTGCAGTGGCAATGCGCTCGTCAAAGTCCCGTGCAGCCATACGGAATAATGTAATGATAACAATCGACGAATGTACTCCTTGACCCCAAGCATACGTACCTAATTCATTTTCAATGCACTTCTGCTGTAAAATTACTTAATATTTGCGTATGTAACATCTTCATCAATTTAAAATTATTAAAAGTGTTACATAGTACAAACTGGTTATAATATTTAATGCTAAATGAAACAATGTTTTAAATATGTAATATTTTATTTTATTCATAATTATTATTACCTATTTTCACAGTTATTTATAAAGTTATATTAATATCAAGTATTACACTAATTTTGTTTTACGAATTTCTAATGATTGCTCCATTTAGAAAATTTGATTTCCATATCAATCATCAGATTTGACCGCTTATAACTAATATATGACAAAATGGTGAGGTCTATGTACAGTACGATCCCAATTCCCTAAAAAAATTGACAAATTCACAATAACAAAAAGGTTAAAAAAACCAAAAACTTTTAAAATAATCCATTCACTACGAATCTCGCCTTAATAACAAACTGTACAAAATATTACGAGTGGTTTCTTTAAAATGTGCTTCAATATACATCGGCAATGCAGGCAAATAATTAACGGTATTCGATACTACATCGAGTATATGTACAAAATGTCCTTTTACAAAACAAAATAATAAACTATATACAATATCATTAAATATTCTCAAATGCTGTAACACATTTAAAACATTTCATATTTAACTAAAGTCCAACAAATCTAATAGGTACGGTATGACAGTTCTGACAAATTGAATAATAAGGTTGGGATAAAAAAATCGATAACTATAATATCCGAAATTTAAGAAATCGATTACGATAATATCCGATTTTTAAGACACTTTAATAATTAATCTCATTATTAGTAAAGAGTATAACCTTTTGTAAAAAAAACACCACATATTGCAAATTCTCTGGTTTTTACATCAATTGCACACTTTGATATGGATGAAAATTTCTGGAAAATAGCATTAAACGTTTATGAAATAGAAAACACGTAAATTACTTTGATCAAACCACTATCTTTCTTATATTTTAAATATATGTAATTTTTTCAACGTCAAATTTTACCATTTGACATAATTTGTAGATTCTAGAATTTTGTCTTTAATTCCATTTCTCAAAGGTCAAATACAGTCTTTAGTCTGTGGTTGACACGACCCCATAGTTGTTTACCTTTATATTCAAGTCGTAATAAATAAACAGTACTTACTATTAGATCTAGTACTTTTAGAGAAAAAAAAACTCCAAACATGACTTTTTGTTAAATTATAATTAATTAAATAAAAGTAATGTTTAGGATTTTTTTTATTTACTACTAAGACCTTAATAAGTTGCCTTCCGTCACCTTCGACCACGTCGAGTACTAGTTATAAGTAATAGTTAGTTACGTGTCTAACGATAATAACGATTTTTCGTATATGTAAACGATTTTCTTGCATACAAGTGTATCCGAAGAGTCGCAACACTACGAGCAGTAACCTAACTACGTGACTTTGCAATGAGGTCAAGAATAGAACTATTAAAGTCCAACAAATCTAATAGGTACGGTATGACAGTTCTGACAAATTGAATAATAAGGTTGGGATAAAAAAATCGATAACTATAATATCCGAAATTTAAGAAATCGATTACGATAATATCCGATTTTTAAGACACTTTAATAATTAATCTCATTATTAGTAAAGAGTAGAACCTTTTGTAATAAAAAACACCACATATTGCAAATTCTCTGGTTTTTACATCAATTGCACACTTTGATATGGATGAAAATTTCTGGAAAATAGCATTAAACGTTTATGAAATAGAAAACACGTAAATTACTTTGATCAAACCACTATCTTTCTTATATTTTAAATATATGTAATTTTTTCAACGTCAAATTTCACCATTTCACATAATTTGTAGATTCTAGAATTTTGTCTTTAATTCCATTTCTCAAAGGTCAAATACAGTCTTTAGTCTGTGGTTGACACGACCCCATAGTTGTTTACCTTTATATTTAAGTCGTAATAAATAAACAGTACTTACTATTAGATCTAGTACTTTTAGAGAAAAAAAAATCCAAACATTACTTTTATTTAAATTATAATTAATTAAATAAAAGTAATGTTTAGGATTTTTTTTATTTACTACTAAGACCTTAATAAGTTGCCTCCCGTCACCTTCGACCACGTCGAGTACTAGTTATAAGTAATAGTTAGTTACGTGTCTAACGATAGTAACGATTTTTCGTATATGTAAACGATTTTCTTGCATACAAGTGTATCCGAAGAGTCGCAACACTAAGAGCAGTAACCTAACTACGTGACTTTGCAATGAGGTCAAGAATAGAACTATTAGATATTATTTACTATGTAAATATGTGTTATTTTGCTTTGTCTGAACGTTTTTAATTAAATTTATATAATTAAGAATTGTACATTTTTAGATACAATAATAAAATCTTTCTAAATTCATGGTTTTACGAAAAAGGTTTTCGAAACTGAATAATGTACGCATGAACAAAGTTGTTTCAGTTTGAAAAATATGAAACGTCATACTGTATCTTTTAGATTTGTTGAACTGTAGGCATAATTCAGTTAAGTGGTGGGCACACCGCGCCCCTTGCGTACGCGCTATACATACAAAACACCTGTACAAATTGCCTACCATCACTTGACAATACAAAATAATAATTAGATACTAAGCAACAAAAAATAATTTACAATCTGATTTCTGATAATTTGTTCAATACGAAAAATTGATTTAACATTTTTTGATTTTTCCGAACTCAGTCCGCAGAAATAAGATAAAAAATGGAATATATCATTAAAAATGAGTAATAAACGATCCAAACCACGCATCGGACATATTTACAGATTTTTCACAGCACACCTCCCTACGTTTACGCTTTATCAATATATTAAAATAGAAAATTTTCATTATAACTACTAAACTGTCGGAGATTCGACGTATCAACACGCTCTTTTGTTGTTGTTACAAATGGCTCCATATTAATATTTTTTGTTATAAAACGACAATGTTTTAATTATACAAATGCTACTTCAAACAGGATCTAGGGTTTCTTCATACAACTATTTTATTTAACTAACAATATACTATTGGTGTTTCTAATTAGTATCCAACCAGAGGATTCTTTCATTATCATAAGACAATTATTTTCTAGTATAAGTGTTCACTATAGTAGTGTATCATCAATGTTGCACTGACAGCATTGCATGATAATATTACATTGAATTATATATTTGAACATTGTGTTATATTAGCATATCTGTCAGTCAGTGCTTTGTGATACGCATGTCAAGCAACCCTATGTTTGTTCCCTTGTATCAAAACTATAAACAAATTACTTATTTCATGTTTTACATCAATCGTCAATCTAATACTTTTGTCCTTAGGGTTAATTAGACCTATTCATGATTCTGCAATTAAATTACATTAAATCATCTTATAACAGAAAATAATATCAGATTTCTAAAAGCTTATAAAAATAAAAAGAATGAACGAGTTGATATTTGTAGTTAAATAAAAGGAGATGTTTTGGTGAACATTATGAGTGTCAGTAAAAAAATATCTAAAATTCTATACATATCTAACTCCTTTGGTAATGCATACCGGTTTAATAAAATTACGAAAAATATACTATTACACAAATACAGTTTAATAGTAAAATTAATATTGTAAATACTGTGACATTATTCACTTTGTTAAAAAAACAAAAATCTTTAATATATTGCAATAATAAAGTGTTTTTTTACATTTGTGTTTGAGGTGTGATGTCTCATGGGTTTGTAGCTAGAGAAAAATAATATCCTTATACTGTATCCTGGGGTGAAATTATTTAATATGGTTTATTGAGATCAAAACAAAAATTCATGTATGAATTTGTGTGTGTGTGTGTGTGTGATTATATCAAATAACTGTCTATTCTACATATACAACTAATATAGCTAGCTGTGACAAAATGATCCTGATCTTCTGAAACTAAACTTATATTTGATAATGGCAAAGCTAAACCTTAACTTGTGTGATCAAATCTTAACTTGTCTAAAATTTTACTCCAAAACATGCAACCATTATTTTGCTAATAATTTTAATGCTAGCTACTATTATAATCGACGGAAGTTTATGTCGAGGTGCTAATATATTTGAGGTAATTAAGAGAAATGGGATATTGTGAGCAATTATCTATCTAATAACAACAGTCCCACATTAAATCCTTATGTATTTGATATTATCATCAACTCATCAATTTATTCTAAATACAAAATCTCATAAAATCATATGATTTTATTGTAATGAGATTTTATTCTTTTGAAGTCTAAAAATGTTAACTACACAAAATGAGGTTCACATTCGATTCTGGAATGAGAGATCAGGAAGTATTTCTTACCAACAAGATTTAATGGAAGTTCTCATAGCAAAACAAAATGTTTGTGATGTATAAATGAACAGATTAATTAACAAACATGACATTAATAAATTAGTAGTGTAATGTATACACTGTGAACATTTTATTTATTAAATTTTATGTTAGAGACACAAATTAAAAATCAATGATATTTTTAAATTCCTATAAAGATGATCCTCATAAAGGAAAATATATATAAAAGTAAGTTTAAAATAACATTTTCCATATGAATTGGACCTTTAGTTTGTGATTAAACTTTATCTTTTACCTTTATTAGACCTAGATTCCCGGCTTTACTTACGTTTTTTTTCTTTTTCGTAATTTATTTATAACATTCTTGATATTTTGATAAAACTTTCTGTATGGTAATGCTTAGTTTAATTCACTCTGTTTAAAAACTGTCAATTAAATTATAACTTTGCCAATTCGTATTTTATTATTTACTCTTACTTACTTTTCTTTTGATGATGCATATTTTTTTAGGATTAATTACTATAAATAATTATTTATTTTCAATTAGCTAAAAATTTATCAAGAAGTAGCAAAACTTGTTTCTATATTATATTATTTAATCCTCATTGGTGTACAGGTTACTAAACAGAGTAAATCACATCCCAGTATCCTACTACTAATCAACCCTTACATATGAAGGGTAACTGCACCAACACTTGACAACAATAACATATCATAACGAGGCCTTCAATTTACATTCCTTACTTTAATTTATCTAAGTACTGCCATCAACTACTTTCTCTAACCTATGCTGCCTTTTAGTCATTTACCTTACTAAACTTTGCTATATATAACATGGGTAATTTTGCTCCAAACCATCATTATTTTGCTATAATGAAAATTGCTGATAGAATACAGCTCAAAATAGTAAATATTCTCATTTTTGACAAACATTTTTGATGATAAGTAATAAAATTACCCCGGCGTTACATTTGCAAACACCTTCCATGTGCCAACTTTAATAAATTACTTGAATAAATAAGTATAGGAGAAAATATAGACATGTGATTATGTCGCGATCATGTGACATTAGCATCTGATGCGTTTTAGTATTAGTCTGGAAACAAGCATTATTTTCGAATAATATTTACACTATAGCTGGGCAGTTCTGTTTTCATTATGGCAGATTAATAAGTATAAAATTTAACAACTTGTTATTTGACACTAATATTCTGGTGTAGATAGATAAATCTTTAACTGTTTACTTACATAATACTAGTAATGCCTGTGCTATGTGTTTAATCTTGGCTAATATTGCATTGATATACATACCAACACTTACAAGGCACAGAGAACTATCTAAAAATCATACTTGTTTCCAGTCCTATAATGTATAAAAAAGATATGGTATATATATTACAAAATGTTTCAAATAAAAAATCATTGATGTTATGAAATGTTACCTGCACATCAGTGCACATTGCAATCCTTTAGAACAGCATCTTGATGCCGTCACAAATACACGACACGTCACCATCACATAACACTTCACAGTCGCACAAAATGTCATCACAATGTCTTTACACTGCGTGTAAACATGACACTACAAAGCATTAACACTATCAGCACTACAGTCCCATAGCTCAGTTGTCTAGCCGAGCGCGGCGGCCGTGTGGTACAACTGCATGAGCACTTGTACGTGGAGCGGGAGACACGACAGTCGGTCGTGCGTGTTGCCGTCCAGCGCTAGCCACGATAACGCGTTATAACCCTCCAGCACATACCTGAAAAATAAGTTTATCATTATTAGGTTACATTTTATATAGCCAGTCTTATGATAGACGAAAAAGTATTAAGCTGTGCCTGAGTGTTCAAACTGTATAATTTTAAGTATACAATATTGTACAAGTTGTGTGGGAAAGCAATAAAAATTAGAATGTAGAAATGGCGTATCATTACAAACAAATCTATTTACATATGACTAGATGAACAGTAAAATGTTTTATTTAATTTCGTTTCAGTTGAAGGAGGATTATAAAAGTCGACCAGGAAAACATACCTTAGCACGTCGGTGGTGGTCTGCGAGTCGAGCGGGTGCGTGTTGTTGTCGCGGCGCTGCGTGAGGCTGGTGTAGTCGTCGGCGGCCTGCAGCGAGCCGGCGTGCAGGTGCAGCGCGTTCTTGAGGAAGGCGGGGCACGCGTCGCGCAGGTGCGAGCAGCCGCCCCACCACCAGCCCGGCATGGAGCCCAGCGGCGCCGTGGACACCAGGTAGCCCAGCGCCAGCGGCTGCTGCAGCAGCGCGCCCACCTGCTCCTGTACATCATATTTGTTAAAGATTAAGGTTATTGAAGAATAATATTCTTTTTTAGAATCAAATATAGCTGTGTTAGCAGCTTTTCATCTTGTTTCATAATTTTTAATTTATAACCAGTTCATGTTATAAAATAACTGATACTTACGGTCGCATTATCGTCTTGGTGATGAAACGATGTTTGATGATGATGATGAGCTTGAGGGCTAGTCGCAGGGTCGTCGTCCGTTCTCCGGGGACTGCCAGCATTCCCGCCCCACATGTTGAACATGTCTCCAATCAATAGATCGGCCATGTTATCCTCACCCATTTCGTCGTCTCCCATTACATCCACGTTTAGGAACATCATGTCACTGTCTTCGCCGTTAGCCATCGGCGGTTCAAAGGGATTTTGATTCGACTGTAAATGAAAAATGACTTGATTATTACCTGATTTTTTTTTAAATGATAAATATTCCAACAATTTCCTTCAGTAATTTCTGACAAGATTAGTACTTTCTCGTCAATATTATATAGTGAATCAGTATTGTGAGTGCGTACCTGCGTAGTGGCGGAGGTCGGGAAGACGAGTATGTGCGTGGCGGTGACGTCGCGGGGGGTGTGCAGGTGCGAGTGGATGGAGGCCTGCGAGAAGCGCTCGTCGGGCGTGAAGCGGTCCGCCATGAGGCGCAGGCACGAGTCGGGCTCCGTGGACACGAGGCAGGCGGACAGGATGCACGGCACGCCGCCCGGGTACAGCACGGCGCAGCTGCCGCAGATGTCCCGCAGCAGTGCCGACGCGCGCACCAGGTGCTTGCGCGACAGCAGCCAGCTCCAGCCTGCACCACACACAACACAAGTGAACATACGTTCTACAAACACAACTCATACTCCGTGTTGACGACATTGCGTGCAAAAAGAGAAATTCAATGCTATATTATATAGAATTCTATATCCAAAATATATTAATGTGTTTTATTCATATCTTGGAACCGTCAATTTTTAATTAACGTCTAAAATTTTTTACGGTTAACGGTTTTGTTAAGATTTGTATGTAACATACCTTTGAGTTCACCATGTCCTATCCTGCCGATTCGTCCGACGACGAGTCTCCAAGGTTGCGCAGCTTGACTCATGACTCCTAACGTGAAGTCCATTAGCTTCGTAAGACCTAACCTTCTCGCTGGACCGCTACGTCGTCTGCGAGATCTGGAATGTTAAAAAAATATAAGTTATTGTTACATCCATAATTTATACATAGATAGAATTAAATTTTGAAACAGAACTGATAAACATTGAAAAGTGGTACTTTGTCGTGGTGACCACAACATAAAATAGTGGAATGAGTGGGAGCTCTTTTGTCACAATTATAACTTAGCATTAGTCATAGTGCATAATCCTTATTTTGTGTGAAATATATTTTTTCTTTCTATTCTTATAACTAGTTAGTGTAGAACAGATGTGCGTTACCTGTGCGGCACGTGTATGTTGATGGCGGCCGTGTCCAGCAGCTCGCCGCGCGCGTCGCTGGCGGCGGCCAGCAGCCAGCGCTGGTCGTGCGACAGACAGTAGGACAGGAACAGCACGCCGCCCGCCTCGCCGCCGCCCTGCCCCCACGTCTCCGCCACCTCCTTGAGCGCGCGCGGCGCCGCCAGCACCCACGCCGGGGAGAACAACTTGTACGGACCACGATTCTTTTCCTGGATAATAATATAACAGGTTTATTTTATTTTATTTATTTAGAAACAAACGGTCATACAGTTATACAAAAATAACATACATAATTATATATGAAACAGACCTACAGTTTCCTAAAAGAAATATACTCTTACATTAACTGACGACAGAAATTGTTTAATTGACTAGTATACATCTAAATTAAACAATATCAAATTAAATCTTAAAACTAATGCAAATCACGCATGCGAGACTAAAGATACATACAAGCTGAGACTACGCTAATCGAGTCCAGAAATACAAACTAAAGCCTTTTTTTTAAAACATTCCAAAGTTTCACAGAAAATATCAACATCGACAAGCTTGTCATTATATAATCTACAAGATCGCCTAATGAAACTATTACAAGCGTAACAAGTTCTACTACTATGAATACAAAACAATTCTTTTGTTCGACATACTCGTTCACGTCCACGTGGCACTCTGAATGAAATTGCATGCAGCAGTGCAGAAGTATCAAAACTACCATTTAGAGTTTTATAAAGCATGGTAGCATCAGCCAATTCACGACGATGACTTAATTGAGATATGCTGTGCTCCTTCAAAGAACTAACGTAATCTGAATAACAATGACCAGTACGGTAGCAGAGAGCTCTTACAAACTTCTTCTGAACCTGTTCTATTTTATCAATATGATTATTAAAACATGGATGCCAAACAGGACTTGCAAATTCTAAATGAGAACGGACATAACAGTTATATAAAATCGTATAGGTTGGTGTTTGACGAAAAGGTTTGCAGACACGTAATATAAACCCTAATTGCTTATAAGCCTTATTTATAATACTGTCAATATGTGGGACAAAACTAAGCTTAGAGTCCATAATAACCCCCAGATCACGGATTTCATTAACGCGCGTCAGGTTCTCATTGCAAAGTGTGTAAGGATAATATTGAATTTTTTTTTTCTTGAATAACTGATGACAAAACATTTCTCAGTATTTAAAAATAAACTATTAGAGGAACAAAAAGTTTCGAATAGTTGAAGATCACCCTGCAATAATTTACAATCATCTACATCTCTAACAACACGAAAGATCTTTGTATCATCTGCGTATAATAACTGACTGGAATTGCTCATATCTTTAGTGATGTCATTAATATATAATGTAAACAACAGGGGACCTAGATGGGACCCTTGTGGGACACCAGAACTTACACTTTTATACTGAGAAACGTAGCCACCTAAAGCTACAGCTTGAGAACGATTTTCTATGTATGATCTTAACCATCGAAAAAGGTCCCCACGTATTCCCAGTCGCCAAAGCTTTAAAAGCAGAGTGTAATGACAAATTTTGTCAAAAGCTTTGGCAAAATCGGTATATATAGCGTCCACTTGGGCACCGCTATCCATAGCTTCCAAGATAATTTCAGTAAAAGATAACAAATTAGTTTCAACACAACGTCCCTTGAAGAAACCGTGCTGTTCCGGTATAATATGACGCTTAACAGAGTTTGCTAATTGATCAGTAACTATTTTTTCCAAAATTTTACCAAATTGACATAGCTTAGATATAGGACGATATTTTTCAACATCCTGACTGACTTGTCCTTTCGGGATCGGTGTAACCAGCGCGCGCTTCCAAATGCTAGGGACACAACCTTCCTTAAGGGATTTTTCAAAAAGTATTGTTATCGGTAAAGCCAAAGCAGATGCACATTCTTTTATTAGCAAAGGATGTATACCATCAGGACCCGCACCTTTATTACTATTTATCGATTTTAAATGTCTATATACAAGTTCTTTGCTAAAGTAAATCGAACTCATATCAAACACAGTATCTGCACTATCCGGTAGATTTAGAAAATCAAGAGATAGATCTCCAGATTCCACGAAAGATGAATGAAAGTGCTCGTTGAATAAACTACAGATATTCTGACCATCGGTAGCGGTCACCCCTTTGTAATGCATAAGCTGTGGAAGACCACTATTAGAGTAAATTGACTTAATATATGTCCAGAAAAACTTTGGATGCTTCTTTATATTAGATTCAGAAATATGCATATAATTTTTGTAACATTCCTTTTCTAATTTGGCTACTTCTTTTCTAATAAACTTAAAACTGTCATAGTCTAAAGGATTGCCGTATGTTTTCCACAACTTGTGGTATTTACGTTTCTCATTTAACAGTCTTCTAAGTGATTTAGTGTACCAAGGAGGCTTGGAGTTTGACATACGCTGAGGGCGTCTAGGCACATATTTATCAATCAATTCGTTTAACAAATCATAAAACTTTACAACACATTGCTCCATATGAAAATCAGAAAAGAAACCATACCAATCGATCCCTAGTAACTCTTCACTGATTTCACAATAACGTCCATTGTTAAAACAATATGTAAGTGATGGCGCCGGTTTTAAGGTAGGAGCACACGACAAATTGAGTTCCAGTTCAAGCGCTCTGTGATGAGAGTCTTCAGAAGTAAGTGGACTGTCACTAGCGTGTATAATGCAATCATTATTACAAAATATCAAATCAAGAATACGTTCGTTTTTATTTACAATTGAGTTGTACTGATCCAATCCTGAAAATGACATGAATTCGCGCAGAACATTAACTGTAGAACCATTATTACTACTTAGAATCATGAATGAGTTGTCAGCCGCGGTAGACCACTGTGCTTCAGGAATATTAAAGTCACCAGTCAGCAAAAATGTATCATTTGGATAATCAATCAAAATTTGGCCGCATATCTCAAAATAGTTTTCTATAGCATCTTTACGTAAGGGACCACCCGGTATATAAATGCAACAGATGTTTAAAAAAATATTATTCTGTGATAAGGGAACGGCAATCCAAACACACTCGCAAGACGATGGTGGGGGTTTTGGCCAATCTCTGCGTACAGGCTGCAGTTCATGACGTACAGCAACAGCTACCCCTCCACCTCGCTCCGCACCGGTTTCATTGACACATCGGTCGTTTCGAAATACAACATACCTATTATCAAAAAATTCCCGATCATAAAAACTTGATGTTAACCAGGTCTCTGTTATACAAATAAAATCAAAGTTCGATTGTGAAACGTTCGAATGGAAACTATGTGACTTCGTACGAAGGCCCCGTACGTTTTGATAGTAAACGTTAAACACTGAAGTAGTCATTGAATCATGGTTTTATCTGGAAAACACAATACCAAAGTACCAAAATATAAATACTGATTTGAGTGTAAATATGTAATCGAACGTGAACGAGCAATCTTTGTTGTTAATATCATAGATTTTTAAGTTTAGTATAGCAGAAGCTTCTTTGGATATTTATATTTATAGTAGCAATACCAGCAATAATAAGCAAACACAGGCCATAACTCAATAGGCACTTTAAGAAAAATAAATTACAGCAGTACAAATCACCCAAGCACAAAATATTTTTCTTGATGTTATAAAATGTCTTTAATTCAGATACGATTCTACAAATAATTAGATAGTATAAACCCGCGACATTAATGAAGCATCTATACAGTCACTTTAGTTTAGCAAGATCGTCTACACACGCCACACGTATAACTTTTGCCTTTTCATGTTTTCTCATAAATATTTTGCAGTCACGAATCCACAGATAAGAGTACTGCAATTCATCCTTTCTTTGACGAGCTCTCTTTAAAAGGAGTTTATTAGCTGGAGTAAGATGATCGGTCACGTAAAGGTTGGTTGCCGGGCCTACCAGACCAATATCAGCCGAAGTAATGCCACGTCGTGCACGTATCGCCGATAATAGCATGTCCTTACGCCGGCGCCTGGTGAATCTGACAACAATAGCTGCAGGTCGTGTCGACATAGTTTGGGTTCGATTGTCGGTCGGCCCAGAACCAGGAGAAGGATTAAAGCGACGTACCCGATGGATGGTGTCCACATCGTCCTCTCGAAGCTGAAAACCCACCTTAGTGCAGATGTCATGCAGTATATTGTGCAAGTTTTCATTGTTAGAAATAGGCACGCCAGATATTTCTATGTTATTTAACCGGGAGTATTGGTCCTGAACGTTGTTCTCGTTACGTAGCTCTGTAATAACGCTGTTGGCCACGTTTAACTCCTTTTGTAAATTTTTAAAGCTTTGCATATCCCTCTCAACCATAGTCAAACGTCCGCCCGCCAGGTCCACAGACGAGGAAGAAGAAGAACCCGCGCTGCGACAAATTAGACATTTCCAAGATGACTTCTTATCCGCACTCATTTTACGATATGTTGTTTCAGCAACACCAGCACAACCAAAATGTAGGTATTTTTATGGCAATGATGACACAAAACCCCATCCGTAACAGTTTCATCACATTTCGTGCATTCCATTATGTTGTACAAATCACGAATAGTCAGCCTTATGATCGATAAGAAATCGTGAATAGTTGGCCTTAAAGTAAAAAAGTCGTGAATGGTCCGCTTTATGTTTATATATTTTTTATTATCTGTGAATATCCGTCTCAACAGATGCTAAACAACAAAATATTCCCTCGACCCGGAACGCGTTGTGCCAATCCTTAATGTTGGTAAAACTGAGTTGTAGGATAACTTTTAAAAACTTAACGACAAAACAACAAAATTTTCTCATTAGCACTATTATTAAGTGTCCTATTAATCTACATATGCACTACAACTACTGTTTAAAATGTTTTTAGCATTATAAGGTATGTTTTATTTATATACTTCACGCTATGTTCGTGGTAAATTGTCAATTTATTCACACACACTCAACTTCAACTTTGCACTTTGTTTACATTAAAAGTAGTTCACTAAGACACCAGATAACAATTCTTATAAAAGTTCAGCCATACAGTAATGCAATAAAGTTCCTTTTTAATAATATCTATACACTTTTACAATAAAAAGTTATTTAAATGTGGATCTAATATTTACATTCCAAGTGACAGATGACAGAAGGTTTATACAATAGGAACCAGTGTTAGTTCGATATAGTGTTGAAAAAGCAGAGATAAATCCTGTAGTTCTGTTTCCTCTTGTTTATTACAATGTTTGAGGTTATTTTATCTAGTAGAATGGACGCTAGTAGGAGATATTATGAACCGTGTAAGGGAGAGCTAATGTACTCACGTCTTTGGAGTTCAAGAACTGGTTGGCGTCGGCGGCGGTGCCGAAGCCGGTGAGCGACTTGCCGTTAGCGCTGTGCTGCAGCAGGCGCCGCGCACCGCTGAACACGCTGAAGGCCAGCGCGCGCACGTCCGCCGCGCCCGCCACGCCCTCCGTCCCGCCGCCCCACGACATCACGCTCTCCAGCGATATTATCTGACGATACAAACATCATTTTACATCTTAAACTTATATAGGTAAATAATGAGACTAAGCAGCTTATTATTTTTTTTTTTTCAAACTAAGCAACCTAAGTAATTCGTGTGGAACAAGCTTCGAAACTAACCTTAACGAGAGGGTTGTGATGGTGTAAATGGTCCATCGTTCTGGACGCTAAACGTAATAAGGCGTGGAGTGTTTGAGCTTGATTAGAGTGTGAGGCGGGAGGTTCCACCACGTACACGACGAGGGCGGGCGCGCCGCCTTCCTCCTCGTCCCACGAGGTGCCGGCGGCGGGGGGCGCTGACGGAGTACCGCTAGCAGTGTTACTGGGGGCAGACGCGTCGTTCTCAGGTTCCGACGCGGCGGTAGGTGTGGCGGGATGGTCTGGAGTGGAGGGCGGGCGCATGTGCTCGGCGGGGCGCTCGGCGTCGAGCAGCGTGCGGTCCAGCGTGAGCGCGGACAGCTGCGGCACGAGCGAGCTGCGCAGCGTGTGCGCGTACGAGCGCAGGTAGTCGCCGAGCCGACCGTCCGGCAGCGGGCCCGTCCACTCGTCGCGCTGCTGCGGCTCGCTCCTGCGCTCGCTGGGCCCGCTGCGCACAATGCCGTCCCGCCCCACGCGTGCCACCGGCTGGTGCCTGCCGAGCCGGCACGACTCGTACGCGGTGGACAGTTCGCGGAAGAAGGCGCGCAGAGGCTCCGCGAGCGCGTCTTGATCAGCCGCGAGCACGACGTAGGCGACGTCCCGCGAGTACGAGTAAGGTTCGAGAGCGAGTCGCTCCCAGTGTCGCAGCGCGTAGGGAGACAACGAGATCCAGTCTCGGTCGTGGCCCACGAGTAGCGGGGGGACGGGTTGCGGCTCGCACAGGTCCTCGTTGCCGCGGCCCGCCAGCCGGTGGAACTGTCGCCAGGTCAGCGGGCCCGTCACGCCGTCCCACATGCGAGCGCCACAACAACGTTTCTGTATCGCGTCTTGAAGTAACGGCCGCAGTCGACGCATCAATCTAAACAATATATTTTACGTGTGAACTAACTTAATATTTTACTTCATGTTTATTTTGTATTTAACCTAACAGCAAAAGACGTGTTTTATCTTTATAACATGTTGTCGGATTAAGTCAATCTTGTTAATCCTGTTATAAGATTGACTGAAATTTTTTTTTTAGGTGGGTAATACAACAAGTATTTTTATCCTTTACTGAATTTATGTAGAGTAGTGCAATCTAAGTTAGCCGGCTTGAAGTTGTCGTAATTTATGGAATTAGAGAAGACTATACATCCGCAAACTTCAGGACGGCCAAGTAAGATAGTGGTGTAATAAGATAGTGATGCTAGCATGTATGTATGCGTACCTGACGACGTCCCTGGAGGAGCGCGGCGCGCGTGCTCCGATGAAGGGCCAGCGGTGCACAGCGCTGGGCTGCGTGGAGCCGCTAGGTGTCGCGCCGCCGCTCAGCGACGCGCGCAGCGCACGTGCCGCCGCCGTGCCGCCGTCCGTGTATCTGTGGGTAGTACATGTTGTATTATATAATTATCTTGGTTGGCTGTTAGATAATAAATATTAAGCGTCAGCGCACACCGAACTGCAAAATGCTCGCGCATGGTCGAGCAAACTTTTGATTGCTCGACCATGCAGGCGGCATGCTCGCCCATCCGTGAGCAAGCTCCGTTAAAAATGCTCTGGGTTGCCAGGCGGGCGTGTATGACCAGTTTGATGCCAAAATCCGACGTTGGCAGACGTGTTCAAAATGGTCGATTGGGATTTAGTAATAGTAGGGTATTATTGGGCATTCTGTACCACTTTCGTCCAGTCGCTCCGCGAAACAAGTTTCGCTCTCGCTCAGGACTCGTGACCCAGAATGCCCAATAATATAAATTCGATATAACCAGCGATTACATCGTTATGCAATGCAACCTTACGTTTTTTGCAAGTTCGAACAGCAAGCTGTATCTATTCATGATCATCATTATAACTTTTCGTTATTAATTGCAACCAACATTTCTGTCGGGTGGCTAACATTTGTATGTGAGATGCGATCAATGCAGTTATCGATCGACTTTATCAATTGCAAACAACATTTCTGTTGTGTGACTTACAATTACAACCAACATTTCTGTCGGGTGTGAGATGCGATCAATACAGTTATCAATCGGTTTTATTATTGCAAACAACATTTCTGTTGTGTGACTAACAATGCAATCAACATTTCTGTCGGGTGGCTAACATTTAGGTGTGAGATGCGATTAATAGAGTAATCAATCGACTTTATCATTGCATACAACGTTTCTGTTGTGTGACTAACAATGCAACCAACATTTCTGTCGGGTGGCTAACATTTGGATGTGAGATGCGATCAATACAGTTATCAATCGGTTTTATTATTGCAAACAACATTTCTGTTGTGTGACTAACAATGCAACCAACATTTCTGTCGGGTGGCTAACATTTAGGTGTGAGATGCGATTAATAGAGTAATCAATCGACTTTATCATTGCATACAACGTTTCTGTTGTGTGACTAACAATGCAACCAACATTTCTGTCGGGTGGCTAACATTTGGATGTGAGATGCGATCAATACAGTTATCAATCGACTTTATCATTGCAAACAACATTTCTGTTGTGTGACTAACAATGCAACCAACATTTCTGTCGGGTGGCTAACATTTGGATGTGAGATGCGATCAATACAGTTATCAATCGGTTTTATTATTGCAAACAACATTTCTGTTGTGTGACTAACAATGCAACCAACATTTCTGTCGGGTGGCTAACATTTAGGTGTGAGATGCGATCAATACAGTTATCAATCGACTTTATCATTGCAAACAACATTTCTGTTGTGTGACTAACAATGCAACCAACATTTCTGTCGGGTGGCTAACAATGCAACCAACATTTCTGTTGGGTGGCTAACATTTGCATGAAAAACACAATAAACTAGACAAGTCTTTATTAATAACACAATTACTTAATACATACTAAATGTAGGTGGCTTATCGAATAGCGCATCAGCGGATGACACGAAAGCTTGAAGTTTGCGCCACTGGGTTGAGTCATCGTCTGTATGGAATTTTATTCTCACCAATGCCTTCTTCCAGAGCTCTTGAGATTCGGTTTCACGAGCGTCAGCCGCGTGATAAACTTTAAGATCGATGTAGAAATCGCCTTTGGTGTTGGTCGTGCGACGCTCGTTGCCATTTGCCACCTTGTTCGCGAAGAACGATAACAGTTCGGGCGGTGAATTCATACTTTTCTCTGCTTGACCATGACTGATGCTAAATATATCCGTAGACTTGGCTATTTTTCTGAAACAAATAATACTTAGTTTTAGTTCATCCTTACCTCTTTATGTAGGTATAATACAACATTTGCATTTGAAGATAGGTCAAATACAATTGTTGCAACAACACTACAATTGTTTTATAAAGGGATATCACATCGAATTAATGATTATTTTTAAATCTATTGTTAGTTTGTAAATAGTGTACCTTAGATAAATACATAAATAAAATTAATTAATTATTAATTCAGTAATGAAACATAATGGCTGTCTATATCGGTTTAGAACCCACTGCACTAGTAAAGTTTGGTAGAGTAAATTAAGAGACAGGTTTTCAGTTTTAAGCATAATAATGAACACATTATTATGCTTAAAACTGAAAACCTGTTAGTTAGACGTATGTACACTGTTACATAAACTGCGTATTATAGATAAGTAACATAATATAATTACCTGGTACAGACTGGTGATTTTTTCTTTGAAGTAGTTCTGCGTTTGATCGAAATATTGGAGTGTTTACGGTTTGGTACGACATTATTTTCATCGCTTTTATCGAAGTATTGATCACATTCAAACTCTGACCTGCAAAAAATAAAAAAACATTAATTTAATGGTTAATCAATTGTATTTGGGGGGCACTCAGAAACAAAGTAAGTGTGGAAATTATGATCAATCTCATGGATTGCTTGTATCTAAATTGCTCGGATAAAATAAACAAATTGCTGTCACCATTCTTAGAGTAACAAAAGATAATAGTTAAATTAAAGAATAAGTAACTATTATAAACATGAAAAAATAAAAATCATAATTAATTAACTGCATAAAGCTTTGTGCATAGAGCACGCACAAATAAACTAAACTGTGGAAATCATAATTAAATAATATTAATAGAAAAAAAATCTAAAATAATTAAATTTAAATATAAACACTTACATTATATATGGTGAGGGTCCCTTACTTCAATATTGGAGAGACTGAGTTATTCTTGCACTACTTTCAGTGTGACTTCACTGGATGATAAATAATATTAACGAGTTCGTTGAAGCTTATAACTCACAATTGGTAATAAAGTATCATAATTTAAAATTGATATAATCAACAAAGAAAATAGACAGATTATTGACTTTTTTAGTTGTAAGTATTATACTTGTTTGAAAAGTGAAGACGTAGTTAAAGTTTCGTAATCGACTGTAATTGTCACCGCTGCAAAACGGTTCAGGGCTACCCAACATGTGGGCGTGATATTTAACTAAAATGTTGTTTTATTAAATTTGGTTAAAATAACTACAATAATAATAATTATTATAAAGTACATTTAAATTAAAATATTACAAAAAAACCGATCATATCAAATATCTATCATGACGATTAAGGTTAGGGTTAAAAATGTTAGTAGGTTTTTTTTCTTTTTAATAACTGTTACAAATTACATTATTGTAAATTAGTGACCATTTCATAAAAATAAAGTTACCATAAACATCTTATTCCCCACAATACATTACTTAACTTAAGTATTTAATATCAGTTTTTATGATAGGATATAACAATATGATAATATAATTCGATTTAGCATTGTTCATTATGTAATATTATCATGGAATAAAATAATATTAGGAAGCATGATGTTTGTTAGCCCTGCTTAAAATTGCTTACATTAAAAGTGTTGAAATGACGCAATTTCACCGCTGCAAAACGGTTCAGGGCTACCCAACATGTGGGCATGATATTTAACTAAAATGTTGTTTTATTAAATTTGGTTAAAATAACTACAATAATAATAATTATTATAAAGTACATTTAAATTAAAATATTACAAAAAAAACCGATCATATCAAATATCTATCATGACGATTAAGGTTAGGGTTAAAATGTTAGTATGTTTTTTTTTCTTTTTAATAACTGTTACAAATTACATTATTGTAAATTAGTGACCATTTCATAAAAATAAAGTTACCATAAACATCTTATTCCCCACAATACATTACTTAACTTAAGTATTTAATATCAGTTTTTGTGATAGGATATAACAATATGATAATATAATTCGATTTAGCATTGTTCATTATGTAATATTATCATGGAATAAAATAATATTAGGAAGCATGATGTTTGTTAGCCCTGCTTAAAATTGCTTACATTAAAAGTGTTGAAATGACGCAATTGCAACGTGAAACTTTTGTTTTCGTAAATTTTATAAACGGAAAAACAAAAATATCTTGTTACATACAAGGTATTATGTTAATCAGTAGCGTGCCGCCATATAGACAAAAAAGCAATACCTACTTTTATTAAAAACTTATACTATATTAATATAAAATAATTTATAATTATTGTGTTAATTATTCAATTAAATAAATTATAAAACTAATTGGATAAAACTGCTTTCAATGTCACAAGGTAAATATTTTAATATTACTTATATATTTTTATGGTTTATTATATTTATTTTAAAGATTTATATATTTATTTGATAACATTTTTTATTTTCAGAATACTGATACCTTCCAAGTAAATAAACAATGGTGCTGTTTTGAATACTTAGACACTTTTGAAGAAAGCGTACTTACTACCTATATCGATTAATCTACGTATTAAAAATATAAAATCTTATAAAGACAGTAAAAGTCGGAGACAGATTCGTTGTGGATAATAACTAAGGTAACGTTAAAATAACATTGAAATATTTTAGTTTGGACTGCAGTTTGCAGCTATTATGTAAAATACATATTTTACAAGTCTATCCAAGCTGTTAAATAAAATATTAATTAATTTTTCAGGCTCGTAAGAAGTAGATAAGTTTTAAAGGGGAAGATAACAATACTGATTTATAGTTGAAAACAAGATAACTAAGAGGAGCTGATTTCATCATTCCGTGCTGCACCTAAATTAAGGTTTTGTGTTTTATATTAATTTTTATTTTAAGTTTTATTTATATTAATTGTACCTACTTTACCTTGAGAAATGCCTTTATGTTCGGTTTGCAACATTGAAGTGGGTTCACGTTATTGGACTAGTCATTTACGATCTAATAGACATAAAAATAATAGCGCTGTTCTTATTGATGATAACGTAGAAATTATAAATTCGAGTTTTAAAGAACGTATTTCAAGTTATCGTATCACTGTATGCAAAAATGATGTAAATATTACTCCGGAATCTTTTTTTTTACAATATTCGTACGCAAGTTAAATCTTTATTATATAATTCCCTGCAAAAACATACATCAGTTAAACTTAACCTCGAGTATTATGCATATTTTTTAATGTTTAAAAATGACTTACAAGAGCTAAAATCATTTGCTACGAAAAATTTTATTTTTCATTTTAATTATAATTTTGATTCTACATAAATATGAAAGTATTGTATCTCTGTTGTTAAAAAAAGTTGAAGAATTCGAAGAACGATGATTATTGTTTTTTGTGGTGCATAGTTGCAGCCTTATACCCAACAACTCAACATTCTGCAAGAGTAACTTCTTATCCTTGTATGTCAGCCATTGAACCCCGATCAGGGGATAGTCCAGAATTATCGTCAATGATGTTGTAGGATGTTGGTATACGGGGTGGTCTTTGTATGTGCTCCCATCGCTATGCAAAAGCAAATAATAAATATTTATCGTCATATGATAAATCTAAACCACAAAGTTTTCATAGTTTATTTGCATCAAATATTTACACAGAGTATTAATAAAATTGCACTTTCTAGTAACGATGATAAGCGTCAGATATCGAATTGTAATGTTGTGACCAGAGCGTGGGGCAATTCTTCTATTTTAAAGGGAAATTATATTAATAATAGTTTATATTTTTAAATAATTTTATTTTTATATTTAAATTTAAGAATGTAAAACCAAAAAATATATATTGTAAATATATGTAATTAATAAGTATATGATGTAATTAATAAGTGTACTAATGATTGATAATATTTTAATGATTGCATGCATGCATGAGGTCGCGGGTTCGATTCCCACGCAGGAAAATCATTTGTGCGATGTTCTTTGTGTTCGTTATACTTATTGTTTATACTTATGTTGTTTATACTTATGTTTGTAAAGTCCCTGCGACATAAAGCTTGATTCCTAGGGTTGGAGTGGTATGTAAAAAAATATTTAAACAGTTAACTTTGTTAACTGATTGTTACATTTTTGATACCTTTTCTATGTCCATAATAAATAAAATTTACATGATTTTTGAGATGTGTAATGTGATGTGTTTTAAGTTTAAGATTAATTTAATTTACATGAATAAATACAATTTATTTTTAGTATCGATTTTGTTTTATTTATACCTCGACAAATATAATAAGCCTAATCGATTTAATAGTATTTTATTTATCTATATTTTGTGGTTGCTGAGTTTGTTTGTATGTTTGTGTGAACGTCATAATTTCACAAGAATTATTTTGTAAGTTTAAGTCAATTTATCAAGGAAACCTATAAAATCATGAAACTAGTCATGTTTAATTATAACACAGGTGTAGCCGCGGTGCAAATATAAGTGTTCTCAGCCTTAACAACAAATGCTTAGCTAACATTTTTGTGTTCAACGTGACCAAACTTGTATAATTATTTCGTAACTTAAATATGTTGTTTTTGATATTTAATTTATTCATCATTTACCAATAAGTCTTTAGCTCGAGAACTTGTACGTACATCAAGTCTACGTCTTCATTATGTCGACTGTAAGTATCTTATTATTAAAAAAACATTTTATTATTTGTATGATTCTGATGAGCCTGATTGTTAATTTATTTTTTTAAATTGTTCTAGGTTTCTGACTCCGAGATCGTGTTGAGCCAATACGCTCAGGACCCCCTCCAAGAATACTATGAGATGCTTCGAAATGAATCAGATCCTGTTGTAAATAGCAAACAAAGTATAAAGAAAAAGAAACCTACGCAACGATGCAGAGAAACACCAAAAAAACAAATTCCCACAAAATCATTCGTAATGAGTCGACTGCAGAGAAAAGGGATAAAGTTAATAAAGATTTCAGTCATAGATCTGTGTAATAGTGATGTTCAAACAAGCGATGTTGACAGTGACAGTGAGAACGTTGTTTTAAGTGCACAATATATAGTTAAGGACGCTATGGATAGTGTCATGGACGAGACAGAATTATTAGTTAAGAAAATATCAAAATCATTAATTGATACTGATTTCTAATATTAAACTAGATGTTCCTTTTTTCTGTTTATTTTTAAGGTTTGTAACTAATATTAAATTGATGTATTTTTAGGTTTAAAAATAAAACAATAAAATATTTTGTAAGTTATAAAGCTTTTTATTTATTACCTACTCCAAAAAATAACATATATTTTTATATAAGTACATAACATTTTTTGAAATTCACATGCTTTGTGCTTAATACAATTGAAATTACTATCACAGTATTTTTTATGCAAAATAGAAAGTTTAGTCACTCATCTTCACTGAGCGCTACTACCTAGAAATTGCTCGTATACACCGTTTTTGGGCTAAAAATACTTTATTTATATCTGTACCATTTCCCCATAAAAGTAACCCATATCGTAACACAGACTCAACATAAGCAAAATATGCTGTACAGTTAAGTGATTTCATTTATTCCTCAATCGATGACTAATACTTTTTAAACTATTTAGGGTTTTCAAATTAAAATACATTTTGTATAAGTTGTACTATGATATTTTATTTTCAAAAAACACCTCATGATAATATTTTCCTAATTTTATAAATAACATTTGATCGACAGACACATTTTATCACCAATTCAAATACATTTTTAGACATAACACATTTTTAAGCGCACAATGCTTCAAATGTTTAACACAATTTAATTTAGTAGTTCCATAACAGTATTTTTTATGCAATAATGATAAATTAGGACACTGTTCATCATCTAGTGTCATCACATTACAATTCTCACACAGTTGCATAACCCACTTCACTTTCTCCAAACCTTTTACAATAATAGATTTATTTTCCAAATACGGTACGATTATGCGATGGAATTCTCTGTAGTCGATGAATCCTTCATTCCAATAGATACCTCTGTTTTTTTCTATCCATTTAGTTTGCTTCTTTTCATCGCTTGTTAGCTGATTAAACAAGTATGGAGGTTTAATTAAAAATGTTTGAGTATAATCATGAGTGACCAAAGCTAATTCCTTAATAATGAAATTATTATATAGGTCTTTAAATCCTTGAACATCTACTATAATCGTATCTGGATTCATGATATTTTCTTCACTGTGTTACTCAGTGGTTTATATTCAATTATACAATCGTTCAGAATGAGACAATATGCTGCAGTTTGATCTGGTATATCCGAATCGCTTTCAATTTCCACTCTCACGTCCACAACAGGACCTGTCTTTAGATTATCTGCTTGCCTGGAACAGTCGATAATGAAAAGCGGTGCCAAGTCTTTAAATTGTTTCTCACTTAATAACGGTTGCGACCGACATCCGTAATACGACTGTTGAAATCTAGTGTATTGTTCATATAATAAAGCAACTTTATTATTAGCAAAACTTATGTTTAGATTTTCATATGGAAAGTAGGTTGAATTTAGGTACACTCTAATATCACGAATATGACAATGATCGAACTGAGACATGTCAGAACTTGCATTGTTTTTCCTGTCTGTTTGTAGACCAATGATTACATATCTAGGCTTTTCAATTTGTGACGAAGTTTTGATAGACCAAGTATGTTTTGTAGTTTTTGGTAAAGCTGGATATTCATATAGATCCCAATTTCTGAAAATCATCTGGAGCGGTCTGTCTTTTTCTAACACTTTTAGCAAATTTATTTTTTCTTTATCTGATACTTTGACGTGCGGTACGCGCCATACAATTTTGTTTATAACAACATCTTCTATGATTTCTCCTGTGTTAAGTTTTACAGCGTTCAGGTTGGTATTGCTTCGTAACAATATCAGTTCGTGTCTACTATTAATCACGACTTTTTTGAAGTCTTCTGCAAAACCTAGGATATTGCAAAGTGGTATAGAAGCAGAAAATCTACCTCCGTTAATATTCTTTATACCCTCAACATTCCATCCCCATGCATTGGATATCTTTGACTCACTTTCATTCATTGATATTAAAGATTTCATGGTAGTAGTAACACCAGCATTTTTTATTTTATCAATTTCCACTCCATTTAATTCATATCTTATATCTTGGAACAAGTAAAGTAACCCATTGTTCGTAAAATGAACAGTATTAACAGGATCCTTCGATGTACTTTTGCTAACGATAACTGATCCTTCCAAATACAAGGTGCTTGCTGATGGTAATATATACAGGTCTTGTTGGTTGATAGGGATGCGGATTTCATCGTTTCTGTTGAAAGTTGTTATGTACGGCTTGTAAGAGTGAAACTCAATACCTTCAACGGTGTTGTCATAAGTTGGAGCAGATAAAACATCTAAGATATTCATTTTAGCAGTCCAATCGCTTTAAGGAATGCTTTATTGTCTTTAGTTAATTTAATTTTCGTTTTAGAGTAAGCTCGTATCGTGTTGAAAGCTCGAGTAGAACTGATATTTCCTTTTTCTGTCTGTGTATATTTATTGTAGTTAATCATTTTTGCTTCTTAGATGTAAATACAGTTGCACTTCTTCACCACGTAAATTTATTAAGTGGTTATTTATATTTAATAGTCTTATATGTATGGAGCTAATATTGTTTTGATTTATTGGAAAATATATCACGTTTGTTGGGATTTCAATAATTCTGTATCCGGGTGGGACGTTGAGCGCGAATTCGTGCACAATGTGACTGGGTTCTCCATTTATGTACGAGCCACTAACAATATCACATTCAATCCTGATCACGGTTGTAGATAGAATGTTGACAGGATACTCTGACTCATGCCATTTATTTGCTTCCAAGATCTGCTTCTTAAACCCTAATAAACTGTGAATAGAGTCTTCCTTATTAAAATTTACATTTTTTGTGCAGTATATACAAGTTTTTAATGTGTTGTTATTGCACTGTAATTTAAATAAAGCATCCTTTACTTCAGATTTTAAATAATCGCCAATGTCTTGTAATTCGTAAGTGCCTTCCGGTATTTCAATAACTTCATCGGAGCCATAATATAACTTATTATTGCTTTTGTCAATGTTTGGAATAGAGTTAAATGTTGAGAAATGCAACAAAGCACACTCATACTGTCCAGATAATTGTAGTGTGTTAGTATAGTACACAGATAATTCTGACGAGTTTCCAGTTATCGACAAAGTGAGCGACATCTTGAAAATGATTCAAATAAAAAAAACGCATTACATTTATAAGTTTTTATTCCAATAATTCCGTAAATATTTTAAACATAAGTGTCCACAATTTACAGTATTAAATTTCTGATATCTTGTATAGTTATAAAAAACATTATAATTTTTAAAATACTTTATTAATTCCCTGGGGGGTTTTAAATCACCAAAGCTGTCAAAATATTCACAGTAATTATTTACTTTAACATAAGCTACCCAATGTGTTCCTTCGTTTTTTGCATCATCCAAGTTCACTATACCACACTCAATCCGTTTTGGTGAAATTGGTAACTGATCCTTCATGTAGACTCCTCGAAAGTGAGGGATGTCTCGTGCATGTTTTTCAATATCCAAATTAGTTAAAGGTCGATTAGGTAGCTTCCAATTCAGTTTTTTGGAGATTTTATATATAATCCTTTGCCATTTTTATGTTGTTTTATGTATAGACCCTTGCCTAGGGCTAATGTCTCCATAGATCTGTTATGTCGCTCTGTTTCTTGTAAATTCTTCTGGGCTGCTTTATATTCGTTCACCGTTTTGGCTATACCTGCTGCGCCACCAGCTAAAGAGCCTAAAGCTGATAAACCAGCAAAAATTGGAATTAAAGGTAGAATTCCCCCAGTTTTGGGTATTGGTATAACTCGTGGTATTCGAATATTTGGAGTGCATGGAAATAGTTTCTTTGCAACTGAGTATGCAGTGTTTATTAATGTTTTACTGTTTTTGGGTTTTCAATTTCTTAACCACAGATTTAATTTTTGATATAAAACTATTAAACGCCTTAACGCCACCACCAGATTTTAATTTAGCTTTCATAACTTTGCTCACTAACCAAGAACTAAGTTTTTCTCCTTTTCTTGCGTCTTTAGATTTAAGTCTTTTTTTAGCCATATCTAGTAGTTGTAAGTCAGCTTTATGTCTATTGGGTAAGTCTTTATGGTTATCGTATGCAATATCGTGTTGCATACAAGCTTCGTCTAGCTTATTTACACCTCGATCACCTCGGAGTAACCTTTTTTTGAGTTTTGTTCCTGGTCCGCAATAGTTGTAACCAGGCAGGTGAAGTTCAAACGGTAGATTATCAATAATAGTGTTAAGCAGTCCACCTCCTTGCATTGCTTAAAGCAAAGTAAATAATAAATATGTAATGAATGTGGTTATATAATTTGTATTTCAATCTGTTATTGCAGTTTTATCAATCCAACTGTTGTCATCATTGCTTAATCCCAGCCATTTCACGAATAATTTCGTTCCTTTTCTTTTCAATACTTTTTCAATCAAATACACACCAGGATGATGAGATTTTTGGAGTTCTTGTTCGTAAAACGTACCTAATATTGGTTGTTTTCGCTGATCTTCTATGTAATATGTTGTTGGTATGGTTTTATTGATCTTTTTTATAATAAACAGCTCAGTAGACCAATTTGGAGTATAGCCCTTTTCAAAGATATGTTTGTATTTACTAATGCGTACATTATCACCAACTTTAAATTTAGGTTTAGACCGAATAGATAAATGTTTATGTGATTTACTAATTTTATTTTTTATTAATAACTCATTTAATTTATTCACATTGGAAGGTCTGCATTGAATAGTACGATGATTTGTATTGTTATATGTCTTCAATATATTTGTCAATATCGATCCTAACCAATTATAGTTTCCATTTAAACTAAAACATTTGTATAGTTTATTTTTTATCGTTTTTATTAATCTCTCTACAATTGAAGCTTTCTTAGTAGAAAAAGTAGAGTAGTGGTTAATATTAAACCTCTTCATAAGGTTTTTGAAAGTTGTATTATAAAACTCTTTCCCAGAATCAGTTTGTAAGTTGATTGGTCTGCGAGGGCTACTACGTAATATTTCTTCAAAAGCATGTGTAACATCGGTCATGTTTTTAGATTTCAATGGTTCAGCCCAAGCGTATTTAGAAAAGCAATCAATCACTAATAAAATATAATTATATCCTTTATTACTTTTTCTCAAAGTCTGCATATCTATCAGATCAGCTTGCCATAAATCATCGATTCCTTTCAATATTACAGGTCGTCGAAGAAAGTTTTTTCGTGCTGCTTTGTGTATTTCATTAACAATTTGTTGCTTTGTCATTATGATTTTATTGATTGAATTAACTTGTCCACAGTGGTTTTTGTATAAAATTTGTCTTCTAAATGAAGCAAAGTATTTGTAAACTTTGTATTTAAAATACTTTGAACGTGTAGCGATTTATTAACTTCTTGTAATATTTCTGATTTAATTTTATCTACGTATTCCTTATTTACCACATCATCAGCTTCCTCAGGCAGTCTAATTCCTCTTAGCCGTGATGCTTTCAAATCAAAATCACCGTTTTCAGATTTATACAAAGCGTTATTATTAATCTCGAATAACTCAGATAAACGCATTCGTTTATGAATATAATGACCGAATTTGTCTACATTCATGTTAAGTGTGTTGTACTGTAAGGTTGGAAATAAAATGAACATTCTATACAAACAACTTTTATTTATTAATAATTTTATTTTCACGTAATTCCTCAATAATAGAGATAATTTCATTATCTAATCCTGTATTGCCAGCATCTCGAGATGCTATTAACAACTTTAATCTATCAACCAATTCGTTTGGATCATCCCAATAAATGTAATCCACATTTTGTCTCCACATTTTTTTCATTGACATTCCTTTACCTTTAGATTGCTTACCAGGAATTGTACTTTGTAGTGAGAAAAGCGGTTTAATAACTTGTAAATATTTCATTCCCTTATTACTTTTTATTGGTTTATTTGGTTCGAAATCTCTACGATGTGCATTTGTATCAAGCAACATCGATTTATAATTTTGCATGTCACTCTCTGTAACTACGCTTAAATCTACATTCTTTTTTAATAACAATTGTTTCAAACCAGGTGTATTACGATATTTACAACCAGATACTACAATAAATTCATCACCAACTGTTATATTAGCAGACCCTAACATAAATTTCCCTTGATCTACTCGAACGCCAAACGGGATGTCTCGTAGGGCTTCTGAAGATAACGACCAGGATGAAGTGTCGTGCTCTTTAATATTAACATCATCAACCAATGATTGAAAAGAACTTTCACTGTCATTGTCAGATTCATCACTGTCATCTTTACTTTTTGGATTTTCATTCTGCATAGTTTGTTTATTCAATGGACCTTCGATTTGATTATTAGCGTTGGAAAGCAGGTTGAGAGATTCTGTTACAGGCTTGAAAACTGATTCCAATGCTTGTTTATTGCTAATCTCAATATCTCGCATGTTCCGTACTTTTCTCTTTACAGCTTCTGCAGCATCAACAATTTGTCTTTTTAATGATTTTTCCATGCTTGTTATCGGTTGAAAGTCGTATACAGAATAATAATAATACAAAGATGACAACCTTAAATATTCGAAATTTTAATCAAAGATTACAAAGGTATCAAATTTAGTTCTATAGCATCCATTATTTTTAGAACAATCTTTATTAATTACAACATAGTTGAAGGGTTCACTCCATATCCTGGAACACATTTCACGGAATTCAAACCAAGTCATATCGGTATTAACATGTTCATCATAAACATGTCTTAAATTAATGTCATCTTGTTTAAAAAGTACTATCAGGTTAGCATTATCTCTTACTAATTGTTTTGGGATTTTACTGTATGTTTGATTTAGGTAAAAACAATCGATGTATTTGTGTCTACCCATAGCAAAGTAATCACGCATATTATTTTGATTCTCACACGCCACGTCATCAAAAATAATTATAGAGTTTGGTTTCGCATCCTCAACTTTTAACACTTCTTCATTTCCTTGAAATTTTTGTAATGATATACATGGTACTTGCTGTAAAACCTTTTCTAAAAACACATATTTTGGTTGAAGTAAAGTTTTTGAATATATGTAGATGTTTTGAAAGTTTAATCCATTTTCATGTAGAAGTAGACCAATTAACAAGTTTGTTTTGCCACAGTTTGATGGTCCGCAAATAATGCATCGTATGGTATTAGGTAATAATTTTCCATGACGTGATTCAGTCTTACAAGAATCATTGCAAATTATATTTAATTGCAAAGATTGTGGTTGTTTGACAAATTTCATGTTATATACATATTACAGCTTAATTAATAATGATCAAGTTTAAAGATTGTTAATCTTTATAAATACTAATCGATCTTAAATCTACTCAACTTCTTTTAAGTACTGGAACAAATTTTACCATCCTATTATCCTCCTCACAATATATTTTTATTAATTCTGTCTATAATGACACAAACACACTAAAATTAAAAATACTGGTTGTTGGTAATTTTTAAAGTGCCAGTTGTTGATGTCTTAGCTATAATGTCGTCATTGTTATTGCTCACGTGAATATATTAGGCGTTAGTTATTTATTGAAGTTTCGAAGCCACACGTCGCTGGTTATATTAAATTTATATTATTGGGCATTTTGGACCACGAGTCCTGAGCGAGAGCGAAACTTGTTTCGCGGAGCGACTGGACGAAAGTGGTACAGAATGCCCAATAATACCCTACTAGTAATTATTGCCCTTTTCGCAGAGGAAGAGGAAGATGAAGAATATCTAAATAAAATAAGACGTCATAAAATGAGAAGAACAGTGTGGGTAGAAGTAGAAACTGACGCCGGCGCGCACGTCCAACACAGTCTTCTCGCTGCGGCACACTGAGCGCGGGCGATACGCGGCGGCAACGCGCGCCGGCGGCAGCTCGAGCACGCTCGCGCATGTAGAACGCATACTCGAACATTTACTAGAAAGCTCGAGCATGGTCGAGCATCAAGTTGGGACGTGTATTCAATTTTGAAATGTATGGAATTATCATAAGATTAATTTTTCAATGATTTCACAATATGCTCTGCTCTGCTCTGCTCTTGGTGTGCGCTGACGCTAAAGAATCGTTATTGACAGCATATCTGAGTAAAGAAGTGAATCGCTTAGGGTTTCGATGTAATGAATTTTGTTTAACAAATAAATGTGTAAGTGTGTCTGCAAAGTGGTATGTAGTGGTACTCACTCGAGCAGGTTGAGCGCGAGGTGGCGGGCGGCGGGGCGGGCGGCGCGCGCTGCGGCCCGGGCTAGCGCAGAGGCGCGGCTGGGCGGGCCGGCCGCCAGCGCGCCCACTACGACCCGCGCCACGTCGCCCAGCGCGCCTTCTAACTTGCCGCCGCGGCCCCCGGGCTCCTGCGCCAGACCCGTTATCTCCATCTCATCCTAAAAAACGACAAAAAACTCAAATGAAGCTTCGTGACTCTCAACTCATGACTCCTGACTGCGTAAAATCCGAGTTCTACCCCTATAGTTAGACAAACCATAACAAAAGTAAGTAGTAAGTAAGTAATTACCTCATAGAACAGACCAGCCCGATGCGCCAACCGCCTGTTAAGTATGGCGCTGAAGCCACAAGTACAATGCGAAGGTTCGTCGTCTGCGTTCGCGGCGGCGGGCCAGTCCCCACCAGACAGATACGTCGCAGCGTCCGCACCACGAATGTTGCCCACAACCTATTTAAAAAAATATAACATTTAACATAATATGCAAACAATATTCTTGTCATCATAATATAGGGTATTACTCACAAAATACAAGATAACAACAAATTATTATTTTCTTTGAAGACAAAAAACTGGTTACCTTTAACCAATCATAAAAGGTTTTGTACTGGCAAAAAATCCCGACGAGTGCTTTCACCCAAAGACCCCCAGGGCATATCAGACTAAAATTAGATCAACTTAACTGTTTATTATGTAACTTGTCATTGGAATAATAAACGTTCTTTCAAGAACTACCAGTACATATTATAAAAGCGAAAGCCTAATCATTTATAGGAGAAAGGTTACAATAATTAGTTGATAGTGGCGACTGACCTTAGGTCCGGCATTACAGACGCAGAGCGTGCAACTATCGAAGTTGTGGTCTCTGAACACGTTGAGCACGGTGTCGGCCAGCAGCACGTTGAGCATGAGCGGGCACGCGGCGTGCAGCCCCGCGCCCGCCGTCACGCACGCGCCGGGGGAGCGCACCGCACACGCGCGCGCCGCCGGGCGCGGGCGACCTGAGCGCGACCGACACGAGCCGCCTGGAGACGCCGAGCGCTTCACACCTGCAACAACAGATCGAAAAATCATGTAATCTACTATATAAAAATAAGTCGGGTTTTCCTTCCTGACGCTATAACTCCAGAACGCACGAACCGATTTCCTCGGTTTTGCATTCGTTGGAAAGGTCTCGGGCTCCGTGAGGTTTATAGCAAAGAAAATTCAGGAATTTTTTTGAACAGAAAAGCGGAAAAATAAAGACCGTGCGAAGCCGAGACAGGCCGCTAGTTAGGATATAAAATTGCGTAAAATTTTCATTTCATCATAACATTGTTTCGTTAAATAAATAAAAATTTACAAAATTAAATTATGTCCTTACAAAAATAAAACACCAATAATACCTAAGTAGGTAAAGCCTTTTTTCGTAGGGCGCCCTGATCGCGGTAGCAACTGTCGTGAACGTGTCATACACAAATTGTTCTCCTAAGTCTGGATGTTCTTTGTGTCCGTTAAATTGATGTTTGCCTTTACAAAGTCCCCACGACACAGGGCACGATAGTGCGGAAGTCCCTGTAGCAAGTACTCACCGGTCCGTTGAGTTTCAGTTTCCGATTCAGTATCCCTCTTGGTCTGCTCATGTTCGTGGTCATGTTCCTGGTGATGTCTCGGCCTGTAGACCGCGTGAGGCGGGAGAGTGACCGCGGGTAACATCTGACTCGGTAGGGCGGCGAGCGGCGCGTACTTAGACGAGCCGACGTACTTGTACACGGTGGGTGGTTTGAACACATATGACCAGTCCTGGAGAATGATAAATTATAACTTGTAAAATGCTTTTCATAATAAGTATCAGGCAAACAATTTGAAAACGTGGTATTGTATTTCTTGTGGTATTGCATGTCATAGATATTATTATAATAAGTTAAAGTCTGCATATATGTACCTCGATGGCGGCGGGCGGGGGGGGCGAGCCGGCAGCAGGCGGCAGCACGGTGGCGCGGGGCGTGTCGTCGGGCAGACTGAAGCCGGGCGAGGCCTGCGCGTGCGCCTCCATGCTGGGCGGCGTGGGGAACATCTTGCTGAGCTCCTCGGCGCGCGGGCAGCCGCCGCGCCCGCACCGCGCCTCCTCGCCTGACTTGTTCGAGTCCGGCGGCGTCGACACTTGCAGCTGAGGGAAGAATAGAAACGAGTTAGTCTAACGCGACATTATACTAATCTAATTACCTTAACATTTATGGCTAAAAATTTGTTATTTATTTTCAGACGATAATAGATTATAAGCATACATTAACATACATACGGGACTCAATTTAGTACATGGACATGTAAATATGTTACAATATCAGTTGCAAAAGTAAGGCCCTGCCCACTGATAGGTGTGTTCAATGTAAGTTGACGTCTCTTTAATAATTAAAGTAAGAAATAAACTGGTACTAGTTGTATTTTCTTTATTACAGAAAGTTGTGATGTCTAAAATGCAGAAAAAAAAATTAATTTTCAGTCACTAACAGACTCTTACTTTTAGTAGCAAAAGGACAGACTGGGCTAGTGTGAAACCAACACGCTAAATTTTATTTTTTGGTTTAAATTATTTTATTTATTATTATTTTTCGGTATTGATAACATGTATGACATGAGTATAATTAAATAACTAGTATAAATATAAACAAAGGGTACACTCACAAGTCTTACCGTCTCATCGCCGCTGGCCGCGTCGTCCGAGTTGTCGAAGATCTGCTCCAGGTCCTTAAACGTAGCGTACAGTCCATCAGATGTGAATAAATTCTTGTACTCTTTTGTTTCCTCCTATACACATACACGCAATTTAACTTCAGACTCACTTATTTAATGAATGATTATGAATCTTTGTTAAATGTTTTTGGTGTGAAAATTACGAGTGATCACAATGTGGTTTAGACATGGTATAAGTTTGCACAAAGAGCGTTGCTGACATTAAGGTAGCTACACTCACGTTAAGATCATTTATTATTAGGAAGTACTGAAGGAAAACCTAAGCAGAAAGGTAAGATTAAATTTTAAAAAACTGAAAATAAGATCATAGTAATCTGACAGTGTTTTATGATTGTTCTAAATTTGAACTATTCCTGAGACCCAATTTTTAGACCATTTTTGAATTACCGACTAGGTATCTAGAGTACTGTTAACGAAGTGATCGTGATAGTAAAATGAAAGCAAGTGAAAGTAATTGTTAATCGAAGGCTAATAGATGATGATGATGATAGTAAAACGTGTGTAACTCTTACATTATGTTCTCCCTTCTCAGTCTTGAGCGGTAATGAAGCGTGATGCAGCATGGCGCCCAGCTTGGTGTGCTCGTGCCCCGCGTACAGGTCAGCCCCGGCGCCCCCGCCTGCCCCCGCGCCGCCGCACAGCGCCATCTCCTCGCGGAACTTGCTCGAGCCGCTCTTGAAGCGCTTCACAGGGTGCTCCAACCTGAGAACACGTCTTGCGTTACTATTAAGTCTTATCTACGTATATTATTGCTAAACTTTATCCCTTTGCGAGTAAAGTACAGTACGGGGACATTGATAATGTGATTGGCTTTTAAAGAAAGACAGCAAATCAATGAGTAAGAAAAGTACATCCGATTACCGAAAATAGCTGAATAATTTTAGCCTAAGTTTTGAAAATTATCACATTAAAATATATCTTATGGCGTTCGGCATAAGGTTGAAATTATAAAAGATTGAATCCCTACTTACTTCTATTTGACATTGTATGTTTCATCATGTCTTAGGCTGACCGCACATTGGAGACTAGACTGTTTCAAGACTGACTTGCCTCATATAGACAAGTCTGTCTTAAAACTAAAACGAAACAGTTTTGACTACGATACGTAGCACACTTAAAACAAAACTGTTTTGTCTCATAAAGGCCTGGGCACACCGGGACGGCATGGCAAGGGATTTTGTTGTGAGTCAGCGCTCGGTCGTGGTAGGCAACGGGATGCCGTTGCCTACCGCGGTATGCTGCGGCGTCCCGCCACGGCAGCCTGTGGCGCGTCTTTTAGCGCCGGAGTCCGTGGCACTCGGTCGCGGTAGGCAACGGGATGCCGTTGCCTACCGCAGTATGCCGCGGCATCCCGCCACGGGAGCCTGTGGCGCGTCTTTTGATGCCGTGCGATAAAATCCCTTTCAATGCCACGGCATCATTTTAAAGCATAGCAATTTATGTCGTATTTCTGTAACATTACGGTTGAATTTCCATTAGTAAAAATTAAAATCCCTTGCCATGCCGTCCCGGTCTGCGTAGGCCTTAATCAGTGATGGGATTATACTCGGCATACATGACCACGTGACGTGTTTACTTTCTGAACGCTCGGACGAGAGTGGGGTGCGTGCGGGGTGTGACGGTAGACAGTTTTGTCTTTAATGTGCGCGCCCGCATTGATACAAAAGGGAAGCCGACAATCGTTAGTCAGACTAGTCGCCGTGCGGTATTAGTCTATCTGAGACAATATTGTCTCTACGACGTTTTGTTCCAAGTGTGCGCATATTCATACATATTGTAAAGCAATAGTCTGTCTTAAGACTGTCGTGTTCCAAGTCTGCGCTCAGCCTTACTAAGTGACACTGGTGACGGAAACATTGCACTTCGATAAAAAGTCAATGCAGTGCAACAAAATATAGCACTTATTGTTAACGTCATAATATACAATTTCAAAATCATTAATAAATTATAATCTCACTTTCTAGCTTCCTCATTGTTATCTGTCTTTCTTTAAAAACCAATCATATTATCAAAGTCCTCATACTGTACACTTTACTTGATTTTTGGACGATTAACCACTTTTTTACAGGGACAATGATAGCCGGCCTAAAGCCGTAAAGACTGCTACAAATTCACTTCTATTAACATATTTTCATACCTATATCGTCGTCAAATTCTATTATAAAAGTTAGATGTTATTACACCAAAAGTAAAATAAAAATGTGTAACCGAATATTGAACACTATAATCAAAAGCTTTTATGAAATCGATGCGCATATCGGTTGTCGTTTTAGCGAAATAAAATATTCACATGTAACCTTAGTACCGTTAATGTGACAGTACTTTACTCGCATCAAGATAGAGGATCTTTTTACACTGTCGTTACATCTAAACCTGGCCAAATTAAGTCAAGAATAACCTTAATATTACTGGAATAACAGAAACCTAACACTCATTTCCCATTTGTAATAATTTATTAAAGGGATCATATTGCAACATGTAATTAATATAGATATAAACTCACAGGACAGGCTTGCCTAGTGTGGGGCCAAAGGTAATGTTTAAATTATGTACAACTTTATTATAAATAAATGCTTTTTTTTTTCTTTTTTAATTTTACCTACAAAACGTTTGTCGCTTGATATTTTGACAATTAACATTATTTTACATGAAGGAACTAGCAACATGTTCCAGGGAACGACATTAAGATGATACATTGATAAAATGCACTATCTTTCATCAACTACTACAGGAATATGAAAAGACCTATTGATCTAGAATTTTAATGTAGGTAAATTGATACCTTTAACTAGGTTTTTGTAATTACCAAAACGCGATAGCTTGATTTTGGCTCGATCATATTTATTTTTGAAAACACCTCTACAAAAACAGTTTTTTACATATTACACGGAAAGTACACTATCATTATGCTTAGGAATTACTCAAATACATTCGTAACATCAATATTAGTATTACTGTAGAATATCATTACATAACTACAACCAATAATTTTTAATGAATCAAATAAGATTTTAGCAATTTCTAAGCGCTCCGGATCGTTGCGGGCGCATCGCAATTTCAGACCTTATACCGATAAGTTAACGATCGATACAGAATGAGTACGGTCGACGATTCAGTCGGGCGATGGCCCTCTTCGACGCCGGACCTGTGCATGTCGACTCACCGTTCGTACTGAATTTTATCGCGTAATTTTATATCGTAGGTAAAATATATAGGTTAGGTTTAAAATATTTATACCTAAGTTTTTATTAATACTTAGTTCTCTTTTATCAGTAAATAATAGTATTATTTTATAATAGTTATTTCGATAACATTGTATCGTAAAATATTTTTGTAGTTATGTCTTTTATAAAACTTAGGTAAAGTTCGCCATAACTCAACTAAGTACCTAGTTACTGTTGACCCTTTTGATAATGCAAGCGTTTGTTTATATAAGCGATTTTAGACTATATGCTCAAGTGTTATAAGTTTTATAACCGTTTTCGTCAAGATCACGTAATTGAAACGTACTATAATATTACGTACCTATTTTATTTGCAAGCTTAGGTAGGTAGGTACTTACTGATAAGATCTAAATAATACTTTTTACTTTCGCGGGAACTTTTACAAACATGAAACAAACGAACACAAAGAACGTCCAGACTCAGGACAGTTGTTTGTGGATCACACAAAAAAATTATCTTACGTGAGATTTGAACTCTCATGCACTCCACCGCGGGAACGTTTACAAACATGAAACAAACGAACACAAAGAACGTCCAGACTCAGGACAGTTGTTTGTGGATCACACAAAAAAATTATCTTACGTGAGATTTGAACTCTCATGCAGTCCACTGCGGGAACGTTTACAAACATGAAACAAACGAACACAAAGAACGTCCAGACTCAGGACAGTTGTTTGTGGATCACACAAAAAATTTTCTTACGTGAGATTTGAACTCTCACGCACTCCACCGCGGGAACGTTTACAAACATGAAACAAACGAACACAAAAAACGTCCAGACTCAGGACAGTTGTTTGTGGATCACACAAAAAAATTTCTTACGTGAGATTTGAACTCTCATGCAGTCCACTGCGGGAACGTTTACAAATATGAAACAAACGAACACAAAGAACGTCCAGACTCAGGACAGTTGTTTGTGGATCACACAAAAAATTTTCTTACGTGAGATTTGAACTCTCACGCACTCCACCGCGGGAACGTTTACAAACATGAAACAAACGAACATAAAGAACGTTCAGACTCAGGACTGTTGTTTGTGGATCACACAAAAAAACTGTCTGCCTTAGGCAGTGGCGGGCGCAGTAATCGGTAATCGTAAGTCAGCATGAAGAGTCCACCAAAAGGGCGAGACGAGACGAGAATTAAAATCCACCAAAAATTGACATCGCGACATGCGTGTTTCTTGTTAATGTATTTTGAACTCTACATGAGAAATAATACGGTTCATTTTTACACAAACAAAAAGTAGCAACAAACAACAATAGGCCTATCGCGAGAAGCGAGTGTTTTTGTTACAAAGTTAATATATACTCTATTTCCTAAGCAATACGGTTCATTTTTACATAAAGATTTCAAATTTTGCCTCGTCTTGCCCCTCAGGTGGAAAATCACCTAGAGTTCAAATCTCACGTAAGACAATTTTATTTGTGCGATCCACAAATTATTGTCCTGAGTCTGGATGTTCTTTGTGTCAGCTAAGTAAATGTTTGTAAATACCCCGCGACACAGGACAATACATAGTGGGGCTATTGTATTTTTTTTAAAGTTCTATTATTTTGCGTGAGATTCAAACCCGCGACCTCGTGCACTGCGACCGATACCCCGAGGCGGTCAAATTATATTGTTGTTATTGTTCTAAATCTGGATGTGTTTTGTGCCTTCATAATACCTTGCGCGGGTGTAAATTTAAAAAAAAATAGGGGCTACATGTATATACATAATAGGCCGGTAGATAGTAGGTTTTTCTGTAACAGAATTTTCTGTTACCTACCGCGGACTGACGTCACAGTATAACCAGTAGTCAAACTGGGCCGAATATTTATTATAAATGCCTACGGGTGCGCGGTACGTAAACAATAGTAAACATGCGATCTACTTTGTGTTTCCATTTAGTTTTGTAATTGTAAATTAATACTTTTTATTTTTCTATTTTATATTTAAATAAATAGGAAGTGTTCTGTAAAAAACGTGTTGTTTTATGATTGATACATTTAATTTAAAGAAACATGTATATGTTTGTATTTATATCCACCATGTTTGTGATATAAATAAAATACTAAATTATAATATTAAGAAGGTACTTAACAAGTCATTCAGTAAAGTAGGTACAGTACCGGGCCGTTTATATTGCATATCAACCTATAGAAAAATACAATCGGTCAATTTCGGCTTCGTAGAGCGGCCGGGTACTGTGTTTATTATATTGGCCATGTTTGTTTGAAATTGAATTTATCGATAACCAAAACCAAACTTTAAACAGGTCTATTAGATCTATTTAACGTCAAAATAAAGGCATCGAGGTCACTTCACCAATCCATTCAAAAAATGACATCGATGTCATTGCTTAATTTACCTAGATCAAAGTGAAAGACACGCATGGGGGATTACATAAAGGGGGGCTAAATTTTCATTATTATTGACCTAAGTACAACAAACCGTTTTCGTGATATACACAAAATACTATTATAATATTAAATACCTAAGTTATTTAGTAGGGTAGGTATTTATATCAGCCATGTTTGTTTGAAATTGACATATGAATAATATATTTAGTTTCAAATTATAACACACAGTCCGCTCGTTACTGCGGCACAGTAGCGACTGTTCCCTCAGCGATCGTGAGCGTGTAGGTATAAACTCACGTTTCGTCGTCCGTTTCTATGAAGTTGAAATACTGTATATATTTGTACTATGGCACAGAGCGATAACGTGTCCTTGAGGGCCGGCGGGACGACGACGGCGCACACGGCGCGGCGGCGCGTGAGCGAGAGTATACCCGTCTCATTCGCGCGCCGAGGGGCGCGCCCCTCTGGCCACGGCCGAATTCAACTCGAAAATTTTCAAAGTAGCGTCTTAAATCGGTACACGTAACTCTTTACAAACTTTATCTGTATTCCCTGAGGGCTGGTACATGAAATATTGTTGTTTTAACTTGAAGTCAAATCAATATAGAAAAAAACCTTTCCGTATAATAAAGTCTAGAAAATAATATTTCCAATATAAACAATAATGGATGAGGGAGGCACAAGACCGCGCAGGGTGGGAACGTTTGGAGTAGGCCTATGTCCAACAGTGGGCGACTATAGGCTGATAATTATAACGATGATGAAACAATAATGTTAAAGAATAATAATCGTAGATGCAATAGTTACCAAGCATGTACGGTGGTGTAGTCGTAGAGCATGTGCAGCGAGTGTTCGTCCTCTAGCGGGTCGAGGCGAGGCGCGGCGGCGGGCAGCACGGGACGTCGCGTCAGCTCGCAGCCCGCGGGGGACTCGCCCTGGGGGGACAAACACGTCTTGTTGTAGTGTGTAACTTTATATTATTTGAGAAAATACAGTATGACTGGATAATTCACATAATTACCGGCCATCCTCTTATTAATCGTAGATGGATTTATAAAAATGTAAGAAGAATCTATTAATCTTAATTATTATTATTTCTTATAGCGTGTCCTTTATTTCAATTAATCACTTTTTGTGTTGTAAAAGTTGATTAGTAGAGTAGTCCATGAACTCCCATGCTTAGATAAGTCTTTTCATATATAAAGGAAAACTTGGTGTACAGACAGATACTGGCGAAACGGGTTGGTATCGGATTTTATGCCAATATTTTATATTGCTATAGATATCAGGTAAGTCATCTTTATATCTTTGGTTGTTTTTTAGTCATGTAAGTTGCCTATCATCACGTTCCCTATCCAAAGACTTTGAACGAGCTGACTCGCTGATACCCTGTTATAGTTAATGTGTGTGTTTACCTGCGCGTAGGTCTTGGGTGGCGGCAGCGAGGGCGGCGCGGGCGTGGGCGGCGCCAGCGGGTCCGGCGTGGGGGCCGGCGTGTGCAGCGACGTGGGCACCGCCGCACCCGTCTGGAAGAGAACACATAATACATGTTAACCACTTACTGGATACCATACCAAAACATTTTAGTGTAAGTTTTTAGATCTAAACTAATATTGCTGAAGATTGGGTGCGTTCCTTTGTTATTTACATCTTAATCTCAGAAAAAACAGGTTCGAATATTTGAAGAATATGGGGAAGATGTTCTCTAAATGCACTTCTTTTCAGTTCTTCTTCTTTGCATTGGAGCAACTATACAAGTAAGTAATATTGATAGACTTGAAATTAATTGCATATTTCGTAAATTTTTACATGAATAATGGCTCTCTTCTGTTTTATTTAATGCCAAATAAATATAAAACCGCACAAACAGTAATTTTTAGTATCAAGAAACAATATTTACCTGATGATTAGGTATAGGCGCGAGTGTATGCGGCGAGGGCGGAGGCGCGCCGGCCGAGGGAGGCGCCGAGCCGGCCGCGGCGGGCGAGGCGGCGCCGCAGCTGCCCGGGGAGCACGCGCCCGCGCCCGTCCTGCACATAGCATCATGTAGTACTCCGGAATGTATACGTGATAAGTGTGTATATACGGTACTACATACATAACAAATAATATATTTTACATCATGAATCTTCTTAGTAGATCCATATTTTGAACAATAATTTATTTTTGTTTGTAGTAAAAACATTTCATCTATTTATCAACAGGTCATTATTTTTTTCCGTTGACGCTTTATTTTTAAGTACATTTTATTCTTTTTAAATATAGCTTCTCTGTTTCAGAGAAGTAAAAAGAATTAAAGCCCTGTTACATTCAGAGAATAAATAGATTTGATGATTCTTAGATATGACATCTTGTATACCACTTTACAAGGATGTCTTTACTTAGTTTACAAGAAAAGAAATAAGCTCTAATAATACGAGAAAAGAGCCTTTCTGTTCGAGAGAGCTCTGTGAGAAATATACAAGATTTTTTTTATTTCTTGATAAAAATAAGGTGTTCAGTGTTCAAAATATTTATACATTTTTGGATTCATTTTAAAATTAATTTTATTTATAGTAATACCGTATATAAACACCATAAATATATTTAAAATAACATACAAATGAAAATGATATATCCTTTATGAATGAAAATCCCATGGACTAACCATTATGACATACAAGTTAGATTCTCAATGAAAGGTAGATGTTATTATGTGTACCGCAACTATTTGCTCACAAATCTCTATCACCATTTGTAATTATGTATTACAAAATGCACATAACATTACTTAATTTTAATACTAATAGTGAGTTAAAATACTTTATATTTGTACAGTTTTTTTATTTAATATTGTTACAAGCGGTGATAATGTGATGCAATTATTATATATCATGAAGTAAGACTATGAACATCTTATTATGAATATTCTGCAATGATAGAGGAGAATGGATTGTGACAAAAACATTACGTAGGTATTGACTCCCCTCCTTTACTTCCTTGATTATAACTATTGACAACATTATTACTTAGCTCATAAAGTTAATTTAAGAATCTTCGACACTTTCATACAAATGAGTCTCCTTATGTAATAATAAGGTTGTCAAATGCAATAAACATTTAATTTGATACAAGATATAATACTTTAGACACAAAGCATGCAATTATATACCATATTATAACATTCAATAATAATATCATGCATCTACTAATAAAATTAAATATTCATAGGCATAAAAGACATGCGTTAATAAAGCAAATTGCATCATTTGTGGCTCGAACATTCAGTTATGTGCTAACATGAGTGTGTGTTAATTATTTTTATATTGGACATAACAAAAGTCCCCTGTTCAGCTTATTACAAATACAATCATGGTTTGTGTATTTTATTTTGTTATCAGTGGAATGTGGGGAATAGCGCCGAAGTGTGTGTGCGGTATTCACAGGAGCTGTTGTGTAAGGTGTAGCCCGAGAAACGTGCTTGTGCCCTACTGAGTGAGTGTGTGTGTATGTGTGCGAGCGTGTGTGTGCGGTACTCACAGGCGCTGTGTGGCGGGCGCGAGTGCCCTGGCGGGGAGTGGCGCGAGAGTGTGTGTATGTGTGCGAGCGTGTGTGTGCGGTACTCACAGGCGCTGTGTGGCGGGCGCGAGTGCCCTGGCGGGGAGTGGCGCGAGAGTGTGTGTATGTGTGCGAGCGTGTGTGTGCGGTACTCACAGGCGCTGTGTGGCGGGCGCGAGTGCCCTGGCGGGGAGTGGTCGCGAGGAGCGCGGGGCGCGGCGGTGGAAGGGCGGCGGGCGAGGTGCTCGGCGCCGCCGCCACCTGCACCACGCACAACACTCACGATAGCCACACGCCACCGCACAAGGGGGCCTGTACCCTTTCCTCACTTTGATAGGTCAACACGGGACACTATCTCGCATATCACCTAATTCGATATTTACCGTGCGGTTTTGAATATTATTTTGTTATAAACGGCACGAATAAAATTTGTACAATCTAAGCTGACTCGCTTTATTGTTCTAGGCACGCATCATCTGGTGGTCGATAGTATTTTAAAACGTTACTTTTTTCATGAAAAGTATATTTCTCTAAAGGGATTTGAGTCTATTTCAAAAACCTTATTGTGTAATGCAACCGTTTTAATTATGTTTTAAGAACCACAAGCTAATCTACTGCAGTTTGGTAACAAATAAACATAAAACAAAACAAGAGAGCTAGAAATATCAGTGACAAACTCGCCGCGTGTCATGAAAAAAGAATTCAAACAAAAAAAAGGGCCACAAACAGGTTCTATAGTTTGAATTTTTTCATCATAAAAAGCACCGAAGTAAACATTTATGTTCACTGGTGGAAGCTATATACCCTCTACTGCTTATAAACTACTATAATTATATATTATAGCTATAAAAATATACCATTCACATACATAACATCTACCTATCAATTCTACACCCTGTTAAGTCATTTAAGAACTAATATATATTTAACTACACAAGTTATCCATCGCTATATTGAACCTTACATAATTTAAGAATAAGGTTCAATGTTGGCGATGAACAATTGGCATGAAATTCTCATTCAAATGCAAAGATATAGAAAGGTAATAATATAATAATTGTCTACATATCAATAAGTATATTAAAATATAAATGCATACACACAATTTTGTAAAAACTACTACTATATACTGCTCCTATCTACTTATTATTTATTTCTATGAATAAATACTTTGTATTTGCTTTGTATAGGCGTGAAAGATTTTTCTATTCTACTAAAATACTTGATCAAACTGCATCAAATGTTAATTAACATTACCTTTTTGGCTTGTTTTAATCTTAGGAAGATGAAATTATTTGAGGAATGTATTACAATTTTTTTCTTTTATTTATCTGCATTAAAAAATTTACAGATATTCTTATAGTACTTAATATCAAAGCAATTGTGATGTAACAAAATCGATTCTTTTGTATATTTGTTACAATTATTTCAAGATATTTTCCTACTTTAACATTATATTCTCTCACGCGTATACACAACAAAACATAAACACGTATACATAAGTATACACTATATAACAACACTACTCTATGTTTAAAGAAATAGACTTTTGGACTTACTTTGCACAGGTACAAGGTGTCTTTCGGGTGGGATCAACGAAATCTTCACACTTCTCCGCTGTATCGCCGTAACTTATTTCGGTAGCCTGAAATTTATTTATTGTCATTAGTAATTAAATGTAGTAAAATTCGTACACTTCCAATTTTAATTTGGTAATTAATAATTTAGTTAGTATAGTAATAATTACTACTATATAAAGAAGGCAATAAATTTATTATACCCCTTCCAGCGTAAGTTTGGCTTTTTGACAGTTCACGTCCATGAAGTTTCGTAATACTTCCGTTTATTTTTCAAACAAATAAAATTGTATTTCATGGACGTACCCATGTTTTTTTCAGTTACCATGGTTACTTAGTGATCGACACTCATAACGATTACCACTATTATGAAACAAATTACAAATAATCGGTAGAAATAAATGCTATGAATAAACCTGAACTCTTCATAATACGTCTATAAAATGTAATAAATGATATTTTAGATTAGCTATAAACCGCGAATGTGTCACGATAATTATGTATTTTAAATAATACCTAAGCTAACTATAATTTTATCATTTTAAGCTATAGGCTAATTCTCTTAACATAGATAAAGAAAGAAACAATAGTAAAGTGATAATGTAAGTTGATGTAAGGATCCAAATGTGTAAAATAAAGTAATTTGCAAAATCGAAAAATCACTAAATCGCTTACAATCTAATGGCATTACATTCGAGATACTGCTGAACGTCACTAACTTCAAGCTGTCAAATGTTGTTAAATATAGTGGAAAGGGTATAATTATTTTTATATGCTGCTGTTTTTCCCAAGACGAGTATCAATTGATTACTCACTTGGAACACTCAGCATGTTTACGTTATAAGATTACTGAAATAAACTGATTTTTTTTATTTTATTATTATTATGCTCTCTCTTTGAGATTACTCTTTCATTCAATCACAAAATTATGTAATGTAAGTTGTTGATTGGCAGGAACGCAAATTAGGATAGATATGTATTAAAATGAAGATAGTGTTATTTAATTAACCCGCTTTTTATTTTCCTATTTCTTCTTTGATATAAAATTACAGTGTAAATATTCTATCACAAATTGTTGCTACTGTATTGATTTTTAAGGTGACATTTAGTTTTTATAGTGTGTTAGACTATGTTTTAATGTAATACTGACATGACGTAGTGATTTTGTAAAATTTTGGGTATTTTATCATATTTTTTATTGTTATAAAATATTATTATTTCCCCCACTAAGGATAGTAGGGTCTTACAAGAAACGAAGAACACCCGGACTCAGGACAATAATCAGTGGATAGCACAAAGAATAGTTCCCGCTATGTACCTGGTGCGGCTGCGGCGTGGTGAGCGCGTTGAGTGCTATGTGCGCCATGCTGCCCGCGTGCGGCGCCGGCTCGTCCGCCTCCATGTGCGTCACCAGCACGTACGGCACGGGGTAGCGCATGCGCGCGCCGCCACACAACACCTGGACAACACACACAAGGTCAGAAACACACATTAAAAGGGACATTTCGGATTTAAATTATTTTACTCTAATATTGGAAATGCCAAAATAGTTGCTTAATTAAAAACAATTTAAAGAAATTCCTAATACTTATTTTGAGATGCTGGACCCCTCACCTTGTTAGGGCAGTGGAACACGGATGGATAAGGTAGGTAAAGGATCGCGTAAGGTTGAAATATAAGGAGGAGGCCTATGACCAGCACTAGACTGGTCCATTGACTTTGAGAATTCAATCTCAGACTCATCAGAATTAAGTTAAAACTAAGTGTAATCTTAAATCAATTAACTTTGTTGTATACCTCTACAGCGCCGCATCCCTGTTCCAGAGGATATAGCTGTCGCCACGCGTCCAACAGTCGTACCGTGGCCGCGTCGCCGTCGTTCCACTCGCGTCCCGTAAGCGTACCCTCCAGACCAAACGGTGCTAGTATCACTATAGGACGAGAAAATCACAAATTACTAATTTTATTAGATAACAATTTAAATAAATTGAATACTAGTTCAACGTCAAATAGAGCACACAATTTTTAGGTCTTACTTACACAAATTACAAATTAATGTTAAAAAAAGTTAAAAATTCTTTATATTTTTAAAAATGTATCTATCGGCACATCTTGTAACAAAATGAAATATACAATAATAATGTTCGAAGGAGAACGAAGTTCCGCTCTCATGTCTCAACGAGCACAACACAGAGATCTTCGATACAATATAGGAAGTGTCATAGTGTAAAACACTATGATTTATTTTAATACAACACATTGAGAATTGTATCAAATTGTACTTCCATATTTCATAAAATCTTTTACTATTAATAGGGTTAGAACAGAAGCCAAACAAAAGTAAAAAAGTCGTTACCAAGTTTGTTTCACCTTTACTTGAATGACAATAAAAACATTTTTTGAAATTAAATTGTCATTAAAACAATTTTAATTAAATTTCTACAAGACTAACTTAGAAGTATTCCCCTTTTAAAGAAAATGTCTACTCTGAATTGGTCCAAAGGTCTGAAGTAAAAAAAAAGGACAAACTAATAAGTACCCATTTTTTCGGGGTTAGTTAAAAAAATATTATTATAATATGTAATATTACGTTGATAGCTGTAGTATAGTTTATTATATTTATTTATTTTAAGTTTCTATTTTATGATGTCGTCTATGGTTTTCATTTTATACTGGTGTTGTAAAACATCTCAGTGGGACTAAATATAATATGATACCTTTAGCATCAGCCTGGTTCTCAGGAGAGTTGATCTTGGCTAACCGCTTGGCGGTGAGCGTGCGTACCGGCGGATGTTGCCGCACGTCCACCGACGCGCACACCGTGCTCTCGCCGTGCAGGAAGAACGCGAACGAGAATGAAAGGTGCCACGGACTGGAAACAACGAAAGCAATATTAGTAACATTTAGTTATAGCATACATAAGAAACACAGGCACAAGATCGCTTAAAGTAGAAGTCTTTTTTATATGATGGGAGGCAAACGAGCCAGCAGGTCACCTGATGGTAAGTGAATCACCGCCGTCCATGGACAGCAGAACAACACCAGAAAAATCACAGATGCGTGAAGAATAAGAATCACAGAAGTGTTTGGAGGAAGCCTATGTCCAGCAATGGATGTCAATTGGCTGATATCATTATGATATACATAAGAACATAGCCTAGAGAAAGTAAATTAAAGTCAACAAAAACTTAAATTTTATTTCAAAACCTATTTAAAATAATGTTTTACTCGTCATTACAAGTCTATAAAGTATTCGTTAAAATGTTCGAAGGAGAACGAAGTTCCGCTCTAATGTCTCAACGAGCACAACACAGAGATCTTCGATACAATATAGGAAGTGTCATGATGTCAAGCACCATGAATTATTTGAATACAATACATTGAAAATTATTGTCTCAAATTTGTACTTCCATAGTTTTTTTATCATTATGTAAACAAATAAGTTACGCTATAAAAGCTGAGTACTATTTTTTGTAATAGGTGTTCAATTCATCTTGTTAAGCGCCGATGTTTCAATGTCTAAAATCACCCGAGGAACCATTTAAAAAAAGCGCCGATCTCACTAGACTACATGTAGTCAACTACATCATGTAGTCAACTACATCATGTAGGAGACTACATGTAGTCTAGTGTAATCACATGTAGGACAGTGTAAACAGAACGTCCTAACACTAAAAAGTTAGGACGTCCTTATGTAGGAGACTACATGTAGTCTAGTGTAATCGGCGCTTTTTTTAAAATGGTACCTCGGGTGAATTTAGACATAGAAATAATCACGAAATATACTGAGTAAAAAAGAAATTCCTTATTTGCACTTTGAGGGAATCTCTAGAAGTAACACTATCATTAAAACCGGTCATAGACAATTTACATCTATGATACCCAAACCCTGTTTCTTATACAACCATTCAAAGCTTCATTCACACGGTAAAGTGGGTCTAAACTATCAAACAAAAATCATACAATTAAAATTTCCAACAGATACGAACACATAGTAATTAGCTAGCATGTAACGTTAGCACGCAAAACACAAGCGTGTCATATCGTAACTTAAAACTTTCACTATCAGACTCACAAACGTAGTTAAATTAATTCTTATTTCGTTAACAATAGAGTTGATATTTCTTTACCTTTTTCCGACGTCCTCTTCGTCGCCGTCGTATGGTTGGACGAACCACTTGCCGAGCCTCACGAAGTCCCGTGAAAGAAGACATCTGAAATGTACAATTTAATGATTAGAAGATATCATAATAAACATAGTTTAGGTATTTTGTAATAACATGATATTTTGTAGTATGTAAATACGAAATACTATACTTGATAGTATCAGATAAGTAATATCAAGATCTTGTCAGTTGCTCGTGTGGTACAATATATTGACAGTGTTATTTCCGACTAAAGAATTAATACTCAGTCGAGATTACCATTGCGAAATAAGGAAAGCTTGACATAAAATGCGACGCTGTATAATAAGACCATTACAGTAGCAAGGTCCTTGCATGTCCTTGGAATAGGACTTTTGTGACCTCGTGTGACGAAAATGATCAGTCAGATGTATGCTAAGTATATCAAAATGTTCAAAATGCTATAGTTATATATTTAGGCCAGACATATTCGCGAGAGAATAGAATTAGAATACAATACACTGAAAACAGAAATTGTTCTGGCAATAAGTTGCAGCAGTTCCCTTTTCTAGGAAGTACAGTGGGAAGTAATTAAGCTATCTGATTTTTCTATGTATCGTATTTTAAAACGTTTAATTATTGTTTCTAGAATCAAGATACGCAAAAAAAAATACAAGAAAAAGAAATCCAGTCTTTTAACGAAAGATTATCCCGTAATACAAATAATGAGTGCAGAAACGTTATTTACCCACGCAAATACAATTGTAATGTAAGTTAAGATATATTTTTCGTGATTTTACGTAATCTCGACGAGATATATTTCCAATTTCCTTCGACTCTTTCCGTAGGACCTTGAATAGAGACGTGTCTAGTTACAATAAGCTTACAATTTCACAGCTCGGCTGGCACGATCCTGAGATACTCGTACGTTTCGCCACTTTACGACTATATCACGTTTCTTTTATTGTCATACCGTGTAGTCTATTAAATACTGCAACAATTTTATCTGATTTCTTCTGATACTTTTAGTGAACAAGGTAAAAGGAGTAAAGGACACGAATATCCTTTACTAGTAAATGAGTAATTTTAATATTTAATCTGCTTCTCTTGCAGGAATTGATAAATGTTTTCTATATTTGTACTCTTCTGAATTCTGAAGGCCTCAATCTTAATAGGCGACTTTCTTTTGTCAATAGTAAACAATTATTATTTATAGACAGATGCCTCATAATGTTCTCTATGAGCGAGTGGCAAAAGGAGTCAAATAAAAGTGAAACTTCTATTTAAAAAAGAATATGAGAATCGGTTAATATTATTTGTAAAAATTGCATGTTGTCACCAAATGCATTTTAACACTTCTAACGTCTAATTGAGAAAAAAATAAACTGCTGCATCTGCGTAGAATCCACAAACAAGTGGGTGTATTACAGCGAGAAGCAAATCTGTTATGTCATAACCGCTCGGCTATCGATTATTCCACCATCACTCGTGAATAGTGTTCCACATGTACCTATGTACCATCGTAACTGAGCTACACGTCCATCCAATAAAGCTTAAGATTTTTTGAGTTGATGATTTTTTTTGTATGTTTCCATCATGAAAAATTATATTGCGAACGAATTTTTCATCTCTCTCACTTGTATTAAACACAGCCATAACTGACCATGAAGCGATACTATTTTGCTTTAGGAAGAAATATAGTTATAATTTGAAAATCAATAGAACTATCAATAAAATCAACTACGATAACATAACTTTGGAATGCAGAAATACAGACTTCTCTAAACTTTTGAACAATTTAGACCCTAATCAGGCCACTAGTCTCTTTGTTAATTATTTTCAAAATTTAATCATAAATAATATGTACAGTGAAAATAAAAGTTCCATATAATAAAATAACAATAAAACCTTGGATTACGGTTGGCCTGTTAAGATGCATTAGAAATAGGGACCGGATGCATCAGAGAATAAAAAAGGAACCAAACAATCTCATTCTTGTGACCACCTACAAAAGGTATAGAAATTTTTGCAATTCCGTGTTGAAGAAGAGTAAATTAGTGTATGGTAGACAGGAGCTAGAATTAGCCAAAAACAATACCAAAAAAATGTGGCATAGTATTAAAAATATAACAAACTCCCATAAACTCAAAACACCAAATCAAGAGCTTCTAAGTATTAAAAAAACCCCAACTGAGTCTATAAATGCAGTGAATAATTTTTTTGCAAATGTCGGTCCAAGTCTAGCAAGTAATATAGAAGTTGCACAACGCATACCTTCATTGTGTGGTACAAACTCTGATGATAGGTCCATATCATCATTCGTATTGTTGGATACAGATTGTAAAGAAGTGGGTGACATCATTGGCAGCCTGAAGTCAAACGGTAGTACTGGCTGGGACGGTATCTCAAATAGGGTTCTTAAGCTTACTAGGGAGTATATTGCGACACCTTTAGCTGAACTGTTCAACAGGTGCCTTAAACTAGGTATTTTTCCTGATACTTTCAAACGATCTATATTAATACCGGTCCACAAGGGTGGGGAGAGAGACTGTGCCAACAATTATCGCCCGATTTCAATCCTTTCTGCATTGTCGAAGGTTCTCGAGAAAATAATCAACAAAAGGCTCGTTAAATTTTTAGAGACTAAAAATTTACTTTCGGATGCCCAGTACGGCTTCAGACAAGGAAAATCAACTAATGACGCGGTTCATTCTTTTACTGAATTTATTGCTTCCAAGTTGGATGATAAAATCAAATGTGTAACCATCTTTTTAGACCTCGCCAAAGCGTTTGACACAGTCTCTCTTCCCAAGCTCCTGACGAAACTAGAGGAAATGGGTATCAGGGATAACCAACTGCTTTTGTTTAAAAGTTATCTCTCTAATCGTACACAACGGGTAAAAATTGGCGATATGCTGAGTGATGAGAAACCTGTTCGCTTTGGTGTCCCGCAGGGTAGTGTTTTGGGCCCTTCTCTGTTTCTTTGTTACATCAACGAATTATGTAAATTAAAACTGCGAAACTGTAACATTGTTTGCTATGCCGATGACACAACTCTTACATTTTTTGGGGATTCCTGGTCTGACGCTTTTAAATACGCTCAAGAGGGTCTGATTCGAGTATGTCATTGGCTCGCAGCTAATTCACTAACACTAAACTCACAAAAAACCCATTATTTAACTTTCTCTTTACGTAACTCTGTTTATATCCCGGCTGATATTATAGCTCATACTTGTGATCTTATACCTGGCTCGATCTGTAACTGTCCACACATTAAAAAACTAAATTCGACTAAATATCTAGGAGTTACTTTTGACGAAAATTTTAACTTTAAGGAACACATAAGTAATGTTTCTAAAAGAGTTCGTAAGCTGTCTTACATTTTTAAACAGTTACGGAATGTAGCGAAACCTGTTGTCATGAAAACTGTCTATTCTGCTCTCTGTCAGTCTATTCTCACCTACTGTATCACTTCTTGGGGTGGAGCAGCAAAAAGTCACTTAATCGAACTTGAGCGTGCACAAAGACTCATATTGAAAATTAGTCTTTCTAAACCTAGATTATTTCCAACCACTGAACTCTATAAGCTAGCGGAAGTGTTATCTGTTAGGCAACTCTACATTCTTTCAGTAATTCTTAAGCAACACAAGCTCCTAGAATATGATCCAAATAATCCAGCACTCACTAGGCGAAGGAATTATCAAATTTGTCAAACTGAAGGTGCAAGAACTGCTTTTAGTGGCAAATATTTCTTCTACCAAGGTGGGCGTCTCTATAATCTTGCTAATAAACTACTCAACATCTATCCTGACCCTGGCGGGACATGTAAGATTAAAGTGAGTAATTGGCTTCTCACGCTAGAGTACAAGGACACAGAAAATTTACTAAACAGACACTGAGACATTAGCAATCAAACACACACACACACACATGCACACATATACACACACACAAACACGCATACGCATGTTCACTTAATTAATAATTAATAAAATAATCACACAAATCTATTATTGTCTTCTAATATATCTGTAATTAAGTAAGTTATAAGTAATCTCACTGTTTGCTAGGATGGAGACCAGGAGACCCGTAACACAAGTCTTGACTTAGTATGGGCTCCTGTCTCCCTGTCAACTTATTATGTTAAACTTAATCTTGTTCTATGTATTTGTTGGGAGAAAATAAATATTTTTTCATTTCATTTCATTTTTCATTTCATTTCATCACCGCATGTGTTTGTCGATTATGGGTGTACATTTTATTTAAATAGTATAATTAATTCTGATAGATCACTGATCTTGTTTTCTTAAAGTTTCTTGTCTTATTTTCATAATGTGTTACTATTATCCGGCCGTTCAGAGAATGCGTTCCTGACACTTATCAGTTAGTCACGACTAGTGATGGACACAACATTATACCGAGTTCGTTACCGTTACTCCAAAATGAACCGCCGCGTTATTTTTATGATTAGATTTAGACCGTTTTAAATTGGCGGAATCATTTAAAATTTATATTTTAGTTCTTTACGTGGAAACAATAAAAGGGAATATTAATATAATAAAATTGTTTTATTTATTATTTTTTACAAAGTTACAATCTGTATTTCTATGGAATAAAGTACATTGAACTAAATGTGCGTACAGAATATTAATCAGACTCCGATTCGCTTGAGGAGGTGGTGTCTTCATCATCATCTTCGCCTACATGTATAATTATATTATTATCAATTACAGAATCAATCCTGATATCTCGGTCAAAATGTTCCATAATCAGGTTTTTAGTCTTTTCGACAACCTTTGCCCAGTCATCTCTTGTGACTTTCCCGCAGGCTTCTTTTAACAGGGTCATCATCTTTTTCGTGCTGAATGGCGGGGAAGTATTGTGGCGGGCGGCGTAACCTTTTATTTGAGCCCAGATTAGCTCAATCGCGTTATATTGGCAATGATACGGTGGAATTCTTAGAACGCGATGACCGTACTCCAAAGCCATTTCATCGATTTCGTATCGCACATTTGCCGCTTTATTTTCTTTCACTAACTTAATTAGCTCTGCTTTTAGCATCTGCATATTTGCGTCAATGCCTTTTGCTTGTAACCAAGCAACCATTTCTTCTTTTTTATTAGCTTGGGTAGGTGGTTTCTGTATTTGAAACGAGTGATAGGAGGCATTATCCATCAATATTACAGAAGGCTCTGGTAGGCTGGGCAAAAGCACGTTCTGGAACCACTCTTTAAATGTACTGGCATTCATTTCCTCGTGGTAGTCATTTGTGGTTTTTGATTGAAATGCCAGTAAAGCGTTCTCCACAAAGCCGTATTTTGCAGTACCTGCGTGGCATATTATCAGACGAGCCCCCTTACCCATTGGTACTTTCGACGTCGACGCTTGTGTATCATCCGTCCAAGAACGGGAAACCGTGTGATTGGCGTTTAGCCATGTCTCGTCAATGAACACGACATTATCCCAGTTATCAATTTTTTTTGCTTCTCTCAAGAAACTTATCCGTTTCAAAATGATGTCGTATCGTTCTAATAAAATTTTTCTTTTGTCTGTTTTTTTATACGAAAAACCAATATCTTTTAAGATTTTCGTTAAAGCAGTTTTACCCCCGCTAAACAGTCCAGCTTCTCTTAACGACGCCAAAAGCTTCATCCTGTTGAGATATTCATTTCTGGAATAGTAACCATATATATGATTTCTGATTGCATCGGCGTCAAAGGTATCAATATCTGTCACGGGTTTAGTTCTACGTTTCTTCTTCGGAGTACGTAAAATATTATCTTCCATGCCAGTAGAGCCGAACTTTTCTTTATTAATATTTGTAATCGTTCGTTTGCTAACTCCAAGCGCCTGAGAGACGCGTTCTTGTACTTTTTCGACAGGAACCAGGGGTCCGCCATTTTGCCGCTCCCGCTCAAAGTAATCTTGCAGCTTGATAATTAACTCACGGGCTCCAGTTTTCAATGTTTGTCCACGTTTAGGCATTATTATGCACCAAAAGTAAAAAGAACGCAATATAAGACACAATCAAAGTCAAATAACAACAGATCGCAAACACTTGAAGAACGTGGTCTATGCGCACGAAACGACAACAGACGACTGTTTCAGCGTCACAAAATGGCGGCCCATAACGCCATTTGGGGTTACCATTTTCAACCTAAATATAAAAATGCTACTTTGTATTTAATGTACTTTTATTTTTATATTTAATAAAAGTTATTCTAAAGTCCATTATTTTCAAATTCTTGAAAAGAAAAACAAAACGTATTATTTTATAAAGTATAACTGTATCGATAAGAACAGATTACGATACTATTATTCACTGTTATTGTTGGCACAGCACTACAAATATAAAGCGCTGACATAACCTTGTAATAGCGCAGTGTAGATTTAGAAAAATATTGTTTACCAAGTTATTTGACACTCAGTTTGACACAACATTATAACATTCATTAATTATTGATATAATAATGTTGTTTTAATGCTCATCAATAGTTAAAACGATAAACAACCAGCAAAAATATTTTTATCGTAACTGCAACGCCATTACAAAGTTACTGCGTCAGTTCAATCGCGACGTGTCAGGAACGCATTCTCTGAACGGCCGAAGTTTAATTTACTATCGTACAGCGATTGACATATTTCACTATGATCAAACATGGATTGTAAAATTTTAAACCTAGTTTGCAACTTTACTCGACACAACATTATTTTCAACAATGTATTCTAATGGTACAGAATGTAGTGCCTTCGTAACGGTCTTGATAAAGCTGCGTGAGCGCAGGTGTTCCATCGCGGTCACACACTACACACGCCGCTGGAATGTGTATTTGCGATCGTTTTGAATACGCATTAAACAGGTGCCGATTTTGTTATTTACCCCGTTTTATAAGTACATGTAAAAGAAAATAAAATGCATGCTATTTGTATATCAAGTAAACAAATGCAAAATTTTTGACTAAAATGTTTGTCTACTTTTCCGCACTGACATAATATTATCATCAATCAACCAGTAAAGTTTATATATCCAGACTATTCTTCAAGTTTACGTAAGTTTAGTACAGGCTTTAGAATATAGTTATTTAATGTCGCGTGTTTAGCATAAACCGACAGAGGTCTTTAAACCAGTTCCGCAGACAAGACCCCTTTGCAAAATACGTAACAAAATACTTTGGTGCCCGGATGATTTAAGTTGTAAAGACATCGATTAGATTCGTCTGCAACAGCGGTCTTAAGCAACGTTCTAAAATACAAAAAGACTACAACTAATGCATATAAACGGTTCTCGCGAACGCCTCCAGCAATAAGCTAAAGCTCTAAGCGGCATAATCACCCCAAAGGTGAATTTCTTCGTATATCTAGTTAAACAATATTAAGAAGTTAGTTTAAAGTTTCTTTTTAAAGAAATACTGTCGGCTGTTAAATGCACATAAAACCTTAACTCAATCATAGCTAGTAACTTACGAGTTAAACGCTAAAACATTTATATTTTTATTACACACTTAAAACTGACTACACGCTACTTTAGGTGTTGCATTTCATTTGCATTTTTCACAATTTGTTTTACAAAATAATGTTAATCATTATTATTGTCGAGAGACAAAGAAGAGAACCGGTTAACGCTAATAAAATGTTAAGTAATTCATTGTCAAAGGAGTTTAATCTGTTATGTATAGCGACAAGTGGTGAATGTAGATATCGCGGGTATAAGACTAAATGGTAATCTAAGTTATTATACGAATGAGATAGTTGAGATATATTATGTCGTTTGAGTAAATCTCTATCTGTATAGTTTGATGTCGCGGTATCGGGATCTCATCCCCGGTTCACCGCGACGCATTGTTTCTTTGAGCCGGCAGCCGCCACCGACGGGGGTCAACGACTCGTCTGGATTTCGTTCATACGCCGAGATTCCGTCTCTCCCGAGTCGCGTGAAGGCGATGCATGCGCTACTTACGTCATAGGGAGTTACATACAATACGTACCACTATTACAATGATGATTACAACTCACTATAATAAATAAGTATATTACAAAAGAGTTCAATCTAGTTTTATAAATTCTACGAACTTCGATAGCGGTAGTACCAGTGAGATGGACATATTGTAATTATCTCTTTTGTTGAAATAAAAATACTTTATTTTTATTTATAGTGATTGACTGATACATTTAATTTAGTAGCACACTATTTCAAAATATTCCAATAGTTCATGATGCGTTTTGTAAGATAAAAATTATGGTACCCGAAAAATCTTCAACTACCGCCCGCCTTATCAGAACACGCCGAGCTTCTTTTGAATTATTCGTGTTGAGCTATGTAACATATTTTTTTAGTCTAAATAAACTGATTTGTAACTTAAATATTTATAACCATCTAAACTAAATAGTTAACAATTACGAAATCCATCTATCTAACCATCAAATAAAAGGTTTCAATATAATTAAATTACAAGTTAAATTAATTTGTCACCTTAATGATTTAATGACTCCAAAAGCTATCAGTGAGGCAACAAACAAAATGTTGAACAAGAAGTTATTTTAGTTAACTAATCGTACGACGATAGATTTAACGGAAACATTACGATATTTTCTCAACACATCGTTTGTGTTCATTCTCGGATAATTACAGGGACTAAGTTAATAAAAACAATGTTTGGATGAATATTTGAAGGCTTGATACCTATGTACAAAAAGTACGTTAGAACGCCCCCGTGTGGCATACGTCGACCTTCATCTCCAGTTCGCTAAACCGCTAGTACGATGCGCGCCCGCAGTTGCCAGGTGCAACATTCAGCGAGTATTTTGCGTCTTTGTAAAGGTGTCCAATGTCCATTAATTTTATTACCAGACTCATTGCATTATTTAATAACTATACGTTGAAATACTATTGAGTTAATACAGTATTACTTCTGATAGAACAATAACCAATGATGTTAATTGACTACAAGGGACCCAAAACATTTATTTAAAAATATCAACATTATGTACTTATAACAAGGTCAGGTTACTGAGGCAGGTCAAGCTAAGTGTACAAACTGCAACCACCAGCGATGGGTTTTTTGTTAATAAAATTATGCTAGCCATTTAAATTCTTAGCTTTTAGATTAAATTTATTTAGCTAGAAAAAAAAAGCAGGAAGGATAAAAAAATTATGACTCAATATAATTTCATGTATTCAGAGAAATTAGTCAGAATTAGACTAAAAAGTTAGTAATAAAAATTAAAATAATAAAAAGACTGTGACAATCAGCTGTTTACTTGTTGGCCAGAATGCTTTCTCTTTATCAATATTTTCGTAGACAAAAACACACTATTAGAGAGGTCGTTAAACTAATAATACGTTGATCCATGAAGGGTTACGATACGAAAACATCTGTAACGCCGACACATATTTACACTTTGAATAGTGGTTGAAAAGGAGACTTATATTCCCTAAGCAATTCAAGCAAGCTCTCAATCTTAAGCTTAATCAAAATTAAGCTCTCCCGCATCTGCTTTTAGCTTATCATTAGTAGGAAGACTACAGTAGGACGCAGCCTACTAGCTTTCATTTCAAAATACTATATGTCAATCCTAGACATATTAGATTAAAAACTTAAATAATAAAGGATAAGCTTCGTTAGCCAATTTACATGCAATATAATGAGGACGTGTGGGAGACATTTATTTCGAAAGAGATAGTACTAAATTTGAATTACGTTCTTAAATAAAACTGACAGAGACAAGCTATAAGATACCATACAATCTTTTAAAGTTCTATAAACCTCTGTTAACTAAGTGATCTTTTTACGTATAATATACAGTATAAAATGCTTAATTTTACTTTTGAATACGACACGCCGATTTTACTGTATTTAACCTGTATTGTCCAGGCATCGGAGGGTAGTCTTGAAATGGCATACTCCGTAGCCATCATTTTGGCGGTCTAAGCACAAGTGTGCGCATTTAAATATTTGATAGCATGATTATTACCTTTCTATTAGATTATGAAGAGCTTTGAAGAGGAGCGACCGGCATTCATACGAAAGTCCACTTTCCCATGATCCTTGATCGCCTTCTGTAATCAAAAAAGATAAATATAAATCTAAGATTCTGTATTCTAACAAAGCGAATGTATTTCATAATATGTAGTTATTTTTGTAAAACTAAATCTTAATTAACAAAACGCCCAAACCTTGAACTTCCTTTCTTATGTTCTCAGTTTAGTTATTGACCTACATATTATATTATTGTTATTAGGATATCGATGAATTATACAAGCGAATGTGTAACAGAATCTTCAATTAGTATCCTATTAAAACTGTTTACAGATTTACTCAAGGTCGATACGACAATGAAAATGTCCGCAACAGCGGAACGTTGTGCTACGAAACGATAAAATCGTATTGTTGCAGTGTGGTAAGTGTCAAGTGAAGCTAGAAATAGCTGTTGTTGCATTCGCAATCGGAAGATAAACTCGGTCTATCATCGACGTTAGATGCGAAAACAAAACGGCGCGCGCGACGTTGCCACTCTGTTTAGTATAGCCGTCCTTGTCTAACTAGAGGGCGGGGCGGGGGCGACCCGTGTGACGTCAACCGGTGGTTCGGCCGGGCGCACGTGCTTGTGTTTGTAGCGAACGTCGTACACGAGTTTACACGACACACAAGCGAGGATTGCTTAGCGGCCGCTAACGAATTGACATTGAATTTTATATCCAAAACAATGTTAGGACACAACACGATAAAATTAACTTTCTTTCACGGTTGCGGCAGATAAACAGTGCGTAAACTATTAATTTAATGAATTATTGCCGCAGTATAAAAAGGATTTGAGCGCATCCAAGTAATTATTATGGTAAAATTAACCTTCTTATCGATATTAATTAGTGTTACATTTAAAGATTACTGAGGTGTTTCTAAGCAACCAACCTTAACATTTCTACTGTACATTCCAGTATTTCTTGTTCCGCATATTGTTGTTTGTTTGTCTAAAGAGACACAATTTCAAAGAACAAATTACAGCAATCATTTACCCTCATTCTTACTTTTAGTTTCTGCTAGAAGCTATATAATAAAATAATTTGAAATGTAAAATCGTAACAGACAAGCGTTTAAATTGTCAACCCGGAAATCACTAGTTAGTAGTTCCATCTTTAAAATTGATATTCAAGGCCAAGGGCATAACGTGCCAGCGGCAGACAGATCGTTAAAAAATTAAAATGAACAGATATTAAGCATTTTTAAATTTGCGTGATATCTTGGACAAATAAAGTTTGTTAATCAAAATTCATTAGCAATAATGACTTGGTCAATTAATTCGTAATTCTAGTTAAAATGTTGGTTATTTAGATTCAATGATAACGTGTGGCAATTATTCAAGAACCGCTAGTGTGTATGCGTACTAGTAGTAGTTGCACAGAGGTACCAGTTCGCAATTATTGAGCCGGTTGGTTCGGCACCATCGACTCCATCTCCCAAGGCCGTTAACGCAACAAACGGTACGTTTACTGTAAGTACACGAATACCGATATGCTCGTATACCGAAGCGAGTCACGATTCAACCCGCACATTGGATGCATTGCTATTCAGGACCATCTAATATTTCCGCTTTCATTGTAAGGACCTCACACTTAGTGATTTTATTAGACTGTTCGTATAAATACATATTGACAGACATAATTTTTTTAAATTACAATATTTTGAACCAATAACATTATAAAAAAATAATTCAATCATATCATTGCTTTAATTGAGATTTCGTCAATGTTGTATGTTTACCGTTTAAATAAGTATCATGTTTTGTTTATTATTTAAATATTATGCAGATTAGTGCTGGACAGTTGTATGGCGGACGGTGGCTATGCAAGAGGGAGGGGAGGGGCGGAGTGCATTTGTTTAGAGTGCAATAATGAAGATAGTTGAAAGGTTCAAGGTCGCATAATTTGTCGCGGTGTAACGTTGGTGGTTGGCACTAGCTTGCGCCGAGATCGATAGCGAGCAGACGACGCGCGCCGCCGCGCCGTTACCCGCCTCCACGCCAATGTGAACGCAGTAATCGCCATACGATTATCACTATTGTTGTCTAAGTACTGTTTGTTTGCTGCTGCGTTGCGGTTAATGTCGCTGATAACGCGCTAGTACACGACGAGACAACATTGAATGCCAACTGATAAGTGAATTACCTTGAGCCCGGTGAAATGTTTCAACTAGTGATTTTAACTTTCGTTAAAGCAGCTAAAATAAAATTTGGACGACAGATAAATAGAGCATGTCGTCGGCATAGGTAATAAATATGGCATTTAACGATTGGTTGGTAGACAAGTACAGCTGGACGATTTATAGGGTACGGTGACAGCGCAACAACATTATCGGTCGGCACGTGGGCCGCGTTGCATCGTCTCGCTCGCACCGCCAATATTTGGTACAATCTCTTGGAGCGTCGACTTGTTCCACTAAAAGGAAACTTTCGCAACCGTACAAAGCCTTTTGCTTTAATCTTACTTTGGTGCGTAAGCGTATCATTCTACACAATTCTTCAATTCGATTTTTTTGTAAAAGGAGTGTTGTTGCATATTTCGTTAGCAGTGCCAGGAGCATAAATGATCTGTTATAGCTACCAATGTTCTAAAACCTTGGCTGCCTGTGTGAGTGAACATGTACCTCAACATGTACGATTAGCTCAACTTGTAAGACATCGAAATGGTGTTCGTGCGTGTAAAATATATTTATTGAAGCGGGTTATTATCGTCAGAGCAAAAGAACAGGCCAATCTTGTTTAAATAATGTTTTATAATATATTGTGATCAATTCCTTGAGGTGATTTCGTGGTGATGTGAGGTGATGAGCTTTCCTTATATTCAATCAAGTTCCTGTACATTTTTTGAGTGCATGTGACATGTTCTTTTCAACGTTTCCCTGACAGCGGAAAATAGCTACGGTACCGAGATACCGCAAGGAAATTCGTCACAGGCCTTTTCCAGATCCACGAACCTAATGGGCCTTTGCGATTTATTCGCAAAAAGGACGAATGGCTAAAAATGCATACGGTTCGGCGGGTAGACGTCGTATACAAAGAGATTATTTCAAAAATGCCTATGCTAACTATTGACATTTAGTTTTGGCGATAGATAAAAATCAAGAGGAAATAAAAAAGAAGGAACGATACATTTTTTTATACAAGAAAAGTTTTGATTGTTGATAGAACATTATAAAATTAATATGTAACAATGGTTGCGCGCACTTTGTTTACAACGGGGTCGACCGACCGAGGTAAACCGCTGCGGTAATATTTTCCGCGCCGTGCTATTACAGAAGCAGAAGCCAGCACTTGACAAAACTCGGTATTATTATTATGCCAGATATCCGCATCAGTGCTGCCTAACACTGTTGTGAAACCGGTTCTTACAGCATTCGCGCCGTGGATATCTAACTAGATGCAACGAGCATTTTACGATTCATAACAATCGAGAAAGGTTGCAATACGTTAAAAAGTGAGGGCGGTAGTTGTATTGTATAGGGGGAAACGGGTATTTAACCCCGTTCGACTTTAGCTGATAATGTAATTCAAGATCGTATCGAGCGCGTGGAAATCTGTCAATTCGCGCTCCCTCTGCGGTGGTGGGTCGGTCTCAGTCACTCCAGGCTGAGCGTTGTGTTGTTTTCTCTCTCGTACACACCCACGTGCCCGTGTGACGTCAGACGCGCATCGCATGCCCGACGTCATGGACCGCCCGTGATTGCCTGATTGCATTGACATCGACAACAAGGGAGTTCTGGTGGTCATTTTCCAAATTAGTAATAAGCTATTTATCAATTATAGGCATAATAGCTGTTTATCAATTTACATAACAATTAGTTTATAAAGTAAACATTGACGCACTTATGTGTAGATAAGATGTTTTGCATATCAGTCTGTAAGTTATAAGAACAGAAACACGTTTTCACAGGATTTCTATTCCATAAAGCCATGGCCTAGTTTGCCATTGGAAAATAAAAATAATTACGACGAACCTTGAGAATTATGTGCAGTGTACCTGTCGTCTACTATATTAATTTGAAATGAAAGAAAATTAAAATGATTGTTAAGAATTATGAAAAGACCATTTAGTTAAGATTTTGATAATAATATTTTATTGCTTTATTTTTATGTAATATTTTGAGTTTGGGAGGATAAATAATAATCATATAATGAGAAATGATAAATTCACAACAACCGAGGTTATTGATTGTTGTTAGACTAAATAGTCAAACCCTATTTTAAAAAAGGACTTTCAATGAAACTATCGAGACGACAAAGGCGTCCGAAATGACTCATGTATCCGTTCAGGACAAAAAGTAGTGATTGACATATTAACGTATACTACCGAAAATCACAATCTATTTCTGGATAACCACATACATTCAGACCAAGAATGTCTTTAGCCTCACCAAGCTAATGATAACACAAAATTATTTGTAGTATAACTTTGTGTGCCCTATCTTAAAATGGAAACTCTAGATTCTTCAGATTGAGAATCGAGATCTCTACAGCTACTGGGTCAAACAGATTTGGCGGGAAAAACTTAGCACAATGGCGGTAGGAACTTGGAAACTTTACTATGCCGTTGAAATAATTCCGGAGCAAAAAGCAGCTTTTTTTAAACATTGCTCAAAGTGGACCCTAATTTTATAGATTAGATTTTGAGGGATCTTAGAATAGATAAATCATATGCACATTTGCATCTCTTAAGTTAAATATTTGCCTTGTGGCAGAGTATTTCATTTGAGTTGTTTGTTTATGTTTCTAAAAGGGCTCTCTAGCCTTCTGCGCCGAGTTCAAAATACGCAGCTGCATAGTCACGCCCTCTGTTTTAGTTTGTAGTGGCAAGTCATCACAGTTACAACCTTTGCTAATGGTACACTAACGATCAACGACTATGTATACGGAGTTACATGGATAGTCAAGACAACTGCAGAATAACTCCCTGATTATTTATTTAGATTCGTGAATATTGATAATTAATATTCGAATTAATATTCGATAGAAATTGGTGGTTATTATAAAACATACATTAATTAACTTGGTCAAAGTTGTACATTGTGATCTGTATTATTTATACGAGAGTACGAAACTTGATTAAGGGAAATTTACCTGCTATATCATTTTGGCCTGATTGTTTTATAACCACTTGAACGACAATGGGTATGATTTACCACTGACAAAATAGCGGGACTTACGTCATATGGTATAAAAGTACCAAAAAAAAATTCGTTCTACAACGAGCGATATTTTATAAAAACATGATTCTACCGCTTAAACTCTGCGTTTAAAAAAGTCTGTGGGACTATTGTCGATAGTTTCCGAACGGATTACACCAAAATAAACAGCTGTAAAAATGATTTATGTGTTTGTTATTGTTTTTTGTGTGTTAAATACATTTGATTAATTAAATATTGTTGGAAGTGTAATATATTACAATTTTCTAGAAAATGTGTGCTTTCTAATGGTCGTAATATTATGTTATAAAAGTTGAGTAACTTTTAAAATTTAATAAAAGAAAAGTCAAAGACTAAAACTTGGCCTTGAGTTTAACAATAATGGCGGTTTAATTACGCTTTCCTCAATAAAAGTTTATTGAAATCGTTTAAAGTTTATTGAAATCGTTTAATACTAGAAGATAAACTAATAAACAATAATTAAATTTAGAAAACAAACCTACTACGTTCTTATTTTTATGTTCTTATTGTCTAAACAAAAATATGGTATGCACGTACAAAACGCCGAGATGGCCGAGTCAGCTAAAAAAGGTATTTATTTCAAAAATAAATTAAAATACTTTAACCTTATAAATTATAAATATATTTATCTTATTTTAAAAGAAATATAGTTAATTATATTTTAAAAATAAAATCATCAATTTGGGTTGCTAATTTTATTCACAAATAATATAATTCCTGGAAAATCGCGGAAAATGTCAACAATTTTTCGCAATTTCTCAGGTTTATCAACTATTCATTGTATTTAGATATTCATAAGGTTAATGTATTTTAATTTAAGTTTATTCCCTATACTTTTACGAACACGACGATGTTTTTCATTTTCAAATTGATGCAGTAATTTTCTCGTGTTAGCCGTTTTTATCAAAACGGAAAACTCGCAGTTTTTTATAAACAAATAAAAAACTGCGAGCGTTGCCACTTGAACGTTGGACTCGCGAAAGCGATTCGCGCAGTTAACGTTCAAGTGGATAATAATACTAAATAGAGTATAATAATCTGAGTTGTTAACCTTATGAAGTACAAGATGCAATATGTGTCATGTGACTTAATTAATACAAATCGAAGGTAAGAACGAATCGAAGGCGGACACATTTAGACATCGGCCGCGTTTGTGTTTAAAATTGGTAAATAATAATGTTTCCGATAGAGAGAGCTACCGATCGATACGTGAGGCAAGCGGGCGGTGCGCACGCGCATCAATAAATAGCCTGATCCGGTGCGCGCCCATCGATACACGTCACCAACATTTTATTAATAAAACGCCGAACAACGCGCGGTCGCAACGAACGTTCAACAACCCCGCGGCTAGCTTCTTACGTGCGCACTCTTTACATAGTTACATCATAATATCTGACCTGGTCCACATTCACTATTGTACAACGCGTACTACACCCGAAACTATGCGCTCATACACAGTCATTAAACGTCTACAGCTACTGTAGAGCAAGAGGCTCTTGTTAGTACTATAACACAGTTATAACTTGTGTCAAATAATTTTTCCAAACGACAAGGAAGCTGTGTTTCCCACGGCCTTAAAACTACCCACTTCTATTGCAAAACTTGTGTACATCGACAATACCGCTATAAGTTGCCAACTTAAGATTCGATCCGAGCTCTATGGATACGGTGCGTTACGAATAGCGGTTCTTCCTATGATGAAACATTAATCGGTAAAGTACAAAATGTTTATTGTAAATGAGGTTCAATGGGCTTTACGTATATTTGCGATGCTGATGTCATTATTGTTATAATAGTAATAACTCTCCCTTTCCTTCTAAGTAGTATATAACCATACGATTTATTAATGTGTTGTAAAAAGCTTGAAATGATTGGCGCACACGCATTTCATTAGCACAACGCTCGAGTCAATTCTCACAATAACCGCGATGGCAATGCGCATTCAACCCATAAACTTCAAACTTCAAAATGCTTTATTTCATAAAATTTATCACAAATTGTTTGAAATCGTCTTTTAGAATTTACTTGAAATTGAAGCTATAGTTAAAATTATAGATCGACACAGACAAACGCCACAGCACTAAAAAAACCGCGTTGTATTGTCCAATGTAAATTAGAGAAGAAAAATAAAACCAATCTACTACTCAAATCTACTTGTCTGTCTGTGTTGATCCATAAATTCCAGTTTCCAAATGGTTGGGCCAATGAGAAGAAAACTGGCAAAGAAACTCATGGCAACTCTTTTAAAATTCGGTTGTTTACAATATTTCTTTTAACATAAATCATATACACAATTAAAATATTTGACAGTACCAGACAGGATAATACACTATTTATACATTATAAAAAATAATAATCAAAGAAAAGAAAAGTAGAAGACAAGCATGATAACAAGCAAGACAGAAGAAGAAAAGAAAGAGAAAAAAATAAAAAAGATAGAAAGTATACAATAATACAATTAGAACTTAGAAATAAAATAATACAGTAGCACATATAATTATAAAAAGTGCATAAACTAGCATTATTTGAAACAGCCTGAGAATAGAAGCAGTTAATCCCAAGCCTTTTTATCATTCGTGTAATCTACAATAGTATAATATCCCTTTAGGATAAGTTTTTGTTTTACTACATTCTTAAATTTATTAAGACTTAGATCTTGGATATGATTCGGGATTTTATTATAGAATCGCACACATTGACCCAGAAATGAATTGTGTATTTTTTGGAGCCTAGAATACGGATGAACAAGTTTATCTTTATTTCTAGTATTTATACTATGGACATCACTTCTTTTGACAAATTGGTCTTTATTTTTATGAACATAAATTATGTTTTCATAAATGTATTGACTTGCTACAGTTAATATATTGATTTCTTTAAATTTTTCTTGAACTGATTGTCTCCTACCTAAATTATAAATTGCACGAATAGCTCTTTTCTGCAGCACAAAGATAGTATGAATGTCGGCAGCATGTCCCCATAGTAAAATACCGTATGACATGCGACCTTAACTACTAATTAATAAAAGTAACGGCTTGTTTCCACACTCTTTTGATTTATTTGCTCTACCGTGACTATATCAGCAACATAATAATGCTCAGTTCGAAAGCTAGCTAAAAGAAACTTTTATATTAGTTACAGGTATAAAAGGGCATAACACAAATCATCTCTACGGAGAGCAATGTCAAAACTACCACACTGGTCAGCTAATTGGAATGAATTACATGTATAGCTGACTAAGATTAAAACCGGGCATATACGAGACTTAAAAGATAAACGTAGTTCAAAAATATTGTATATTTTAACATACTTAATTATGAAACTAAGTGAGCACATTTCTAAAGTAATCTAGTTGTCAAAGGCGATTCATGGGTATCGAATGCGAACAAACGGGTCAACGACTGCGCCCCAGCCGCCACTGCTCGAGGTGAAATAATTCATCTATTCCATTCGATACGCGCCGGCACGAGGATCCCTCAGAACATGCCTACCTTTAATCACCGTCACATTCTGACGATTTGTAACATCGTCCGAATGTAACATCTACCCTAGAACATATTATTTTGGAAACGCCTTAAGACTAAAATTTTAATTATTATTTTGACTTTTTGTTTAATATCTCCACTATGTATGTATGTTCAACATGGATAGAATTAATTTATCTTTAAAAACGTATCGCGTTGGTAGCTTTAAAATGTAGAAGCATAATAATTACAAAAAGTAACTCAAACCTGTTTAGGCATGTCTGTCCGTTGAAATTTAAAACAGTAGAGTTCAGTGACAGGCCGACAACGAATAAATGGCTATCAACAGACCCATTGTCAGGAATTTGGGCGACGAGCTGGCGCACGCGCACCTTAGCCATTTATCAGTGACCAATTAAATCGGGCTTTGAAACACACAATACATTTGTAAAATATACGTAGCTGTAGCAGAATTTGGTTCAGCAAAAGTTGTGTACTTTTTAATTATAAAGAATATTTCAAGCGAAGCCTCAAAACCAGCTCCCAGTAGTCCTTGAACATCTGTCTACATAATGCGTTACACACATACAAGGGACATGTGCAGCAAGGATCAGGTGTCGCATCGCAGTCGCACTGACCGTGGGCAAACCCGGCCAGACGGGTTAGTGTTGGTTGCCTCGGGCACAGGGCACAGACACAAGAAAGTAAAAACTAAAATACTTTTATACATCAAACGGAACCGATACACCAAACAAAAAGAAGTACAAGTCAATCAAGATTTTCGGATTAAGAACTAAAGGGATCGTGAAGTAAATGACGTTAAAGAGTAGAACGGCAAGGATAAGACAATTAGAATTAAAGTGAACAATGTTACATGAACAAAACAATCTAAAGTGAGGCTCGTTACGGATAACGAGACGTCCTCCGAGGCGAAGACGAAAAGAAACGATTTAATTGCGTCCACAATTAGCCTACAAAACAACCTGTTGCGTTCGCATTACTGAACAATTTAAATGAGAGAAACAAGTGCTGATTTATTCTGGCAACATGAATCGATTTGATCTAAAACTGAGGTGATAATTAGATCACAATTTTAAGTCATTAGTAAGTTTGCGTATATATTGTACATACTGGTTTCAGTACAAACATGTGAAAAACGGTTTTTTGCAAGTATTTTTGTCTACCATCATCATCATCATAACAGCCCATTAATGTCCCACTGCAGGGACGGGCCTCCTCCTATGACGGAGGGATACTTGGCCTACTAATAATACCACGCTGGCCAGACGAATTGGTATAGGGTTTGATTTCAAGTTTTCCTTCTTTTTATTACGTAAAGATAATATACACGGATAGTCCCTTAGTCGGTTTTTACGACACCCATGGGATGAGATGGGGTGGTGACATATTGTATTCTTACTCCGTCACCACACGGACAACACCATTTGTCTAGCATGATTGAGCATAATCTGCGTAGTATAAATATAATAGTCATAGACGAAGACAGATAGTTCGCTTGTCGCTAGTTTTAATGGCATTTAAAACTTGCATCTTAGTTTGAACTTTTTTGAAAAGAGTGGATAGTTTCTTGGTATCGTTCTTATCATAGCTTTACTATGCAAAATCAGGGGTAGTTTTGCAGATGCAGACATCACTAAATGACTAATCATTAGACATTGTCATATTTGATGATAATTATTCAAATACTTTTATCCACTTTTAATTTGAACTTGTGATAACGAACCCTTTACTGAAGAATCATATATTTATCATTACACCAAAATATAGTGCTACAATTGAGAAGAGCGTATAAAAATATATTCGGAATAGAGAATATTATAACTTCTGAACAAAATCAGTTTCGGAATAGAGTTCGTATTCTGCTACTCAATGAACTTGGAAATTTTACTACTGTCTGGCAAATGTCCAAGAAAACATGATGGTTAAAGAGGCAGATGGCAAATAGCGTATATGATTGCATATGGATCTAAATGAAGTCGTTATCATAAAGGCATTTGTAATTAACTACTAATTAGCATGGCTATTATAATAATGATGATGTTCGTCTTTTTGGGAGTCAAATATTTGAGGTTAAGTTTAGTAGAGAAATATTTTTATCGCATTAAATAAACTACGCTCTAAAATTAAACATGCCGGAAGGTCAAAATGTTTTTCAGGAAGCCTTTGGACCAAATCAAGTAGTATCGGAGAAACTAAAGGAGAATATAGTAAATAAGCATGTGTCTGCAGTGTGGTTGTACACAAATCGGTATGCAGAGAGCAGGACCGTATCGATCAGCGTGCGGGCGGCCGGCGAGGCACGGGCGCCGGGCGGCAGAAGCGCGCGCCGGTAGATGCCACTTATCGCCGTCTTCACACCTAATTTATCGCGTGTCGCAATCGACGACCATGTTTGTATACAACATGATGCGCCTTCGCTTCTTTTATGTACATGTTTTATGTACTTTTAATGCATGATAAAATCATATCAGTTTACGAGATGAGCGCTTATAGCTGCTTTATTGGTTACTGCTACTTGAACTCAACTGTATCGATTTTTATTATATTTAACTTATGTCTAAACAAATTGTTTATTTTATTGGTGTGTATTTATTTGCAACATTTTTATTGATACAGAATGTAAGTTTTATATAATATTCAGGTCACAAGTTATAACCCTCAATTCACTTAGAAACGAATTTACTGGGTTCTATTACATAATTAAGCTACAAATCACAACTTTTAGTCAAATGTTGAGCATCATCGTTGTTGTTCTTAAATATAAAGTTCATAAGATTAGTCTCTAAAATCGAAGTATTTCAAGATAGCATGATTTCTAATGATTTCTTTAAGTATAACAGGTATACTTTTTATCTAGAATTTCGATACGTCTCAGAAGGGTGGGGTTGTACTTCCTCCGGCATCTAAATACAAGATCTAATTAAGTGCTTTTATAGGTCATCCTGTTCTCATGTGACAAACATGAAATATTTAGCAACAATTTTGGTATACACAAAAGTAATAACAATAAACGATTGTGTGTTACAACTATTTATGATGCTACATTTCCGTGAAGGTCGCCGGACACGTGGTTAACACGTAAATTAGACCGGGTGCGTTCGGGGCGTGCGGCACGTGGGGGTTACGGCGACCAATAGGGTGTGAGCGAGCGCGATCGATAGCAGAGGCCGCGCCCGCCACCGCCTCCGTCGCCTCGTCCGCTGACACCGTGTCACCGGCCTATCAGTTCGCACGTCGACCCTCCTTTTCTTAAGTGTCTCAGGTTGAAGGATGCGACAGGACGTTGGACTTAATTAATTACCATTGTGCGGAAATCTCAGTTAACAAACTACGATAACACAAGCTATTTTGACATATCAAGAAATTCTGCCCTAACTCTCAAAATTGTGTATGCCAAACAATTATCCTTTATGTCGTGTCACTTCTGAATACGACAGTTTGAGACTCTAGACCTTTGTTCAAATACAGGCAAGTATGTGAATATTACAAGAACAAGAAACGTTTTAAGTGAGAACGACTCTTCTGGTAGATTGTACAAATATTAACGTAGAAACAAAATATAATATGAGCAGTATGAAAGCGCTATAGTACACGAAAGCATGTCAGTGTGATAGGGCAAGCGATAAAGTGGCTTGTATATCGTAGGTATTAATAATTAAGGCGAGGGCGCACCACACGGGGTGCACCTTGACACCCCTTGAACCCGACCCTCGCCCACCGCCCCGCGGCTATTTGCATTCGCCACCAGGTGTCGAGATTTACCGGTAATTGATCACTCAATTTGATTTTATAGATATTAATAGGAAACTTCTCGTGAGATTTTTAATGTGAATATTATTAAATAATGGTACATTAGAAAGTAATTAAATTATTATACCTAAATGTTAAAAAAATTGTATTGTTATAGTTAGCTGACCTGTTTTCTTTGAAATGTTTAATTTGGCCAAAATCTAAATAAACTTCTTATTACATACTTAGTTAAATTACTTTTGCATTTTTACGTGTTCATTTAAAAATACATTTTTAAGAAAAAGAAAAAAACAGCTACTAAATACTTTTGACCTTTATTAATTTCATTAGCGACTCGATTAAGCTAAGAGTGGTGAAAACGCCCACTTAGGGTGGGAAACGTGACATTTCTAGCCCTTCCCTCCGCACAGAGATCCTGAGCCCTCTTCGACCCACGTGCCTTAGCTGAACAATGTATGTATGTAATGTATTATGTTGTCTTTGGACCCTAGTAACTATTAGATGATTTAAATTTACTAGGCACTGAGTTATTACGGCTAAGCACTAAATATATCTGGAAGTAAGTATTATTATAATATTGATTATCTTCAACCACGAACAGGTCTCCACTCTCCACAGGTAGAAAAATATTAATTATCACCGTATCAATCAAAAATGTCCACTACAGAAAATGAGTCTCCTCCAAAGCCTTTGTGCACTCACGTGCCTCGCCTGTACCCATTCACGTCCACAAAAACGAAGCAATAAACGCTAACGGCTAAAAAGAATGGCTATAGGTCTGCGTTCTCAGTTCCGTGTCCACAAATCGCCCCCATCCCCTTTGCGGCATGGAATCGACTGCGTTGGGTTAAACAGATTATCCGCTGTCGCGTCCGCCCCGCCGGGTCAGAACGTTAATCTCCGCGTAAATAGGCTCACGTACGTACTACCTGCTAAAATTATAACTACCACTGGACGTTTAAATATTAAGGGGGAGATCGCAACCACCGATACGCATCAGATAGGCGTTAATCTTCATTTTTATTTGGGTTTGACTCTTATCCCATGTATCTGTTTATTGTTAATTTGGGATAATTGTAAGCAACATAGATTTTGTATTTTTTTCTCGTTAGGGATTTAGGTTTTGTATCGCGAGGACTGTTATTCGTTACATTTACATTTATTGATGGCAGAAATATTAGCCCTGCTTAAAATTCGTAGCCGCCACCTGAAGCATTGGCTGTATAGTTTATCGCAACTGCTACTTCAGCGAACCAGTTAAATATACAAATTATATTATCATAACTGTGATGTTAGCAGCTAATATAGATAAAAATAAACTACAATATTTACTGATTGAAAGCGCTCGATATCTGAATTGATATCAGATTATATCGCGATTGTTTGTTTTCATGATTAGTCGATATCGATAGAGGCTTTATTAAGATTTAAGTACTTAATAGGATGATCAGAACTATAACTTTTTTCGATAATCAATTGCGGAGTCAAGCGTATTTCATCGTTCGGTGCTTACGGGAAATTGCCATACGTACGGCTATTTCCGTCCGCCCGCAGTCGCCGCGTACGACAGCGACCTTCGTTGCATTGGCCGGCTGAATACTTAACAATGAGTTCCAAATGTGCGAAAATACCGCAAAACGAAAATCATATGCTTCCAATAAGCCTTCATAACCAAAATACTAGAAATCTGGTACGTCAAAATAAGCTTTACCAAATGAAACCGCAAACAGCTGAAAGTTCGACGGACTAATTTGTTAATGGACATTTCATTGAGATTAACGATTATTTTATTCTGTATTGTAGCTAATGTCAGGATTTATATACTAAAAAAAATACCATAATGAGAGGACGTCCTTGTGGGACATGTTTCCATATAAGCGGTAACTGGGTGACCGGGAGAAATTTATCGTAGCAATAACGGATTTATTTTTAGTACGATACTCGAGCGGTTCTGCTCCGAAATAACTCTACGGCAATGTGCGAATCATCACATTTAGTAAATGAAGCGTTTGTTGATGAGATGGTCAACCACAAGAGCGGCAATGTTCCTGTGGTTTGGGAGATATTTTGACTAATAGCTGATATTATTTAACTATGCCGACAATTTATAATTGACTTTAGTAAAATCTACTTAGTCTAAAGCTTACCTTATAATGCGGGATTACGTAATTTTACTTTCGACAATAAAACCAGGGTGGAAGTTTCTATTTCACTTTCAAGAACAGGATAAAATTATGAAGATTTTATTAAAAGAAATAATGAAGCTGGAATAATGATATTAACAAAAAAAAACACAGGACTTAAGGCAAAGGACTTTGACCGACAATAGTAGATACAAAGGCGTATTATCTTGTAGCACGTTGTTAAACTCTACGGGAATGGTAGCAGATAATACGGGCTTCCCACGCTCCATCACTGATTGTAGGACATAAATTGAGCTGATACTACCTACTGATATATTGGTTAATATTGTTGGTGAATCAAACTAATAAGAGATCATCGAAGAATATACGTATTGAATAAAAGAATATTTTAATCAATACTGTTAGTAATAATGCTTTCATCTTTTACCTTCAAAGCGGGGAGACAAACATAGTTAAATGAATATAAAAATATCCCTTTCGGAAACTTTACGCTAACAACATAATTCAAAAAGTACACTAGACATTTCTTATGGCAATAATGAATACGGCAATATAAAATATTTTCTTGATAAGCGGTTGCGAAAAACTGCCGACTTAATATGTGTAAAGGTTTAGCTAGAAACTATTCTCAATAGAGTTCGAGGCATTCGTCTGCCTAGTAACTGTCTCAGTTTTCATAAGTATTGTTATGGTTACGGTGAGCTGTAAGCGCTGTCTCGTTTACCCAAAAGCGTGGCATAGTTCAAATCCTGGTCCGATCCAGTAAAACAATTAATCTTAATTGATGGCAAATCGATAAGGTTATAGGAAATTTCACCGTTGCATTTTTATACAAGTGTGCGTTATTCATTAAACGGCTTCTTACGCTCACTCATTCAAGTTATAAAATCTGTATCGGCTCGCAAGTGGCGTGTAACATTTACTGCTACTTAGCACATAGGTGTGATATTAGGATATTACATAATGTTTCCAGTAGACCTATACGTCATTATATACAGAAGTGGCGCTTTGTAATGTTTTTATTATTAATCTGATAATATCCGATACCTTTCAAGTTTAACGACAACATTCATCCGAGTTTATATAAGAAACTAGCTGACCCGTGCCCACTTCGTCGGACAGAGAAAAAAACGCGTCCGTGTTTTAAACATATTTCATTGACTGCTCTACTCCTATTAGACATAGCGTTATACTATAGCCTAAGCCTATGACACTCCCCGATAAATGGACTATTCAACAAAGAAAGAATTTTTGAAATCGGTTCAGTAGATCCAGAGATTACCCCCTACAACGTCACACAATCGCACCAACTTTACCTCTTTATAATATTAGTATAGATAAAAAATGCAATAGATGCGATTAGCACTTTTGTCTGATGTTTCAGCATAGATCACGGAGGGTGTGATCTCACGCGGGCATTGTCTTCTATTCATTCTTGTTTTACATTTACAAAATTTTTATTATTCCATATTACGCAATATTGCGTCTGATGGGTGATACCTAACTCTTAAGAGAGGCAACAAGCAAAACAAATATATACCATGCCGGTATAAATTTAGCCGTTTCATGGAGAGTTACGTTAATGAGCTGGTAAGACCTCACTATTCGAAACGGACTATCGTTTTTAATGATGGATAGACATCGATACTATAATATGACGCCTTGTTGCAATGGTTAATCTATCACGATTCTCTATTGACATTATATTTATAACGTTGCTATGGCTATACTATGCCTATAACATTGATAACCTAATACTTTAACTTTTTAATATGCCAAACAACTGTTACTTCAATAAGGTAAATAAGCAAATGGACCAAAATTAAACGGCTAAACGTTATCCGTCCTATTTCAGCGAGCCGGAAAATAGTTGCATTCAACATAACAGAATATCAATGTCAATGTTATACAATTGTTAATTGACCTCGTCCGTAAAATTATAATATTAGCTTACTCATAAGGTACAATTTATTAGAATTTCCATGTACTCAGTTGTTTTGAAAACACGCCTTTGTTTTAAAATTAAAATAAAGACTTCAGTCTTATTGTTTCTCCGAAAAAAAAAAGTATGCTTTGCCACTGCGCACGCGCTCATTGGTATTGAAATATCACTTATCTCTCAAATTACATTGTAAATTCATAATGAAATAGGTATATGAGACGTTAAATAAAATGTTTTGTGGTGTGGTTGTCTCCGCAGACCAAAACAATGGCGGTGAACTAAAATAAAGACCGTTTATGTAGATTTATGTCACGATCTATTTTCGTATCGGACCGGTCGCACGTGAACTTGTCCGCTAGAGGGCGCGAGTGAGACATATCTGCGCGCGCAGTTTTCTTTAAATAAGAGTATACCAGGATAATTCCAATACGTAAAGGCATATATTAGTCATTACGCACGTAATCTGTACTATTTTGTTCCGAATGACTAGTACGAACGATGGTGGTTTTATGTTATTTAGTTGATGTAAATACCTAGTAGCTGAGCAAATGACGACTCAATTAGTAATGCGAAAGATTAACAGTACTTTGAAATTTATACACAATAATGTAGTGTTTAGTGTACTATAACTATTGTTGAATTGCTAACGCTTATCTATTATTTTGAACTCAAATCAATCTAGTTAGCACAAATCAAAACTGATGCATCGATAAGAGCTATTTTCTTTACGATTATAAGTATTAGGAGAGGCAGGCATAAGCTACTGTAATTAAATAGTCTACATTCTTTAATATCTTTAAACTTTTAAACATTTCCATTAGTTCAAAGTGCTACACACATAAATAAAGCTACATAAAGTTTGAAATTAAAATCCACCTGTTGATTCAAACACTCTTTTATAAATATGGGGATTATAATAACAAAAGGAAATAAATTATACTTGCACTGTGATTTTCTTTAATGTAACTAAAATTGTGGTATACATAAAGAGGTAAAAACTAAGGTCCGGTCGATGTAATTCTACTAAAAGATCAAGAAATAAAATCAGCAGTTATTCATATCTGATTTTTTAAATCGAAGTTTTTTACTAGTTAATAAATTAAATGGACATTTAACAATTTGTTCAAAACTTTTAACATCAAAAGCTTACACAGTACTTTTTTTCTAATACATTTTATCATAACTAAGTATATCACAAAAACGTTACAAATACATGGAAATCACATATATTCGTTTTCGTCTAAAATCATATTATTAATTAGCTTATAAAAACGACTGACCTCTATCTAAGCTAAATATAATACAGGACACGTAATCTCATGTGAAAATGCTTAAGACATTTAATGCTACCTATATTTTAGACCAAATTTAAAATAAATATGTAACAATTTCGCTTCTAGTTGAAATATTTAGCCAAATGCAAGATGTATAAAATAAGAATAAATGGATGGTCGAGGCTACTTTATTTGCTAGAATTTAAATAGATTTAATTTATTAAAATAATTATCGTACTAAATTATGTTAACATGGGCAGTATTAGTAATATCACCCCCTAAATAGCAGTGCATTGCATTGAGCAAAAGCAGTACAAGAAAACGTAGTGATAAAATATAAAAAGTTTTTTGTAATTGTGCAAATTTTATGAAATGTGTAATTCATTAAATATAATTTGAAAACCAGAAGCATTAGGAAGGTTAAGTGGTACATACATTAAAGAGAACGTACCTACCTACTACATTGTTTCAAGAATTTGTTACTCACTATTTAAATACAGCCAAAATTGTGAAAATACAAAACACAACCTTTGTTTTCTTGGACAAATAATAAATCCACCAGGAATGATTTGGCAAGCTTTTAACAATGACTGTTTCAAGTCAAAAATGAGTAGGTATAAGATAAATCTCGCGTCTCACGAGTAAAGATAAGTAAGTAAGAAAATTCGCTCAAGATGAAAGGGGCGGTTGCTCCATAGAGTCGCCCACTAAAAAGCCTGACGCTATCGAGGTCACATCGTGTCATGTCACAAATTGGACGGGCGGGCCACAGGCTGTTTCGGTTATGGACGAAATTTACCGCTAAATATAAATGAACATTCCCGTCAGGATTACGGTTGCTGACGTAATGAAATTTTACGTCGTCGCCTTCCCGGACTGGCGGACAATAGATTTAACTTTTGCCTATTGGTAATTCTAAGTTAAGCAAGGTTTCGAATTTGTGTTTTGTTTACATTAAATAACAAATTGGGTTTTTTGCACTTCGGGGAGCTCTACTTATTCGAAATATAAATTAAAAGTACAGATTTTCTAAAATTGCCTAAAAGGTCAATTAAATTCAAGTCCGAATTCTGATATACATAGTATCAACATTAGCCGCAACGCAAGTCCGGTATCAAAGTAAAATGTAGATTTATCTGTTTTTAATGATTTCACATTTGTTAATCGACTAGCCTGAACAAAGATACTGTAAATTGGAACATTTGTCGTCACATTAATTAAGTTGATTTTCCTCAGATCCCAAATTTTGATTATCGCGACACAGTCATTAAGTCATTATGACAAAAAGGTCAATTCATAGACTACATAATATATGCAAAATATACTCACGGCTTGCTATTAGTTCTGGAGCGACGAGCCCGTTAAGATCGGGCTCTTCGCCGTACCAGAATATCCAGAGCTCTTTGGCGGCTCGTAGGGAGAGCGGCGGTGGTGCCGGGGTGCTCATCTCATAGATATCGGGCGGCTGCGGCGCTGCCACCCGCCGCCATACGCACAAGATGTCCCCAGCCAGACAGCGAGCATAGCTGCTTATGACTGGGTCCGTCAAGGGCGCACCCCCTTCCTCCCCATCGCCACCACCGCTCGTCTCTCCCCATACGAGCTTACGCCATTTTATGCCATACAGCTCCGTCTGCAACGAGAAATGTCTAGTTAGAAACATACATGCAAGGATTTTTTTGACTTCGTATTTTCTCTAATAAAGTAAACATCAAGATAAAAGAAAGACTAAAATTGCTAGTAATATGCCATCCAATAATGATACCAATCGATAGAAACAGTAAATATTGGGACACATGTGTAATTATTTTCGGCAGAGGAGATGTAAGGAAGGAAGGAAATGTACCTTAAATTATTCAAGTAACGCTGATATCAGTTGTGACATTCATAAGTCAAACACTTGAGTTCTCATGAAAGCATAACATTCCCACGGACATAACAAAAATATTTCATTCATAATATAATCAGAAATGCATTGACCGTTTGAAAGAAATAGCTTCCCTTTCACACGACTATTAATGAACCTCAATTGCACGGCAATCGTGTGAGTACGGGTAGCAGGTGATGTGGCGACCTTGAGTATGCAAATATTTTACCGGGTCAAACACCCATCGTTTTACAGCCGGACGCACTAACAGACCAATATGTGCTACTTATTTTTTAAGAACTACAAAAGAAACAATAGTTAGTAATAGGTTGGTTAGTAGTACGATACAAATTTTTATAGGTTAGTGTTCAAATATGTTCCTAAACTATGTCTACGCAAATGTTACGAAACTACGCCTGCTTAATTAAACAATTCTAAACAAACCTATTACAGTTTATCTGTTAATATTTTTAGTAATGGTATATTCCTACACGTTTCAACGATTTTCCAATGCTCTCAACTCAACCCTAAACCGCAGCAGCGGTCAGCGGCGCGGCACTCAGTATTTAAAGGAGATATGTATTATTATTTTAACGAATATAATAAAATTAATCAGTAGTACATTTTGGCTCATTTTACTGAACAATGTATGGACAGCTGACGTTTTCATATCAAGATAATGTGAGAAATATTTTTCTTTTAATTTGTTAATTACTTTCCCTAATGTTTACAATGACGTCTTAAGGCATTAACGTTTAATGGATTAATTTAATAAATTATTCGTTAAATGTAAAGTCTTAAGTTATACGGTATTGTTGTACGACATAAAAGTGTAGTAAAGCATCTGCGGCGGAAGGGGCTGAACGCACCTGGCAGACGTCGCTAGCGATCACGTGACGCGTGGGGTCGCCGTCACACCGACCCGCGACGATAAGGGGACGAATAAGCAACACCAAACTAGTTTAGTGTTAACTTCTAAATGAGGGGTTATTTCTCGACTTATAACTGCCTGTTAAACGATGTTTAGATATAAAAATTATACAAGTCGCTCGTTTATGGTGCTTTTATATTATTGTGAAGCAGCAGTTTATGACAATTTTATTTGTTCTTGTAATTAGTATTTTATTGAAATATAATGGGAGTCGTATAAATGTTGATAGTGGAGATTAAAATAATGTTTTAGTAATATAATAATATATTGTCTGTAAGTGATTTCCAATGTATCCAGTTGAGGAAAGACGTATTGATTTTATAAGCTTAAGACCAGTAGAATAGTTCTTAACAGTTATGTAGCCGAATAACATTCTTCGAAGGTGGGTAGGTAACATGAAAGAATGCGTCAAGCTCGGTGTCGTGAATGATCGTTCGGGCGACGCGCGAGGCCGGTCGGTCGGGCGCTTTCTAACGCGCGCGCCTGATGCGCCCGCGCGGTCTTGCTTCACTTTCTATTGTACAACGTGACGACTTGCTTTAATTTTACCATTTTGTACAACGTTACCGTCAAATTAAATGCACGTTTTTTAACGTCCTATACCAACCATACCATTGAAATGGTTCATGTAAAACAAATAACAATATTGCACAAGAATGTATGACCAAAGCCGTAATGCGACGTATAATTTTACTGTTATTTCAAATTAAATTGTAATAAGTGTTACGAATGATTTTGCCTATCACTTTGATAATGACTAGATAAATACGGGTCACGCTATGTTATAATTTTATGAGCTACTTACTGATCCTAGTAATCTCCAAGCAGTAGTAATCAGCAATACTTGAGGCATAGCAAATGCATCGCCGACATTGGGGATGGGGAAAAGGAAGTTGAGTGAAATAGGTTTTGTTTTAGCTATTATTACTTTTATTTAACGGCTGATATAATCCGCGTTGCGTACATCAGTTGGTGCACTGTTGTCGTCAGTAATTGTATAACTGTATTTGGACATACATTCAAATGACTACCAATATAAATATTATCTGTCATCGGTTTCCTGATCAATTCAAGAAACATCAAAGTAAATAGCCGTTACTTGTGTCTAACATGAATAGTTTAAAAATCAGTTTCCTGTAAACAATGATCCCGCAAAGTGGTCATAACCTAGAACGGAAAAAAACTGCATGTCCAAAAAAGTCGAGCACCGCTAGTCGAGCGAGAGAGACAACAGTATAAGATAGAAACGAGACGGAGGCAATCGCGAAAGTGAGAGGAGGCGACTGTCGGAGTGGCAACGTCGCACGGTTACGTTACTAGCAGGGTAAACAATCGAGGATGATGTGACGGTGCGGTGCGCGTGCGACCGCCCCCGGCCGTGCACTTCGCTACTGCATTTTTGACGTGTGACGTCACTTGATAGATACATTTGGGTACTGTAAAGGGATTATGAATTTTACCTGTAAAATTGTTAAGTACGACTCTACCGTTGCAGATTTAGTTTCTGATTCTATTAATGTTAGGCATAGTATCCTAAAAATAAATGTGTTTGTAAACAGTCTGCGAAATTTTATACGTGGCGTAGCTACAAATGTGCGGCTTGTATCAATATTTTCGCATATAGATGACACAGTTACCGCAGTCGACGGTCGTCGGGCACCGCGGTGAGGGGCGGTACGTGTGCTGACCACTACTTCCGTAAACGTCATCATTATTATGTATAAAGCGTTTTCAACTTATGTCATAAAGATTGTTGCTATGAACCTTGCTTATTTCTTTTAAATTATCGTACTCATTTATGTAGTATTAGGTACGATTGCGCGCCACTGGCAATGTCAAGGGCAATAAGACGTTACGGCAAAAGTAATAAAAATGTATTATAAAGAAAATTACTATTAGCAAAGGTATACAATGTGCAACATCAAAGGCCAATTGATTGCTTCATATCGTAAAATAATGTCTAAGAAACCCAGGATATTATAACAAAATTACTCTTGATGTAGATTCACAAAGGCATACTGGTAAGTAGTAGCAAGTATAGGATGTAGGAACATTCAATCGACATTCCTTATATTAACACGATTACCTAGAAGCAATTACGAGAGTAACTCGTCGAGTATAAGTTACTTAAACACAATAAAACTATTATAAATACAGACAATATTTACAGCGAACAACAGTTACCTGCGATAGTTATACGCACACATAAATGATTATGTATGTGATACTAATACAATGTACCGGCAACAACGCGAGCATGTTACCTACTTAGGGCAAGTGGGCGGCCGGCAAACGACCACACATTTAACACTATTTCTTATTCTATCACACCAAAGTAGACAAAACGAGATAGATAATTATTAGCCGTTTTTACCAATGTTGTCATGATAAAACGATTACCTTTGACCCCGGGTATGTAGTATCATGTAAACGTTAAAAGTAATGTCAACCGGTGTATTAATTCATATCTGCGTAACACATTTAAATGTGCTTTTTATATTGAGACAATTGTTTAAACGTTGAAACAGAAGCGCTATATTGTAATGAAAACATTTCATTATTGAATCTTGAAAGATCTAATATAAATCAGAAGTAAATAAACGTCGAGAGTAGTAATACAATTGTATCTAATATTCAGCCTCGTAGTGTACAAACAATCAATAGCTGTTTAACTTTGAATAGTACAATAGCTAACCAAATTATTAAGCGATGACACAATTTGCCAGATTGATGAGCACAGTGCATTGGCACGTAGATAATTGTAAATTGTAACGTAATATGATTACTTAACACTACATAAATTATTCAAGGTTCAAGAAACATTTTAGTTAGCATTTCAATAAACTGAATAAACTAATTCATAGTTATCGTACTAAACGTAATACTTATTCATACTAGAGTTAATCAATTCATAATCTGTAGAAGGTAATGTGAAGGAAAAACACAATGTTTTACATGCTAAAGGAATTTTACATTATTCTTAGAACGAGAATTGTTGTCATCAAGGGCAAGGATATTATGTCACGTGAACGTACATAAACGTTTGACGCTGTATTATAACTTTTTTGATTCTAATAATATTATCAGATCGAGGCGAACTAATAACGAAGAAAATTATATAATGTAAAAAAGACCTAGTGGTGGTGGATTAAGAATGCAAGAAGTCAATACACCATCTCATTGAAAATCTTCTACTTCATAGTCAATTCAGCAAAGCAGGTAGGTACATTATGATACAATCGACTCGATACTAACCCTTCAGACGTACAAGGAGTAGGTCGGTTCCTGCAATGCATTATTACGTTAAGATATTTAAAAGTTTAGCAAACATCTTGTTTAAATCATTATTATCTATCAATGACGTTACGAATATTTGCTATAAAATCGGTAAGACGCTAACTTAGTAAGTACAATATTGCATGCGCAGCGGTATTGAACTAAATTGTTATGCGGTAAACGCTGCTACAGGCACGCGCCATGGATCGTTTAGAGGCCACGTCGGTGCTTGCGCATGTATTGTAACAATCATGCAAAATTTCTATGTAAATTATCTATATTATAAAAGAAATCAAGTTGTAAGTAGAAGAATCTGTACTGTTTCAAGTCACTGTGCACACTTAAACCAAACTTTCTACATCAAACATTTACGATTAAGTCATAATCGCGCAACCGATTAACAATTCAGTTGTGGCAATTTTCTTAATTACAGTTCATTTTGGTAACGGATTGAGAATTTTTGTTACGTCAGGATGTATGACGTTTTAGTAAAAATGTATTTCGAGGCCGACGAACAAGCAATAGGTAGCCGCTGTGGACAAGCTGAGGAAGGAGGTCGCCGCACGAATTGGTTACAAAAACGACGACTGTCGAAAGTGTAATCGTGGTCTAACTCAAACAATACTTCAATCTATCAATTTAATTGATAACTGTTATTGGAATAGTTAAAGCATAACCCCCTTACTCATAAACGCCTCTTAAATTTAGTCACTGTTTAGCGCGATTTTTATTAGCAAAACCAACCTTATGCCTTGAATGAAAAACTATTCATACTGAAAAACATCAAATTCAAATGATAGGGCTTAGGGCTGTTGTTCGCAAGTGTTGAAGGTAAGCAGTAATGCGCCACACTCTTAACGGTACAGGCGTGCGCCGCCGCTCTGGCGGTCATCGACCCGCCCGACCTTACGTCTAGTCTAGAAATTTGAAGGTTTGTCCTACTTTTTACATTAATAAAATTTCTATAGTAAGAATTGTAACAACTCAGTAGTATCAGATTAAATTCTACGTCAACACTTCAAACATTAAAGTAGTGTCGCTCAATAGGAAAATGATTGATGTCAAGTTGTAGACAAACATTTTAATCTCGAGATTGAGTACGACGTCGGCTCGTACAAGTCGGCTGAATGCAGATTCCGCCTCGCAGACCGCAAAGCTTTTATGCATACAAAGGACATCGCTAGGATATTGTACAGCGTGCAGCTACGAGTAGTAATGGAACATTTCAAAGAGAGTGTCACATAGAACAGTACAATGGAATTTTAGGAGTACATAAAATATTATTTTACTGTAACAAACCGGCTTTATAGATATACTGTACAACAAAATCGTTTCAAGAGACGTAGCTCTAAATAATAACATTTGTCTTTATAATTCTGTCTCTTTTTCTCAGAGGCTTTGAAACCTCAGGCTAAGGTGACACGTAAATAAACTACGTGCGCTATTTAACATGTGGAACGCGACAAATACTGGTAAGAAACTTGCACGTTGTTTAGCAACACTGTTTTAATTGAAATATTATATTAATGAGGGGATAGCGATCGTTTTAATTTAGGTACAGTAAATTTCAATACAATCTTTTGCTTATCATTTTATTGATATTTAGTTCAGGAATCAAGTATTTTATATTGTTTATATGTATTATCAATTGGTTGAAGCGTAAACACCGTAGATCTAAATATAAACCACTAGCTGATGCCCGCGGCTTCACCCGCGTTGTATAAGTAGCTTAAATGTTATTCTAAACCCTAAAGTTTAAAATCCATTTACGGCCGGTTTCAATTATCCATCTATCCATAACTGAAAGTTAAAATAACTACCATTGGTAACTGTCGGAAACATTTACGGTTTCAATAAGCAAAGATAGATAGAAATATTTATCCATGGCTTTGAACTATCTCTGGGAGGGCTTATCTTTAAATACAGATAACTTGTCACATACAAAAAAAAGGTTGACCGTTTCAATAACGCTTTTGGTCGTACTGTAGATATGTCATTTGACTATCTGTCAGAGTTTTGTCTTATCGCCCGATGTCGAAGGATAACACACAGATTTGTCTTAATTTTATACATTAATAAATAATAATAACTTAAATAGCCATAATGGACATATTCAGTGACGAGAGTGATAATAAAATGTATGTGGATGGCGTCTTTGAATCAGAAGAAGTAACTGAATCGGAAGATCGCAGAATCTATGTTCGTGTAAATTATGAAAGTGAATTATCAGATTCTGAATTTGTATACAGATTTAGATTAAATAAGACTTCAGTGAGTGAGTTATTGTTAAAAATAATTCCAGTCTTAAAAGTACATTCTTCCCGGTAAGTAAATACCACTTTAAATGAAGTATTTGAATAGATGTGTACTGAATTATAATATCTTCAACATTTTAGCAATAATGGTGTTTCACCATTACATCAATTACTACTCACGTTGCGGTTTTATGCATTGGGAACAATGCTTTTATCAATAGCTGATTTTATTGGCGTATCAAAAGCAACAGCCAGCAGAATAGTGATGGATGTTTCTCGAGCTATAGCCGGATTGTATTCCCAATATGTGAAAATAATGGATAATACACAGAACGGATTCCACGAAATTGCTGGTTTTCCTAGGATACTTGGTGCAATAGACTGCACACATGTTCCTATTCAGTCGCCTGGTTAGGACCTAACTTTATACTATAATGTTGTCTATACTTCTTCTTTTGAAATAAAAGTTAATAAAGTAAAAACTTTTATTTCAATATATTCATTTTCAGATTCAAATATAGGAGAAGAGTTTAGGAACAGAAAGGGCATATTCTCCATAAATGTTCAAGGAGTTTGTAATGCTGATTTGCTATTTATGAATGTTGTAGCTCGCTGGCCTGGCTCGTCTCACGATGCCACAATATTTAACAACTCTATGCTAAAAGGTCTATCTTTTAATTGAGTATAATAATATTATGCATAAGAGCTTATACACATAAAATGTATGTTATTAAGTTTCTATAGTTAATTAATATTAGGTATTCGTTTTCAGTGCAATGTGAAGAAGGGATATTTGGTAATAGGTGGTTAATTGGTGATAGTGCATATCCCTGTACTTCCTATCTATTGACACCCCTTCTGAATCCGACATCCTCTGCAGAGCATCGCTACAATGAGGCACATATTAAATCAAGAAATACTATAGAAAGGTATTATTGCTTTACTTTCTTTTTCAGTAAAAAATGTCTCTGCCTAAGTATAGCTCCTAAACATTTTAGATTGTTAATAGCTGGACCACATTATACAAACAAATTTTATTTTTCAGGTGTTTTGGTGTTTGGAAGAGACGATTTCCTGTACTATCATTAAAAATCCGTTTAGCTTTGAACACAACACTGAATGTGATAACTGCCACAGCTGTTTTGCATAATATTTGCAGATTGCATAATATTAGTGATGTAGAGCCTGAAATTGAGCTACCACATGATTCATCTGACATTTCATATGTTGAGAGAGATGTGGATCAACATAACCATACTGCCAGAGTAGAACTCATCAGGAATTATTTTAATGTCTGATGTAAATATAAATGATAAAATAATTTGAATATATTATATAAGTGATACAATTTGTTGTTTTAATTTCTAAGAATTAATTTGGGATAAGATCTATGATTTACAGTTAATAACTCAAACACACACTAATTATGTTATGCATGTCACAGCAAGTAAGTTAAATCTATGATATATCTGAACACATCACACATCAATTATCACAGCTGCAATTATCTTGACAATATGCAATTGTTTAGGTACTGATTGAGATGCAGATACCTACTAAGCTAGAACATTTTAAAAAGGAGGTCTTGGACATTTCTGATACAATATAATAAAAGACTTAATTCAATTCACATACATTTTAATACAAACAAGGTAAACACTAATTCTTATAACTAATACATAACTTAAAGAGCAGTCTTAATAAAACTTACAATTAAAATAGACACTAACATTAAAATTACTATTATTACTTTATAGTAACGTCTCACTTATCACTACCGCCTAGACACATTTTCAATTGTTCAATTTCTAATTTTAATTTAATATTTTCCAGTTCCACTTTCTCTGCCTTGGATCTAAAATAAGCTGCCATTGCCACCTCCTTATCTATCTGAGCTTTTCGGAGCTCGTCAGCCAGTCTTTGCTTCTGTTTTGCTTTAACAAATAAAAAATAATTATTCACACTCATTATGGGATAAGTTGACTGTTACAACATATACATATAAATGTATGTTAGTCATTTGTTAACCAATATTATAATTAATACACAAGCAACTTTTTATGTACTATAATACAAAACATATTGTTTATCTGCTTCTGCAAATAAGCCTGGGAGGTCAGTAGTAACTCATATAAAATATTGTTTTGCTAGAATATAACATATACCTAAATGAGTTTTCTATGCAACTTACATGAACTTTTAGGAGTGTTAAAAATTAATGGTTTGGGTTTACTGCTATCACCACCACCACCACCACACCCTAAACTTACTTCCCCACCACCCGATAGCAAAACACTCCCTTCTGCCTGGGGAAGAGGAGATTCTATCTCAGGTTGTACATCCAAAATAATGAATTCCTCAGCATCTCCACCGAACTCTGCAGTAAAGCCACTGCATGTTGCTCCCAACATAGATGCGACTCGGTCCAGAGTCTCATCTGGAGGAATAAACTGTTTTCCACCGCCAGTCTGCAAAACATTTTCATTTGAATTAATCAAATTAACTGAACCACGGACTTATAAGTATGAACATATTATTTAAATAAAATCATAATGTTCTGCATACCTTTAAATTATTTTGTCGTATCATAGCAGAACGTTTTCTCGCTGCCTTCTTCAAATTCTCCCACTTTAATCGCAACTGTTCAGGACGACGAATTTCTCCCGTTGTAGCATTAAAGGATTGTGCTATGGATTTCCAGGCTTCCTCTTTCAATTTATTGTTAGTGGCATTCGTTGCTTTTGATGTTATAATTGTGTGTTTAAATATGAATTCTAATAACAAAACAACTTCATCTTTTCCAAGAGCCCTCGACTTCATCTGTAAATAAAATTTAATACAATGCACTTGTACATTTTGGCGCGAATTCATTGAAACATTTATACAAATATCAATATACGATACTTACGGTAAGTTGTTGTGCCATGTTTACACACTAATATAATACCTATTAAAATAATAAATAACTGGGTACGTAGCTGTTTAAAAAAGAATACTAATTTATAAAGAATAAAAAACAGTAACACTATTTTGTATTTGTACTGTCGAAAGATAAACGTCAAAACTGCGTTTCGTTATTAGTGACGCTTCGTAAGAAGTTTATTTAAATAATTAGGATCCAATAAATTACTAATTAAATAATTTTGTAAACGTTTTTTTGGAATAATTTATATTTAAACATATAAAACATCGACTACTATTAATAATAAAGTAAAAGGTATCGTTAATATAATTATCTTCAAACATGACAACATTTTATACTCATGCCAAAATAAAACGTTTCGGAGGACTACGCTTACTACGGATAGAAGTGTTACTTATCTTTGATTGTAGATATGCACCCATGGTTTTTATTATTGAGACGGCAGTTACAGATATATTAAATTTGACTGTTTATCGGGGATAGCGATCTACATTTAACCGTAGTTAGAATATTGAGACCGGCCGTTAGTAGTTTTTGCGTGAAAGATCAACAAACATCCATCCATCCATCCTCACAAACTTTCGCATTTATAATATTAGTAGGGTGGTTTATTATGTAAGGCAGAAAGACATTCTTTATCCCATTTATTGCAATATACCGTTTAGGTTCGTAGTTGATATGTAATCAAAACGTAATGTGATCGTCACCGTATCAACTCGAGCCGTTCAGTATTATTTTTGTTAAACTCCTTACTGCAAAGCACACTAATCGGAATCGTAACGTAATCGGATTTTTGACGTTTGACATAGAAGAAAAAGGCGGGGCGGTGCCGATCCCTTAACGTTTTGATATGTTTGTTACGACCCTAAGGCAGCCCTTGTCTAGTGATATTTCAATTTTAGCAAATGAGCTGATATAATCAACTGTCACGTACCGTCTATTTTTATACTTCTAGAAGGCCAGCAGTGGACGTCGATTGGCTGATATGATGATAATGACATATTGAGTTGCTCTTTTCCAGCATTGGAACTTGGAAGGGGCAAATAAGAAAGTTTGATCATAGCAGCGGATTTAAAAAAAATGCATTGCTTTCAACACTGTTTTTCATCAAACAAGAAAGATTTTAACTACGTGTTTATTACCTTGCATATAGATTTTTGTATTTCGTCAACTAATCTAAATAGCTTGGCGCTTGTAATAGGTACTCTCAAGTTGCATTCTATGTTAACAGTTAATTCAGTTATTTGCTTGCTAATGAGGTCAGACTTAAATGTCGATACAGTATTATGTAATTAATAAATATTATACAAATCTTAACGAACGTGGTGTAATAATACATAATATCACCACGCCCATCGTTCAGTTTATTGCAATAGCAAGCTGATGAAGATCGCGTTATTATGAAGCTACCTTCAAAGACCCATCTCTTTAATGGGATTATATATGCAGCAGTTATGATTACGATTAAAGCCTAACAAAAAGTTTGTAGGTATTAGAGACGACTAGAGAGCCTATCATAAAGATTCTAATACATAGTAGATGACAACAGATACAATGTTAAAATATAAACTATTTCCAAATAACAACGAAGTAAAGAGTTAACATTTAAAGAATGTAACATAATGTGTAGCAGTTGGTATTTTGCCACCATAGTTACACTAGTAGTTAACAAGAACGTTCTACATGAAGCTATGTGTTACGCATGTTCAGTAATAACTACGCAGTAATGTAGTGAAACTTGTTTTCCGTGAGACGAGGGCCGAAACTCGCAAGAACCGTCGAGTCGGACACATTCGGAAACGCCTCGCTATACTTATACGACCTAATCTGTGTAGTATTTTCACAAAAGGAGCGAACACTGTGGTTTTAAAGAGAATTTCAGTCCGCATGTACGTGCCAAGTCCTGTCAACACAAAGTACCCGTCTTGTTTACACAATAAAAAATATAGGTCACACCGCACTTTCACGTTTTCAGAGACTCACTTGCTTAACGACGGGGTGGAGTTGGTTCACGGAGAAAATTAGTCTTGCAGAAATAACCTTTAGCCAATAAAAGCGAAAGTGGAGCGCAAGGCTAGTGAAGACTTGTTTTTATCGATCGACATAACGCAGAAACTTGAACACCTCGTATTTTCCTATTAAATTAATAAGTAAGATTCTTTGAAGTAGAAAAGGGCAAATTCAAAATTTCAAGTTTGAATAAAATGTAAATTTGTGAGAGATAAGTATAAAATGTAATGTGTTGAATATGTCCAGGATCTGAGTTTGTGTCAAGTGGCCGAGCATCGAATGTGGGGCGAGAACAGAGCACTTCTGTTATCTTGACCCACATATCGTGACCGCGGTCGCGGCCGGACCGCTCTGTAGCTATTATAGCGGAAGACCTTAATTGCCTTTTGATGGAAAACATCTTAAAATTACGAACTGAATATGAGAAAATGAACACAAATTGGGTATTAATTTAATAAACACTTAGGTTTCACAACTAAACGATTACGAGATAAAAAAAACCTTTTAAGATGCAAGAGGTTAAGTATATAAAAGCCGATACAGTATAATAATAAAAGTGATACTAAACATGCTGCGGATAAAATCTCGCGTCAATACTAAAAATCACAAACAAACCAAATAAGAAAGTGGGAATCGTTTTCCTTGTGACAGTATAATCAAAACAGAACCTTGACCCACAAAGTACACGTAACGAAGAGGAAAAGGTGATGTTGCCGGGATACCATACAATGATGTCATCTCACCATTAACGTAACAAGACTGGTTCCTTTAAAGGTATAAACAATATCAGACCTTTTTTGTTTTTTAAACATTACCAATATTATTGAACCATACAAAGGGTTTATATACCATTACGATAAAATATTAATAATTAAGCTTGTTGTGTACGAATATAATTATAATAAAATAGACCTTGTACAATTAAAAATGTTTCATTAAAACAAAATCACAATAAATGAAACTCGACATTACCTTCTGAATTTTAGTAAAAATTCTTACAAAACTAACTGTTACAGTATAATTAAAAACGTTCGTGAATACAGACATGAAAAAAAACTTTAAATGGAATTTATATTATACTACTTTAATTCGGCAAGGTCATCAAGTAAGTAACTTGTAAAGTTTTGTACGTGGTTGTAACATAATATTGTATACGACCCAAATACAGTGATACTAAACTTTCTATTTAGTATTTTAGCATGTAGTAGTCTACTGTAATACGAAGACTGCCGAACGTATTGTAAAGAGTTTCTTCTTCTACGCCTAGCAGTAAATATAATTTAACTGAATTGATGTTTGATCTAATAAAAAGGATTGAACCAATATTAAAGTTGAAAGTAACTCATGCAGTTTAATCTTATCTAACCAGTTCGATAATGCATGTGTAAGTATGTGTATCTTAGACAGAGTTCTGCTGGTCGTTGAATATCTGATATTTTCCAGTCAGAGGTCACTATAAAAGCTTGTGCGTCATTCCTAATAGGTAAACGTGACAATTATTGTATTTGTTTTCCCTAAGAAACGTTTACGTTTTCCTTACAATTCCTTTTGTGTACCCGTCACGCAAAATTTTGTATCATACTAATGTTTAGGGAATATTTATTACGTCAATTTGTGTTATTTGTATATAGTCGAAAGAAGCGTGAGATATCGCCACCGCATGCTCGCTTATCATCACAAATGATAATAATGTATTATATAGCATTGTAAACAGCAGCGATTGATTATTAAATAAACTACGAACACTAATTTTAAATTAGTTACTTGTTAATAAGGTCATATTAGGTCTAAAGAACTCCTGAATTTTAAGGGACATGTATTTTTACTTTCAATTTTTTAATAGGAATTCGGCAACTGAGCTAAACATGACCTTGCATAAAATATCCTTACTGGTTTTTTTTTAATATAAACCTATAAACTTGAAAATACAATCTTTAAAATAATTAGATCAGTTTCAAAATATGTATCAATAATTTCCATTGAATTTCTACGCGTGATAGAATTGAACACATACCAAGATAAGTTCGTGCTTTATCTCGAGCATGTCCATCCACAAAATCAGTTAGAATAACTTGTACAGGGTGCATAACTAAGTGAAGTTACGCCTAATGTTATATTTTATATGGTTTTTAACTTTTCTCAGCAGATTTTATAATTTCTTGTAAATATTTGACTACACAAAGCGATGCTAATGTTGTCAAATTTATTTCTAAATATGCTAATAGTATTCAAATGCGGTGGCAGATACGGCAAGAGGTACCGACCGTTCTTTCGGTCCTTGATACCGTGTGACAATACGATAACTTATCAACTGATAGATAGCGGCTCCCGCCACAATACAAAATTTAGTTTATTATATTATTATGTTAGAGGTATATTTTTGTTTTAAATATATATATGTCAACGAACTAGTCTGTTTGAAATATTTCCATATTATTATCATATATTTTCATATCTGAGAAACTTTCGTTGGTTATCTTCCTATAAAATATTTATTTCAATGAATATTAGTTTGCAGTTCAAAGTAATCTACAAGCAAGTAATCTAAAGACATAAATAAAAACACTTCATCAAACACTTTATGAAACCATTAATGTTTTATCTTTAAAATATAACACAGACGTAGGAGTAGGAGTTCTGCAATATTATTAGTCTGAAATGATATTAGTATGTTTAGTTAAACATACTAATAACATTTCAGACTAATTGGATTATGAACAAGATTTTTTGATTAAATTTTCTACTAAGTTTCATCTAAAAAGAGGGAAGGTTAATACAGACATTTTCAAATTAAAGAATCTGACTGTAGTTGATCATGTATTATAATGTCATGCTGAATATGTTTTTACGTAAATCAATAAAATTGATGGCTAATCCGTGTGTGAATGAACATAAAATTTGTATAATTCGGTTAGAAATCTTGTTAGAAGGTCCCGTATTTTACAGTACCACATTTTTATAATCTTTATTTAATTTATTTCACAATTTTTATCTTTTTTTTACATTAAGATGCAATTAAGAGCATAGTCAATTACTACTACTTATTAATGTGTAAATGCACTTAAGGTAAATGTTTTAGCGTGTAAACTATAACATTGTCGTAGCCTTGAATATTTAGGACTCCTAATTATGTGTTTACACTTCATCATAAAATTACATTGTTTGTAAAGTACACGCATGCTGTTACTCGCGCGAATAATACTACTGGGAGAAAAGCTATGTCCTCTGCCTTTTCAGCTATTTCAATGTAAGAAATACTTAATCAAGCAACAAAAATGACCAAAAACACATGATTACGCTCGTAATATTTACATTATGAAAGCGTACGTTCTTTTGAATCTACAATGATCTAATCTAATTATGATAGCGTATTGTTTATGATACATGTCCTAATATTTTAGTTATAGTTAATATAAAGACGAGTTTTGAGACGTAATAAATAAATATTATACATATAAAAAAAATTATACATCGAAGGGTAGAATTATGGACTAGTGCCCCTTTAAATTTAAAATCTAAGCAAGTTCTACTAATTTACAAGACATTATTTTGATCACGACAATAGTTTACGACTTAACATTAGAAACTCATAACGATGTAGTAATTAAATGAATTATACACAGCAAAACACATCTTAAACATTTTATGCCTTTAAATTATAGTTAACAAGTTGTATTAGTAATGTGTGAATGGTAAATATTAAAGGTTATATAACTTGGTATGGTTTTTTTAAGATCGAGAATTACTCGTTCAGGATATAATTAAAGTCGTGTTGGGGTGATAAGGGATGTGGAGCAGAGGTCGCGGGGCTCACGTGTCAGCTTTGTTAGGTCCCATGAATAAATTAGTACTGAATCCCATCACTCAATGAACATCGCCGTTATGAACGCGTGGTAAGTTTAAAAAGCTTGTTCTATAAAATTGCCAAAAGCTCGTTACTAAATAGTATAAATATAGGCACATTAAGTAAAAAAAACCATTTATAACCAAGGCGGTTAGGTAGTATTTTTCAATAATGTCCTAATCCTACAGCGAAATTAATAATTACAATGCCTTTTTGTTCTGATGCGTCAAGGGTAAATAATGGTCAAAACAAAGTCGTAGTCCTGGCATAATGTTCGTGAATTAAGTATAATTTATACCTTAAGTTAACAAAGGCGATCTTCAACTAGGTATCTCTACAGGCAATCAAAGTACACGCAAGTGCCTGGGCGGAGGCCCGCTTATGGGAAAGTTACAATCATTACGACCATTCATAAACGGTTGAATGAGCGCAAGACGCCTGCGCAGGCGGCACAGTTGCGCGCGCGCACCGACCCTACGACTCCCCGCGACATCTGTCATGCCGCTAAGTATTATTATACCTTATTCAAATGTTTTCAGACATAGGTAAAGTTATAAAAAACTTGCGAAAAATTAAGCCAAGATGCATCTAATTACAATCGAATAATCACAAGGTCTATTTGCGCAATGCTTGTATACAAAGTGTATTGAACCCGTGTGCGACACACACCTAGTAGCACCCAATGCGTCACCGCACCGCCTTACGTCGTGAACGAGAAAAAATTCTAGCGACAAAACCAACGAATGATGTCCGCCAACGACGCATAAATAATTAGACAATAACCAGGCAGGGCAAGAAATCGGTAATTTGTATCGTGTCGAGATAGGCGGAGTACAGAGGGAGACGGGTGCAAGCAGGCGCGCGCCGCCGCGGAGATATGGCAACGCGTCAGGTGGAAGTGGCGCCCGTGCTGTGTTCGCTTCTCGCCGAGGACGACCGTCCGCCCGGCACCCCGCACCTCCGACCGTCACCCGCTAATCCTCGCCCGAACACAATCTGATAAAATTCGCGCCAGCTATGAACATTACGCAAAGCTACTCAACACTACAACACAGCGATAATGAATGACCTGCGTCTACACGCACATAAATATTACACCGTACGACTTGAACATGTCGCATTTATCGAACGGTATGTATGAAGCGAAAAATGTTTAAGAAAGTTATTTCCTCAACCTGGCGAAACTAGTCTCGCGAACGCATTACGGTCCGCGTTACGGCCAGGTGAATTTAAAATGACCTCTATGGCCGGTGGCTTCTTGTGGCCTCGCTGGCCGAATGCGTTGACATTTTAGTGGGTTAGCAACATAACAAGACTCTTTAATACAACGAGTATGATGCCAGGATGACTAACAACCGTTCGTCATTAGCTGTCTAAACGTAAATTATTATTTTTATGAAGTTTAGCGCAATAGATCGATTCAATAGCCGTAGCGCAATAAGGTGAATTTTGTATATCAGCGTCCTAACGATAATCAGATCGTCTACTTAGATGCCATGGACTCAATATTTAGGCATTTTTAAACACGCAACCACAGTCCTTAGAACAATAGAGCGCAATACTAGCGTCATGTAAATCGTAATGATTTCGAAAGAAAGGTACATACGAGTTCTTTCATCAATGTAAAAGTGACTTACCAAGGCGAAGAAGTTTGTGTGGCAATCCTCAAGACTTGCACCGTTTGTTTGGTGATTTTGATGCGTCATGGTAGTCCGGGGCACTTCATTTTCATTTCACAACACTAAAAACAGGTTCAATCTTAAAGAAACCACTCAAAATCTTAAAATCATCACCGACATTTAGTGAAGTTTTCACCTTTCAATGGCGACTGGAAAATGGCGGATAGGAAACAACAACCCAAGCCGATAGTGCTGCTTTGAGCGGCCAAAGATAGAAACTGGATTCGTCCAGAAATTGCAGTCCGTTTCATTTTACGCTTGACGTTATATTTTATTGTTTATTTCAGTTGTTTATACAGTCATGCACTTTTCTTGAAATCATTATAATCATTTTTAATTTATATGAAACTTACTCTTTCAGCAATATACTTAGAAGTAACTTTATCTTCAATTAAAGAAAACCAATTTATTTTGTGCAAGTTTTATGATTACTTTATGCTCTATTGCATACTCCTATAAAAAATAAACTGGTTATCTGTCAAAAACATTAAAAAAGGTTGTGTTATTAAAAATTGAAATAATTTATACATAATAACGAGAAATAGAAAATTATTTAAGATATAGTATTTGAAGTTCAAGTGCACCATGCTTCGAAATGTACTCTTCAAGATACCATCTCGTAATTTACAGGTTATTATTTTAGCATAGCAGTATTTACAAAGAGCTATAGTCTCGTTTCTCCCTTTCAACTTGGTTTACTTAAGTAAGGTAATAAGGTTATATAAACTATTCACAGGTTACATCAGTGAGAAATGTGCAAAAGAAGTATGCCAAGCGGCACAAAAAGTTCCAAGCAGAGGCTGAATCTTTGGCTGCAAGAGGGTATGTTTTGCAAGGATGTATGTTTTGCAAAGATGTATCTAATCTATATATCTACATCTCTGTTAAAATGAAGTTGAGAACATTGAGGTAATATGTACTACGTACTAGAGATGACATTCCGAACAAAATGTTTGCTCCATCAACTGAGGTGCACGTGTATGCACCTCAGTTGTCTCAGTCGACATTTGATCCTTGTAGCGAGAAGACATATTTACCATAGATCAACAAAATAAACACCACAGACAGATCTTTTACTATTGTATCTAATTTGTATTGCTACATGCAATACTACTTTGAGTTTATGGATGTTATAGATGGTGATCAGAAGTAAAGAAAAACAAATAAATATAGGATGACTACTTAGTAAAGTCAGTAGAAAGTATGCAAAAATATAAATAAATACCTACAACATATGCCACACAAGTCTGAAGCGACGTTTTTTAGCGTAGTTTAAATGAATTAAAACCAAAAATCTGTCCATGTTCCCTCTATATTAAAAATATTTATAATAACTCATTAGGCTATTATGTTGTCAGTATACATTTTTCGTTCATCTTGAAAGTTAGTCAATATAATATAATAGAACTATAAAGTTCCATAAGAAGTATTATTATTGTATTATACATATAGAACAATTTAAATAAATTGAACAAAATCACATTTTATTTTACTTGGGTGAATTCCCACTTGTAATGAAAAACTATGAATTTATACGTATCGAATTAGGCACAAATCTATATGTCCGTTCTGTTAACAGCTATTTAGTTAGTCTATATTGTGCAAAATGATGTGAAATGAATGCACGACGTTTAACCCTTAGCTGGTAAGTGGTATCGGATCAAAAGTGACCCAAGTTATACATGTGTACCTATATAAATATTAAAAAACATTTATATAGATTAAAATTTCAGGGGGGGGGGGGGGGCGGGGGAGGTCTTAGTGGGACGGGTTCTTTCGCCAGGGAACTCGCCCCTATAAAATGCTAAGTTATGCCAATTGTGTATGCCTAGGAGTGCGAAGCTAGGCTAACGAGCACGCACCGACATGTACGTCATACACGTCCACGCCATCATTAGTATGCCGACGCAGACTAGTGATGGGCCTGCATTCTCCGTCTATGTAGGTCGTCCTCCCTGGGCACTGTTGTGGTCGATAACGAGCTCGCACTCTTTTCCACCTACCTCGTGACCACAACAGCCAAGTATGACGTGCGAAGGCGAGTCTTCGGCGCCTTGTGTCACTTGCAGTCCCCGCACCGCTGGGGAGCCGGGGCGTGCTATCCTTGTGGAGACTGACGACTCCGCAGTGTTGGTTTGCCTCGGTTCCCTGGCGGGGTGGGGCCTGTGAAGTGACACCTAACCGAACATCCTGGCCAGGGGAAATCAACCCCGAAGAAAAAAATAAAAACAAAACTAACCATGCACCCAACTGGGTGCTGGCTGGAAGAGGCTATAGCAAGCCTTGGAGCCTACTTAGCTCCAAAAAGGTCTAGAGATAGAGGAGAGGGAGTTATGGGAAGACAACCCTAAATTACACAACTATGGAAAAAGCAAGACTTAAAGAGAAATTACCCCAGGAGGGTACCGGCTTAGCTGGAGAATCCCTCCCTGAGCATAGCTCAGGCTGCCCTACGTATTCTGGGGGGGGGCAAAGAATTGCTACCTAGTACTACTTTATCAGATAAACCAAGGAAAATAATGACTCAACAAATTTTCCATCCTGCTCTATTCCATCGCCAAAGATCAGCATCACTCAGTGGAATGAGCCAGAAACATATTGACCCAGAAACTTCAGAAAATGAACGACACATACACAACCCTAGTGCACCATGGCAACGAGTGCCAAATCAAAAAAGAAATCTCTCCCCTGAAGAAAACGAGCCAAGCAGTAACCAAGCCAAAAGGATGCAGCGACGAGAGGCAATTATTAACAAACACAGAGGATTAAATACTCCTGACCGAAATACCTCTTCCAACATAGATACAAACAACAGCTTTGAATTGTTGGATGTGGACGTAGAAGAAGTCACAGCAAAAAGAATACCTAAACCGCCACCAATCATTCTGTATGGTATTGATGACCTTGCAAAACTCACCCAACTTGTCGAGGAAGTTATTGAAAAGAATGATTATACATATAAAGTAGTATCCAAAAACCAGCTTATAATTTCCTCTAAGAATGTTGACAAGGCATTTGATAAGGCATTAATCGAGCATATACGAAGTAAGGGACTTATAGGTCACACTTTTACCCGTAAAGACCAAAAACCTATGAGGGTTGTTATTAAACACCTACATTTTAGTACACCTAAAGATGCCATTATAGAAGCAGTAGAAAAAACTGGAAACAAAGTACAAGGAGAAATAGTCACTGCCCGGAAACAGGGAACCAAAGAGCCCCTAAATACATTTTTTGTTAATGTTGCTCCTCATGAAAATAATAGATTTATCAAAGAAATAAAAGTAATATACAACCAGAAAGTCACTATAGAAGACCCAATAAGAAAAATGACAGTGGTACAGTGCAAACGATGTCAACAATATGGACACAGCAAAAATAACTGCATGAGGCCATACAGATGCGTAAAGTGTGCCGGGGCACATAAAACTACAATGTGCACAATTAATGCAAACACCCCAGCAGTATGCGCACTATGCTCAGGAAGCCACCCTGCTAGCTACAAAGGGTGTCAGGTGTATAGGGAAGTCCTAGCAAGAAAGCAAATGGGAAACAAAATCCAACCACATCTGAAACCAAAATGTACTTTAGACGCTGCAACCAATGAGCTTGACATTGACACGGATGTAGTAATCATTGAACCTGATAATAACACCCAGACTATCCAACTGAAACAGCCGGTACTAAGCGTACCAGGCGGCTTGGGCCTGTATAGTGAAGCCGTCAAAAAACCAACTAAAGCTGCAGTACAACATATAAAGAAACCAAAAGCATACACGAGAGATAACACTAAACATATAGAACAACAGATACACAGGAAAGACAAAGCTGACCAAATGGAGTCACAGAGACCAAATGAGGAAAACCACGTTGACCATGAGTCACAAAGAACATACTTGAGAAAGTTTGAATACAGGCAAGAAAATAGACAAAGTCTAGAAGCAATTATAATGAAACAGACAGAAAGAATCGAACAACTCATCACACAACTTGGCGCAATGATGAACCTCATTACGACACTCATCAGCAGGCTTCCACAATGATGTCGTTACGAATCGCTACCTGGAATATCAATGGCATAGCGCCAAATCAAAAAGCACTGGAAATACTATTAAAGGTCAACAAAGTTGATATTTGTCTAGTATCTGAAACCCACCTCAATGACCGCAGAAGTATTAAGATGGACAACTATAACATATATTGTACCAACCACCCCGATACCACATCACATGGAGGATCTGCAGTCATTATAAAAAGCAACATCAGAAACCACCTCCATAGTGAATTTCGGGAAGACTGGATGCAGGCCACTACCGTCACTATTAATGCAGGCATTGGTCCCATCAATGTTAGTGCTGTATATTGTCCACCAAAGCACAAACCGAAACAACACATGTTCGACCGCTACTTTCAGAGTTTGGGAAACAGATATATAAGTGGTGGGGACTGGAACTGTAAGCACACCCATTGGGGATCAAGATTGACGAACAGTAAAGGACGTGAATTAAAAAAATGCGTCGATAAACACAACCTAACAACACTAGGAACAGGAAAACCAACTTACTGGCCAACTGACGTCAACAGAATACCTGATCTAGTCGACTTCTTTGTTGTGAAGGGACTGTCCGACGTGTATTTCGACGTGGCATCATCGCTCGATGGTGACTCTGACCACACCCCTGTCATAGCTACATTTAGCGTTTCGGCCATACACAAAGCACAGAGACCAGCGCTATACAATCATAAAACAGACTGGGGCGCATTTGCTGAATACTTGGAGGATGAGGTTAACTTAAAAGTTAGGCTTAAAACAGAAGAAGATATAGATGAGGCAACATTCTACATCACAAACCTCATACAAGTTGCTGCGTGGTGTGCTACTCCGACGCTGAACTCTCCCAATCAAGTGGATAACATACCACTAGAAATACGCAATAAACTGGAAGAGAAACGGAGACAAAGGAGGCGATTACACTCCAGCAGATCAAATGTCGACAGGTCGGAATTTAACAGAATATCCAGGGAGCTAAAAGAGCTAATCAAAGAAAATCAGAACTCGACCTTTCAAGAAAAACTCCGCACGCTCTCAGCTCACAAGAAGGATAATTATTCCCTCTGGAAAATAACTAAGAGCTTTAAAAGACCACACAACCATACGCCACCTATAAGGATATCCTCTAACGATCCATGGGCCAGAAGCGAAAATGAAAAAGCGGAACTTTTCGCTAAACACCTAAGCGAAGTTTTCACACCAAACCAATCATCCATGACAGAGTTTGAGGAAGACGTGGATATTATGATCAATAGTGACCAGCAATTATCATTACCACTAAAACTTGTTACTCCGCGGGAACTAACTCGAACAATTGGCTACCTGGAAAACAAAAAAGCTCCTGGCTTCGACCTAATAACGGCAGAAATTCTTAAGAAACTGCCTAGAAAAGCGATAGTGTTTCTAACAATGCTGTTCAATGGTATCTTTAGAATACAGTACTACCCAAAGCTGTGGAAGATATCGCAAATAATTATGATTGCAAAACCCGGCAAACCACCAACGGAACCCAGCTCATACAGGCCTATAAGTCTTCTCCCCTTAATATCCAAACTTTTCGAAAAAACATTTCTGATGAGACTAAAACCAGTTCTCGATCAAAATAAAGTTATACCAGACCACCAATTTGGGTTTCGGGAGAAACATGCTACTGTAGAACAAGTACATCGAGTGGTTCACAAAATAAGACAATCGTTAGAGAAGAAGGAGTATTGCTCTGCAGTATTTATAGATATACAACAGGCATTCGATAAAGTTTGGCACAAGGGGTTGTTGTACAAACTGAAAACCCTCCTACCGAACTCATTCTATATGATCCTAAAATCTTACCTAGATCAAAGAAGATTCCAAGTAAAGTATGGGGAAGAGCTTTCAAGGCTGTATTACGTCACTGCTTCAGTTCCACAGGGATCAGTGCTTGGTCCAGTTCTTTACTCAATATATACAGCGGATCTACCTGAAACGGAAAATGTTGTAACAGCAACATACGCGGATGACACCGCATGCCTTGCAAGCGATGTGAACCCACTCAGTGCATCACTGAAATTACAAGAACAGCTGAACAAAATTAACGAGTGGCTGCAGAAGTGGAGAATTAAGCCCAGCATATCTAAATCCATCCACGTCACCTTTACACTACGAAAGGGCGATTGCCCGCCTGTGCGTATGGATGACAAACCGTTACCGAGTAGTAACAGCGTTAAATATCTTGGCCTCCACCTGGATAGAAGACTTACCTGGGCTAACCATATAAAAGCTAAGAAAACAGAAGCAACCTTGAAATTCAAAGAACTATCTTGGCTCCTAGGGCGGCAATCCAGATTGACACTCAGTAACAAATTGCTTGTTTACAAGGCCATCATACAACCGATCTGGACATATGGAATAGAACTCTGGGGCTGTGCTTGCAACTCCAACATTGAAATCCTCCAGAGATTTCAAAACGTTGCACTGAGAACAATTGCAAGTGCACACTGGTTTGTCAGAAACAAGGAAATACATGAATATCTGGAGATTCCGACCGTAAAGGAGGTAGTCCGCAGGAACAGCATGAGATACAGGGAAAGGTTGAATAAACACACAAATGAACTGGCTAAGGATCTGCTGACTCCACGAGATGATGTTACTTGCCTGAAAAGGTGGCAAATACTGGAACTAGACAAGAGACACTAAGCTTATACAAAACTAGCCTCCACCATTATTTACGGTGCCATTCGATGGAATGGCGCTCTATCAAGTTTAACACATAAAATATCTGATTATGGCTGATAGCCGATTGCAGATCAAGTAGAACAAAAAAAAAAAAAAAAAAAATAGATTAAAATTTACTTTTATTTAGGAAAATAGCACTTATATTATAAACATAAAATAAATTTTTAACTAATTTTAACAATAAATCACGTTTTTATTTAAAAAATTACTAACATCTATTTTTTTTCTTTGACTCTAGGTATTGATATTAAAATAAAAACTAAAAAATAACTTTCTATACTATATTAAAATTGTTTTCTTATATAAAAAATAAAATAAAAATCAGGAACTTCTTCTGAGATCACATCATGTAAATAAAAATTTGTCAACTTCAAACATATCCTATGAATAATTTTTTTTTTTTTTTTTATATAATCTGACATTTGACCAACATTGAAGTCTGATTGTTACATACGTAATGCATACACTTTCTACATTTTTTAGAGCATTCTAACATCCTTTTTCCCTTCACTGATTGTACTCGAAGAATCAGCTTCCTCGGCTATAACAGAACAGCTAAGTACTTCAGCTTCTTTGCAATCACTGATAATTTCTTGGTCACACGCAGCTGTTGTGGCATCATTTACAATTTTGGAGTCCCATTCATTGTCTTCATCTGCTAGAAGGGGAGAGTTTTAATCATCACTTAAATAATCCGCCATTGCGATGATTGTGTCCTGTAAATATAATAAAATATACCAAGACAACTCATAAAATAAAATACACACTTTTGGTATCGGGGTCAATTTTGACCCCACATGATACGTATTTACCAGGAAGTAAGTTACGAGCGTCCGTCACCCGCCGCACACCGCGACCACATGGGATTACCTTGATGCGCGAAAGTGTAGGTACTTAAACTGCATAGTTATGAATAAAAACAAAATCTCTTGGGGTCAATTTAGACCCCAATACCAGTTAAGGGTTAAAACGTCGTGCAAACTGTATTGTGCAATCTAGCTTGAAAATTGGAGCACACATTTTGTTCGGGGTGTCTTCTCTAGTACGTAGTACATATTACCTCAATGGTTGAGAATTAGTTACCTTCAGCATTTAAAATTGATCCATACTACAAGACTACATTATGGTATTCTCTTAAATACAGTACTAATATGTAAAATAGATGAGTAATACCTTGCTTATTTTATAAGACAATAGTAAACATACTTTAAACCTAGTAAACATATTTTCTACTTAAAGAAAATTATATATATACCAGTACATAAGAACATGTGATTTCAGATTTCTACGTCCTACCAAAGCATGGGATCCCCCGGCCAACATTGAAGAATCTATCACTAAAATATGTGCAAAGAATAAGCTAAACTCTGATGATGCATTTGAAGATTTAGAAACCAAGTTTGCAGTTCTCAAATCATGTTATGAAGAAACTGGCTATGATGTACCCAACTCAATGTTACATTCTATTACAAGTGTTGGTTAGTTCTAAAGTTATGAGCTTGTTTACTTAAACTTAAGTTAAGCTATTGAACGCCATAGAGATCTATGGGGGTCAAATCCAAATGTGGTCACTATGTCACCAACAGCATGGCACGTCAAAATATTATTTATCTAGATAAAAAATATATGGTGTTCTTTTTTGTTATTACTCCAATTTAACCATACTCAAAAACAATATGTCAATTATTAACATGGTGGTTGAAAGGTTCAATTAATGCTTTAATTCATACTATTTTACAAATTATTTACTTTACATATTTTACAGCTGATCTAAAAGAATTCTACAAAACTCCAGTAGATGTTGCTACTCCATTTGAGGCACTGAAGAGAATGGAGTTGCCTAAAAATTTGCATGTGCAACAGGATTATGTCAGATTCCACCCTGGTATGTATAAACTTTAAAAACAATTAATATTTAAAAGTAATTTAATTTATTGTTTTGATTGCACAACTATTAAAGATAACTCAAAGTATAATTGTTATAAAATTCAGTTTGGACCAAATTAACAATGTTAAGCTGTCACTAATAAATATTTTTAAAATAGACAGAATCAAAATATACCAGAATGATTACTCTGTTCGAATGCTATTGCATACTATCAGCCAGACTGATTCTTTATTCAGAACACACCAAGAGAAACACCATCCATGAATAACAACCAGCATGGCAATTCCAATCAATTACTGGTATATCTGGGTTAATGTAAAATGGTTGCTTTGTCACACCATGTTTTCAAAAACTAATTGTTTTTTAGAAACAAGGTTTAACCTTAAGGTTGAAGAAGTAAGAAGAGGGAAATATAAATATTATACTGGTAGCAAAGAGTAGAGTAGTAGTTTCAGCTTTTCAATCTAAGGAAGCTCAGCACCGCTTACATGGATTATAATATATTTTTCTCTGTTTCAGATACTGATACTCTGTTCAATGGTAAATCTGCTTTCCCCAAAAGTTCTACAATTGTGACTGGGATTAAGACTAGAAAGAAATATGACGGATATGAGGCAAAGAGATCCTGGCCTTAACACTTATATATGAATAATTTATATCATGTTGTTAGTTATTAGTTAAAATAAAATGTAATAAAATATTTTTTTTTATTTTTATTTTTTGCAAGTAAAATATTATTGTATAAGGTATAACTGCAATGCTTAATATTGTTTCCATTGGTAAATATGTTGTATTACATATTCTAAAGAGATGAAGGCTTTAGTGTAAAGGCTAAAATAATGCACCTATAAATGTCAACAGTAAATACAAGTTAAGTAGCCGAATGTGACCAAGCCACAGAACAATTATACTCAAAGGAGAAGAATGTCAACTTCATATAAAATTCGTGAGGAAACTTTTCCTAAGCGTGCGGCGCCATCTATCGGGAGCCAAAACTGCGGTTAAAATCAGCAGCGCGGGAAATTGTATTATTTTTTTTATTTAATAAAAACAAAGAGATATATTATATTACGCCCTACATTATTAGGGCGTTATATAATATATCTATTTGTTTATTTTATTGAAGGTTTAAATTAGGATGACTGTATTTAGAGTTGGATTTGATAATAAAAAACTTCATTTCTTTTACAATTTATTTATGTAAATAATATTCATAATAAAAAATATTCACATTCTTTATTGAAACATTCTTCTCTACATTGAAACTCATTGTAACATAACAAAAACCCTATAGGAGTCACTTTCTCAGAACTGGAGTCAATAACGTTCAATTTCACAAAAACACTTCAACTAAGGAATAGGATGCAATTTCACAAAAACACTTCAACTAAGGAATAGGATGCTCGTGCAACGTTTTTAATTCAGGATAAACTTGTTATTTATCGAGATTTTTTATTTATTTACAAGATATTTAGGAATTTACAAAATAAACGGTTTCTTTTCTTGTAGTGTTGACTGTTGACAGCTCCATATAAACAAGTATTAGGTGGTTGCTAGGAAATGACATAACATTTTCTATTTCATCTTTTCTCTCTGTCGTGACTAACAGCCCTAATAGAAACATTGTGTAGAACAGAGTTGACTCCCCCTGATTAAAACCGTCGAAACTGGAGATTGGAGATGGTACCATTTTTTTTTTTTAAAGACAATGACGCACAACTGTGCGGCACACACAACTGGTGTGTCTGTCAAATGCTCGACCTCGTCCACGGCAACCTCATACACGACCTCTTTGCACCGAGGCAATTAAAAGGAGGAATTGATATGCATTAGTTATCGATGTTAGGGACAAAAAGGAACCTAGTGCGTGACCAGCATTTATCTGGAAGTAGGGAGAGTAGCTCGCTTCAGTTAATACGAGGTTTTCGCTAATACTTTTGTTAAGTAAAAGCTGGCATTTATCGAGGAGCCCGTAAGAATCTACATTTCAAAGAAGACTCCGGTACCAATATCGCACCCCTTTGCAAATATGTTAGACTCGTGGCGTACTATCAATGACCAATGTAAAGCGACCAAGCTCATAGTCGAAATGGTTAATAAAAGCAATATTGTCGGTTCCTAATTAGCGGTACCATCCTATGTGTATCGCTTTCGCTTTTTAAGTTAATTCGATGGATTTGATGCATGGGAGTGTACAACTCACAAGGGGTGTTTTGTGGCGCTGTATTGTGGGGAAAGAACCTTGAAGCTCATCTAATGTAATACCACCATTTTAAGAATGTGCGAAAGTCTCCGAAGATGAAAAATAAATAAAACGGCATACACAGTAATAAGTTCTTTTTCCAACTACTTACTTGGAATGAGCATTCCATTATTGTTTTTAAATTCTGTTACTACCTAAAAGCTTAATTAACCATTTTTTTTTTTACCCCCTTACTCATAAAAAAATTCTCAAATTTTAGTCAATTGATTAATTAGCCTAAGCTCTTACGTTGTTTGGTATAAGGTTGGTTTTCGTAATAACAAATCTCGCTAAACAGTGATTAAATTTAAGAGGCGTTTATAAGTAAGGGGGCAAAATTTAATCTGGGATGGATCAAGTTAAGTTAATTTTTAATGTACCTAATGAAAATGAATTTGATTCCAAATATTTTAGAACGATTAGAAAGTGAAGTCTGATCTGAAGTGAAGTTAGTTTGACAGATGAAGTCAAAGATTCGTATACACTTTCCATTTTTAAGGTTATATTTTCTTAACGAATCTCTTTCACAATGTATATATTAATTAATTAATTAGTGACTGAATGGGAAAAGTATAATCGTTTGAAAATGGATTTCCTATTGATATTATGTTTTATATTCGTTTTTATTTACTCTTGCGTGTCTTGGTAAGTAGCCGATCTAAAGATGACACCGCTTTTTATTATTGTTTTGTATTTTGTTTACTATTTTGGAATCGTTTGTTATATTTTTAGGCTTTTACCAAGGTTACTAGCGTGGCTATTTATGAGAAAATACAATATAAAGCTGAAGATAGGCAGGATTGCTGTGCCTAAGCTAATTTTAAAAGACGTTAGTCTGTCGAAAGATAGATATTCCATTGTAAGTATTATTTTAATAGTTTCTTCTTAACAATAGTATCGTAAAATTGTATTAAACTCTTCTATTATAGTATATCGTTTTATTTTAATTATTCCATTGTTTGTTTAAATTTTTTTTCAAAGATTCTTATAAGATAAATTAACTATTTTAATGTACTTATCTAAAACACATCAAAACTACATTTTCTAATTTGCTTCTATTCCAGCATATAGATGAAGTTTCCTTTCAAAGTAGTTGTTTTAATTCTGAAATTAACAAACTGGTGTCTGTTGTGATCCGTGGAGTTGAGGTAACAAACAATGCTGAAGAAAAGCGGAGTGTTGTTGTTGAAACTATTTTAAAACCGTTGCTGTCCAAACAAAACTCTACTTCAAGAGATGGTTGTGATGATATATCGACAAACTGCAGTAACCTAGAGAAAAGTTTAAGTAAATATGCTAACAAGAATCTGTTAGATTTTCGGGACAAAAAGCTGCCACACAGTTTGATTATGTTTGCTCAGGTCTGTATGTTTATATTTTATTTTAGTTTGGTGTCTAGTGTAGTAACATACAACTATTAATGATGTATAACTGTCAATAGTTAGCCACAAAGTTCAGTTAACATATTGATTGTATAGAAGATACTTGATCATGAAGTTGATTAGGACAAAAATAGTATCAATACTATTGTTAAAATTAATTTCTTATCTATTGTAATTCAGGTCCAGGAATTAGTACAGACTCCAGGTCTCACTAAAAAGCATCTAAATCATCACAGATGTTTATTATATAATGAATTAGGTATCTCTATTCCAAATCTCTAATTATCTCTATTCAAAATATTAAATTATTTATTTAGTATTTAGCTGCAAAAATTCTCAGTGACCCAAGCCTGATTACCGAAATGAATAGTTTGAGAATAAAATTCAACTCCTACTTCTCTTTATTTTTGCCAGCGCAGAGTTTAAACACATAACTCTTTATTTTTAATTATTTTTTTACAGTTTATGGGAGTCCATATATTCAACGCATCTATAACCTTACAAAATGGAACTACCGAAAATCCATGGTCACTCTCTGCATTTGCTGCAGAAATACATGCTGATGGTGCGGCAGGTGGTCCGGCAAGAGCTTTGGTGTTTTCTACCAAGCTGGTTGATGCAAGTGCTAAAATTATACGGAAAGGAGAATGTTTTGGACAAGTTGCGTGTGGTTTGGTTATTGAAGGCACTGTGAAGGCAGACGGACCTTTGAATGTTGAGGTAAGTTAATTTAATTTTTCTGTTATCAAAGGTTTTATATCCTATTCGTGTTTAGAATGCAGTGAGAGTTGAATGCAGGTGGACAATGACAACTCACTGCATTCTTAACGCGAATAGGATATAGTAATAAACAATATTTTGACCTAAATTTCAAAACTCCACACTTTTTATTATGTGATTAACACTAATGCACAAAGTCCTATGTGGAATTCGATCCCATGACTTTGTACATGTGAACCGCTTACGCTAATTCTATGCGATCAAAGCATCTTACAGTATGCCTTGAATTAGATTTAACAACATGAAGTATTCTAAAACAGTAACTAAACTCTTACTTTAATACCTAATAAAATTTTCAGAAAATCCATGCAATAATAAGTAACACAACAGTCACATTCCAAGATGATATACATCAGTTTATAAACAAGAATAAAAAGCGTCAAACTATACCTTTACATAAGTATGAAGATGAGGATCATCTCAGCACTGTCATACCCAGATTGTCTCCCGTTATACCAAAGGTAAGTCCTTGTATTAAAACTAATACATACATACATAAACTCACGCCTTATCCCGTCCGGGGTAGGCAGAAACGACAGAACGCCACTTGTCACGATACTGGCAAACAGATTGTGTAGATAATGTTGTACTAAATGTGTTAAAATTGCAACATTGACAAATCATTCCCTTTGCACTGAGGATTATTTTTTTAAAGACTACTCCTGCATTAGGGATTATGATCTGGGTCTCGGGGAATTTACAAACATAAAATTTTAATGAAATGGACAAAAATAACGTCCAGAATCAGGATAATAATTTGTGTAGCGCACAAAGAATTGACCTGCGCTGGATTCCAACCCGCTACCTTGTGCACAGCAGCTGCATATACGTCCGCTTAGCTAAGCCAGTATTACACTTTACTCATTTTGGTAATCTATAAAAAAACAAGAGATGAAACAATGATATACCTACATTGGAAAATTACAAATTATTTACTTAACCTAAATAATTTTATAAAGTACTAGCTGACCCGTGCCCTCTTCGTTGGGCAGCGAAAAAACGTTATCGAACCTTCCTTTTTTTGAATATACATATTTTATTACTACTATTAGTAATGAAATATGTTTAAAAAAGTGCGCGCTTTACGCCGCCTAACGAAGTGGGCACGGGTCAGCTAGTAATGTTAGTATAGATACCTCTGATATATTCCGCTATAAGGAAATAAATATAAAAACAAAACGCTTATTTATATTTCATACATCTAGTTGATATTTACATATTTTCTGTATTGTGTATTTTGTTTTAAGCACCATGCTTGTGGATTCGTGTAAAATAATATAATTTCCAACACAATTTACCGTGCCTTTAGAGCAGAACAAAGAATTGTTCTTGATTCATTTAGCCAATGACGTGTTTTACATCTTCCAACTGTAGGGTACCTATACATATAGGTATAGGTCGTGAAAATTATTTAAGTAATTTCACAAAGCATACCTTTTAAATACCTTAGAAGATTGTCTTCCTTGAAGAAGACAAAGGACGCATTGTCCACTAGGCAATAAATAGCTTAATAAATGTATAGGTAATAAGATAGATTAAAAACCGATAAATAACGTAAAAAAGAGTAGTCTTACTCTTTCGTCTATGGTAAAAGCCTGAACCAATTGATGAAACTAGGTGCGAAAATTACGGGGACACGTGGTTCAGGTTTGCTAAATCGTCAGAATCTACAAACAACTTTAGAATGAAATTTAAATAAAATCATTTCATTCACACCGCACGTCTTGATGTAAACTCAAAACATGGTGATTTGTAATTCGCCCTAAAAATAAATGTAAGTATGTATATCCGAGCTCGCGTCACAAAAGCAGTTTCACATAAAATTAATTTGTCTTACCTGCCGTGAAAGTAGTAGGTGAAGCGTACTTCAGCTGAATCCCTTTCAAATCTACTAAAAGAACTAGGACTGCCGAGAGCTTTACTAAACTTTCTACTTGCGCATTTGTCCTAAACGGTATTATAACTTTTATTCTACACTAGGTCTCTCCTACAGGAGGTTGTTCGCTCTTCTACCTATCCCTTAGCGTTATGCAAAGTGCATTTGTGTCATACGTCCTAGAATGTAATCCTCACAAAAAGTCATTTGCTCGAATACAACACAAACCCGGACAGCTGAACGGAGAATCTATCAGACAATGCTAAGAATCAGGTAACATAAAATACGGAGTATGTCTGGGTCTGTTGTAACGGACGTTCTCATAATACAATCTATGAAAATGAAGAAAGGATATTTTATTAACAGGAAAAAGGTCATATGTCATTATCAGCATATTTTACTAGTACGAGGGTCAAACTGAAAGTTCTTAGAAAATCAAAAACTAATTACGTTAGCCAGTTATTAGTTTATTAGGGGCACGCGTCCTAATGTTAACACTGCACCAGATTATCAGCACCCCCAACTAAAACTCAAATTATAAGCTTTCTATTAATTAATTTCGGCTACCATTTAACAAACATTAAAATAAGATCCTTTTGGAATTATAAACTGATCCAAACATGACACTTTTTGAAAAAAAAAAGCTATATTTTTAAAAACGCGGGAACATGTCCTTCTCATTACTTTGTTTTGACAGTTTCTTATGATCATATTTGTAAGTTCAGGTTTTTTTATTTTACTCTAATTTAGTTCTTTTAGATATTTTTTACTGAACCTTTAGGTTTTATTCATGTATAAAATGTTTTATAAGGCTTATCTGACAATGGAAATGAACGTTATCTTGATTTTATGTTAATAAATGAGGTGCTGACATCTGGGTTAATTTTTTTTGCGAATTGCTAATTATCGGCACTGGTACTGTTACATGACAAAGTGGTATGTAAAATTGTTAATCCATATTTTTTAATGTAAAGCGTGATTATTTTATGCCTAGAATTCAATATTCTTGGAAAAAGTACTCTATGATTTCGGATTTCATATCCTGGCATGGTGCTGAAACTAACATTGCTAGTTATTTTCACAGTATTAATATTATGATCAAAAGAATGTCTATTAATTTTTGGATTTTTTTATTTTTATGATTTTTTTTTTCTGAAACTTCGGTTGTTAGGCTAGGCATAAATAAAAGACATTTTGCTATAAACATTGGATTATTGAATTTATCTACCTAATTTTATGTCTAATTTTAAGGTGCTGATAATTGGCTCGGTCGATGCTAGTAATTGGTGATGATGGTGCCAATAATTGGTGTTTGGGTAATTATTTAGTCAAACTCATCTAAATAAAATGTGTACTTATGCATAAAGACAAATTTTTATAATAAAAATCAATTACTTATTTAATAGTGAACCGAGAAAGCATGTTGTTAACTTTCGTTATCAGTATTATCAATAAGATAAACGATATTAAAGTAAGACTAACTCTTAAAGTGCTGATAATTGGTAGCATCACCCTATATCTTTTCAAAATATTGTCAATTCACGTCAACACACCGCTGCATGCGATGGAACCGCTGGGAAAAGCACTTTGCCCACTCTTCCTTAGGGGTCTCTTCAACGGCATGGCGATAAACCGCCACCGCTTCTTCAGCATTCATAAACCGCTTACCTCGAAGTTTTTTCTTTAATTTTTGGAAATAAATAAAAATCACAAGATCCGAGGTCGGGGCTATACGGCGGGTGACCCAGTAATTCAACGTTTGATGTCGCCAAATAGTCGATCGTTCGCTTGGCGGTGTGCGACGAGGCGTTGTCGTAGTGAAGGAGGATCCTACTGCGAGGTTGTTTCTCTCGAACTTTTTCCAAGACAAGTGGCATACTATTGATAGTGTACCATTCTGCAGAAACTGTATTTTGATCCTCTCACACAATTGTTGCGAAATGACCTATCATTCCAAAGAACGAGGCCACCATCCTTTTTCTCGCACTTCGATCTCTCTTCACTTTAGTTCGAAACTCCTCGAAAGGAAATACTCACTGAGCAGATTGCCTTTTAAAAAAAAAAAAAAAAAAAGTATTTTATTGTCACTATTTCACATCTACAATTTGTTCTCTATACAATAAATTCAAACAATATTAACTAAGAATACATTGCGCTGTCTCTTAAACTAAGCCTTGGCTTGTATTTTGAGAGACAGTGTTTAGTTTATGTAGGATACAAAAACGAAATCAGTGTTTCCGATGCGATTGTTTCAGTTATTTTTATCAATTTAGTTACAATAAACAAGTAATGATGAAATGTTAAAGTTTAGAGTTCAATTCATTTGTTTCTGTGTTTGTGTGTGTGAGTTTGTGTGGGTGTTTGTGTGTGTGTGTGTGTGTGTGTGTATGCGTGTGTATGAGTGCTTATATATGATTGAATGTGAAAAGTCTATGGCAGATGTTACTTAAGTACACAGTAAAACAAAGTAGTAACTGATTATTCAATGTGTTTGAGCAACTCCTCGGTCTGATCATAATTTAATTTCAGGAGCCAGTTGGTTACTTTAGTTTTGACGTCTCTTTTTGTCAGTGTTACTATATTAATCTTTTGGTTTCAGGATCATAACAGTAAATCTAGCTTTCGTCATCTGTCAGTATGTTGAACACAGCATTTGAGTCACCTCCGTTAAATCTTTCAATCATTTTATGGCACCAATCCACACGACGGAGTTTTTGAGCCTCAGTCAAATTTTGAGATATCCTCCAGGCGCAAAGCTTCCTGACCGCTAAATATTTTTGGAGGATTTTGTTCACTTGACTCATAGCGATGCCTAAGCTTGTCTGAATCTGCTGATAGGTCACTCTTTTGTCAGTCTCTATCATACTCCGCACAACACAGATGTTATCTTCAGTCGTCGCCGTAGAAGGCCGTCCCTCGCGTAAATCATCAGTGAGATTAGTGCGACCACGTTTAAATTCATTAAACCAGTTGTAAACAGTCGTACGAGATGGGGCTTCACCATGAAAGGCCAATCGTAGCCTATCATAACTCAATTGTTGACTTAAATGACATCGAAAGTAATAAAAAAACATTGCACGATTTTCTCGTGTTAAATTCATGTTAACGTGACACAGACAATTTTGAATTTGCTGCCAAATCGTAAAATAAATGACAAATTAATGAAATATATACTCCATAATATTGGCAAAAAATGCTATTTTCAAATTTTAGAACTATTTTTTAAATATATTGTTTATAAGTGGCCCATTCTAAGTACTTTCAGTTTAACCCTCGTACCTACTAAATACCTGCCATGAATTCCTTAAAACTCGTAGAATAGAAGTAGCTGCTTAGGTACAATGCGGATCTGTCGTCTTTCTCTCTTTCCTTCTTATGTGGTGCAAAGGTAAATAAAACAAATGGGATCAATAAATAAAACAAACAGTCAGGCTATTATTATAGAAAGTTAAAATTACTATTCTTTGTGTTATAATGACTTATTGATCTTTTTATTAAATTACGGGTTATTTATGCATGCCTTATTATATGCACGTAGGCGTATTAGAGGTCGTGTTTTTAACGTAAAGTGCTGTTCCATTATTTCATGGAAAATAATAAATATAGGTTACTATTTAACAGCTTAAATATCATACTTTTACATAAAAAGTAAATCCGTATTCTAATTAACAATAACTATTGCGCAGTAAAAAAAAATATATTGCAAAGCAGGTGAAATAAATACGTTGATTTTTGTTGTTGCTATTGCACAGGTAGAGAATATGTTTTAGAAATAAGTATATCATTTTTAATCCTTTTTTGTGAGCTTATATTGCCAGTACAGAGAAATATGAATAAACTGTTTTGAGAATCTGAAATATAAATTATATTCGATTAATAATAAAATATCTTTGTATGGTGATGGTAGAGTCTAAGTGTGGAAACTAAAGTCCACCATCCATTCCATTCCATAGTGACGGTAAATAATTTACCTTATAAATTTAATCTTTGATCATATTTTAATTATTTCCATTTACTGGTGAACGAGGTTATGAAACCTTATACAATGGTTACACCACCTCTTCTCGTTCCGAGTGTTGTTCAAGCTGACTAGGCAATGTCTGGAAATATTATCTCAAATTTTGAATAGCTTACTTACACTAGCGTATGACGCGTGACAAATTTCAAAGAATCCGAAAGCATGTAGAACTACCGGTTGCTGGAACAAACGAAAATAATTTAGTCTAATGTTTTACGGTCAATTTATAACAAGCCATGATTTGACTAGTCATCACTTTCGTATTATTACCATAATATACTACCCGATCACATTATCTCGAGACCTAGGGTCGATAGTCGGCCGTACTGTACTGAAGCGCCTGTGGCGAGCGCGGGGAGGTGAAAAAAACGGGGGCGGGAAATTCGCATTCCAGCGAGGTCTCAAGATAATGTGACCGTGTAATAAGTCAACGGACATCTATTTCTGGATATAGGCTACAGGATATGAGCAATCCCCAAATATTTCCACTGTGTATTGAAAGGTTTTGGGCCGCCTCGAGTCGGTCGTTTATCCACGTAGAGGTACTGGATAGTAGAGGAGCATGTTATTTATAATGCGAGGAGGACTGTTATGGAGAAGTTTGGATAGCAATGTTAGCACCCAGGGAATCCGGGTTTAAGTACCGCCTCAAATTTTAAATCTATCCATTGGTTGTCAGTTTATTTCTATAGATAATGGTAGTAACGTAAAATAAGCAAACCTGTGCCTCTTGTATTGCTATGAGAATCATTTTCCGTAGCCTTACTCCAGATTGTCCTTGGCAGTTTTGCCAACCAGAGCCGTATATGCCGTCCGGTAATTTAGAAGCCTGTAAAGTTACGTAATATAAAAAAATACACGTCAAATATAAAATACAATAGTTTCTTAATAGATACTGAGCTTATAGAACATGTCTAATTTCTTTTAAAGATAGGTAAATCGAAATTGGCATTTTATTTGGCGAATATTATAATCGTATTTTAGATATTTTTATAGACTTACTGAGTCTTTGATATCTCCAGCGTTGCACATAAAGAATCCTATTGCAGCAATAAGTGTTATAAGAGCTGCTAACTGTGTTATCACAATGTCAGAACTTGCTTCTGGTTTCTAAAAATCAAACATTAGTTTACACAATTCTTTTTTTCTTGCGAAATTCAATAAAGTATGATTAGCCTCAGTTACTTCTTATGGTATTTTCTACCTGCTTTAAATAACTTCCCAAAATATTTTTTGGTACCTTTTGCATGAGTTTAATATTTCTATAGTAGGTATCCTAAATCTTACCTAAGTTACGATTTTTAAAATCAGAATTTTCAGTGTCATATCCCATCTAAATCTGTATAACCGTTTCGAAGATTACTCGGAACAAACAAAAAGACAGACAAAACAATTAATGTGTTTTTAGCATTGTTGTCGTGTAAACATTGTGTATTATGTGTAATTATGTCGTAATAATGGTTACTTAATCATCGTCAATAAAAAACTACTTAATAAAGAGTTCGGTGATTTATAAACATACATACATACATAATCTCACGCCTTATCCCGTCCGGGGTAGGCAGAGACGTCAGAACGCCACTTGTCACGATCCTGGCAAACAGATACAGCCTCGTCCACATTCATTAAGCAAGTCATACATGCGCGTCGGTTACGAGTGCTCTTTATTTGGCCCTTCTCCAATATACAACCTATCTGGCCAACATGTTTTCCGGGGCCTACCCGCACCGACTAGCCCTTTCACACTAGCCTTGTATACTTGTTTCATTAAACGCACATCGTTCATTATCTCAATGTGATTAATAAACTTACCATCATTTCTGGCAACAAAAATAACATTAGAATAGGGACAGTGAAAACGATAATATTAAAATTAACTCTGAATACTTTGTAACATTCGTCCACACACCTGAAATACAGAAAGTTAGTTAAAAAACTGGTAAAGTTTATAAGTTTGTGATGAATGCATTATCTTAATAGAGGAATTAGACCTAATATACTTAATACGTCAGATTGATTAGCGCAGGATTACTATAAATATTTAACTTAACTACGATAACCTTGGTCTGAAATATTTGACACGATTATTCCCAGAAATGTTAGTCAGAACATTATTTTTAGAAGTATGAGATTTCTTATGGAATTACATTAGAGATGTTTTCGTAATTAAAAAATACAAACTACATCGAACAACCGAGTGGTCTACCTAAGGCCTACGCAGACCGGGACGGCATAGCAAGGGTAGGTAGTACGGTTGAACGTCCATTAGTAAAATTTAAAATCCCTTGCCATGCCGTCCCGGTCTGCGTAGGCCACTATTCTATTTTGCTTATACTATGGGTACGGTGACGTTTAGTACTTGTCATTACTAGAGATGTAGTAACACTAAAATCGTTTTTAAAAATACCTACTAAATATCTAACTGATATAATTTACAAACAAGAATATATCGATTATGGGTACAAAATAAAAAACTAATCTTTTTTTAAATATTTATTATTTATGCCGAATAAATGCGGGTTCACCTGAAGAACAGCTTGATGAATTACTTGATTCGTCACTTACATGAATTAATAAGTGAAAATCTACTGAATTGTCTAATCTGATGTCTCTTCCTTTCACAGTCATGAAGTATTAGATTTTTGTTTTTTCCTGTCATCGTGTTACATGGTCACAGGCCTCTTATAATAATGACATCATAAAGATTTTACCGCTATGACGTACGAATCCCGCCAAAAAAAAACTTGCGGCCTATCCTCGTAAAAACTAATATTTAGTTATAAGACAACTAAAATTATTATATTAATTTCTATAAATATTAAAAAAACATTTAATCGATTTAATCAGTTTAATAAAAATTCATTCGATTTTAACAATTTTATTGTGTCAATCTCTGTTGAGATTTGTTCCGAGTCGCGCATACGATTTTAAAATTTATATGATTATATTTTAAATATTAGGCCTTGTTTACGGAGAAGCGGGGCGTAGGGCGTAGCGTTGAGCGGGGCGGACCGCACTGAATTCAAATATATGGCGTTGTATGGGTGTGTTTACGGAGAAGCGGTTTTTGACACATTTGTTTGAAATAGAGCTTTGCACGCCGCGGGGCCCGCGGCGGTGTACGCGGCGGAGCACGCAGCGTCAATTCTCGCTAAAGCTATAAATAAATCTAGTTGATTTGATCGAGACGAGCGTGCTTCGCTATACACTTGACGTATCGCCGCGGGCTCCGCGGCGGGTACCGCTACGCTTCCCGCCTCGCTTCTCTATAAATTGATTAGTATATATACGCTTCTCTATAATAGATTCAGATTCATAAATTGAAAGCTTTTATTTTTAAATTCTACAAAAGTAAACTAAGTAACACGGAAAAGATCAAATGTCACTGTACCTTTCCTGTCTGAAAAATAGTATAGTAAATTGTACGCTCTAACACTCACCATAAAGTCCGTAAATGCCATTTAAATCCTTTCAAAAGTCCAATTTCGAATTCTTTTTCTTTTTCCCTCTGATCCTTATATTCACAATTAAAAATGTCGCAAAGTTCATAAAAGTAGCTCGTTAGATTCAGGTATTGATGACTTATAACGATCATTATTGTTATAGTCATTAGTTGCATACTGATGATGTGCAGTGCAATTGGAAACCATAATAGGTAGATGATGTATCTCATTATTTCAGCTATTGGTGAAGTATCATTGACGTCAGGCCACATTGTAATAAACGTTATAAATTTACCTGAAAATTTGGTACTTACATACATTTAATGACAAGACCAAGAACTCTACCCTCACGTCATTATACTAAATAATGACAAGACCAAGAACTCTACCCTGGGGAACACCAATCTTACATAGGTTGTATACTGACCTCTTTCAATTATGATTGTACTTAACTAAATATACTCGTATTTATTACTGTCTGATAACTGAATATATTCAGTTTTAATCCTTATACGCCACGTCAAAGCATCAGAATTGTATGAGTCATTAATGAAAACAATTCAAAGTTCCGTCGCAAGAACGGAACTCTTTCATTGACAGAGGAAAACTAGGTCTTCTATTACTACTTTGCTGGGCAGATTGGGTAACAACTATTGTTTAATTATGCAGTTATGATATGCTTATCACAGACTTAACACCATAAACAATACTCACCGTCTTGGTAGAGACTAGAAAACCCTTTGTAGCCACGCACTATCATAGTAGCCACGCATGAGTACATAACCACGTAAGTGTACAATTTAATTTTATTCAACATCTTCTTTTCCACAGCTAAATTGTTATACTCTTTAAGCGTCACTGTTAGATAAAAGAATATCATTCTAACGTTACTTTTATAGTACGTAACAACACCGCGGTACAGTTCTATTGCAGCAGATACCATGGAAAAAAATGCGTCATACTGCTGTTCTGTCGATAAATTATGTTGAGTGAGAAGTGCTCCCGTATTAAACGGAACAAAAAATATCATAATAAAATCAATTCCTTTCATATAATACTTAAATATTGTTTGAAAAGTATCTGGCAATGTCACTTCGACTATCCAGAAGTTTGGCAAAGATGATAGGTACCATAGTATGTTCAATTTATCAAACAGTTTTGTTGTTTTGGTTTCTTTGTAACTCACATATTGTGACAAATCCATATTATATTTACTATAATGACGTTAAGTCTTACTTGAAACAGTTGAACAAATGTTGACCGTAGTAATTGTTGTAGGAAAATTACTGTTATTATAGTGTAGGCTTCAGGATGTTACCCACGATGAAAAAGAGCATAAGTATTAAAAAGTATTATTTATGTTTCTGGTATCGCCTAAATAAAATAATTTACCACTTGTAAATTGAACAAAGGGTGCACGATAGATATGCGTTTCACCAATTTAGATGAGGATACCCCATAATGCGGCCTTTATTGTAGTAGGACAAGTAATGGTGGTCAGTCATTGCAAAAAATAAAAAGAAAGCTATTTTTATGACTTTAAACACTTATTTATTGATTATTTAATTTCTTAATATTAGCTTAATCGAGACTAGTGATGTGTACATTTATATTGACAACTTCATTTTCCTAAGTACTTAATTATTTATAAGAAACAATGTTATGGGGAATGTCTGATCAAATTAAATGTTATAAATCTGTTTTGTTCCATGTGCATTGTATCCCTGAAAATTATAAATTTAACGTGTACTTTAAGGTAGGGTAATTAATATTTTCATGATCACTACAGATTATTAATGATTAGTATTGATTATTTGATGAGGGAGGCACAGGACCGCGCAAGGTGGCAATACTTGGAGGAGGCCTATGTCCAGCAGTGGACGTCGATTGGCTGAGATGATGATGATGATGATGATTAAAAAGTATTTATTTAAAGCTCGGTCCAGGACTCTGAGGCTTTTGTCGGTTGATTACAACTTACCAGATAATCGGTTCACCTTGTTAGACGTCTGCACACCATGCGACTACCGAGTACGCGGTCGCCATTCCAGAACCTTAACGCCCGTCGGTTTTGCCTGTTTATTGTATGTTAATTTAATATCAAACTTATGCTTTGCGGTTTATTAATGACTTATCTTATTCGACTGAGATCCCAAAGTTATTATTATTAGCTTTATTTACATTTTTAAATATAAATATAAAATTATAGACATTTAAAAATATAAAAAAAGGTAGACCCACCAGCATCGGGTACAGGGACCAAGCTACTGGTGGTTAGGGCTCCAGAGATAGGAACCTCCTCACAATACGTGCCGTGTCAAGCAGTACTGCCTTCTGCATCAGACCTATGATCCAACTGTCAAGCGAGAGTCTCCTTAGATGTTGATAGAGACTCTTTGGAATAAGTCCATTCACCGAAAGTACTATCGGAACAATAATCGCCGAATCAACATTCCACATGTCGACAACCTCGTGAGCCAAGTCCAAATATTTCGTTTGTTTGTCTTTTTCTGCTTTAACAAGATATTCGTCATGAGGAATGGTGACATCGATTATCATTGCACGGCGTTCTGACCAATCTATCACCACAATATCTGGCTTATTGGCAACAATAGTCCAATCAGTGATGATAGATCGGTCCCAATATAATGTAACACTACTATTTTCGAGAACTGGGTCGGGTACATACTTATAATACGGTGCTTCTGCATCGACAAGATGATATTTAAGAGCAAGTTGTTGGTGGACAATTCTGGCTACTTGGTTGTGTCCATGCAAGTATTCACCATTCGCAAGACGAGAACAACCAGAAACAATATGTCTGAGTGATTCTCCGGGACAGTGACATGCCCGACATATGTCAACTGTACCATCCTTCAGAATATATTTCCGATAATTCTTAGTCATTACGACTTCGTCCATAATTGCAAATACAAAACCTTCAGTTTCTCCAAAGAGATCACCGAATCGTAGCCAGGACACAGATGCTAATGTGTCAACATCAGGCCCATTCAAGGTCCGGTAAAAACGCCCATGCAACTCCTTGCTTTTCCATATTTCTTTACGATCATCGATAGTATGTATTATAGGTTTGCGCCAATTCTCTTTGCCCAAACAAAGCGGAGTAAGCCCGACATCCACTGACACAACATCTCTATGTTATTATTATTATGTTTCTCTTTTCCATAATACTCGGGTCTATTGGAGACCCGGTATTGGTTATTATTATTATTATTTAGTTATCAGGCAGGCAGTTGACGTGCAACTGATGAATGCCTGTATCCTGCTTCTTTACTTCAATTTTCCTTGTTCATTTGTGAGATATTTGTCTAGTCTGTTCTTGAATTGATTTGTGTTTTCGTCTGAGACTACATATTGCGGGAGCTTGTTCCACGCTTTGACTACTCTGTTGCTGATGAAATGTTTGTGAGGATTATTATTAAAGTTGCCAGACATCACTCATTTTCTGATCGAGGGTAGTGGTGAGGTATAACTTCTATGATTTTAGGACTAATGGCCAGGTTGACCGAGAAGATGTCTGGCAGCTTATAGATCTTCGTCCATATAATAATTAAATATTGTTCGAATTCAGTGCAGTGTGGTCAAACTTTCAATGTTACCTCTTTGTGTTGATTAGTTTATTAAAAGTATTCATGTAAAGTTTTAATGAAAAGTCCTTTACGCCATATTGTTATTTTTTGAAGTGAAAGTATTGTATACAAGTGTGTAATTGGGTCAAGTATTATTAATTAGAAGTAGTGTACTAATTATGTTTATTTAGCAATTTTTGTCAGCAATTTACCTATTTCGTAGGTTTTTAATTTTCTGTATAATTATTTCTATCCGTGTTTTAGGAATTACTTATTTGGATGGAAACTAACATATGGGGAAAGTTTATATGTGTTTTATAAGTATTGTGAATTCCATAAGAGTTTTTTTATTTACGTGTACTAGTAGAGAATGTTATAAACCCATAGCGACTTACAAGTGTTCTGGAATTAATATACAAATTTTATAAAAGTCTATTTATATTTTTTTTCCCCGAAATACGACTTTCTGATAATTTTGACAATATTTCAATTATGCGATTGTGTTGATACGACTATAGTCAAGTCATTATAAAGTCAAGTAGTATTCAGGGACCCTTCTCTAGTTTTTTTTCAAGCCCTACTATGTCTATAAGTCATCCTGTGTTGTAAAGCGTGCTGTAAGGTTCAATTGTAGGTCCTTTCTTATTTTATTCAATATTGTTTTTGCTGTGTTATTTGTTTTTCTCTCGTTTACGCAGCTCACTAACGCCGCCTATAAAAAAAAAATCATAATTCGCAAATAGGATCACTAATGCTAAATGTTGTCAACAAAGTCTTTAGAAAAGATAATAAAGAATTTGTATAACACACTCTCAACACTTTAAAGGCTTTTAAATTAGATAAATGTTGCATTTAAAAACGGCTGTTTTATTTTCGAATGCGTTTGACTAATAAGCTTATGTTACATTGGTACATTGAGGTAATATGTACTACGTACTAGAGAAGACACCCCAAAGAAAATGAGTGTTCCAATTTTCAAGCTACATTGCACAATACAAGTTTTGCACGACGTTTTAACCCTTAACTGGTATTGGGGTCTAAATTGTCCCCAAGAGCTTTTGATTTTATTCATAACTATGCAGTTTAAGTACCTACACTCTCGCACATCAAGCAAGGTAATCCCATGTGGTCGCGGGGTGCGGCGGGTGACGGACGCTCGTAACTTACTTCCTACTAGGTACGTATCATGTTGGGGTCAAAATTGACCCCGATACCAAAAGTGTGTATTTTATTTTATGAGTTGTCTTGGTATATTTTATTATATTTACAGGACACAATCATTGCAATGGCGGATTATTTAAGTGATGATAAAAAATCTCTCCTTCTAGCTGATGAAGACAATGATTGGGACTCCGAAATTGTAAATGATGCCACAACAGCTCCGTGTGACCAAGAAATTATCAGTGATTGTAAAGAAGCTTAAGTACTTAGCTGTTCTGTTATAGCCGAGGAAGCTAATTCTTCGAGTACAATCAGTGAAGGGAAAAAGGATGTTAGAATGCTATAAAAAATGTAGAAAGTGTATGAATTACATATTTATATTCAATCATACTGCAAAGTTGGTCAAATGTCAGATTATATGAAATTTTTAAATTTTTATTCATAGGATATGTTTTAAGTTGTCAAATTTTTATTTACATGTGATCTCAAAAGAAGTTTCTTATTTTTATTTTATTATTTAAATAATAAAATAGAAAACGATTTTAATATAGAACAGAAAGTTATTTTTAGTTTTTATATTAATATCAATACCTAAAGTAGAGTCAAAGAAAAAAAATAGATGTTAGCAATTTTATAAATAAAAACGTGATTTCTTGTTAAAATTAGTTAAAAAAAAATCTTATGTTTATAATATAAGTGCTATTTTCCTAAATAAAAGTAAAGTTTAATCTATATAAATGTTTTTTAATATTTATATACCTACACATAATATGTCACTCACCTCATCGGGATCACTTTTGACCCGATACCACTTACGTTGCACTTTTTAACGATACCAGCTAAGGGTTAAACGTCGTGCATTCATTTCATATCATTTTGCACAATATAGACTAACTAAATAGCTGTTAACAGAACGGACACATATAGATTTGTGCCTAATTCAATACGTATAAACTAATAGTTTTTTGTTTTTTTTTCATTACAAGTGGGAATTCACCCAAGTAAATTAAATGTGATTTTTGTTCAATTTCTTTAAATTATTCTATATGTATTATAATACAATAATAATACTTCTTATGGAACTTATATAGTTCTATTATATTATATTGACTAACTTTCAAGGTGTATAATAAAATTCCAGAGTATATAAAAGATTTGCCATTCAGTAAGTTTGTCCCAGTGCTTAGTGAGTGGCTGCTATATAATACTTTTTACTCTGTTAAGGAATATTTAAATTACAAAGAAAAATAATATACCTAGTTGTTGTATTGTGTAAAGTTGTGTGTTGTGTATTGAATGCTGTCATAATATATTTTTGTCCTTATATTGAATTAACTTAAATTAAATTAAATTATGTAACTTATAATATTTGCATGCTGTTCATCAGTTAAATAGGAATGTGCTATACCTACTTATGTAAAACCTATAAAATGTACCCTATTTACAGCGAATAAACAATTTGTATTTGTATTTGTATTTGTAAGATGAACGAAAAATGTATTCTGACAATATAATAGCATAATGAGTTATTATAAATGTTTTTAATATACTGAAAGGACAATATAGTAAAAGTAGTAATATAATTTACAATATAAAGACAATATAGTAATATAATTTACAATAGTAAAAGATCTGTCTGTGGATGTTTATTTTGTTGATCTATGGTAAATATGTCTTCTCGCTACTAGGTTCAAATGTCGACTGAGACAACTGAGGTGCATGCACCTCAGTTAATAGAGCAAAAATTTTGTTCGGGATGTCATCTCTAGTACGTAGTACATATTACCTCAATGCATTGGTATCAAACGGCGCTATGTGCGATGATAACAATATGCATGACAAAAGCATATTATTACTACATGTACAAATACAGGAACATTAAAATAGTTTTAAAATGAAACAAGCAATTATAATTTCCAATATTTTAATAATGATCACAAAGAAAATACAAGTACCTAATTCAGCACTATAAATGTGAATTGAAAAGATTTTGCAGATAGACTCGTAGTTATATGAGTTTAAAGCATTCTAAAAAGCGAGAAATGTTACATGGGAGAGTGACACAGAGTGAATTAATAAAATATATGGTCTGCTAGCTAAGACTCTTTATTTGGGAATTACAGCATATTTATTAACCTTTTTACATGTTTTTGCTAACTTATATAGCCAGCATAGAGAAATATGTGTACACAGTTTTGAGTACCTAAAACAGAAAGACATTATACTCGAATTAATTAAGGGTACATATTTTGAGGGGGTTTCACAGTCATTACAGAACTAACGTACTTATTATACTTACACTGGCGTATGACGCGTGACAAACTTCAAAGAAACCGAAAGCATGAAGGGCTACCGGTCGCTGAAACAAAAGTAAATTAAAACAAATTATATTTATTAGCAAAGTAAACTATTGCCACTATTACCTAAATCATATCAAAATAATGAGATTTACTTAGTTTTTAATAATACTCTATGTTGATACTAGATAGGAAGGAGAGGAATACGTAGTAGGTAATAGTAGGTAGTAGTTAACTGTGTAACGTAGCGTCTTTAAGAGATTAAAATAAAGATATAATAATCCTCACACATTCACACATCGCCACCTAGTCCCAAACTAAGCAAAGCTTGTACTATGGGTACTAGACAACGGAGACCTCTGCGTAGCAGCCATGTAATACACCCACTGCGCCTCAGAAGTCGTCAATAAAGATATTAAAAAAAAAAGATTCTCAATACAATAATTCATGATCCATTACGCTTTGTTCAATTGTTTGAAAGCTGATAAGCATCTGTAAACAACTATTAAAAGTGTTCCTCATCGCACCTGTGCTTCCTGAACAGCTATAAGTACCAATTTTCGCAGCCTCACCCCGTTGCGACCATGGCAGTATTGCCAACCGGAGCCATATATAGCATCCGGTAACTGAGATGCCTGTGAAATATATACTATAATGAACACAAAATATACCACTAGGATTTTTTTATTAATAATCTCAAACTGAAAATATTACAGCGTTTTCAAGTAAAACTTTGATTAGGCTAATTCTGCATGTCAATTATCGTACCTTAAAATCGTTAAAAATTCTGCTATGTTAACTTTAAGTTGTCAAATTGTCTTACCTATTGTGTGACAATTTGACAACTAAAACTTAACTTAACCGAATTTTTAACGATTTTAAGGTACGAGAATTAACATGCTGGTCAAAATATAATGTACGCGACCCGGCCCCGGCTCCGCACTACTACAGATTGTCCGTAAACTGTAAATTTATATGGGTTTCTTTACTATATTATGCATGTTTTATACATGTAAACCTTCCTCTTGAATCGCTCTATCTATTAAAAAAACCGCATCAAAATCCGCTGCGTTGTTTTCAAGACTTTATTTTACATTATACAGTGGGCTCATTCAAATGGGTCAGTATGGGAAAGTCTTAAAATATAAATCATACGAAGATTTGTTTTTAGGAACCATGTCACCGATTTTGATAAAAAGAAAAACTGCATTCATACATTTGAAAAAGATACTGCACCCAGTCGGGAATCGAACCCGATTGTTTTGCAAAAATAAAATTTTACTTTTTCTATTTAAATATCGATTCTGTAGGTCTTAAGCAGAAAACAACCGGGTACGATTCCCGACTGGGTGCAGTATCTTTTTCAAATGTATGAATGCAGTTTTTCTTTTTATCAAAATCGGTGACATGGTTTATGAACAAATCTTCGTATGACTTATAGTTTAAGACTTTATCATACTGACCCATTTGAATGAGCCACCCTGTATATAGAAGATTAATATTTTCAGAATTCATAATATTTTGGGTTCACCTTTGCTACTCTCAAAAACCCTACTCATAAATAGTACACTATTCTTACAGCTTAGAAACAAATACTTTAGGTATAAAGTACGAGAGCTGATGAACATAATATTATTAGCTATAGGACAAAAAATAACATTTTATTTACTTACAGCCTCTTTAATATTTCCAGCACTGCACATAAAAAATCCTAATGCCGAAATTAGGGTCATTACTGCAGCCAATTGGATTACTACAATATTAGAATTTGCGTCGCTTTTCTGAAAATAAATTTGTCATTTATCCGTTTTTCTTCAGGAAAAACTCGAAAGATCAATTTTTTAGAGTGAGCTTTTAATAAAAATAATACAAACCAATATTATAGACACAGTGTAACTTACCATCATTTCTGGTAGCAGAAATATCAATACCATAGGTACGATAAAAATAATGTTACTGATATTAATTCTGAAAACTTTATAATATACATCAATGCACCTTAAATACAGAAAAAAAAAACGATTAGGGCTTTACTTTCAGCACAAAAAAGGATTAGGGTAAAATTAATTACAATTTGTAACAAGCTGTTGCTCTCGAAACGCCACGTAAAGTTTATTTACGTAATTAAGTTTATATCATAGACATGACATTAAAAGCTAAATAATCATTGAACGCTCAGGCCTTCTCAGAAGGCTCTTGGTCACTTGGGCAATGGAGATGTTGGTTGCCCTGCGTGATCGAATCAGAAATGGAAGATCCGCACTGGAACCAAGTTGACCAACATAGCCCTCAGGATTGCCCGATTAAAGTGGCGGTGGGCAGGGCACATATCGAGAAGAACTGATAGATGTTGGGGCACAAAGGTTCTGGAACGACCACGTGCCGTAAAACGCAGGGTGGGCACACGACTTCGTCAGCAGGGCGGGGAACCGATGGATGAGGGCACAGGGTGGAAGTATTTGGAAGAGGCCTACGTGCTAGACATAGAAAGTGGACGTCCATAGGCTGATATGATAAAACTTGAGACTATTAGGTCTATGTACTGTACTCACTTGAGTTTTATACTAATTCCTCAAAATATTCAACATAAGCTTGCCTTAAAGTCTGTAGATGCCACCTAAATCCTTTTACTAGTCCTTCCTCGTATTTTTTCTCCATTTCATCCTGATTTAATAGATTATTTTTAAAAATGTCAGTAAGTTCATAAAAGTAGCACGTTAGATTCATGTATTGATGACTCAGAACGACCATTGATCCTATCGTCATCGTTTGTAAACTGAGGCTGTGCAGTGCTATTGGTATCCATAATATGTAGATGATACATCTTACTATTCCAGCTATCATTGAAGGATCATTGACGTCAGGCCACATTGTGATAAACGTCACAAATTGTCCTGAAAATTCGTTGTATTTACATATTGGTCTTCTAATCTAGTTTTCATCTATATTTGTGATGGTGCATGTTTATTGCTACCGGATAACTTAAGTTCAAATATGAATCTATATAATTTATACTAATGTTATAAAGAGGTAAAGCTTGTGTGTTTGTGAGTTTGTGATGTTGTAGGGGGCAATCTCTGGATCTACTGAACCGATTTTAAAAATTATTCTGTCTTGAATAGTCCATTTATCGGGGAGTGTCATAGGCTATATAGTATCACGCTATGACTTATAGGAGTGGAGCAGTAATTAAATATGTTAAAAAAAAGGGATGCGTTGTTTTCGCTGCCCAACGAAGTGGGCACGAGTCTGCAGCTAGTATTAAATATTGAACAGTAAAACGAAATAAGTATATTTTTTGGATACACATGTTAGCATAATATCCTTCAGGGAACAATTATTTATTTTAGTCTATTTTACTGTCTTTACTATGTGGTTTTGAAGCGCTTGATTCGCGATTAAACTCCCACACTAAAGATTTTGTCCGGAGTCCGGTGTAGAGTGGAATCTAGGAATATTCATGCTCAGAACGACCATTGGATCGCATAAACATTTATTGTTCGTACAGATCAGGTGTTTCTTTTGATTTATGTTACTAGAAGTTTAGTTTCCTGCCAAATTATTGACTCTGAATACTAAAATGAAATTGCTCATAACCGTGATATGTTTAATTAGAAATTAGTATTGGTTAATTAAATAATATTTAGACTTACCGCCATTGTAAACACTAATACCACCTTTAAATCCTCGCGTGATTATCGTAGAAAGGGATAAGCACACAATCACAGTTGAATATAGTTTAAGTTTTTTGAGCATCTTCTCTTCTACCTCTGCATTATTATACTTCTTGAGTGTCACTGTCAAGTGAAACAGTAACATCCTAACTTTACTTTTATGATATATAACGACGGTGCGGTTGAATTCAAGCAAAGCTGCTACAAAACCCATAAATGCATCATATTGTTGTTCCACTGTTAAATTGTGTTGCGTGAAATGTGCTCCTACATTAAAAGGCACAAAGAATACCATGATAAAATTAAGAATTTTAATGAGCAAGTTATAAAATTTCAGAAATCTATCAGGTAATGTCACATCGACAAACCAAAAGTTTGGGAATGTTGAGAAGTACCACAGGATATTTAATTTATCGAACAGTTTTGTGGTTTTTGTTTCTTTGTATTTTATATTTTTTAAATCCATATTGTTTGGTCAGTGAGTAACTGTTGATTACTTGAAATATCAAGTTATAGTAATAGTAATTGTCGAAGGAAAAAATACTGTTATAATAATGAATAATATATTATTGGTTATTATAAGTAAATGTAAGAAGGATAACACCTACGATGAAAACTGTATAAGTATTTAAAACTTTATAATAAGTTATTGCTGTGTGTACTTCATTACGTATTACACTAATGTTATAACCTATACCTTGCGGCGCGGTTTGCTTCGTCCGGTTTTCTATCACATTCTTCAAGAAACCATTACCAAACCCTTTTCTTATGCTAACTTTTACTTACACAGTTCCCTACACGTAGATTAGCAAATCTCAGGGCCTTTACAATAAAAATGGCTTAACAAAAATGTGGTATAGGAAAACCTACAACAATCAAAGCTTGTACTATTCTATAACTATTTACCTAAAAATCATAATATTCTTCGCTAAATGGTTGCTGGGACTGGTGGTTACGATACTTCACGAAGATGGTATCAGATGATTCTAAGCCAGAGCCTGTACCAAAAGTGGGCATTATTCTGTAAAAAATCAACGAAATCAATGTTTCAAGAAATAGTATTTTTTTACATGTAGTGTAATAATTTATTGATTATTTAATTTCTACATTTAATAGTTGTGATGTGCACATTGGACATGCTTTGCCCACGAATGTATTCTCATAATATTTTATTCAGTAGTAATTATTTAATAAGGGACATGTCCGTGTAGCATATGTGCTTCTTCTAGACGATTTCATCCCACGGATAGCGGCATTAGAAGTAACCTAATTAGAAGTAACCTAATTTCTATAAAGTGTTAGACTAAATTGCTAATCGAGGTTCCAAGAACTTAAGTTGGACAGAAAGTATCCTGAGTAAATAAGGCAGAAAGATGACAATTTTAGTTCTTAGTGATTTTCGATAAAATAAGCACACGTTTCCCTAATCAGATTTTATGACACTCATAAGATAAGGTGGGTCGAGGGCACCATGTATTCTTGCTGCCTCTATGATTATGATTTCACCCCTTCAACTAAGGTTATTCTATTTATTTCCAGATATTCAGCTTAAAGATAGACTCGACCAAAGTGTGTTGTACTGAGAAAACCGTAAATACCAACTTTGAAATGTCATTGCAGAGTTTACAAGTAAGCTAGTAATTATATGAGTATCCCTTTAAAAACCTTCTTATTCTTTTTTCCGTTACAAATACAGTGCAGGGTTTAACCATTCTCTATTGGTAAAGGAAAGCTTGGGCTACTGACTCAGCACTGGTTGTGCACATTGATGTGCTTTTGTTTCATGTCTTGTAACATAAGATGCCCTTTTTTAAGAAAATAAGAAAGGAGTTACTTTGGATTTACGATACCCTTGAAACAATGACATGAAATTACAGTTACTCTTGTTTTGTCATTATTTAAAAAGTGTCATACAATTCTGTATGTATTCAAAACTATGTATTACCATTTTTAAGGTAAATTCAAGATTCAGTGCAACATCAATGTTAGATGATAACGGTTCAGAGCTAAGTGGACTACCGCAAGTATACGTCGCATTCCAGATGGACCAGTATCAGGTTTACGCTGATAATGAAAAGTTATTGTTACTAAATAAGCTCAAATTAGATGCTAAGGTACGTAAGATTTAGTTTTTTTTTATACGGCAAGGGGATCAGAATACCACACGCTATGTCAACATAGCAGACAGTGAAGGTGACCGCTAACGCGTTGTAAGGGGGCCTCCTTAAACCTACAGCTGGGTCGTAAGTCCTACACGCTGTTATGCAAGTGTTTCGTCCTGTATCACGCGATGGACTCGGCACCCGCACGGAGAATCCATGGAATGCTTAGATCCATTGGCTGATAATAATATGATGGTGATATTTTAGCTGCTTTCGTTGTTCCTGCGGGGCAACATCCTTTTGAAGCGTCAAAAGCGCCCAAAGAGAAACTATTTTTATGATGTCCATGTCTACCTTTAGCAGCAGTGGGTGTTTTTTGGCTTATGAACTGATACACACATATCACTTCGTTTAAGGTGGTATATATTTTGATGATAAGGCATACTAAGTAAAGTAATATAACTAATATTTCTTTGAACGGTCATGTAGGATTCACTGTTCTGAGGGTAAAAGGGTCTCTTTAGGGTAAATCGGTATGGTCTTTGTTTTGTACAATGTAAAGATAGACGTGTTTCTTTTCAGCTCGAGAAAAGTATATTAAATCTATATTTAATTATAAGCACTTTTAATGTAAGCTATAATCATTTGGATGCATTTAAATGGTATACGTCAGTGAAGGAGAAATTTAAAAGAACACAACCTTTGCAGATTGTAGAACTTGAAACGCCATGTAAGTATAAAATGTTACCTATGTAATTTGTATACTTTTATTATGTATGTTGTTAATTTATTAATTTTTCCAAAAAAATAACTCAACGGTATCTAAGTATAATGTTATTTTTTTTAATGTGTTGCGAATTGATTAGGTTTCACTTGACATTTGTCACTTTTGGTGAATTTTCAGCAATGTGATCTAAGAGTTAAGAATAATACGATAATTGATATGCCCTGTGTGGCTGTGTGGCGGGGACTTAAAAACATTAACAACAAACAATTAGAAACAAAACACATTCAGAGTCAGGACAATAATTTTTGAATGCCACAAAAAATTGGGGTGTAATGTGTGACATCGAAAAGTGAAGATCGCATGACTTCGATGCTATGATATTCGTTGTGGCGTTCATTCCTTTTCAAGTGATTCCTATTAATGAAAAAAGGGGTTCTGTTATTCGAGGTCGCATGACATCGTTGCTAAGATATTCGTGGTGGCGTGCATTCGTTGTTACATGATTCGTTGTAGTAAACTTACGGGATCGTAGTATTTGTTGTTTCACTTTTCGTTGTCACATATTACACCCCAAGAATTGTCCTACGAGGTCCTACGCTTTGCCATCGAACCAATTATTATCCCTCTTTACTTGGTGTAACGTATGCATGGTATTTATATTGCAGCTTCAAGTCCGCCGTTATGGTTATCTCGTTTGTTCTCATCGTGTATAGTGCAAGGCTGTGCTGAATTACGGTCAGTGGTTGTGCATGCGAGGTTAACGGACGATAACGCACTTGGGTTTGGATGCAGTGGGATTAAAGTCAAATTGGACCAGCTTTTAGAGTCTAGAGGTATGGTTTTACATTATAATACTTACCACAGTAGTATTATAAATGCTCAAATTATTATGTGTGTGTATGATTGTTAACTATTTATACTCAAACTGCTTGGCTTATTTGACGAAGGAGTTGGATAAGATGCAGCTTATCCTTGGCAGCTGATACAGATATAAACTACTTCTTATCCTAAAAAAAATATAGTGCTGTTTTAGATCAGAAATGATCTTTTAAGAATCACATTATTGAGTTTGATGAAACTTGATACAGATTTTTGGGAAAGGTTTTGTGCTACAGCTGACATTGCGTCGAACAAATCTATGTTTATTAAAATGGGCTTGCCCGTGGGGTCTTTGCCATCGTTTCGTGATTACCACGAATGTCCATGAAACTGAATGCAATGTATTATGTAAACAAAACCAATGATACAAACATAACAAACTTAGTTTAGTAGTTTTCAAATAAGTAGTAAACCTCAAAACATATATATCGCTTTATTCGAGCTACTTTTTGTTGACAGAAGAATGGTATCGTACCGCGGGTCGTGTATCGTTAGGCAACCGTCAGTGGGGCGCCGAACTGCTCGTAGACGGAGGCTGGGGAGGCGCGGGGGCGCGCGCCCTGGGGCTCCGCTCCGCACCGCCGCGCAGACACCACGCGTGGGGCGAGGCGCTGCTGGCCGTGGCGCTTGTCAAGTGGGCTACACATGGACCTACTGACTCTAAGGTTATACTTTTATTCCATCATCGAAACATATTGAAGCCTTATTATACTCTGACCACTCTAATAGATGAAATTTGACAGTTGTAGTCTATGGTTGGGTCTTTACAATCTATTGAGAGATTTATCAATTCAGATAACAAACAATTAAAAAATGAGGTAGAGTGCACATCATTCATCGACCACCTTTTCCAATAAGTACTTTAGTGATAGTGGACGCAGTATCATCCTTCCAAGACTTTAACTCAGTGTATTTTGCATTTGTAAGTTCCATCTATAAATACCACTTTATTTCAGTTCCTTGTTCTGTTAAAAAAGTCGATGTGCAATATTTACGGCCGGGTACTGTTGTAAGTGCTAAAAACTCGAAGTAGTTCTCGTACTTGGATCTGTTGAGTAAGTAACACTAGCATGTAAAACAATTACACCAAGCGAGAATCGATTTCTATAAATGTTTTCATTTGCTTGTATAAACTCATTACACCGTCATCTATCGCGTATAAATTGGCCACTTGTACTTTTATTATAATATGTATGTGTAATATATACTAATATTATAAAGAGGTAAAGTTTGTGTGTTTGTATGTTTGTGTGTTTGTGACGTTGTAGGGGGTAATCTCTGGATCTACTAAACCGATTTTAAAAATTCCTTCTGTGTTGAATAGTCCATTTATCGGGGAGTGTCATAGGCTATATAGTATCACGCTATGACTAATAAGAGTGGAGCAGTAATGAAATATGTTAAAAAAAGAGACTTTTTTCGCCGCCTAACGAAGTGGGCACGGGTCAGCTAGTAATTATATAAAACGTTTTACAACATTTTTATATTATTCCTTTTAAAGAGTTCTGAAATATAAAATCATCTTTAACTTGACAGGTAGAAGCAATGATAGACTGTCTCCGTCTTGAATGGAACGCTATCATAGCGAAAACCATCATATCTTTGGTAGACTGCATAAACCAGTACAGAAGCCCTTCAGCACCACAGAAGGTCAAAGAGGAGTCATCAGAAACCACTTCTAATATCTCTGTGAACGTGGCTCTGTCTCATATCAACCTGTTCCTACTTGTGAATGAGGATACGTGCCTTATGACTAGAGTTGACGCGGTCACGGTAGAGAAGACTGTTAATAAGAGTGCCGCGGTTGTATCGGGGTTAAAGGTTGTGAATATAGTGCCTTATAAAGGTTAGTTTAAGCATCATTTTTTACTCTAGTTTTTTATTGCCTTAACAAGCGGCCTCCTTGATGGTAAGTAGTAACCGCTGCTTAAAGCATTAATCATCATCACCATAACAGCCCATTAATGTCCCACTGCAGGGACGGGCCTTCTCCATGACGAAGGGATAATTGGCCTAATTGAATACCACGCTGGTATAGGGTTTAATTTCAAGTTTTCCTTCTTTTTATTTCGTAAAGATAATAGTCACGATAATAGTCCCTTAGTCGGTTTTTACGACACCCATGGGATGAGATGGGGTGGTGACATATTGTATTCTTACTCCGCCACCACACGGAAAGCATCAATGCCACAGAATAAATAAGCCGCAGCGTTACTTTAGACAGAAGATATTAAGTGCGACAGCTCTGTAATGCTAACAAATATTGTTCATGCAGACAAATGTTTAACTTGTATGGGTATCAAATTCGCGACATCTGATGTAGCAGGCGGACACACTTACCATTATGCCGTCTGGTAGTCGTCGTGATACAAGTACTAATTTCCTTTCGCTATAGTACTTCTGTTACTTGTTTCCTATGTTTAAAAATGTTCTACACTCAATATTCTGCAACTCCACATTTTGCTCACTTACTTACTTGGCTTCATCATAATCATGATAACAGCCCATTAATGTCCCACTGCAGGGACGGGCCTTCTCCCGTGACGGAGGGATACTTGGCTTACACTCTTTTAAATTATAAACATGAATAAATAATATTTCGCAGGTAACGTCCATTGTCAGCGATCAGACGAGATACTGGATACATTTTTCCACGTCAAATTAGCTCGTATCGAACATATAATATCAAAAGAGAAATATTCAGCTTTACTAGACTTCCAGTTCATTGAAAATGTTGACCTAGAATGGAGCGCCAACTATCATATGAAAGTATTGACTTTAGTAAGAGCTGTCAAGAGTTTCTTACAAGACATTAGAGTAAGAAGAGCGAATACTGTGAAAAAGAAAGGGAGAAAACTAGATTGGAGAGTGTCTTTTAAAGGAGAAACGAATTTGGGTTTGCTTTTGTCGAAGGAGAATAATATGCTGTTGGGGACCGGTGAGTTAATTTTTATAGAATACATTTAATTATTATGTATTTAATTTAATAATCTTACTTATACATTATCACAGCGGCGTCTAATTCCTACCTAAGCTGATCTTGTACTATGGGTTTTTAACTTGATAAAAGATAAACATACTTTTATAGTTTGTTTTTGGAAATATTGAGTATTTTAAATATGCTCAGATGAAAAAAAAAGTAGATCTAGTAATCTAAAAAATAAGTTTACGATTCAAGCTTTGTATGACTATTGAACTGTGATGACTATTGAACTATGTTCGTATTCATGGTTTCCCAGACTTTTTTTTCTCATAGACCACTTTGAAAATTTAACAGGTTCCGGTGGACCCCCGCAGGCACCCTTTTGGGAATTTGGTAGAAAGTAGCTCTGAACTCGACAAAAATGTAAAGTGTGTGTTATATAACTACAGAAATTTGCATTGCGGCAAAATTCTAACAACAAATAAGTTTTCGAAAAAAAAGTTAGAATTGCAAGTTTTTACAAGAAACAGTCCCTGAGTTCATTCAAATATTATCTGCCTACATTGATAGGTAAAGTCAAGCCATTATTTTAGTTCTTCACTATCGAAAGCCGATAAATTTTTGTTGACCCCCCTCTTACTAATTGCGAACCCCCCTTTTTTGTCACGCCATCGTAGACCCCCGTCGAGGCTTCCGTGGACCCTTGGGGGTCCACCTAGACCATTTTGGGAACTACTGGTCTAATTTATTTAATCAAAATGTTTATGTACTCATAGTTAGAATAAGTTGTAATTTAGTGCTCTTTTCGTGTCCTATTTGGCAGTGTTTTTGTTCCCTTATACCAAGTTATAGGGGACCAAAAGCTTAGGGGAGGGTTTTAATAATCCGAAAAGAAGAAAGACAATGGAAAATATTGGTACTCGAGGCGGGTTTTAATAAGTAAAATGCATATTCACAGATGACATGACAATAGCATACGGCAACGAGACAGGTTTGTCGATAGTCTGGAGCAAGCTGAACATGATTCTTAACGGAGACGAAGTGGTGAGCATAGAGGGGTACTCCATGGAGCGAGCGGCTGACGATCATGATGTCAGGGTGGAGAGGAAGGCTACTGAGGGCTTCGTTCTCATGTGGAATAAGGTTTGGTTAGTGTTTTAATGCGTTTTTTTTAAATAAAAACTGATATCGATACTGGGTCCGATTGCGTTTCTCAATTGGCTTTAATTAAGAACAACAAAATGAACTTAAATGTAAACTTAAATTTTTAGTACACATGGGTATTACCTTTCCTTTAAATAAGAACATACACTAAAATAGGGTCATCCTAAACTTAATTATACCCTTTCCACTATATTTAACGACATTTGACAGGTTGACGTTAGTGACGTTCAGCAGTATCTCGAATGTAATGCCATCCGATTGTAAGCGATTTCGCGATTTTTCAAATTACTTTATTTTACACATTTGGATCCTTACATCAACTTACATAATCTTTTTATTACTGTTTCTTTCTTTATGTATGTTAAGAGAATTAGCCTATAGCTTAATATTATAAAATTATAGTTAGCTTAAGTATTATTTAAAATACATAATTTATCGTGACATATTCGCGGGTTATAGCTAATCTAAAAAATCATATTACATTTTATAAACGTATTATGAAGCGTTCAGGTTTATTCATAGCATTTATTTCTACCGATTATTTGTAATTTGTTTCATAATGGTGGTTATCGTTATGAGTGTCCATCACTAAGTAACCATGGTAACTGAAAAAAACATGAATACGTCTATGAAATACAATATTATTTGTTTGAAAAATAAGCAGAAGTATTACGAAACTTCATGGACGTGAACTGTCAAAAAGCTAAACTTACGCTGGAAGGGGTATAGTGATAGTAGTTTTCTTATTCCGATTGCGTTTCGTCTTATTTGACATTTGACTAACCTTATTTAAGTAGAAGCTGTCAAAAGCAGCCTTAATTAAAGTCGCTCGAAATTTTGTGCGAACTTATTTTAATCTATTAAAAAAAATATTTCTTGGATTTTTAGTAACAAAAATGTTTCCTATCAGTGTTATAATTGTGCAAAGAAGGTTAAATGAAGAACATCAACGGTAAGAGTGTTTAAATGTGTTTAATTACCTAACTGAATGCCTTTGTACCTTATAAAAAAGTGCGTCTTTTCTTATTAGTTTACAGACAAAAAGAAGGCTTAGGTACATATCGGCATATCAAAAATAATTCTGATCCGTTCGATGTGACAACTACAGTGTTCATAAAACTGTGTTGCTCTTTCTTCATCCTTCTCTTTTTATCTGTTTCCATGTTATAAAAACAAATTAAAAGATATCACAAGTAAAAACGCAAAATAAATACGAACGAAAGTAAGACTAACTTTGACGTAATACAGGCGGCGATGTGGTTGCTAAGCGACAAAGCCTATCTAAATAAATTTAAAAAAAACTTTGACGTACAGATGTCAAACTTGATATATAGTGTGACCACAGGAGCTGTGCACCCCCTGCGGTATGTGCGGCGAGGTGGGGGACGAAGAAAAAATAGGTGTACGTTATGGTAGCGTACACGTGATAGTTCTGATAGAAAGGGAACTTTTTTTTTGATAAATTCTTTATGTAAAAATAATGCGTGAAATTTTGACTGAATTAGTGTAGGTAAATGCTTTATGCGAATTCACAGTGGAATATGTCAAAAGTCCATGTTAATTTATGTTCATAGTACTGGTACAGATAATATGCTCACAAGTGATTTGAATATCTCGAGAACTACAAAAGATAGGTACAGTAATTCTGTTAATGCAGTAGAAATGTAACCCTGAAATAACGCCTGTGTAACACTTTATTTCAATACAAAATTCAATATTATCGGAGATATTAACGGTTTTTAGGGGCCGGGCTGGAGTTATTTCATTACGCTATAATATTAAAACTACAAAAACTATTTTTTTAAATGTAGGTACAGTCTGTCTATAAAGTCCTGACAAAAAATTAGGGCGCCACTGTGCTACACGTAGCAACCCTATTTAGTCTGACAAAATAGTTTTCAAAACAATTATGTTCAAATAACACACTACACTATTAGAGCACTTATAATACTAGGGCATTTCTTATAGGTAAGCCTATTGCATTTAAAGTTTTGCGTAGAACTTCAAGACTACAATTAAAATCCATCTCAGTTCTAGCTATCATCTGCAATTTTCTGAGGGTTGGATCTCGAAATTTTACAAAAGTTATGTAAATTGAACATTTGAATATACCTACAATAAATGTAGGCATCATTAGAAACAAAATACAGGTAAAAGAAGAAAAATGTTATATACCTCTTTTTTACTGTAGAACATAATTGTATTTTGTGGGGGAGAGCAGAAATATAGAAACTAAACATTTATTTCTTTGGCCGGCCTTGCCTGTGTTTACCAGGAGTTTCAAGTTTTTCATTATTTTTAAATCTGTTATTTTTAAATTTAATAATTCTAATGGAATGGAAAGAATAACTACAATACCTAACTAAAATTTATTCAGTGTTAAATAATAACCAACAAGATATCATTTAACATGGATTTACTAAGAGCTAAATGATACAAAATTTAATAAAATATTGCAATTAATTATTTTTTGTAGACAGACCAGTCGATGCGAAAGTGACATAGTTTAGTTATCAATATCAACGTAATATAGACATAAAGCAATTAATTCAAATTCAAATTAGGATAAATCTTGACTGAATTATACTAATGCAACTGATATAATGTATCAACAGAAATGGTCGTACTACGATTTTTCTTACTTACAATGAATATCTAACCTAAAAATGTGCTATGTACACAATGCCTGTTTTTGGTCTCTAGATCTCAAATGGAGTGAATTTATTACTTGAGACAGATTACGAAAAACAGTAACACACAATACCCATCAAAGTTGCAGTTCGCCCTTAAACATCATCCAAATCGCATAAAAGTTGACCAGAATCGTGCTCCGCTAAACATCGCCTTATAACTTTAAAAATTACTTCCCGCGTACCACTTTGATTTACTCTACTCATTGTTTACATTGTTCTTCGTAAGTCAGTATTAGTTTATTGTAGAATAATGAACTAATAAAAATCACAAATTTGACGACTTTATAGACATATCTGTAATATATTATGTACATTTGATCACAATGTAACCCAAATATACTCATATTTTATTAAAAATATGCAGGTGATAAATAAGAACTCACCCCTTACTCATAAACGCCTCTTAAATTTAATCACTGTTTAGCGAGATTATTATTTGTAAAATCAAACATTTACCAAACAAAACCGTAAGAATTTAAGGTAATCAATTAACTAAAATTTAAGAGGCGTTTATAAGTAAGGGGGTATAAAGTCATCATCATCATAACAGCCCATTAATGTCCCACTGCTGGGACGGGCCTCCTCCCGTGACGGAGGGATACTTGGCCTACTAATACCACGCTGGCCAGACGGATCGGTATAGGGTTTAATTTCAAGTTTTCCTTCTTTATATTTCGTAAAGATAACATTCACGGTAGTAGTTTTTACGACACCCATGGGATGAGATGGGGTGGTGACATATTGTATTCTTACTCCGTCACCACACGGAGTAGGGGGTATAAAGTAATTCCTAGGAATACTGTAGTGTTAACGATTTCTAATTCCTCATCATTAATCTTAACAATTGGATTTTTTTATTTTATTTATGCATAGTTTTTTGGCATAGTAAACAACTCGATATAGTTCTTGTGTATGCTACCATAACGGACACCTACCTGCTGTCACGAGTTTTGACAGCAGTGTCATAACAATTCGAACATTATATTTTTCTTTAAGAATTTCATGTTCTTAGAGTATTTGATACATTCCGCTAGATGTCATTTTTCTCAAAGTTACATTATAAAAACCCAAATAATTTTCCTATTTACGCTTAAAACTACACAATAATGTAAATACTTTCTTGGAGTTTTTAAAAATGACTGTCTTTTAATAGAAAACAGCTACAGCCGCTCGTGTAGCGACCCGTACCAGCCAAATAACTTAAGTATATTGCGTCAGATGTCGCTAGTAGCTACATCATAGACTGTTTATTCTATACCAGTATATAACATGTACTCTTTATGTCCACCCCCCTCTCGCCGCGCGCATACCTCAGGAGGTGCACAGCTCCTGTGGTCACACTATAACAACAACACTCTTAATTATGGTTGTTTTCATAGACAAAAGGAATTGGTAGATTTTTAGGTCACCTTCTTATTTTGTGACATCCGCAATAGCTTTCAAATAAGGATGTGGTCTTATTTTATAAATTTTAGTGCATCCTTATAGCGAAAAGAAAGGCAATCGGACCCACTATCTAAATAGTTTATTGTGTAAGAATAATAAGAATTAAGCGTTATTTCATGATAAACGGTTCTCTGAAGAATGTTCATTTTAATTTTAGGTTTTTTTTTATAAATGTCGTAATTTTAACTAAAAGACTTCTAAACGATATAGGTGTTTGTTGGTCAGTATGGCGCGCGATGATTTACTAGTATGTGAAGGTATTTCATGTCTATTATATTATGTTGGCTTCATTCCTAGACCATACTCGGGCTTTACATCAAGTATACAAAAACCGTAATCATAACAGCCCATTAATGTCCCACTACAGGGACGGGCCACCTTCTTTGACGGAGGGGTACTTGGTATACTAAAAACACGCTAGCCAGTAGACGGATTGGTATAGTGTTTAATTTAAAGTTTTCCTTCTTTTTATTTCGTAAAGATAATATTCACGGATAGTCCCTTAGTTGGTTTTTACAACACCCATGGGATGAGATGGAGTGGTGACATCTTGTATTCTTACTCCGTCACTACACGATGAAAAAATGTAATGCTTATAATTATTTATCATCTTATTTGTTTCCACCAGGTCAGTGAACATAGACTCAGTACGATTGATATTTCCATATAAGCATCGCTTCGCTGAGGCGGTGCAGGGCGACTTCGTTTCTCTGTTCAAGTGGATCAAGTTAGTGCATCAGATCAAAAGGAAACCCTTCACTCTTGATAGTCCACTACCTAGTGATTTACATATAAAGGTAATTGTTATAATGCTTGATTATTTATTACGATTCTAAGTCCTATTTGTTGAAGTAAAACCTTAAATTCTGATGGTTAACTTATCAATGTATTATACACAAGATCGTAATAAATCACTTATCGATAAGACACTTGAGTTGAGAGATGCTTTACCCATCGTCTGTTGGTTAAAACCGCCACTCCAAGTGTCTGGGAGTATCGATTGCTGATTTTAACTGCCTTGTGTAAAATATATGTACTGTACAGAGGCGTTAAAACCAGTCATCAGAATTTAATTGGGCTCTGAAAAATATACGTGATTAAAAATCAGCGCTGTAAGCAACTGAAGCAAAACTATTTGGTGTGCCGCAGCATTATGCTGAGTGGGGTCCGATTTCTGCACAGATGTGGCTTTGTCATGGTTTTTGTTTATATTCTTTATTTTTGTTTTGTTTTTGTAACTGTCTGAATTCGTACTGTATCCTTAAAGCAGGAATAAATGTATTTTCTTTCTTTCTTTGAAAAAATATGTCTATGTTGTTTTATACAGATAGAAGAGATAGTGATAGAAATGAGCGACGACCCATTCGAAGTGAAGCTGCGCGACAACTACGAGCTGTTGGAAGACGAGTACAAAGAGAGCCAGAAACGTCGCACTATGCTAGATGCTAAGGTATACTTATTTATTTATTTTAATTGGCTCACCAACAATTGTTTATACTTAGGTATTCTAGTTTATACAAAGCATTGAAAAAAAAAACATGGTCTGGTGTAATAGTTAATTAGGTACTGTATATAGGGTTTACTACTGCTTGCTATAATTTTAAAATGTTATAAATATTTTTATTGCCCAAAACATTACAGTTGGCGGAATAATGATATTACATGAAATCATTTTAATTTTTTTCAAGTAGATCAAGTACTATATAATAATTTTTGACCATAATTTGATATGCTATGATTTTTGTTATTTATATGTAATATCGTTTTCAACAAGCGTTTAGTTTACCCCCTGGCTAGTGAGTAAGTGTAAAAAAATAACTTAACTTTCTTAAATACTTGTGTGTTGGGCTAAAATATAATCTATCAATATAAAGATTTGCGTCAAAGCTCTCATTCCGAATTATAGTATATTTCATTCATTCATTCATTTATTCAATTCAATAACAATAACAATTGTGTCTGAATATAGGTATAGGTACAACATAAAAATAACAATAGAGAAAATAAAAACAATTAAATGATTTACAATACACATTAAAAACAGAATTAGAAAAATTATAATAATAATAATACAAATCTCATGTCAAACTAAATCCATAATAAAATCTCCAATATAAAATCATAAAAAAAAACAACCAATGAATAAAAAAAAATCTTAGTACATTGTTTATCCGGTGAATTCATTAATTGTGTAGTAACATTTTTCCAATAAAAAGGCTCTAAGTGTGCGTTTAAATAGCTTTATGTCATAAATATTTAACTTCAAAGCATTAGGTAAACTATTGAAAAGTTTTACTGATTGATATTGCGCTGCATGTTTAACAATTTCCAACCTTGGCACCAAAATATATTTAAAATGTTTATTTCTGGTACTTTCTCTAAGTAGACGTTCCTCAGAAGTTTCGTAATTTTTTATGTGCTTTGCAAAATTAGTCAATATAGTTAAAATAAATAAACAAGGTACAGTCAAAACAGATAATCTGCGAAAGTGATCTCGGCAAGATTCCCATTGAGGAATACGAACCATAGTCCGTATTGCCCTTTTCTGTAATATAAACGCTTTGTCACAATTATATTTGTAGCTGTTTCCCCATAGTTGAATGCTGTATCTTAATCTAGATTCAACTAAGGCATAATATACTGTCTTTAAGTGTTTCAAGCTAACCTCATCTCTCAAACTCCTAATTGCATAGCACGCCGACGATATATTTGAATCGATTGCATTTAGTTCATTTTTCCAGTTCAGTAAGGAATCAATATGAACCCCTAAAAATTTTGTGGAATCAACCAGTTCTATCCTTCTGTCACCAAGAAATATGTCCAGGTTTTCTTTATTTCTAGATGTTGTTTTAAATAACATAACATTTGTCTTCTCCCTATTTATTATTAATTTATTTGCGCTAAACCATTTTTCAAAAAAAGCTAATATATTATTAATTTTATCATTAAGTGATTCTATGTCTATGGCACTTACAATAGCATTTGTGTCATCAGCAAAAACTACCAGCTGTACGTCTGAGTTTACTTTGGTGATGAAATTCAATAAATCATTATTAAATATTAAAAATAAAATTGGACTCAAAACTGAGCCTTGTGGGACTCCTACTGACACATTATTTATATGAGACCTAACTGCTTGTTGACAATTTCGTTCATCGACAGTCTTAATTTCTACGTACATTTTCCTATTATGTAAGTAAGATTTAAAAAGTTCTAGTACTTTACCTCTGATACCGTAATACTCCATTTTTTCAAGAAGCAGTGTATGATCTACCGTATCAAAGGCGGAACTTAGATCTAAAAAGACTGCAGCAACTTTTAACCTATTATTAATTCTTTCCATAACATCATTGATTAACACATTTATAGCATCAGTTGTTCCAACCTGTTTCTGGTATCCGAACTGTTTGTTGCTTATGACTTCATTAGCGTTGAGATGTAAAACCAAACGAGTTTTTATTAATTTTTCAAAAATTTTCGACAAGGTTGGCAATACTGAAATAGGCCTGTAATTTTTAGGGTCCGTCTTTAAACCTTTTTTATAAAGAGGAACTACTTTAGCTATTTTTAGCTGCTCAGGAAAAATAGCTTCATCACAGCACTTATTAAAAAAACATGCCAGCGGATATGCCAAGGTTTTTATATGTTTCTTAATTACTAAAATTTGTACTTCATCATAACCACTCGAGTTCTTAATTATCATTTGACTAACAATTTTTTTGACTTCATTGGGGCAAATATTAGACAAAACCATATCCTTGTCAATCCTCTTGCTACTTTCTTGAAGAAATTTTATTGATGGGTTTACTAAAGAGGAACTGGAGACTAAAGTAGGTTGCCGATTACTAAATTGATTGGCGAATACACTCGCAACCTGCTGAGGATCATCAACTAGCCTATCATTATGAGAGACCACAACTTTTTTGATAGTATTTTGCGTAATTTTATTCCTATGCCGATTGACAACTTTCCAAATCTCTTTACCAATATTTTTAGTATCCTTTTTCAATGGCGTTTCTTTTTGCAGTTTTTATAACCTTTCTGAAAAGTGTTACATATTTTTTTCTATATGCTATTATGCTATTGTTAACGCAACTTTTACCACTGTGAGCACAAAGGACACGTTTCATTTTACTGGATACCCTAATGCCTCTTGTCGACCATCTAAGTAAATTTCTGTTTTTATTAAAGCAAATTTTCCTTTCAATTTTATTAAAGCTAGATTTATATATATTATTAAATTTATTTAGAAAACTATTTATACCCAATTCATCCCAATCAGTATTCAATATCAATTGTTCAAACATGTCATGATTTTTAAAATTATAAATTCTTTTGTTAATTGTCACTATTAAATTATTATTTTTATTTGATTTTTTGTCTGCTGACTTTGGTAGTATCACTTCGCACAGTATTCCACCATGACCATCAGATAATCCATTATGATCCACCTGTATAATATTAATATACTCATCACTTAAATTAGTTAGGAAATTATCAATGCATGAAAATGTATCGTTTCGAATAAAAGTAATGTCTCTAACAATCGCTCTAAAATTGAAACATCGCAGCAAGCTTAAAAAATCAGTGCGGTTTTTATTATCAGTAAGTAAATCGACATTGAAATCACCACAAATTACAGCCTTTCTATTGAACAAATATTCAAGAGTCTTTTCCAAATTTAACAAAAATTCTTCAAAATTAGCTTGATAGGGACTTCTATAGCAGCAGCATATAAACAAGTTAGTATTAACATCCTCAATGCAACATATCTCAAATGACCCTTCCCTATAAAATTTATGTATTTTAGAACATTCTAGAATATCCCTATTCTCTTTACCGAGAATAAGGCTACCTCCTCGTTTTTTATTGAGTCTAGCATTATAAGCCACCATGTTATAACCAGGAAAATTAAACAATGAAGTCAATTTTTCGTTTAAAAAATGCTCAGTCACACATATGTAGTTTATTAATTGTGGAAGCGTATTTATATATAATTCCAATTCATATTTTTTATTATTCAAACCACACAAATTCTGAAGAAATATGTTAATTGTAATTCTATCGCTATCCTTCTGAACAGATATTTGACTAACTTGACTTACATGATTCACGAAAAAACGACATTTGCTCTGACTCAGAACCTATGAACCCATGCTCTGTTTGTTCACTACTAATACATTTTTTTTTAGATAACCTAGGAAAATATTCATTCAAACTTGTTTGAATGAATGTTTTGTTAGTACAGTTTAGTTTAATTTTAGTAACATTTGAAGGTTGAATCAGAAAAGTCGAATACAAGTATTCTTTTAGTTGTATAAAAATACTGTTCATAGCTCTATTGTTTATTTTACCCGTGTATTTAGAAAACATTTCAAAAGTGTAATCCAGATTTTTATTTGTGTCAAATAAATAAGAATACTCGAACTTCTTATTGCTTTGATACAGCAGGTGATTGAAAAACTCCACTCTCCTATTAAATATAGTTACATTATTTGCCAATTTAAAGTTAGGCGCACAAACTATAACATTAGTAAATTGCATTGAGTCAAGTTTTAGTTTTATATCGTTTACTATTTTGCTGTAATCATGTGAATATTCAAAGTTGTAACTGCCCAGAAAGATTACGCAATAGTCTATCAAAGTAAAATCAGCAAGTTTCTTATCTAAGTTTTCAAATTGTTGTGATATACTGGCATTAGGCATGCAGTAGTGGCATATCCTCATTTGTGGAAATTTTTTATTTGCAATATCTAATATACCATTAAAGTTATTGTCACTAACTATACATAATTTAGGGGTACAGTCTTCAGTTAATGTTGTTTTTTGTCCTAGATGCATCTGTGAAACTAAACTGTGTTCTTGTATTGAACTAGAATTGATGATTTTATCTTCCTTGTTTACTGAAATTGTTGTTTTTCCTTCTTGTCCTAATAATAATATATTTCCTTCCGGTATATTGTCGGTATTATCTTTCTCAAACTCTAGTGTTCTTCTGCATGACCTATTTGTTCGTGTACGTCTTGCAGAGTTACTACTATATGAAGGAGTACCACTACAAATACCTTTTAAGTACATAATTTGTTTTTGTTGTTGGTTCGTTAATTTATTAAGTGAGTTATTTTCCAATAACAATTCATCTATTTGCTCATGTGCACTTAACAGTTGATTATTTAGTATCTTTACTTGTTCTTTTAGGTTTTTAATGTCGTCGTCGTTGTCATAGGTATTTTGGTATGGTAGACTATCCGCTATAGAGATGTCAGACAATATTGTACAGTCGAGATTATTAAGTGATGTGGTCCTTTTGTTTTTATTTCTATGTGTTACATTTCTATTTTCACTCATTTTTTCGTATATTTGTGTTCGTTTTGAATATGTAGGCAATTATCAGCCTCAACTTTAGTAACTATTCGATAATCCCAAAATGTGTTGTAGTTTTGCTCGAGGTTCGAACCCCAGTTGGTAATTTTCAAGGCCGCCTGTCTGTATATATTTTATATTAAAATAGGAGACTGTATTTATACTGTAGTCTACTAAATATACAATACTGCGTCGAACGAAACGCAATCTCAAAAGACTGGTGTTCAAATTTCAAAAAGTACAGTTTACGGGTTTCCGAACGAAACATTAGTTATCGAAATGAGCGAATGATTTGAGCTCTGTGTTTTCATTGGTCGTTATCGTGACGTTTACATTTGATAATGAAACAGCTGACAGTTACTTACGCCGTAATAAGCACTATTTAAACATGTAACAGTTCTTTAAGAAAACATTTGAGTTGTTTGATACCTCTTATAGTTATTTCCACAATAATTATCGTTGTATTTATTAGCACATTTTGTCAAACTCACGGCCTCGTTGAAGATTGACGACACATTTGCGTTTGAACCACCAGCAACGAACAGTTTCTCAGAAGTTATAATGTAAATGTTTATTAGCTGGATTATGTATTGTTCACTTAGATAACAATGTCACTCACTTATCGAGGTGTATTAAACATATTCCGACATTCTTTGCACTTTACAAGTAGAAAAATTAAATTAATTACAATTAAAATTTACGGAGATGTGTTGACGTTTTGACGCTGCGTTCCGTTTTTTTTTTATAGTTAATACATAAGTATTAACTTAAGACTGCGCCACAGAGGTCGTCGAGAGAATGTTGTTTTAGTATTTATATACTAAAACCACATTCTCTCGACGACCTCTGTGGGGCAGTCGGTATATTACATGCCTGTACGCAGAGGTCTCGGGTTCGATTCCCGCTCAATGCAAATCTTTATGTGCATGAACATGATTGTTTGCATTGGTCTGAGTAATTTACAAAAAAAGTATCTAAGTATGTTTATCCGTTGTCTAGTACCCATATTGAAAAATTGTCAGGTAGGCTTTCTTCAGCAGCATACGCAGTAAAAAAAATGCGTCAGTTAACAGATATAGACACAGCTAGGCTAGTTTATTTTAGTTATTTTCATAGCATAATGTCGTATGGTATTCTGTTGTGGGGTAGTGCGGCTGATATTAACACAATATTTGTTTTGCAAAAAAGAGCGATACGTTGTATATATAATATGGGCCCAAGAGAGTCTCTTAGAGATAAATTTAAAATAATATAGATTATGACTGTGCATTGCCAGTATATATTTGATAATTTAATGTACGTACACAAAAATATTAACAAATATCAAAAAATGAGTGATATACATAATGTTAACACTAGAAATAAAAATAAACTTGCTGTTCTCCACACTAGGCTTCATAAAATAAGTAATTCTTTCGCTGGTAATGGTATTCGTTTTTATAATAAGCTCCCTAGGGAAGTTAAAGAATTTTCAGTTAATAAATTTAAATCTTTTATTAAACATAAGTTAATATCGAAATCATATTATAGTGTAAAGGATTACTTAAACGATAAAAATGCTTGGATCTGAATTGTCCTGTTTACTAAATAAAATAATATTTGTGAAGTGATCACCAAAAGAGCGATAGGAACCCAGCAGAGTTTCTTGTGGGTGTCTTCTCTGACATGGTCTTGTTCCGAACCCTCAGTAAACTTAGCCGTTAAGTTAGACGAGCATATTATGTGATCACTATAAAACGACCTTCACACGCGCTATTTTTATATCTTACGTGAATAAACGAATTTTTCTTTCTTTCTTTCTTTTATAGTACAAGCTTTGCTTAGTTTGGGACTAGGCGACTATGTGTGAATGTGTGAGGATTATTATATTATTATTTACATTATATCCAGGTGCAAGAACTATGCAAGCCGCACCTCTTCCTGCCAGCCGGTAAGGTGGAGGAGCTATACTCGGCGCTGCGACAGAAGGACGCGCAGATCTACGTGCAGCGGTGTGGCGCCGCGCCGCCGCCACGCTCGCGCCTCGTGGCGTGCTGCGTGTCGCGCCTGACCCTCGTGGCGCTGGCCGACCCCTCCATACACGGCACGACCAATGCGCAGGATAGGCTGAGGGATATTGATTATGACAGGTATGTACAGTGGGGGTAAGAAAACGTCCGTCAGTTTTCTTTTTCATTCGTTTGTGAAGCCGAAAACTCTTAATACCTTTTGAAACTAAAGCATTGCATAGACAAAACACATAAAACTATACTCACACAGTATGATAATAAGGTTCAAATTCATTTTCACCTTTGGCTTACGTCTAGTTACATGTCAACATCAAACCTTTTTAATTAACTATTTAGTCTGTTCTGTTCTATTTTTTTATAATGGCTGCTAAGTTAATCGATAATTCTGCCAATAGGCCTGTTTAGTCATTACATACTTTTAATTTGCTGTGATATCCTCTGTTTCATTGTCAATGTCTATTACTGTTTGTTTATTACTGTTTAATTAATAATTTATTATACCTATAGCCACATAATATAAAACTTGAACATTAAATAAGTAATGTTAAATAATAATAAATATTACTTCCGATTTGCGAGCATTCACGGAGGACTAATTTTGTAGCCTAGGTAACCGACATTGTATTGTCATCCCTACTAATGACAGCCGACCATTGACTGCAATATTATGTCATATTCAAACGGTAAAGCAAAGTATCGCTCATACTGCTTATGCACACGAAAATAGGCCTTAAGGTGGCGGTCCTTTAAATACCATGACTGTACATCCTGCTGACTGAATTCTATCAGTTGTAATTCTATAAAAATACATTATATAAAGCAGCACGATCTAATATTGAGTATTTTAACATTCAATAGATCGACATCGACTTATCCATTCTACCATCAATCGATCTGTAATCGAATGATCAGTATGGTAGAAACTATCGATCGACGTCGGCTAATCGATTCTATTATCGATCGACGTCGGCTAATCGATTCCATTATCGATCGACGTCGGCTAATCGATTCTATTATCGATTCTATTATCGATCGACGTCGACCAATCGATTCTATTATCGATCGACGTCGGCCAATCGATTCTATTATCGATCGACGTAGGCTAATCGATTCTATTATCGATCGATGGCATCAATCGATGGTCGATCGATTGCTGTGGTAACAGTCCTATGTCAGTTACTAAAACAATGGTATTACGTTTATTTTTCTTTTTCACAGTCCATGGCCAGAAGACGGCATAGAATTCACAACTCTCTGGTGCCGGAGCATCAACATGTCGTGTGCACAATGGCAACTGTTGCTCAGAGACTTCCCTCAGCCGCTGTTGAGTATGAGCGAGCTCAAGATGTGGGGAACACTCCTCGCTGCAGAGGAACAAGCTCCACCCAGAGGTAAGAGTATAGAGAGGTAAGGCATGAGATGTAGTTGGGCGTGGCTACGCCCGCGTTGATGTCGTTGTCGGGATAGAAAGTTAACCTATACAGGGTGGCTCATTCAAAGGGGTCAGTATGGGAAAGTCTTAAACTATAAGTCATACGATGTTTTGTTCTTAGGAACCATGACACCGATTTTGATAAAAAGAAAAACTGCATTCATACATTTGAAAAAGATACTGTACCTAGCCGGGAATCGAACCCGGTTGTTTTCCAAAAATAAACTTATACTTTTTTAAATTTAAATACCGATTCTGTAGGTCATAAGCAGTAAATAACTCTATAAAACATTATGTCTAAAAAGAATAAAATGCATTGTTTTTACATACTTACATTTATAATAGTAGGTGTTCGATGTGGCCACCGTGCGTCGTTCGAGGTCGCCCGATTTAACGCCTTTAGACTATTTCTTGTGGGATTACGTTAAGGATGAAGTGTACAAAACAAGCTATGATAACTTTTAAGACCATTTAGGTCAGCCATAAAATCAATTTTAACGCACCACACACACCACATAAAGATACAAAATTCAATGACATGATCGTTACCTAAACGTGTTGAATATTGTATTGAAAAAAAAACGGTGTCCACTTTGAACACCTACTATGATAAATTAAAGTATGTGAAAACAATGCATTTTATTCATTTTAGACATAATGTTTCTTAGAGACATTTACTGCTTATGACCTACAGAATCGGTATTTAAATAGAAAAAGTAAAAGTTTTTTTTGCAAAACAACCGGGTTCGATTCCCGGCTGGGTACAGTATCTTTTTCAAATGTATGAATGCAGTTTTTCTTTTTATCAAAATCGGTGTCATGGTTCCTAAGAACAAAACATCGTATGACTTATAGTTTAAAACTTTCCCATACTGACCCCTTTGAATGAGCCACCCTGTATATTAGACCAGGGTACCTCCTTATGAAATTTCATCCTAATAGGATTGGGTGACAAACATCGATCCATAGTTACAAACTTTCTCGTTTATAATATTAGTAAGGATGTTTTTTATGGGTCGGACTGGATGCGGAAGGCGCGCAGGACCGAGTTTTTGGCGCATGTTTTGAGAGGCCTATGTCCAGCGGTGGACTGCTATAGGCTAGTTGATGGAAGGATGTTTTATAAAAGACCCACTCCCTCATTAGGCTTTAAACCCTATGTCGCAGAAACTTTAGATACATAAATTAAAAAATCACAAAGAGTATCGAGACTTGGGACAGTAATTTGTGGATCACACTAATATTCCAAGATCTAGGGAGTGCCAGACATCACTTATTTTCTAACGAACCAAATATACACGAATGGATAGTGGTGGGGTGTACTATCATCGTATGACTAATAGCTAACTTGCCCCGACGGCCACTTTTCTGGTATCCGTTGATGAAAGTACAAAAAAACAGAGGTAACTTCACTCATTTTCTAATGGCTGGTTTTAACATATATTATAAACAAGAACGTTAAGAATCCATAATCGAAACTGCCAGACACTTTGCGTCGGCCGTTTTGCGTAACAGACACTTCAAAGTTCCGAAAAAAAATCATTAATGTCACTCATTTTCTAATGGCTGATTTAAACATATATTATACACAAGATTGTTAAGAATCCATATTCAAATCTGCCAGACACTTTGCGTCGGCCGTTTTGTGTAACAGACACTTCAAAGTTTTGAAAAAAATCGTATGGAAAATAAAAACGTAAATTTAATTATCAATTTATTACTGTTTTAATAAAGTTAAAGTTTAGCATGAACACTTGAGGGATGACAAATATTTATATTTTTTTTAATTTGCAAGTATTCGACTAACTTCTAGTCTTCGTTGTCATCGTCATTGAAATCAGGCAATTCGTCATCGAGCCAGTCTTGATATTGAATATACAAATCTTGTTCATCAGTATTTTCATCAGGGTTTTCCACAGTAAAAAAATAAATCACTTATGATATGTACATTGACATCCGGGAAATGCAGCAGTGGGAAGTTCAGCAATGGTTAAGTAAACTAAACTTCCAAATAAATATATAATTATAATCTTACGTCAAATAAGTAAAATATAAACGTCAATAAACTATAACGATGTTATACCAAGTAAATTATTTTTTTGAAATTTGAAACTAAAAAGACATCAAAATCATAAGCTAAAATAAATCTTGTCTAATCTTGTTTATAATATAATGTTAAAACCAGCCATTAGAAAATAAGTTACCTAAATTTAGTTCAGAACTTTGAAGTGTCTGTTACGCAAAACGGTCGACGCAAAGTGTCTGGCAGTTTCGATTATGGATTCTTAACAATCTTGTGTATAATATGTATATGTTAAAATCAGCTATTAGAAAATGAGTGACATTAATGATTTTTTTTCGGAACTTTGAAGTGTCTGTTACGCAAAACGGCCGACTCAAAATGTCTAGCAGTTTCGATTATGGATTCTTAACGATCTTGTTTATAATATATGTTAAAATCAGCCATTAGAAAATAAGTTACCTGAATTTCGTTCAGAACTTTGAAGTGTCTGTTACGCAAAACGGCCGACGCAAAGTGTCTGGCAGTTTCGATTATGGATTCTTAACGATCTTGTGTATAATATATGTTAAAACCAGCCATTAGAAAATAAGTTACCTGAATTTCGTTCAGAACTTTGAAGTGTCTGTTACGCAAAACGGCCGACGCAAAGTGTCTGGCAGTTTCGAATATGGATTCTTAACAATCTTGTGTATAATATATGTTAAAATCAGCCATTAGAAAATGAGTGACATTAATGATTTTTTTTCGGAACTTTGAAGTGTCTGTTACGCAAAACGGCTGACGCAAAGTGTCTGGCAGTTTCGATTATGGATTCTTAACGTTCTTGTGTATAATATATGTTAAAACCAGCCATTAGAAAATAAGTTACCTGAATTTAGTTCAGAACTTTGAAGTGTCTGTTACACAAAACGGCCGACGCAAAGTGTCTGGCAGTTTCGATTATGGATTCTTAACAATCTTGTGTATAATATATGTTAAAATCAGCCATTAGAAAATGAGTGACATTAATGATTTTTTTTCGGAACTTTGAAGTGTCTGTTACGCAAAACGGCCGACGCAAAGTGTCTGGCAGTTTCGATTATGGATTCTTAACGTTCTTGTTTATAATATATGTTAAAACCAGCCATTAGAAAATGAGTGAAGTTACCTCTGTTTTTTTGTACTTTCATCAACGGATACCAGAAAAGTGGCCGTCGGGGCAAGTTAGCTATTAGTCATACGATGATAGTACACCCCACCACTATCCATTCGTGTATATTTGGTTCGTTAGAAAATAAGTGATGTCTGGCACTCCCTAGATCTTGGAATATAATAAATTATCTTGCGTGCATATCAGCTGCTTACATTTCAAACTCTGACGTCACTCGCTCAAATTAAAAAAATAATTGTGTATTTTTTCCCCAGCTGTCCGCACTGTAGTCATAGATCAGGGAGAGCCCTGGGGTCCTCAGGAGTTAGAACGTAGTATGATGCCGTTGAAGTGGTACTACGACTTGTGCTGTGAAATGGCAGAGTTCAGCTATGCTTTTGGACCTTGTTGGGAGCCCGTCATTGCTCACTGTAACTTGGGTAAGTAAGATGTAGTACCTTGTTTATATCTGGTGTATGGTAAATTATAATATCTAATTAATAATATCTAAATAAATTATAACATCTAATTTGCGGGCAACATTTGATGACTTTGTTAGTGTAGTGGTAATAGTACTTGTCAAGTGAGCAGAGGTACCTATAGTTTTCGATTTTTACTCATTGTACGAGGTATAACACCAAACAAAATATGCATTGCAACACCCGAGGCGTGGATGTGTGTAAAATATTTGTAAAATGTATTGCCTAAGTAAATATGTATCAGTTATAACAAATAAACTAAAAAAGTTCAAAGGTAGCATATAAGAACAACTTCATGGCGATGATATATCCATGTGGGCTTAGGTCATCGGTAAATCTTATTACATTATTTCCTCTCTGCACTAGAGTCAAACCCCAAACGAATTGGATCTAAATAATGTAGGTAGACAATTTACCAGCATTTTTCTTTCCTAGCTTTCGACCAAGTATCAAGGCCATCATTAGACCCCTCTGCACCCCTCGCGTGGTGGGATAAGGTGCGTCTGATAATGCACGGACGCCTCACAGTCAATTGTGCCAAGTTCACTTGTCTTCTTCATGTGTCGCTGGACCCTTACAACACGACTGAGGAGATGGAGGTCACTTGGACTGATTTAGTGCTGGATTGGACTAATGGTAAGGAAAATATTTAAACTTTTTTTTAACGTATCTTAGACTGGGACATGATTTGCCTGCTGTCCTGTGTATTCAGCGTAATGTGTAAATGTATCTTATTACAAGTTGATAAGGTTTTTTAGGGTTCCGTACCCAAAGGGTAAAAACGGAAGCCTATTACTAAGGGTCATGAACCATGGCAGTTAGAAAGTTGAAATTTTCACAGATGATTTTGATGATTGACAGTTGAGTCGTGACGTTTTAGAATTTTCGACAAATGAGTCGTGACGTCATAGAATTTTTGACAGCTGAGTCGTGACGTCATAGTATTTTTTGACAGCAGATGATTCGTAATGTCATTGAATTTGTGATAGCTGAGTCGTGACGTCATAGAATTTTGGCATAAAAATATTTTTTGACTGCTGAATCATGACGTCACAGAATTTTTAACAGATGATTCGTGACGTCATTGAATTTGTGATAGCTGAGTCGTGACGTCATGGAATTTTGGCAGGAAAATATTTTTTGACAGCTGAGTCATGACTATAGTTGCAAAAATTCTGAATAATACGGAATAATACCGGAATATTTCATGGAAAATTTCATAAAATCGGATTTTTTCAAAATTGATTTGAATATTTTTATGTTTTATTTGCTAAAAAATGGTATTTTGCATCGATCGTCGATCGCCGCCGCCGCTACAACGTTGTGCACCATAGATTATACAATAATACTATAGTATAATGCACTGGCCGCCGCGGCACGTGCTAGCGATGCCCGATACGTATCGATATTTTGGTGTATCGATACAACACCATGCGATATTTCGATATTTTGTATCGACACACAACAATACGATATGTTGCGATATCGTATCGCTTCCCAGGTGTATCGCATCAAAAATATCGTATGATTTAACTCTTTAAAAGTAATAAAAAGTTGTTCAATCAAATGTCTAAAAAGAGATAAGCTTAATAAGTACAATTTGAGACTTAAATCTTTGTTATGATTATAATAAAATATTAACCACGATTGAAAATATTATAAACAAACTTCTTTTAATAGTGCCGTCTATGGTTAGGTTGTATATTGTAATATGATGTGGGTAGACTGTAAATGATATTTGTAGTGTACTTGCTATAATATAATATATTATAGTACGGTATATTAATATATATTATAGCTAAGTCAATGACGGATTTTATGTTTATAATATGTCAGTTGTGGAATAAAAAACCAGGCCCAGAATCTTAGACTAATAACGCATAGATCTCTCGAACAAAATAATGAAAATAATGTTTCTACTTCACTTTCTTTGTGTGCGTAAGCCGAATGTTCTACACTTCTTAAACGCACGACTGCCTCGGTGGTGCGAAGACATACTACCATGATAATGCAATGATACCATTAGATTTAGATGTGCAGTGAACTACCTTCATACAACAACGGTCATTTTCTTTTTTTTACGTGACCTTGAGTTCTGACTGACAGCTTGCCAAGTGAAGTAAGCCAGTTTTGGTTTATGGTGTTAGAAACTGTACTAACATTTTATTAGTAAACATTTGTTAGCAAACATTTCATCAAAAATGTTTCCATGTTAGAAAATGTTTATAACGGAACGCAACACACACTGCGAGCCAATTGCAGATTTAAATGTTAGTCTAACATTTTATATTAGTTTAGGAGCACTTATAACATGTATACCCTTTCCACTATATTTAACGACATTTGACAGACTGGTGTTAGTGACGTTCAGCAGTATCTCGAATGTAATGCCATTCGATTGTAAGCGATTTCGCGATTTTTCAAATTACTTTATTTTACACATTTGGATCCTTACATCAACTTACATTATCATGTAATTAGTGTTTCTTTCTTTTATGTTAAGAGAATTAGCATATAGCTTAAAATGATAAAATTATAGTTAGCTTAGGTATTATTTAAAATACATAATTATATCGTGACACCGTCGCGGGTTATAGCTAATCTAAAATATCATAATTACATTTTATAAACGTATTATGAAGAGTTCAGGTTTATTCATAGCATTTATTTCTACCGATTATTTGTAATTTGTTTCATAATGGTGGTAATCGTTATGAGTGTCCATCACTAAGTAACCATGGTAACTGAAAAAAACATGGGAACGTCTATGAAATACAATATAATTTGTTCGAAAAATAAGCGGAAGTATTACGAAACTTCATGGACGTGAACTGTCAAAAAGCTAAACTTACGCTGGAAGGGGTATAACAGTTCCTAACTAAATGTAACAAATGATAGTATTGTTTAACTATTAATTTGATAGTATTTAAATGTTTTTATGTTAGCAAAATGTTTATAAACATTTGAAGTATTAAATTTATTTCAAATCAAATTTATTTATAGATAAAATATTACATAACAATATAAAGTAGGTATAATAATATAAATTACCAATGTTGACTGGTCCTAAACTAAAGCAGAGCCTGTACTATCGGTACCAGACAAAAGGCATAAATAGTTTATTTACAATTATTTATACCTACTAATTATAATTATACACATAATAAATAAAAACATAATAATATAAATTTTATAGCACATAAATATAAATAAATCACGTGACAGTGCGATCAGTTGAAAAAATCTCAAAGTTACGGTATATTTCGGGATTATTCCGAAATTTTCGACCTGAATTATTCGGATTTTTTCCCGCTAGCATCTATAGTCATGACGTCACAGAATGATTGACAACTGTCAATCGGACTGTCGGACTTCTCGGACTCAACTGAGTCGTTACGTTTTAGAATTTTCAACAAATTAGTCGTGACGTCATAGATTTTTTGACAGCTGAGTCGTGACGTCATAGAATTTTGGCGGGAAAATATTTTTTGACAGCTGAGTCGTGACGTCATAGAATTTTGGCGGGAAAATTCATATTTATTTAGAAAGCTTAGTTCCGACGTCATCGCATTTTGGCGGGGAAATAAATTGGTTTGTACGGAACCCTCGGTTCGCGAGTTAGACTCACATTTGCCCGGTTTGTTTTGGTACTGATTTGTACCTCAACAATATTGTTGTACATGTGCAGGTAAGCTGGGGTTCCTGGGCACGCTGGACGTGTACGTGCGCACGGCCAGCAAGTACGACGACTGCCGCGTGCTGCGCGTGCCGGCGCTGCGCCTGAGCGTCAAGCTGGGCTGGACGTGCGTGGCCGACCCGCGCGACCACCACGCTGTAGCTCCCTGTGCTCCTACCCGCCTGCCGGAGTACTCCAGCAACCAGGTACACACACACACACACACCAGCCTTCTTTCGAAGCATTACTGCTTCGAAGAAACCACAGCTGTCCAGCACTCATTGTCCGTCAGCATAGCCTCCACTACTACTGCTGGGTCACCTTCAATTTTTGCTATTAGGATTCGCCGCTCTAGAGTGAGAGTACAAGCCGAACAGCTCTCCAACGTGCGCTGGGCTGAGTCACAGATGTCTCCACAATGATGGCATTGCGCCGTTGATTCTCTCCCAATGCGGTTTAGATACTCACCAAAGCACCTGTGTCCAGTGAGCATATGAGTCAACCCAAAGGTGACGCATCCTTGTCTTCTACACAACCAGGCTTCAAAGTTAAGTAAAATGGCAACGATAACGCGTTGGCGCACGGAATATAGTTCCCTTTGTCTCAAGCGCCATTCGTCTAAAGCCTGTCGTTGCGCGTCCCTCCGAAGCAAACTTATCGATCTCTGGTTTTGTTCTGTAGGCATCTTTACACTGCCCACAACACATTGAATATCAATAACAACATAAAATAACAACAATAGATTAAATATACACAACTTTAAATATACATCTTATTTTACCCTAACTAATTTTAACTATATACACTTTATACCTATTTACACTACCTACTGACTATTTTATATAATATACATATTTACTTTAACTTTATTTAACATTATGACATACCAGCTTGTCGATGCAAATTTCTATCGTAATTAGTTAAAGGTGATGTCCCATCCCTAATTACCGTTAGCATTGATGTTGAAGGACGCATCGCTTGCGCAGAGGTCAAGTTAGTCGTAATTGATCTTTGACGCGGAGTGCATGTCGCTCAGCCCTAGCCCGCCGAATTACGCGCCGCTAATTACTAAGTGTTAATTTGTATGCTTCTTATCTATTCTTCCTGAACGGTACTTACTTCTTGTGCTACTCTTATATCTGTGACTGTGCTTTCTATAAACCTATCGCGCCTTCTAAACTTTCTGTGTACTTGTGTATATACTGTGCTACTCTGGACATTATAACTTTTAATCGTGAGTCTTTACGTTTTATTTACCACCTGTACATATCTAGTAGGTTACCTAAAACCTACACTGGTGACCCCTGTAACTTGAACAATGTCACAAGAAAAAATTCCGGAAGAAACAAGTGGGCAACGCCCCGGCACTAGTGATGGGAAAAGGTCGATAAACAGCGACGTATTTCGAGTCGGCGTGAGAATTCCACAATTTTGGGCGGAAGAGCCTGACATCTGGTTTGCCCAAGTGGAGGGGCAATTCACCATTGCGGGCATTACCAGTGACCACACAAAATTTAATTATGTGATCGGTCACCTTGACAACCAACACTCAAGAGAGGTCAAGGACATTATTATTAGCCCGCCAGCGACTAATAGATACGAGAAGCTAAAAACCGAGCTTATCCGTAGACTAAGCGCATCCAGAGACAACAAGATCAAGCAATTGTTGATGCATGAAGAGCTCGGCGACCGCAAGCCTTCACAGTTCCTCCGCCACTTACAGAGTCTAGGCGATATTAATGTTCCAGACGACTTCTTGAAGACTATATGGATAAGTCGTCTTCCACATGGCGTCCAGACTGTCCTTGCTGGCCAGCCAACTACCACTTCACTCGAAGATTTGACTGACTTGGCGGATAGAGTGAATGATCTCGCCTCATCAACTCCGAAGGTAGCTGCCGTGAGTGATGTACCCGGATCCGTACTTACCGACCTGGTAAGCCAAGTGGCAGAGCTTCGTAAAGAGTTCCAGAAGCTGTCATCTGGCAGGAACAGCAGAGCTCCATCCCGTTCTTCACGCCACCAACACAACCGCAGCGCATCAAGACGTCGTTCCGACTCTAATTACCGCAAATTCCCGTTGTGTTGGTATCACGGGAAGTTTGGCGATAAAGCTGCACGATGTATGCATCCCTGCGACTACAAGTCGGAAAACTTCAAGGGCGGTCGGTAATGGCGACTGACGATTCAGCATCGTGGATCAGTGCATCGAAGACACAATTCCTGGTCGACACTGGTAGCGACTTGTGTGTCTTCCCAAGGTGTTTAGTGCGCGATCGTCGTAACCGTACAGACTTTAATTTAAGTGCAGCAAACGGTACCAATATTAGTACCTATGGTTATTTGTATTTAGAATTAGATCTAGGCTTACGTAGGACCTTTAAGTGGCGTTTTGTTGTAGCAGATGTTACTAAGCCAATTATAGGAGTAGATTTTTTAAACTTTTATAGCTTAATTGTTGATTGTCGTAACAAAAAACTCATAGATAGCTTAACCTCTGTTGCAGCTACTGCTACCGCCGCAAAGTGTTACGACGTAGCATCTGTGAAAGTGGTAACAGGCGAGACACGGTTTCACAAAATTCTTGATGAGTTTCCCGAGATTACTCGTCCAGCTGGTACACACCACACTACACCACATAACACACTACACTATATCCACACGACACCAGGACCTCCAGTTGCTTCCCCTCCTCGTCGCTTGGCCCCAGACAAGCTCAAAATAGCACAACGGGAGTTTCAAGCTATGCTGGCCAATGGAACAGCTAGGCCTTCTCAAAGTCCTTGGTCGTCTCCACTTCACCTAGCTCCGAAAAAAAACAATGGATGGCGTCCTTGCGGGGATTACCGCAAATTAAATGCCCGTACAGTGCCCGACAGGTATCCAATTAAACACATTCATGACTTTAGTCATAGTATTTCAGGCTGTAAAATATTTTCAACTCTTGACTTAGAGAAAGCCTATAATCAGATTCCTGTCAGCCCTGAGGACATACCAAAAACCGCCATCACGACGCCATTCGGGCTTTATGAGTTTCCCTTTATGACGTTTGGTCTACGTAACGCAGGCCAAACATTTCAACGCTTTGTTGACGAAATGACCAGGGGCCTTGACAACGTCTACTGTTATTTAGACGATTATTTAATATTTTCTCGGACCCAGCAGGAACACGAGCAACATTTGCGCGAGGTTTTTAAGCGGCTGAAGCAATACGGTATGCTGTTAAACACTTCCAAGTGCGTCTTCGGCGTTGATGAGGTAAGATTTTTAGGATACAGCATCTCCGAGCACGGTTGCAGACCCTTGGACACGAAGGTTCAATCGGTAAAAGATTTTCCTCTTCCTTCTAACGTACGGCAACTGAGAGCCTTTTTGGGCATGCTCAATTTTTATAGGAGATTTCTTCCGGAGGCAGCCCAAGTTCAGGCCCCATTGCATGCGTTGTTGGTAGGTGCGGCCAAAGGAACACAGCCCATTAAGCTATCCGGAGAAGCGTTAACGGCATTTCAAGCGTGCAAGGATAGCCTAGCTAATGCTACTATGTTAGCACACCCTGACTGTTCTTCCAAGCTCGCTGTAGTTACAGACGCGTCCGATAAAGGTTTGGGCGCAGTGCTACAGCAGCTTAAGAATGGTTCTTGGGAACCTCTAGCCTTTTTCTCCCGTAAATTAAGTGCCTCACAAACCAAGTACTCGCCTTACGATAGGGAGCTACTAGCTATATATGAGGCGATTAAACACTTCAGGCACATGCTGGAAGCAAGGCATTTTACTGTTTATACTGACCACAAGCCGATATGTTTTGCTTTTCACGAAAGAAAACATAACTGTTCGCCTAGGCAGTATAGACACCTTGATTTCATTTCCCAATTCACGACAGATATTAGACATATATCTGGCAAAGATAACGTCGTAGCTGACACTCTGTCGCGAATTGAGGAACTGGCAGTGCCTATTGCGCTCGATACTTTAGCTCAAAGTCAAGAAGCTGACCCGGAACTGATAAAGCTTTTGCGTGAGGGTTCTTCCCTTCGTTTAGAGAAGTGTAATACGCCTGGGAGTTTATTGCCCGTGTACTGCGATATAAGTACACCAATTTCCAGGCCTTATATTCCCCAGCCTTTAAGAAAACAGGCATTTGACAGCCTACATTCCCTTAGCCATCCTGGTGCCAATGCCTCAGCTAGGTTAGTAGCGGAAAGGTTTGTTTGGCCTGGCATCAGGAAAGACTGCATAGAGTGGGCGCGCGTCTGCTTGCAGTGTCAACGTGCGAAGGTTCACCGGCACGTCACAGCTCCAATTGGCACCTTTCGTTTACCACGTGCTCGTTTCAAGCAGGTTCATATTGACCTAGTTGGCCCCCTGCCACTGTCAAATGGATACCGATACTGTCTCACAGCTATAGATCGATTTACACGATGGCCTGAGGCAGTACCCATTCAAGACATAACGGCTGAAACGGTGGCAAAAGCCTTATTATCTTCTTGGATATCTCGGTTTGGCTGTCCCATAGAAATTGTTACAGACCGTGGACGACAGTTCGAGTCAGCCCTGTTCGAAAATCTAGCTAAGCTCGCTGGTTTCGAACATAAAAGGACTACGGCCTACCACCCTGCCTGCAACGGCTTAGTTGAGAGGTTTCATCGCCAACTTAAGGCTGCTATTGTCTGCCATGCAGGAGACAGGTGGACAGAGTCCTTGCCGTGGGTCCTGTTAGGCATTAGAACCGCATATAAGGCAGACATCCAAGCCTCATCGGCTGAACTTGTATATGGGGAGCCCTTAAGACTTCCTGGTGAGTTCTTTGAACCAACCACAGGCGGTAGCACCGATTTATCCGATTTCTCTGCTAGACTCAGAGTCTTCGTTGATAAACTACGACCTGTACCAGCCTCACGCCATAGAAGACCAAAAGTATTTGTTTTTAAGGAACTTGAATCCTGTGACTACGTCTTTCTCCGCGAAGACGCGTCACGAGGAGCCCTTCAACCAGCTTACTCAGGTCCACACAAGGTTCTCACCAGAGGAGATAAGGTATTTAAAATTTTAAAAAACAATAGCGAAGTTACCGTTTCTATTGACAGACTGAAACCGGCTTTTATTTTGTCTATTCGCGATGAGAGTCCAGAGCCAGAGCCACAAGGTTATCAAACTCGTTCTGGTCGAAGAGTGAAATTTCCAGATTTTTATCGCCCTTGACGGTCTCTGGTGGGGGGTGGTGTAGGCATCTTTACACTGCCCACAACACATTGAATATCAATAACAACATAAAATAACAACAATAGATTAAATATACACAACTTTAAATATACATCTTATTTTACCCTAACTAATTTTAACTATATACACTTTATACCTATTTACACTACCTACTGACTATTTTATATAATATACATATTTACTTTAACTTTATTTAACATTATGACATACCAGCTTGTCGATGCAAATTTCTATCGTAATTAGTTAAAGGTGATGTCCCATCCCTAATTACCGTTAGCATTGATGTTGAAGGACGCATCGCTTGCGCAGAGGTCAAGTTAGTCGTAATTGATCTTTGACGCGGAGTGCATGTCGCTCAGCCCTAGCCCGCCGAATTACGCGCCGCTAATTACTAAGTGTTAATTTGTATGCTTCTTATCTATTCTTCCTGAACGGTACTTACTTCTTGTGCTACTCTTATATCTGTGACTGTGCTTTCTATAAACCTATCGCGCCTTCTAAACTTTCTGTGTACTTGTGTATATACTGTGCTACTCTGGACATTATAACTTTTAATCGTGAGTCTTTACGTTTTATTTACCACCTGTACATATCTAGTAGGTTACCTAAAACCTACAGTTCTTCCCTAGACTGGCGGAGAGAGTGAGTTTCATCTTATCTTATATATTCACGCATTCATCTCCGCCAATATTTCCAGAGGCAGAACCCAAGCCAAGAGTGTTGCCGCCTCAAAAGATATTGTACGATATCCACGCGCAATTCTTATAGCTATGACCCGTTGAAGGCTAGTCAGCAGAGCTCATGGTATAGAAGTCTACGTTATACTATCAATATGAAGATGAAGAATGTTGATCTGACTGCTGGTGGCTTACGATCAATTTAGGGATTTGTATGAGATTTCAAGTCAAGTCAAGTCTTCTCTTAGTCGCCTTGAATGACACCCTTGTGAAAAGTTAGTAAAGGACTATGCCTTCTCACCCACTACACAGAAACGATGTTATGTTTAGGGATGCAAGTGTTTTCATAAGGATTCTTTAATAATGCAAAGTACGTTTTTGTTTCAGGAACACGACTCATACAGAGCGTTTCGTTCACAAGGTCTAGATCTACATCTGAGTATGGAAACTAAGCCGGTGGATAAGGAAGGAAACGGTCCAGTATTATTGTTGTATGGAAGTACTCTTAGGTAGGATATTTAGGTTTTTTGAATACTTTTGGTTTACCGTAGAGCACGAAGAAATTCGTACTCAATACGAAAACACGAAAATGTTTGCGACCACTTCTACTGGCAGTGGTCACAAACATTTTTGTGTTGAGTTTATTTTAAAACATATTTGAAATAAGTTACTGCGTTAAATAGCAGTGATAGGTAACAACAGTTTAACGTGCGAATAATTTTTGCTTCTCTAACGGACTTTTTTATTTGTCTTTTTGTTTTGTTTTTCATTACCTTGAATAAAATATTTTTATTTTATCATACAGATGGTTTGAAAGCCTCAAACTAATACTATCAGGTATAACGCGGCCGACACGGCGCGGTCGCATCTTCAAGAACGTTCGTCCTCGCAAGCCGCAATTGTCACGACATTACCGTAACGTGAGCGTTTCTGTCACGTTACATAATTTACAGGTGAGACTTTACTATTTTGTTTTAATAAAATGGTATTTGAGTTGCATACTAATAATATTATACAAAATTAAAACAACATCAAGTAATATTTTTTCTTGGATTATACAAATCAAATCCTAAATAATTTCTTCTTCTTTTCCATTACCATATCAGAAGAAAGACGTACACTACTTACAAAATTTTCCATTAAATGCGTTTTTTAAAATGCTATCACAACGAAACATTTCTGCCTTATTATATTATCGATTCTGCATAGTATATACTCTGCCTAAGTTCGTGAGAATTATTATAATGTTCCAGTGTTTAGATACACTACATACAACTGTATTGTAAATATTCATATTCTAAGAATGTATTAAAACAATAATGACGGTACCAATATATTTAAAGGTATGCTACTGGTCATCATCCTCTCTCCAACGTGGTATAGAGATGCTAGGTGTTCGCGTCACTTGCGGCTCCAAGCACCACCTGTCTCTAGTAGCGACAAACGACGGCTTAATAAGAAGACCGAGGGCTAACTGGACCACTGTGTACATGAACTGTGATCTCAACGATGCCGAGATATGGCTCAAGACACTAGCGGCTGAAGAGAAAGAAGGTGATGAGGTAAGGGTTTAGCAAAGATTAGTAACCGATAGAGATACAGAAATGATATGGCCCTAAGACTCAGATGATATTGAATTTTACTATAGTTTCTATTGTGTGAATAATCCATACCTTAGAACTATGCATCGCATTCAATTTTATTTCTAGATAGGCAGGCAAGTAATTTGATTTATGGAATGTTATGAAGTAGGCCAAACTTCTTGAAAGAAGTTTGGCCAACATAACTATGTTTTAAGTATAAAACCGTCAATATTAACACTGCACAATAAATGTGGTTGTAAAAACAATGTTGTGAGTAATCGTCTTGTTTAAGAATTGGCCACCTGGATTGACTTATTCACAGATTTGTCTAAAGCTTTTGATGAAAGTGAATCATGTGTAGTGAAAAGCTACATTTGTATGCTATCCATGAAAGATTAGAATTAGATTTTAAAAATACTTCGCTTCTTACACTTACAATTAGGTAAAGTAAAAAAGGAGTCATACATGTGTCAAAGTCAAAGGAGTCATGCATGAAATAGCACTGCAATTACAGCCAGGGTCCCGGTCCCGCAGGGTTCAATTCTTGGACCTTTACTTTTCGGTTCAATTTGTTGTTTTTTTCTAAATTCACTCTTTCAAAGTCTTTTATGTTTCGCTACATTATGCATGTAGTGTTTTTACACATTGTGGCTTTGTGAGAGCTTAGCGATGTCGCGAACATTTTATCTTTGAACTTATAATATCTGCAGTTTTTGAGGTCGTGACAGGGTATTTAAATTATTGTTGATCGAAGAGTACACGCTTATGTCTCTCTGTCAGTACCAGAGTCTCGGTACGCGCGTGATGGAGAAATGCTACTGCCTGTCAGTGCGGCGCGTGTCATATGGACGTGAAGCGGGAGTGAGCGCGCTGGCACCGCCAACTCATCGCCTGGCCGTGCACGACCTGCGGGGGGCGTGGACCAAGCTGAACAGGGACCTCGCCTTCGCGCTCATCGACACGTACATCAAGACACAGGTACGAGTACTTATTAGGGAGGGTCTATAAACAAATGCTTCATCATAATTGTGCCTCCCACATCCATAGGTTTCCCGCCGTCCTAAGGGTCATACATAGCACATATAACGTAACGTAAACGGATCGGCATCGCCGTCGCCTTTTTCCTGGGTGTCAAACGTCAAAAATCCGATTACGTTACGTATCCGATTAGTGTGCGTTGCAGTAAGGAGTTTCATACAAAGAATACTGAACGGTTTGAGTTGATACGGTGACGATCCGTTTACGTTATGTTATATGTGCTACGACACTAATCCTGTCGTCCGTTAACCGTGTAAAGGTTTTACCCATACTGCCTGCTCTGGTAAGCAGCCGTCAACCTTTCTGCCACTAAGGCTGTCACGTTAGTCGGGAAATCCGGAGCACTATGTTGGTCACTTTAGATCTTTTGCGAATCTCTTAGTTGCAAATGCTTGACTTGCTATAATAAACCTTCTCAAGCTGTTTGGCAACTTTCGAGTTAACATCATCATGTTAGCCAAATGTCGCCCACTGCAGAACATAAGCCTTCTCCAAACAAGTCCGCTTTACGCGATTCAGTGCATCACTTATCCATCGATTATCCCACCCCGCCATGTCGTCCTAACTAGGTCGTCAGCTTCAACTTTCAACTTTCGAGTGAACAGATGAAATTAAAGTCTATTTTTTTTTTCTAGCAATTGAAAAAGAATTTGTCGACGAAAGCATTGAAGGAAGAAGAACAGCCAACTACTTCTCCGAAGCATCAACGTGAAGCCGACGTTATATCGCCACCTCCCTCTACATCACAGGTATTGTCTTTTCCTGATACGTAAATGTGTTAACGTTAAAAAATTTTCAGCAAGCAAAGTTGCAATGATCCTATTTATCTCAATAAGATAATTTCCGTAAACTTGATTGATTGATGATTTCTGATGACTTTACGATATTTGCCAAGAAAAACCACTTGCAAAAAATAAATTACAGTCTACATTTCTGATGCTTTAAAGATATTTAGTCGAAGCAAAGTTTTTGTAGGAGATTGCTTTTCTTGACTGATTTAAAGAGTTTTTCGATTTCGTTGTAATAAGAAAATGTCGCTATTTGCATACTCTAGAGTGGCGGTACAGGTGGTTCTGGGAGTGGTTGCGGCGGTGGCATGTTAGCCGCTCTGGTAGCAGAGGCAGGCGGCTCAGCTCCCGTCGTGTTCAGCGACGAGCTCAGCGGTGCGGAGGAACTGCCGCCTGCACCTCACGCGCCGCACGCTAGACATGTGTTGGATGACGATAATGCGCACACTGCTTGTTTGAGTAAGTTGATGTTGGTACTTGGACATTCTAGAGCGGTTGCGGAAGCAGGCGGCTCATCTCCCGTCGTGCTCAGCGGCGCGGAGGAACTGCCGCCTCCGCCACACGTTATCAGTCAAACCCCTCCCTAAATGTGTTTTGTTGTCCGCAGTCGAGCTGGTGAACTCGCAGGTAGTGCTGAAGGGTTGCGAGACGCGCGGCTACGTGATCCTGTGCGCGGCGCGGGCGGAGGTGCGGCAGCGAGTGCGGCGCGCGCCCGCCGCCGCCGCGTGGTCGGGCGCGCTGTCCGCCATGCAGTACTACGCCACCGTCAGCGCCGCCGACAGGGACCAGCTCGATGGTACGATGCTACCTACTTTACATTCATATTAGATTCATGGCAGTGAACCACAGGATATAAGAATATGGTTTTATGGCGAATTTGGGAACTGTCCTCAAAAAAGATATTTATGGTGTTCCGCAGGGAAGCTTTTTGGTTCCCCTGTAGTAATTGTACAACTATGTATTACTATGGTGGACGTAGCATGATGCTGTACCAGTATTGACTGATAGTGATATAATCTGCAGAGAACATCCAGTGGGTGTCAGTGGAGGAGATCAGCGAGCGCTGGCAGAGCGCGGAGATCAGCGCGCTGCCGGACGTGCCGCGGCTCGTGGGCAGCGGCCACTCCGCCGGCGGGGTCATCGGACGTACTGTGGGGCCCAGCGCCGACACCGGCCTCGCGCAGGTACACATACACTACTGTACCGTCAACAACTAAACTTGTTTAGCTCTCTAAAACTTATTTAGCTTCGCGATTTCGCAAGCATTCTAATTTTGAATTTACTTCCGGTGGAAGCTTGTGTTCTAGACTTTTTTCAATTCTCGACTACAGTAACTGTAGCCAGTTATGAATTTATGTATTATCTCGTTTAAGTTACAACGCATAGTGTCACGTTGCGCGTGCGAGTTCTACTACGTGTCGCACGAGGAGGCGGAGGCGCTAGCGGGGCAGGGCGCGGGCTGGGCGCAGCAGCAGCCCTACGACTCCTTCACGCTCATGCACCACGACCTCAACGTCTGCACTAACTCGCTGCAGGTATGTATGATTGTCAACACTATCACTTATAAAAAAAACTTCACACTGTATTGCAACTCAATTTATTCAAAAATACATTAACTAGGTAACATAACCATAGTGAGATGTAGAAAATAGAGTCAACGCCATCTATCGAAGTTAAGAGTAACTAGTTTTTAGTTACACTTAACTTCGATAGATGGCTTTACTAATACTACTTTACTAATATTTTTCTTTTAATGTTTAGTATGTATTAGACAATGATAGTCCACTTTAGGGGTGTCAATTACCATATTGTGGCCCTACACCACCACTAAAATCCCATTGGAGGAACGGGCTACCTCTAGTAACAAAAGGAGATTTGCCCTACTTTTACTACCGTATCAAATAGGTCGACATTCATCATTAAATTTCGTTCTGTTACTTCTTCTTCTCTACTGTTTGATTAGTGCCCAACCTGGTGTGTAGAATTGTTAAAGCCCCCCTATAGGTCACTGACGTAACTTCGATTGTGTCACTACGAACAGGAACAACTTTTTACGTGCCTGCCGAAGCAAGTTACTAAGTAATAGGTCATTTAATTTCTGCGCTTATTCTGCGTATACCTCCACATGCCAGAATTTCATTTGCACTAATATTGTTTGCCATAATCTTCCTCAGTAATAATATTTACTTGCCGTAACGCAATTATGGTTAAACTGAGAGACTTCGAGCAATCCGTCTTAGACAGGTTAGGTTTATTATTAAAGCCACCTGGAAGAAGGATCCCCACTTCGCGGTTAACACTTTTCTGACTAGTAGTCTGTATTTATCCCTTGTTTGTTAAGTAAAGTTTTTATTTTTAATATTTCAGTATGCAATGTTATTAGACGTCGTGAACAACGTAGTTCTTCACGTAGAACCAGAGCGGCGACGGACGTTAGAACGTCGCGCTCGTATGAGGTTCCAACTTCAACTGCATCAAGATCAAGACCCCAGACAACTTATACACAAGCTGCAGACACAGGTATATTAATTAATTTATATCATTTATTTTACCTATTTATTTCATTACTACGTGGCTCAAAAACGGCCGTTTTTGTTTATATTTCTTTAATTGAAAAATATTTAAAATGTTGAGAGTGTGTTATACAACTACTTTATTGCTTTTTCTCAAGACTTTGTTATCAACATTTTACATTATTTTTATTTATATATTTGCGAATTATATTTTTTTTTTCTATTGGCGGCGCTAGTAAGCCTTATAAAGGGTCTTAGCTTACAAAAATTGTTGTAATTTTGTCACATACATTTACTTTTAATAAGTCGTTACGACTTGTAGTATTTTCGAATGATCCAGTTATCCAACTAAAAAGAAATAATACAGGTTGCGTAGTTTTTTTATTCCATTTCAATATGACACTGGCCTTAGAATATTAATAATATTAATTTGAATAGCATAATTTAAATAATTGTATAATCTTTGTATTATAATAGTAAATCGATTTGACTACTTTTTATTGATTAGAAGTCATTATATAAAAAGATGTGCAAAATTGAAATAAAAAAAATTGTAGGTATGAAAAAAGTAATAAAATATAGTTACAGCATAAATAATTTGAATTAAAATAAGCTCAGATCAGAATTTTTAAATAAAAAAAACACCAAAAAGAGAACTCTCCGGCGGGGAATCGAACCCCGGTCTCCCGCGTGACAGGCGGGGATACTGACCACTATACTACCGAAGATGATGTTGTAAGTGTTGAAATTTGTAATTGCTTGCAGCAATCATGTAAGTGTTATCGACGATTACTGACGTAATTTGAAAACATTTGTGTTGATAAAGTTATTGATAATGTCGATATTTCTTTTATGAATCACAGTTTGTAGGTAAATAACAAGTGTTTGTTTGTTTTTTGTTACAACATATTATCTGTTATTTTCCCCCTATTGGATTACTAAGAATTTATTTAATTCTTGTCATTTTTGTTACTCATTACTTTACTTGATGGTGGTAAGACTTGTTTTAAAGAAATTTATCGATTCATAGCATTATGTGCAAAATGTGCACTAGTGCAAGTCGCAAAATGTGCAGATAGTAAAATGTGCTAATCGTAATACGTACAGGTAGCAAAATGTGCACATCGCAAAAAGTGCAGATGGCGACCTAATGTCATAGATAGGTGACCACTCAGTAGTATTTCATCTGACCGTGGCTCGAAAGGCACATAAAGGCCCCGGTCCCAGTTTTTAATTTTTTTATAAATAAATAAAAATCTTTTATTTCAGACTCACAATGTTTAGGTACATGCATGTCCATATTTAGTGCAATTAAAACTAAAAAGGTTTATAGGGTTCCACAAAAAAAAATGCCTAGGCCTAAATATTTTTTCGTGAACGAAGTCACATTTTACAAGTGAGACCTTACTAACTGAACCCAGACTTTGTTCCAAATAAAATAAAGACCAGCATGCCAAAGGTCTTTGAAGTCAAGACGAGCACTTGGACTCAACCTCAAATGCTCAAACAAATAATTTCCCGCTAAATTACTATAGTTGCGAGTTGCGCCGTATCTGGTTTTCTGCAAATGAAGCTGCGATAAAACCTTTCAACAAGTCTTTCATAGTCCGTTATCTTTAAAAAGCTAATTCAAGTGTTTATAAATAAGCATTTTGAGACCTGCACATTATGAGATCTGCACATTTTGAGACCTGCACATTTTGAGATCTGCACGTTTTGAGATCTGCACATTTTGCGACCTGAACGTTTTACGTAGCCTGTACATTTTGCGACTTGCACATTATGCTATGAATCCATTAGGATTAAAAACAAAATTTTAAATGTTACTTTTTTTTATAAGTTTTTATTTATATCTATAATTTTTAACGTCATGAAATAAAATGTTATGTTCATGTAATAAAATGAAATAATGTTTTCTAGAGTAAAAAAAATATAATTATCTTTTGAGCCCCAGAGCACAATATGTATTTGTATTAGAATATTCTTGTTTATTACCAGGTGAGAGAATCATTGGCCAGACTGCGACGTTTAGAAAAGGAGTATTACTTAAAGAATCGTTCGAGAACCAGTAATGATCCTGTCGCCATAGACGAGTTGAAAAGCTTAGATGATCAGGTTAGATATTACATATTATTTATGTTACTACGTCCTGCAAATATAAACACATGTTCTGCGAAATAGGGTTTACTACATTCGGCATATTACAAAATACGGTCTAACTATAAAACCCGATTTATAACGCCATAAAACCACTGTTTTTGAAATTTGTTATTATAAAATCAGTCTTAACGCTAAAGTGTTAAAACTGATTTTGTAATAACAAATACAAACTTAGACCGTATTTTGTAACAAGGCCGATTAAGTTTAACAATATTAAAAGAGGATCAGATCTTCTTCCGTCTCTTAGTTGGATTACTCTTTTGATTTCAACAAACAAAATAAGTTTTAGTAAGTAGTTACTTCCTATGAAATTTTAAGTAGAGATCTTCTCCTCAATCTTTGATACTTTACCCAATATTCCTGTTCCTAACAGGAATATTGGGTTTTTTGGGCATTAGCAAAAATGCGTTAAAAAGATGTAAAGTGACATTCCGTCCATGTCCTGCGTGGATGATCAGTAAGTCAGAGCTGTGGTACAGGTGAACGAGTGCAAGGAGTCAGTGTGGTCGCTGGGCGAGGAGCTGGACGCCATGGTGCGCGCGTGGCGCGAGGCGGGGCGACCCGCGGCCCCGCCCCCCGCGGTGCACGCCCCCCCGCACCGCTACAACGAGATCTGCTTCAAGAGTGCGCGCTGGAGACTCACCGACGCGGACGGACAACTCGGCATCGCTGATCTTTTGCTCACTAACTTTTTGTAAGTTGTTACATACACATACATATATATCTCCGTGTGGTGACGTAGTAAGAATACAATATGTCTCCAACCCATGTCATCCCATGGGTGTCGTAAAAACCGACTTAAGGGACTATCCGCGAATATTAGCTTTACGAATTAAAAAGAAGGAAAACCTGAAATTAAACCCTATACCAGCGTAGTATTAGTAGGCCAAGTATCCCTTCGTCACGGGAGGACGCCCGTCCCTGCAGTGGAACATTAATGGACTGTTATGATGATCGTACACATTATATTATCATATCAGCCAATAGCAACCACTGCTGCACAAAGGCCTCCTCCAAACATTTCCACTACACGCGTTCCTGTGCCCCCCTCATCTATCGGTTTCCTACCGTTCCTCACTGTCTTCCTAAGTTACGTTTTTCTTTACTTAATTTTAAATAAATATTTCTGTTAATGAGATTGTTTACTACTTTTTTAGCACCCCTATGGGAGCAACAAATTTGTTCTATAACAAACTATTAAAAATGTAATGTTTATTTGTTTAGATACACGAAAACGTCAAGATCCGATGACTCAGTAGAACATCAGCTGGAAGTAGGATACGTGCGTGTCAAGAATTTGTTACCGAATGAACCTTTTCCTGAGGTACGGATTTATACTTTTTACCTTTATCTCGCGTGTTTGTCACCCTTCTGACTGTACAATAATTAAGAAAATGTCCACTCCCCACCATTTTGTTTCAACAATGACATCTGCGCAGCCATTTGCAACAACTTTAAGCCGGCCAACTAAGATTGCGGGTAATGTACCTATATTTGATGAAAAACAGCGCTTTGACCAAGTTTACATCAAAAATGGTTTTGTAAATAATGAATTGTATAGTACAAGTTCTGTTACTATTATACTAATGTTATCGGGTATTAACGCGTATAGATTTTATAGGTAAACACTTTAATTATTTACCTTGAGCCGCTCGACGTTTCCCGCCGAGCGTTTCGCCCGATAACAGTATTAGAATAATAAATTAAACGCGAAAGTTTTAAAGTTCTGTTACTACAACATGAACGTGTTGCTAGGTGCTGGTCCCGCAGGCGACGTCAGGCCGCGCGCCGCTAGCTCGCCGCGCGGCGCTGCGCGTGTTCTGCCGCGACCGCCCGCCCGTGGGGGGCATCGCTGTCAAGGAGCACTTCGAAGTTAACATCGTGCCTATACGCATCGGTCAGTTAATATATAACTTCATTAATTGTAGTAAACAAACCTTTATTCTCCCGTGAACGTCGTAAAACCTGATTAAGGTCTTACAAAACAAACAAACAAATCACACAAATATTTGCATTGAGCGGGAATCGAGCCCGAGATCTCTGCGTAGCAGTCATGTTGTATAACCACTACGCCACAGAGATCGTCAAATTAATATAAATTATTTTGACCAACAGGGTTAACAAAGAAGTTCTTCAACACAATGCTCAAGTTCTGTTTCCCTGAACGCGACCCGGACTCCATAGAGGACGGTGATGAAGATAACGAGGGTACTCTGAAGTCTCAAGCCTCGTCAGCGAGCCTGGTCTCCACCGGCTCCAAGAAGATCAAGAAGAAAGGAAAAGATTCTAACTCTAACTTCTACGTTAAGAGAGATAAGAAAGATAAAGATGATGTTGAGAAGATGAAGGTAATTTAAACAAATTTTTTTGTATAGAATATTATCTCTAAATAAAAGATAACATAAAACTGTCTGTCAATCTGTCTCTGTAGAGAGTAATAGTAGTAGAGATGGCTTTAGTATATTTATTTATTTATGATAGGTACAAACAGACTACAGTTCTTACATGAAATACTTAAGTGCGGCCTTATTATATAGACTAGACAGTAATCCTAAGGCAGTGTACACAACATGATAATATAAACAACGAGTACGCAAAAAAAAATGCATCGTTGCGCGTAACCGTAACTATAATATATCAGAGGTTTAAAAACATTTTCTATTTAAAAAACAACCGTTTTCTTATTAACAATCGTTTTGTTGAACGTAACAGGAACGCGCCGAGAAGAACAAACTATTCATATACATAAAAATCCCGGAAGTTCCCGTGAGGGTGTCGTACAAAGGAAGCAAGGAGAAGAACTTGGAGGACGTGAGGGACTTACCTCTCGTCCTGCCTACCCTGGAGTATCATAACGTTACGTGGACCTGGCTGGATTTGTTACTTGCTACGAAAAGTGATACCAGAAGGTAATGTAATTGTAAATTACTATAGCAAAACTTTATCTGCATAGCATTTTTGTTAATGAAGTTTCTTTCAAAATAATATAGTACAAAATTTTCTTATATTCACCCAATGCGACCGTATTCGAAACTTAGTAAAACTTTTATTAACTAAATTGCATTGAGCGAGAATCAAACCTTAGCTTAGCTGTGAAATACTAAAAGCAATACTCCACAGTGAAACGGCAGTATCGTTTTCATGTGTAAAGTGTTAAGTGAGTTACTTGTGTAGAATATAATAATTTTTATTTTTTCATATTTTACCATTTGGTATACATATTGTAAATGCTTCCCCTACACATTTCAGAAAGCTATAAAAGTGCCTACTAATACTAATATCATAAATGCGAAAGTTTGTGAGGATGTATGGATGTATGGATGGATGGATGGATGGATGCTTGTTACTCTTTCACGCAAAAACTACTAAATGGATTTTGATGAAATTTGGAATATAGGTAGTTTAGGGTGTATATTAACATTTAACCTAGCTATACAATACGGGTGAAGCCGCGGGGATCAGCTAGTAATGTATATTTAATGAATACAGGGTGATATTATCACAAGCGATACGACAGAAGCTACAACTACACAGACGCGCCGCCGCCGCGCCTGAACCGCACGAAGAAGATAAAGCTAGACTGTTGTTGGGAGAGAGAACTGTAAGTTAGATCTTTATTATATTAAAAAAAAAACTCAAACTCAAATTTTTTATTGCATTCCATAGGTCCATAGAGGACATTAAGTTTCGTATGGACCCTGTCGGGCACAACAATATTGAAAGGCGACATTTTATACCCTGTCGGGCACAACATTATTTAAAAAGTTTTAGATAGTAAGAAGACTAACCCCCTTACTCATAAACACCTCTTTAATTTAATCACTGTTTAGCGAGATTTTTATCAGTAAAATCAACCTTATACCAAACAAAACTGTAAGAATTTAAACTAATCAATTGACTAAAATTTAAGAGGCGTTTATGAGTAAGGGGGTTAGTGATTGCACCAGCTGTTAAGCACAAATACTGTCCAATAAACTGTGTATACAGGAGACCTATAAAAGAGACAAATAAGATTTTGTTGCTGGTTGTACGGGCAAACTGTAAGAACTGTCTCTACTTCGCTTCAGTTTGCTTTGGGTAAAGATGAGCTCTTTAACAATCACTGACTACTTTCCTCGCTCTTTTTGACAGCATTTATTTGAAAGTTTATATGTTATTAATTTAAATTGCCTGGGTGGCTACGTGGTTATGTAAACGACTGCTGTGTATGAGGTCGTGGGTTCGATTTCCACGGACGATATTTCTTTATGCTATCCACCAATTATTGATCTGAGTTTGAATGTTCTTTGTGTCAGTTAATATCATGTGTCTGCAATACAGGACATGATTTATAGTGCGAGATTTGTCTTTACAAATAAAAAAACATTATGTTAGAATACCTTACTGTAATATAAGTTTTTTTTTTTTTTTTTTTTTTTGTTTTAGCAATCTTGCAATCAGTCGTTTAGACTATGAACAGATGAGATATAGACAATTTTGGCTTGTAGGGCCTCAGAAAACTCCCAGCGGAGCCCGCCCTTTCTTTTATATAGTCAGCATAATTATTTTGTGACTATTCTAGTCAAAGATATCCCTTCGCTTCTTCAATCGACGTATTGTTTCTGGGATGGTTAGCTGTTCCGCAAGCTGGTTTGGGTGCATTTGTAGTCGTGTCTTGTATCTGGAGCTGTAGGAGCTGATGACTTCCCTAACCATTGGCAAGTTAAGAGTTTCATGGAGTTCCTGTGTTGTAATGAACCATGGCGCGTTTGATATTTGTTTGATATAATTTTGTGCCCTTTGTATTATCATTATGTTGGAGCTGCATGCTGAGCCCCATAGTTCAATTCCAAAGGTCCAAATTGGCTTCAGTATTGCATTGTAGATAAGAAGTTTTTTGTCGCAGGCTAGTTTTGAATTTCTTCCCAGCAACCAGTAAAGTCCCCTGTACTTGAGATTGATCTGGTCTCTTTTTGTTTGTACGTGTTTCTTCCATGTCAGTCTGCGGTCTAAGTGCATTCCAAGGTATTTGACAGAGTTTTGATGGGGCAGTTGAGTTCCATTTAAGGTTACTGGGTGACAGTCCTCTTTGCGAAGTGTGAAGGTTACTTGCACCGATTTTGACTCGTTAGCTCTAATTCTCCACTTCTTCATCCACTTCTCTATTTCATATAGTCCGCTCTGCAAGAACTCAGACGCTTGGATTGGACACTTGCTTGTAGCAAGCAATGCTGTGTCGTCGGCAAATGTTGCGACTGTATATTCTTGGGCTTTTGGTAGGTCCGCTGTAAATAGACAGTACAAAATAGGCCCCAGTATCGACCCTTGAGGCACTCCTGCGTCGATTTCGTAGAAGTCAGAGGTGCTAGCATTTTCTTTGACTTGGAATTTTCTGTTGGCTAGGTATGACTTCAGTATTTCAAAGTATGTATGTGGTAATAAGGATTTTATCTTGTAAAGCAGTCCTTTATGCCAGACCCTGTCAAAGGCCTGTTGGATGTCCAGGAAAGCTGATGAGCAATATTCTTTTTCCTCGAATGCCTTTCTTATTATCTTTGAGATTCTATGGACTTGTTCCGTACATGCATGATTTTTCCGGAAGCCAAATTGATGGTCAGGAATGATTGATTTGTCTTTTAGGACACTGTTGAGTCTTTGCAGAAAGATTTTTTCGAACAACTTAGACATTGTTGGCAGTAGGCTGATGGGTCGGTACGAGTTAACTTCATGGGCTGGTTTGCCAGGTTTGGGTACCATTATGATTTGCGATACTTTCCACAAGTCCGGGAAATACCCAACTCTCAGTATAGCGTTAAATAAGGTAGTAAGATATACTATTGCCTTTCGTGGTAGCTCTTTCAGGACTTTTTTATCGATTAGGTCGAACCCTGGTGCTTTATTGTTATCCATAGAGTTTATGTACCTGGATACTTCTCTCGGTGTTATCGACTTTATTGGTTGATCGAGTTGGAAGTCCTGGTCTAGGACAATGTCAATGTCTGACTCATCTGTGTTTGGACAGGGGGCATTGGGCTTGAACACTTGACTGAGATAATGCGCAAATGCATTTGCCTTCTCATGAGCGGTTTTTGCCCATTTTCCAGGATGTGTCCTGAGTGGAGGTTTGTGAATCATCGGCCGGTTAAAATTTTTGCAATATAAGTAAATAAATAAATAAAATAAATAAATATTCACGGACATTTCTACACAGCGCCAACTGTTTCCAAAGTATGCTTGTGTTATGTGTAACAGAAAAACGGATATTAATACTTATATATTTTTTTTTTGTAAATACATACATATTATACATAGAAACACTCAGACCAATGCAAATAATCATGTTCATCACACAAAGATTTGCATTGAGCGAGAATCGAACCCGAGACCTCTGAGTAGCAGTCATGTTATATAACCACTACGCCACAGAGGTCGTCAAAGTAATATCAATATGGGCATTTCATAAATGTATATTTATTTCTATATAGGTAGCCGAGAACAAACCTCAAAAGAAAAGTACGCCGAGCGTATTTAAATTTTCCAAGTCATAGCATCGGAGGAAACAAGCATTTATAAGTACGAACCAAATTTAGACTCTAACTAAATGTTAAGACATTCGCTTAAGTAAGAGAGGCTTTTACTTTACTTGTATTAAAATAATGTACAATCTTGGTTACTGTGATTATATTTAAATCGAGTTAAAAATAACGAAGGACATTTGAAGCTTGAGCCGAGATATTCGACTCTACTCAACATATGCATTTAGTTTCATTTTTTTTTTCAAATAAGTAATAACATGCCTAACATTATTGCTAAATTGTATGGAAATTCGTTCTTAAAAATCCTGTCTTTCTTGATACATTGATGTAAAAGATGCACTTTTCATTACTGATTTTAATAAACAATAGGAACAATTTAAAACTCGACAGGACTTCTTTAGACGCCGAGTGATGGCACTTATTAATTGGAATAAACGGAATCGAAATACCTTAAATACTTACTTTTTTTCTGAGAGAATTAGAGGCCGGTCTCTTGGGCAGGATAAATATGGTAATCGACCTAAATTTCTCCTCACCCATAAAGTCAGGGACGGAGAGAAGACAGGCATTACCATACAATTAAATATTTAGGAGAAATTGTTACTAACACTATGGACTTAGATCCGAATTAAATAAATTTAATTGAATTGAATAAATTGAATTAATCGTTTAAATATAGATGGCGCCACTGTACTGTAACCAAGATTGTTCCCATTTTCATGTATGTTTTCATATTGTGCTTTATTTTATACCGCCACACCTCTGTACCTCATAGATATTTTATACTAACAGTTGATTATTAAAGAAATGTATTGGGAGCAAATAGTGAAACCACAGTCGAGACACAAAAATGTTTTTTTTTCTCAAATTCACAATTCAGTTTACCCTACACTAATAATATATTGTATAGTGTAACAGTTAAAGTATGTCTTCGCATATGGAAACAAATTAAAATACTACTTAGTAGACTATAATATTAATAACCTGACAAAAAAGTCTAAAACGGAGCAATCAGTCAATAGATTTACAAGACCAAAATAATAAATGTGAATAAATTAATTATGTTAACCTTTATCACGGTCACATTATCTAGAGACATCGTTGGAATGCGTACCTCGCGTCCCCTTCTCCTATCAACCCCCGTCCTCGCCACGGGCGCATCAGTACGGTACGTGCACGTCCGACGCGACGTGACGTCATCGACGCCAGGTCTCGAGATAATGTGACCGGGTAGTAGTTATTCCTAATCAGGCTGCTCCAAAAGACATAACTGTAAAACAACGCAAAAGCATAAAGTATTAAAACAGGGCGCGGTAAAAATTGCTGGCATTACTAGAGTTATCTCAGTAAAATTATTATTTGTTTTAGTTTTAGCCAGTTATGTTTGTATATTTTAATACATCATCGTATATTGCGATTATTTCCAATAAAATTTTACCTAATATGATCAAATTAATTAACCTATTATAATGAGTATTTATTTCTAGTTAATGAATCAAAAGACATGTTGATAATATTTTTAATTTTTAAGTTTTCTCAAAATTCTATTTATTGATCTTTTTGTTTTAGAAAATAATTCCAAATTTAGTAGAATAGTCAAATTTTATTAAATTCGCATAACATCTTTATTTTATTCTACTATTTTAATTATTATCAATGTTATGTTTTAATTAATAAAAAACAGTATTGATATTTATGTTAAATTGGTTTAATTACTTTATATTATAATATTTTGGAATCTTATTGTTATAAAAATATAAAGATAAATTTTCTCATAAATGTAACATAAAAATTATTTAAATGTAAGGTAAATATTACTATATGTAATTAATTTACAAAAACAGTTTTGATTATTGTTAATACTGTGTGTTTTTCGTAAATATGATCAGTTGTTTTTGTTAGTAATGTGATGTCATTTGATTTAAAACTATATTTAAAGACAGAGAGAAGCAAGAAAATTAATCCATAAAAGTAGTAGTAGGTTGATCAACTTGAGAGAGACCAAACTAAAGTAACAATACATACATTTCAGTCTTAATCATCATAACAGCCCATTACTCTCCCACTGCAGGAACGGGCCTCCTCCCCTGACGGAGGGATACTTGGCCTACTAATACCACGCTGGCCAGACGGATTGGTATAGGGTTTAATTTCAAGTTTTCCTTCTTGTTATTACGTAAAGATAATATTACCGGATTCATTTCATTCTTAATAAGTCATTCAGTCACATTTCAGTCTTAATAAATTTATAAATTACATTAGCTTCTATAGCAACATTGAAGTTTACCACTAAACGTTCTAGATGGTACTCATGTTAAGAGAGCTATAGGCAATTAATATCTCAGATAGCCTAATAGCAAAGCTTTTCTAAGGCAGCACTGAATGATGTCACTTTTCCTGAACAAAATTGAGCCTAATGTAGATTATGCGAACAAAATATTTTTATTACAATAAGGTGTTTATAATTTACTTACGTAAATAATTTGTGTGCAATTTCGCATTTAGTGTTCTAGAATAATTTATTTAATATTATGACTTTTTGTTATTATGATTAATCATAGGAAATGATTTTTAATAAGTAATTAAAATAGTCGTTATTTAATTTACCAATTTAATTATGTTATTAAGACTATTTGTTAATTTGAACGCTTTGTTAATTAGTAAATTACATTAAAGGGGTTTTCTTTTGTATGTAATTGTAGCGACGATATCATTAGCGAACTTTGCATTCAAGGTATTTGGTAGATACCGATTTATTTTTAAATACCTATTTGTTGGATTAGGATTACTCGCCGTATCTACTCCTGATGAAACTAACCATATTCATATAAAAAATTAAAAATACTTTATGTTTTAGGCAGTGCTCAATCCCGTTTGTTTATCATCAAATGACGTCACAATACACAATATTGTATAATATACCTATACTAAGCACAAACTGTAAAGTACTGAATACCTACGTGTATTGTATTATAATGTAAGCGTAAATTTTTATATAACCCAGTTATATTTATATATTACACGTGTATAGTACGAGATACGTATCATTTGTTATTAAATGTTGTAAATAATTTATAAAGACTTTTTATTTTACTATACCAACATTTTAAACTTCGTAAAAAAAATTTCTTCTCATAGAAAGAATGGTCTACCAGTTGGGTGGGATTGCTACTCACAGCTTCTGTTTGGCCTGTTTCTAACAACGTTCGGTAAATAAATTGTAAGTGTAATAGGCAGGTAATTCAGCTATATGTAAATTAAAAAAAAATGGGCATTATCTTTTTAAATTTTCTTTTTTTTTGTACTTTTTCTCCAGTTTGTAAAAATTAGGATGCCTCAAGTTTGTGACAAACAAGGAAAACTCGTAACAAAATATGTAATAACACGTCTGACTAACTATTATCTGGTATTATCTTGATTTGCAATAATGACACATAATATATTAATGACCCACTGCAGGGACCAACCTTCTTCATTGATTAATGGAAACTTGGCGTTCTAATATTGAGCTAGTATGTTGTTCGGACAGATTGGTACACGGTTATAATGCAAGTTTTCTTAACTGTTTCAATAGAGATAATATTTGGGCTGTGTTTCTTCCTCGACTTTTACGGCACCTACGGAACGGCATAGATTGGAACTATGTATTCTTACTCAACAAATAAACAAAAGCTATGACGAATCTCTTGCTCTATCTCTAGGTAATAGTTTAGCTTACCTGGGCTGTTTCCGCACTAAGCCGCCAAGCTGTTCCATTGTGGGTGATATCTCTACTTATGGTAGAAGTAATTTGTTAATAGTAATTGAATTCTTATTTATTGCTCGAAAATTCCACAACAGAGATGTCCTCCAGTAATAGAATAAATGAAATCATACCAGTCTGGACAGGTGATAGGTGTGAATTTGTAGAGTTTGTTTAAAACTATTCTTCCTCTTACAATAATATTAACCTGGCCTAGCCTCCCTTATGCAATTTTAGTTCCACTTACGGGAGTGATATCATTTTTATTTTAGTTGGTTATTTGCAGAAATATTTACAGGACTCTACATTGACCCTTTTCCTTAGAAGACCTTCATTGTTCGTTATACGAATAACCATGACCGAATTATACCAGCGCGTAAACAAAATCACGTAAGTATTCAACGTAACTCATGTTACCAAGAAAACCCGCGAAAACTCATCGCCGCGGTCCCGATTTATTTCCACGGCATTACCTCATATCGCGGCCTTGCCTCCTCGCCAGACGTGCGCCAGTATCGCGCCAGTCGCCGCGCGGGTCACACGTGCCGCCGCTCACAACGAACTACGAGCGTAAACTTATACGAACGACATGAGGACCAAATTATGCGAGTAAAATAGTGTGCGATATAATAATAATTTATATTTGTGTGTTAGTGTAGATTTGTGTTTAAGACAATGGCGTTGGCTTTGTGTGTATTATTGTGCGCCTGCGCCGGTGCTATGGGGTTCAATGTGGACATACCATCAAGGGTAGTTTATAAGGGTAATCAGAATTCTATGTTTGGATTTAGTGTCCAGGCGCATGTCGATGGTGATAGAAAAATGTAAGTAGCTTTTATTAATACCTAACTCATTCTCAAATACTGGAAAATAAGTATTCGTCACCTACGTGTCGATATTTTTTATAAAAATGTGACGAATTGATATGTAGAGTTAGTGCTAATTTATTCCAACATCAGTGTTTACTTAAAACTTTGCTTATCTCACAGTATGTAAACGAGTTGGCAGAATTATTGCATACTCTATGAATGAAACATTTGTTTATACAAGTGTCTGCTATGAAAAAACTCGACTAGCTCTATTTAATCGTAAAAATGCTTAGAGTACAAAAAAAAACTAGTTTGCTAATGTATGTTTTTCGTCAAATAATATATTTAATCTGTGATGTCATCGTTTCAAGAGCGGAGGTTTTAAAAATATAAATTATTTCAATTGATTCATATATTTGACCTCGCCTAAAGTTGTTTTAATTCCGGTAATAATTAATCTATTCATAATAATAAAAAACCGTGTATCAGAAGATGCAGGGTGGGCTAACACACCACATGGCGGACATACGACCTGTTAAAGCGCATAAGTGGAAATAAAAAGCGCGAAATTAGTTAATGTAGAGACAGCTAAAGAGAACCAATGCACTTTCTTCATTCCGAGGGTTTTGTAAAAGGCGAGTAAGGGATAATACCTACCTGACATAAGTTTCTATAATAGTGAAATTCGAAAGACCACTCTGGTATAGGTACTAGCATCAAGCTCACCAGGTCATTTCCCATCACGGGACGATTGTGGATCATAATCATTCTACCTTTAAGACGGGCCTTCTTAATATACATTTTTCTACTTTGCTTTTTTTAACATACATACTTAGAAGGAATAGGTACATCGATTTAAGTAGTAGACTACCTTTTACCTAATACTCTACCCCCTTACTTATAAACGCCTCTTAAATTTTAGTCAATTGATTAATTAGCTTAAACTCTTACGTTGTTTGGTATAAGGTTGGTTTTCGTAATAAAAATCTCGCTAAACAATGATTAAATTTAAGAGGCTTTTATGAGTAAGAGAGTTAGTGTTTACTCCTACGAATACTGGCAATACACAAATCTATCTTTCTCTAAACTGTAACATAAACATAATAACTATTAAACATAAGTAGTAAGATTTAGAAAGGTTAACGTGAAAAGGTGACGTGACATTAGAAGCGAATGAAGAAAGGTACGTCTAGTAGAGTAACGTATATCCGTCTATTTTTGTTACCGTGTCATAAACGCTCCGTGCTCACGACATAACATGATCTATGATTTACAATAAACACTGGCGTTATATAAATTACATTTTTATGTTACACTCTCCTCTCAATTAGATAAGCGGAATGATAAAATGGATTTCTTTAAAATATTTATTGGTTTCTAACATAGTTTTAGAGTGGTAGAGTTTTTAGCACCTGGTGTGTCGTATTGATCACCGTTGTCAATTAAAAGATAATAGGTATATATTATGTAGATGTTAAGACCTATATCGACAGGAGATTTTAAAAACATGACATTTAGTAATAAATCTGTCTATGTTAAACAACTCTAGCGGCTCTCAATAGTATGGTTGTCTGAGTACTTTTAATAAGGAATTATTTTTTTAATTAAAAACCGACTCCGAAATCTAAATGCTGATGTCGATTATTGTAGGCATTTTTATTAACCTACTCGTAACCAATTCATTTTTATGGGACCAACATGGAAGTATAATTCTTCTCTCAAACAAAAAAATTATAATTGTTCATGAATTTACTGAGTTTTGAGGTAAAAAAAATTACTGATATTTAAATTTTTGTGACAATATTATGAATGAAGGAACATTGGACGGGTAAAATATCACAAGACCATATGCATTCTTTATGAAGACTGCGATTAAAAACATTCTAACCACAATAATCTTGCATCATTTATCGCATTATGGCACCTATATGCTCATCGTGTTTCTAAGATCTTAATCTACAATATTGTTACCTTGATCCTGGACTGTTTTCACACTATCCATCAGGATCTATACAGTAATATTGCTGTATCATTATTAGAAAAAAAAAACAATAACAACCTATATTCATCACTTTGAATAATATAAAAGTTCTGTCTGTACCACAGAGGACATTTATTTTACATTTCTCCTTCAAATATCTGTCAGTATAGTACATACCTTCTCTAACGACTACTTAGGGATAAGACGGGATAGCGACAAATGTATCCATTGACACGCGGAAACTATTCCAACTAGGAATACTCCGGCATTACGACCATGTTCTACAGATAAAGACACAAGCAGGAATTTAGGTTACTTATAATAAAAGCAAGACAGGATAATAATGTTGTCGCGTGTGTGTTATATTTACTTAAAGATTATCACAGCTGTGTTGTAGCGCCATTATAGTTAGAGTCGTAAGTGGTAACTTAGCTTTTAAAAGAATTAAATTGTTTCAATATTAACTTAATGTTAAATTGGTTCATCGGTCATAAAGCGGATGCGCTATCGCGGGTTCAATTCCCCGTTGGATGGATGAATGTTTGTTACTCTTTCACGCATAAACTACTAAACGTATTTTGATGAAATTTGAAATATCGGTAGTCTAGGGTGTAGAATAACATTTAGACTACCTATACCACGTGGGTGAAGCTGCGGGTATCAGCTAGTATAATAATATAATTCTTTTATACCATAAGATTGACTTTTAGTTAGTTTTCTGTATAAAATGTATTAGGTAATGGTCACAATCTCGTATACGTCGATGACATCACGATGTTGGCAGTTGACGGTCGCGTATTATCGTTGCACTCGTTGATTTTATTGAACGATATTGTTTGAGCTTGTTACGTTATTGCGTCCTCTTCTATCAATGTTTGAAAGATTTATTTCATATCATCATAACGGCCCATTAATGTCCCACTGCAGGGACGGGAATCCTCCCATGACGGAGGGTTACTTGGCCAACTAATACCACGCTGGCCAGACGGATTGGTATAGGGTTTAATTTCAAGTTTTCCTTCTTTTATTTCGTAAAGATAGTAGTTACAGTTATTCCCATAGTCGGTTTTTACGACACCCATGGGATGAGATGGGGTGGTGACATATTGTATTCTTACTCCGTCACCACACGGATAAATTCATATACTTCATTAATTTTATTGCCATACATCCCACATGCTCTGCTCTTTAGATTTAATGTTAAGCAAATATGTACTTGTGAATTATAAGGTTACTTAATCTATAACAACGGCATCTAGTTGCAAACTAAAGCCCGATTTACACATCGACAAGTAAGTTGGCGAGATGGCTAGAGAGGGGGCTACTTCGTACTTAACTCGCCTAAAAATAGGATGAAGATCTATTCAAATCAACTTCATCAACAACTTACTACTTAACTCGATACTGTACTTGTCCATGTGTAAATCGGGCTTTAGTTGAAGTTGTACAATGAGTACCTACTAGAAGCTGACAAACGTACTTAAATACCTTTTTTGTATTTACATACCTACTTATGTCTCGTGTAGTAAAAAAACTACTAAAGAGAATTCGTCTAGAGACTACAAAAAAGCTTGTACTAATTAGTCTGGCTAGCGTGATAATATTAGCAGGCCTAAATCACAAGTGTAGACAAGCCCATCCCTGTAGAGGGGCATCCTTCTTGGTAGTTAAATGTCCACTAATGGTACACACAATAGGTGGTAAAACAAATAGTCAGCCATATGGTACATAATATTAGTTAATTTTACGTCACAATTGACTTTGAACTTTACATTTATCACCCCATAGACAATGGGCCGCAAATTCGTACCGGAAACACGTCAAATGCGCTGCACATGCGCCGACGCACCGCGCGCCCTTTTTAACTTTTTTTATTAAACATTTTTTTTAAACTTTATTTCGTCTGTGACTGTTGTTTCTATTGAGAGGTTTTACAACTTTGTGTTTCATTAAATTACTTTATTAATTACCTTTGCGTCATTCACATCTGTAAATAATTGGACACTTATAATAGTCCATGAGTGACCGCAGGTAGGACCTGACATCTGGCCAGTGAGGTATCGGGATTTGTCAAAACATCTGTCTTTATTGACATCTAAAGAAGTAGTAATCTTTTACTTAATTATCTTACTGCACCCTTGGGTTAAGATTGATGACACTACATAGTGTCTGTTTACTTAGTTATAAGCCTGGAATACATATTCTAGGCTTATAGCTAAGTAAACAGACATTTCACACAAAAAATAACTAAAAAGGAAAGAAGAAAGATATAAACTTAAAACTGAAACTAAGAACCAAGTTATTTACGTATAATACATTGACAAACACATCCGCAGTCCAGGCATGTCATTAAGTAAGAACAAGCGAGTCTTTATCCGACTAATGGTTAAAGATAAGTAATGAGTTTAGCTCAACGCAAGGGCAGCTGGGGCACAACAGACATGCTTATTTTATTGATCACTGATCGATTTTTAATGGAGTTGCTGTCGTCGGTAACTTTTGGGATGCGGGTTTAAATTTATAAAGCGGGCATCAATGTTTGTACTGAAATTAAATGTTACTTTAATTTTTAAGTCAAAGTATTAAGTTTAAAGAGATAATATAATAATAATTAATCTTTGATGTTATTTGTAAAACATTTTACACAATTGAATGTGTGTTAAAAGTCACACTGAATAGAGATTACACTTGACAGAGTAGTTAAAGGTTTTGTATTAAGTTTTATTCTGGTTTGGCAGCGATAATAACAAAATGAACAAATGTAATAATATAATATTCATTACACATTCACGTGACGCCATCTAGTCCCAAACTAAGCTGAGCTTTCACTAAGTATGGTTACTTGACAACGGATAAACACTTCTTTGAATCATGTGGTCATTACTAATGTGGTCAACTAACTACTAAAGCCCAGGTCAGTTAAAACTAGATTACGAGTAGTACCTAACACACAAATAAACCTCTGTGGCGCGGTCTCTCTCTCTCTGTGAGTCGGTATATTACATGGCTGCTACGCAGAGGTCTCGGGTTCGCTTCCCGCTCAATGCAAATCTTTGTGTGCATGAATATGATTGTTTGCATTGGTTAGAGTTTTTTCTATGTATAATAATATGTATGTATTTACAAAAAAAAGTATTTAAGTATGTTTATCAGCTGTTGTCTAGTACCCATAGTACAAGTTTTGCTTAGTTTGGGACTAGGTGGCGATGTGTGAGGATTATTTATTTATTTATTTAAATCAATCAAATCCGTCAAATGTTAGAGAATAAAAAATGAATCGGCTTTCATAATACATTTTGAGTAACATTTTAATTTGTTTATGAACCATACTTACCTGGCTGATTCTATCTTTGACCATAGACTACAAAATATGGATGCGGGCGCCAGGTGTTAATTTACCCTAATACTTATTTTATGCGGCATTACTAATTCATAACAAATAATGAAGATGTTACAATTATACACTTTTTTTTCATAACTATTAACATAACTATTAAAATTCATAACTATTTAAATATTAGGGTTATTAAAAGCAGCCATTGAATGACACAACATTATCCTGTTGATGCGTTAACCATGTGTAGGTAGACCTTATCTTGAAATTTTTTTAATAACACAATCCTAAAGTAAGCCGACCTTGTAAGTACAATTACAGTGATTAGCCATCGTGCAGGTACTGAATCTGCGACCTGCGGCGTGGTAGACAGGTATGTTGCTACCATATTATCATTAGTTCTTATGGAGCAAATTTGTCAGCCAAAATATTTAGAGGATTAGACATTTTGAAACTGATACGACAATGCTCCGAAGCTAATAAATATTAAAAAGTCAGATGCAATAAGAACTCTATCATCTACATCTTTACGAAACTGAAAATTATTTTATTACTTATATCACCACCCCATCTCATTCCATGAGTGTCGTAGAAACTGACTAAGGGATTATCTGTGAATATTACCTTTACATAGAAAGAAGGAAAACTTAAAATTAAACCCTATACCAATCCGTTTGGCCAGCGTGGTATTAGTAGGCCAAGTATCCCTCCGTCACGGGAGGAGGCCCGTCCCTGCAGTGGGAAATTAATGGGCTGTTATGATGATGATGATGATATGATGATATCGCATCTAGTAACTAAGCTGACTAAAACAGACACGTAGCTCACAATAATCATAAGCTCATTAAAAATCCTATGCAACAAACAATGAAACAGTTTATCAACAAGAAATATGTAAATAACTCCAAAAAATTCATCGTTATCATAACTACAGATACGAGTGCAGTGTTCAAAAGATAACCTCGGGAACTCTGCATTATCTTTGCACTGAGAACCATCTCTCAATATTATTTTTAGATGCATAATAAACGAAAATAGGAATTCTGTGTTAGTTTTACACGTAGGTATACGCTGCGGGTTTAATGGTGTTACGAAACTGCGCTTTTGAGTAGATAGATTTTTATAATTAGGCAATTGATATACAGCCCAATAATGGGCCACTGTAGGGAGAGTTCTCCTTCAAAGATGGAGAGCAATAAGACGAAGGCTTACTTATGCCACGTTAACAAATAGGTTGGTACAGGGTTTAATAGAAAGTGTTCCTATTTTAGTGTTTGTAGAGATACTGCTAGTTAATCTTTAATCTTTATTTAGAGAGCTTTGTCACAATTTGACTATGTCGCTCTCCTATACTGCTAGTTACTCGTTTAGAAAAAATAAAAAGTTATAGTTAGATATTATTTGTAACGTTCCGCTTGATCGTGTTCCTAACCAGTAGACACTATAGTAAAACAATGCGAATGTATCATATATGACACATAGGAAGGGCCCATAACCTTGTGTCATAAATTCGGCAATATATTAATAGGTATATGTGGCGGGTTCAACATAGCACAAAAGCTACAGACCTTACATAAAGTGTCCAATAAATACTTTATCAGACATTTTTACATATAAATTTTATGTTTAAGGTCAACTATGACATCATTTTTAATGAATGAAGTAAATATACGAATAAATTGTTTTAATACGAGTATTACCGTCATGCAGTTGTGAATGTTATTCATTCCGCAACAACTACACCAATGGCGGAACCAATTTGATTAAAGTTTACTGAAGCTATTTGGAGATCCCGTAGCTATGTGAGGTAGAGATTCAAAATTGTCCGCAAAGAAGTTGTGATAACAGGCATCCATACACAGTCTCCAACCTTAGGCAAACACGGAGTCAACAGAGGGTAAATTAAAAAAAAACTATAACTGATACTGAATAACTATTTTGTAGCTCGAGGCAAGATCCCCAGTGCCTGGATAACTGGATACCAATCCACACCCGATAAGCAGTCTCTACCTACTTTACCTGTAAATATGTCTAGTCTATGGGGTTCAATGAACGAAATAAAAAAAATAAAAACGCAACATAAGTTAAAACAGTTTTTAAGAAGATTCATGTAATAGATCTTTCTTCGTGGCTGTGCGCCGGCGCGGTCTCCGTGACCTCATTACAAATATGGCGCCCGCGGACGACCTCAGCCAGTCCGAGTTTACTTTACGCGAACTATTGTATCACGACACGATATTTTGAAATGTTAATGTGTACTTACAACTGTTCTTAGACTTATATATTTGTGTTACTAGTACAAGTTTGTTGAAATTTTGTGCATTTGATGGCTAAACTGAATTCCTACTCCCTAGATTTTCCTATAAGTACTTAACTATAGTAGAAACTTTATTTTTCTTAACACTTTCACACAACGTCATAAATTCCCAAGTTATGATGTTCATTAAAAGCCGCCTCAGAAGATGCAAGTTTGACAAAATTTTGTCCTATATTTTTCGAGATATTTCAATAATATCAAGACTTAACTATATTCTTATTGGTAATTTCATTTTTTATCTAATATTTTGGATTGTCCTCGGTATGAAAAAACTACAGCTACGATTATGTTAGAATATAATATTGTCGTCATACTTTACACATAAACAACATTACACCGCGTGGGTCCGCGAATTGTCATTTCGTCACTAATTGTACGTTTATTAGCTTAATTAATATGTCTGACTTTGAACTTGGTCAATGTGAACAATTACTGCAGTTTTGTGCTCATTATCATTTATGAAAGCTAATTTACGTGTATGTTTAATAACTAGAAAAAGGGGATTTACTAAATAGTTAGGTGTGTACCCTGTTCCTTTTTCTATAGGCATTGTATCATTCTTTCTCCGTAGAGTAAAAGAGTATAAATGGCTCGATGTCTTGTGCGGAAGTAACTAGTTTAAATTAAAAGTTCTGAATTGAGATTCTTCTGTACAACCGAACAAATTATACTTTTATGCATTAAGTTTTTCGTTTATATTATGACAATAGCACATTCATCACTTATTTAGTGTGAACCTAACGTTCATTTTTCCTACACAAACATCAATAAAATATTACTTATTAATATTTTATTAAAAGTAATTGTGACTAAATGAACCCTTAATTGAGGTCAATGACGAAATCAAAACAATTTCCTTAACACAAGATGATGAGTATAAATTTCCGAGTAAATATGTATCGTTTGCCTTGACACACTAGTTGCGCTTACGCAGGCTTCACTGCTGCACTTTCAATACAAGGTGATCTAGCTTTAATCAAATAATTGAATGATTATTGTCGTCGGTTAGTGTAATTGTTATTGCTATGCCATTTGTGTAATGAATTTGAATTTCTAGATGATAGAAGAAAGTAGTTAATATATATTGTCATTATTAAATTAGTAACAATTTTGTTATTTTTACTTCATTGTATTAAACACTAGCTTTTACCCGCGACTTCGTCCGCATAAGTTTTAAGTTAAGTTAATTTAGTTTTCCTTCTGCCTACCCCCTAAGAACAATGGCGTGATTATTTATAGCCTATAACAATTTCTAGGTTATCATCTATCACCATAGAAAATTTCATCAAAATCCGTTCAGCCGCTTAGGTGTGAAAGAGTAACAAACAGACAGACAGACAGAGTTACTTTCGCATTTATAATATTAGTATGGATTAGATAAGCCACGAGTATGGATGATCTAATAGTTATTGTTTACAAAACTATTTATATTGTCAAACATATTTTTATTGATTTTGCAATTTTTACATTTTTTTTTAAACTTAAGGAAATTGAATGTCGTCTATAAGTCAGAAGCTGCCATGCAGAGAAGGAGTGTATGTGTTTGAAAGCGTACATTAGCAACAATTATTGAATGTGAGAAGGTAACAAGATATTAACAGCTACACAGTTCTACTCTTCTTATAGGGAGCTCTATTATTTGTGTAAATGCTTACTAACCTTTTCGTCATATATTATCGACTTGGCAATTTAAGAGGTAATTACTGCACCAAAATTGTCTCAAATAAATTTGTCTAGTACCCATAGTACAAGTTCTACTTAGTTTAGGACTAGATGGCGTTGTGTGATAGTGTGAGGATATATATAATTGATTGATCAACAATCAAACGACAAATCAGTGCTTAAAACACTCTACTTAAAATATACGCACTGCTACTCTTACATAACAAATATAGTTTTACTTAGTCCCAAAAGATTATGAACTATAAGTGTTAAACGATATAAAGTTTAATAATACCTTTGCTCCAATAAACTCATTGCAATTAACAATTAAACGTGTAAATGTCACTTGTTAGGCCGCCTCTCACTATTACATACATAATCAATACACATTTAATGTATGGCGAAATAGTGATCTGAATACGTTAATGTAACTACTTTCACTTGTTGTTATTAATATTGTAATCGTTATTATGACAAAGTTCATAGTAATATGTAGGTTTTGATTTGATTTGACTTTAAAAAAGATAACTCGCACTAGGGCTAGTCCATTGTCGCGGAGACTCTACATAAAGCCCGATTTATATTATTATTTTGGCGAGTTAAGTACGAAGTAGCGTCTCGCCAACTTAACTTGCCAAAAAATAGGATAGAGATCTATTCAAATTAACTTAATCTACAACTTACAACTTAACTCACTACTATACTTGTCGATGTGTAAATCGGGCTTTAATCATTTCCGCCACAAACAGATAGAATACAATAACTTGTGGTTTGTATAGTCAAAAACTAAATGGCCTTATCACCTCTAGAGTTAATGTTAGTTGCATGTCATAAAACTATTAGGTTCAATATCGCACAACAAAACATCAGCTAAATCATGACGCTACTTTGACATATCAGTTCTCTTGTATTAGCAAATAGTCGTTAGGTATTTATAAAAACAAATAGTAAAGTCAACGTTATTGACTGTTACTAGAGCATATTTTCGGTAAAAAGTTTAAATCTAATGAATTTCTCTCTTTTTTACTTCTATGTCCATCCCTATCATTTCTTGCATGACGTCATTGACGCATATTTCAATTTAAAGTTTTCGTAATTTTATAATATAAAACAAATTAGGGTAAACCACCTAATCGTTAGAATTCTTACAATTATTGGCACTTAAGAGTTAAAAGTGAGTAAAAAGAAAGAAAACACTATAGATTATTCAAGTTCAGTATGATTATTCAAGTTCAAATATTATTTATTTAATATTTTTATTATATTTTATTTATTTCATGTGTCAACATAGCAACAATAAATTTATCAGAATCTTTTTATTGGCATTAGTGCCAATAATATTTATTTAATACTATTCAATAACATAATAATGATTAAGTATAAGCAAAGATTAAAGTATTTTATCATTTTATGATATTTTATATTTTAGTCTGACACGAAGTCCACTCTTAAGGTGCCAACAATTGGGTGGCTTACCAGCCAATATTTAAATTATACATTTTCAGTTTTTCTGAAATATGACAAGCTTGTAATGTCACAAATAACAAGTGACTTTAGTTTTAAATTATTTAATGGTTTTTCATAGTTTTTCACATACATACTCTACGGTTTAATATAGTGACATTTGTATTGTGTTAGTAGATATTATTATTTATTACGTTGAAGTGAAAGTTTAAAATAGGTTGCACTTTTAATCTAAGCATAGTTTTGATTACGGTCAACCAATGACGTCAAGCTCACGCATAAATATTAAATAACGATCTTAATGAATTTGAATTATGATAGAATTTTTTGTCAAAACTGATAAAGCCATTTCGTTTTCGGGTATACAAACAATTGTCCTGGGCGGAATTCAAACAGGCGACCTTGCGCACGCCAGCAACTAAGCCAGTTAAAATATGAGTGCAGTGAGAGCTGTGTGCACAGTTGCAATACGTAAATTAGTTGGTATTATCAATCCTACTTTTATTAGAATAAAGGTTACATTTTAATTTACAGTTAAATAAAATAATAAATAGGTATAAATATTCCTCGCACATTCACACAACGCCATCTAGTTCCAAGCTAAGCAGAGCTTGTACTATGGGTACTAGACGACGGATAAACATACTGAAATACTTTATTTTTGTAAATACATAAGTACATATTATACATAGATAATCCCCAGACCAATGCAGACAATCATGTTCATGCACACAAAGATTTGGATTGAGCGGGAATCGAACCTGAGACGTCTGCGTAGCAGTCACGAACGTCTGACGAATTGTATAACCACTAAGTACTGTTATTTATTGGCATATGGTTCCATGATAGTCTTTCCCAGTCCACACCAGGCCACGGACTTATATCTCTACCTCATTTATTGTAAGACTTATTGAACCCTACAATAGAACGTACAATGACAGGAAACTGATTGGCCTAAAGTGTTGTAAACTTACGCACACATTGCGCCTTGTACGCAAGCTGACCATATTAACTTTCGAATAACGTGACAATCATCCTCCGTATGGTGACGCAGTAAGAATACAAAATGTCACCACTCCATCTCATCCCATGGGTGTCGTAAAAACCGGCTAAGGGACTGTCCGTGAATATTATCTTAACGAAATAGGAACTTGAAATTAAACCCTATACCAATCCGTCTGGCCAGTGTGATATTAGTAGGCCAAGTATCCCTAAAACAAAAAAACTATGTAAAAACGAACCCTTTTTTTTTAATTCGCGTACTTCTAACTCCAAAATAAAATAAAACAAACTTTCTGAGCGAAGTCAGTACTTAATACATGGTAAACTTACTTACTTACACATCATAACTTAACAAATGCAGGCTATATTGGTCACCACGTACGTCCAGATGTGGCGCCTTGCGACCAAGTGCAGGCTTTGTATGCGCGTGCGCACACAGCACCGGATACGACGCCATTACCGGAAACCACGTCAAACTCTAACGTAATTGTTATTTAAATGCTATCACTAAGCTTTAAAGTTGATCAATGAGTGACGAGTAAGGAAACTTTATTAGCACTTACGAGGAATTATTATGCCACTATTTACATGAGGATCTACTAGTGTAGGTTAGCTTTATGCGATAATTTATAGCCTAAATGGAATTGTATCTGTTGTAATTGTGGTTATATCAGTATGAAATTAGTTACAATTTTACAATTTAAGGGAAATTTAATTTAATTTAAATACTAACATAGATGTAAGTTTACTAACAATATGGATGTAAATTATCTGAAATAAATATTATTATTATATACTTATTCTAAAATGTAATTTAGTGCGTAAGCTAGTTAGATTAAAGTAAAGTTTCAGCTAAATACGTTAAGAAGTTAATGCTTGAACGAGATAAACTTCTATTCCACGCGATGAATACGTTTAGAGGAGCCCTAGAATTCCATCTTTATTACAGGTCCTGAATGACTGTTATATAAGTAGTAGTTCGTCGTCAGTCACCTATTACGATATCTTTGGATTGTAATGGGGGTATTTGTAGTCTGTAGCCATGCCAAACCTAAGCCAGTACGAACCTCTATATTCATGCATACAAAAGTTTACTTTAAAAGAGATAAAATCCGAAACCACTCACAGCAGTCGAATGACACCATTGCGCCACTGCGGCTGACCCATGTGGTCAATGCACTTCATTTAAAAATCTCTATCGTCATGTTTTAAATTTGATTTAATTACAATTAAATCAAACACTTCATCAACTTAACATCTAAGTATTTATACAGTGAAATGTATTCGATATTCTAATTAATATACAAAGTGTAAGTAGAACAAGTGATTATACAAATAAACAGTCATTATCTTAATAGTGAACTAATATAAATAGGTCGTCGTTTAATTAATTTGCTAATCTAACAATAAATAAGGGTTATCGCGGCTCATTTGTGTAGGGTTATGGTTAATTGGAGATAAGGAATAGCTTTACGTGTGGTGATGGATTAGGAATTTCATCACCATCTTTTCTAATCGCATAGAATGCTTTTAATGTCGAGTAAATAATGGTTTTCAAAATGGTATCAAAAAAGGCAATAAAAAGTAAAATAGCAAAAATTACACTATTGGAATCGGATTTATTTGTTTTTAGATTATTTCTTACAAACTCCAAGTAAGCAAGAATAATCGGATTAATTATTTTTGCTACAATCTGTTTTGTTCTAAAAACTCCGTAAGTTTTATTACATTTAATATTAGTTTAACTATTACAGTTCACTTTTTTTTTTAATCATGTAGCATTAACAACAGCTAAATCAAATTACTAATACAATAAATAAAACCTTAACATGTTATTCTAGGAAACGATGAACAAATAATAACAAATGAAAGTAGCTATTACATTAATCACCAGAATATTTAGTCATATCAAGTTATAGAGGTTGGTCACGCGATGGGTTTTCTGTGACGAATCATTTTGTGTGACAAGGGTCTATAGGTACATAGGGAGTATAAGGTATAGGGTTATAATTTATGTACATGTATTGAACGGTATAGTACGTGCATTTGCGTAGCATAGAAATACAAAACAACAAGGTGATTTTGTAGATAGAGCCGGCAATCTTTACATTTCATTCAGTTTCCGAGTTTTTTTGTTGTAGTAAAAATATTAGGTAAGTAATAGCGAATGGTCATTTATGTATTTATAGCTGTAGGTGTATTAGCGTTATCAAATTATGTATAATACAATAACATTTAAACTATTAATAGACTTTACAAATCATATAAAAAATGGAGGAAACATGTAATATTGCATGACTTTACTATCTTTATGTCTGATGTACATCAGACATAAAGATAGTACAAGTCATGTTATTGTAAAGTTTCATCAAAATCCATTCAGTAGTTTTTATGTGAAAGAATAATTAACATTCATACTTACAAATCGCGTTTATAGTATTAGTAGGACATAAAAAAACTCAAGCAAAAATTATCAATCTCCGGTGTCATACAATAACTACTCTATGAGTAGAAATCGAAGTGTGACTAGTCCGACCATATGGTGGTGTGTGTGGGCAGACCATTGACACCTCTGACGTCATCGCCCATTCACCCACAACCAACAACAGTGTGGTAAATACTTTATTTGGAGCGGTTTATTAGTTGACGATGTTTCATGCTTATGTCTCTTGCTACTATTTGCTAATATTATTAGCAGTTTGTTGGTGTAGTAGTCAAAGTTAAATATCTTCAATTACTTAAGGTTATCTCCATGTGTTAGCGGAGTAAGAATACAGTATGTCACCACCCCATCTCATCCCATGGGTGTCGTAAAAACCAACTAAGTAAGGGACTATCCGTGAATATTATCTTTACGTAATAAAAAGAAGGAAATCTTGAAAAGCGTTTATAGGGGTCACTAGCGCCGCCAATATTTGTCTAATTGAAAAACATTTAAAGTGTTGAGTTAAACATTTTGTATTCTTTATCCTATTTGTGAATTGTGATTTTTTTTTCAATTGGCGGCGCTATTTAGCCGCGTAAAGGCCCTTAATATCAATTGTCAAGTTTTATGCTCATGCACACGAATATTTGTTTGAAACGGGAATCGACCTCTAGACGGAGTTAATCGATTATATGAATGATGTTACATGATATTATACAACGCTTATCATATTAGCATTAACTATTAATATCAAGTTTCAATGAAATAAAGTCGTGTTTACACTAGATGCATATATCTGGCGTGGGCTTGCCGAGTCAGTGTCGATATTCTAAGAAAAGCGGTAGGTGAAACACGAATATATAGACGACGAGTAAACCTTGCCATGCAGTGATTCAATCGTGCAGTCACGTTTATAAAGAACAACGTGCTTTGTTTTTGTAGTAAAAACGTAAGATGTGACCTTGTACTGAGGTTAGATGACAACATACTCTTTGTCGATGATAGCTGATTTTATTTGTTTGCTTGCTGGGTACTGAGTTATTGTCTACTTACCTACGTAGCATATTATTATGCATGGATAGTTTTCTTGTGTGTTTACACAGTGTTTTCTTCAAAACTGCATTTTTTTTAAACTTTCTTCTAGCTCTTGTGTTCTAGATCAAGATAAATTATACAATACTTATAGAAAAAGACAGTTGACTCACTATAAAGCAATAAATATAGTTTCTTTATGAGAAATACTTATTTAAAAATACATAAAGTGATATACCTTGAAGCTGGTGGGTGTTAATTGGTGATATCATCGTTTAAATCACTCTTTGTAAAACTGAAGGTCATTGTACATCGTATAACTAACCAGCGGATACATTGCTTACTTATTTATAAGTATAACTACCAGAAGACCTGATGGTGAATTGCTCAGATTGATTCTCTGTAACAGCAAAGGTTATGGGCCGGTACCTTTTTAGATGGCAATTGTACTTATGTACGAACCTATCCTTATCGAATTAGAATGTTCTTAGTGGCCGTTATAAAAGTCAAAAAGTCTAAAAAGTCTAAATCCCAATTTTTTTTTGGGGTCGACGTAACATGTTTTCTTCCTCCACATGATGCTAAAAGTTTATGCTATATTTTACGGCCGGTCGCCTGCCTGACGCCAACTCTCCTTGCGAATGCTGTTGTTTGTGGTTTACTCTCCACCAGGAGGTTGACCTGAGGTGCTAGGTGGCATGCACCGGGGCGTGGCATCCCTTAGTCACCTCACCTACGACACCCAAGGGAGAATATGGAGCAGTTCTATTCTAACCGGGAACAGGACGGTGTACCAGATAACCTAAATGGGTTGTAATTTATAATATTCAATTATGCAGTAAATTGTATTTTGGTTTTAATATATAAATATTTATTATGGTGTATACAAAAATCAGTGCCAATTTAATCCTGTATGTACTATCTTATATCCGTTCTGAGTACTTTTAGATAAAAGTACATTGACATTTTATATTAGTAAACAAATAATACGAAGACTCACTAGTAGTAGTATCCACAAGACCTAGGTTCAATTCCCAAGAGGATAATTCCATAAATGTAATAAAGGGAACTTTAAGTTACCTCTGTAACTACCTCTAGTAGTGCTCGATACATTGATTAGTTCAGATGATTATCAGCCACTCGTAAATGACAGACATCTGTTCCAATCCAAACCATTAAATCAAGAATTATTTACAGCTACTATTGACAGTTTATCTTGTTCAAAGTAAAACGTAACAAAACTTATTGTAAATTAAACAATCCTTAAATGTTTACAACACATAGCGGTACTAAGGTCATATTGAACATAAATCTTAATGTCAAAGTATTGGGTTACGTACGCTAGCTCAGGTTTTGTAATGATGGACCACCAAAATCGTTAGAATTAGAATATTGTAAATATCATACGAAGTAGAAGAATCTTATTTGATATTTTAAGTTACTGTTTCATTATGTGTAATGTCTGTAATATCATCTACCTCGTAGTTTAAGATACTTTTGAGTCCAATAATAAAAATGTCTCAAAAGGGAGAGTTAAACATCAATGCAATCGTTTATATAAGTTATAGTCTAGCCATGGATGGTAATCATCGTATGACTTCACTTCATTTTGGAGGTCTGCTCTTATAACTTAATATCATGTTCCTTTACATAAGTATATGTCAGTCATTCTTACCTACAGCCTACCGCCGTGCCGCGCTATAAACGTCATACAAGTTGATATAGGCCACAAGAGTTACTCGTATATGAGTGATTACTGACATTACTCTCTACCTATGTAAGGTAAACAATGCCTTATGAAGCACCCGACCAAATATGGTAGTCACGTCGACTATGAATAATGCACCTTTAAACTGTATGTAGCAATTTAACAGCATATTAAATAATTCTTAAGCTTCATGTCTTCCGTTTACTTTATTGTCGTTTATAGCGTTAATAAATATAAACTTATGATCATATCAAGTAGTAATATCTAGTGGCAATTAGAAATATTTTGATCTTAGGAGCATATAATGCTATAAGGAAGTACCTAGAGAGATTTTTCGTACTCATAGCACCGGTCGCATCTCCATAGTGTATTATATATTCACAAGGTATTATTGACAACTTTCACTGATACGAACGTTATCTTGACGCTATTTAGCGGATAAGTGGTAAACAGTAACTACTTTTTGTTTTCACAAGCCAACAACAGATTGTTACAATTCGATATTTAGTAAATAATTGACATGACTTTCTATTAAGCGATATTACTTTTTCTTTCCTTCTTTTCCTTTTAAATGGTAAATGCTGTAAAAATATAAATAATAAGCATTTTTATAACTCATAAAGTTTCTCATGCGCAACGAATTGTCAAGGAATGTAAGTTTAACACAATAGTGCAGATGTTACATTCAGCTGTGTAAACAAGCTAGACCTAAGGTTGTACCTACTATTTCATTTAACTATAGGTACTATATAGTTCTTAAGACAGACCACTATCGTACTAAAGAACTGGACACAATAGACTACCTAGCTTTAACAATTAATCGTAACGTTAACAAATAGTGTGCCTTACGTTGGATTCACGGCAACGTGAAGGCGAAAACTGTCAGTTTGTAACCTAAATGAATAATGCTAGACGCGAAGTGCTAAATAAAAATAACAAAAACAAATACCAATAAACCAATTTTGGCTTTGACTCATCTAGGAATCGTGTTGTTGGCAAACAAAATCTTCTGACGTTTATAAGAGTCACCGCCTATTATAGATGTAGAAATTATTTAGTTAACTTGAAAAAAATCGTAAACAAGACAGATATACTACAACGCACATAAGACCGACATATTATATACAAACTACTATCATAAAATTATCCAGTTATCCATACGGAAAGTATTCCGGGGCACGTGCGCTTCACGACAGCCGGCGCACGGGCATAAGCAGGAAGGGAAGGGGGACAGGTGTAGAGTGATTTAATTAAAAACATTACAGAAATACGCCGCCAGTTTGTTAACTGCGTGTGTAATTAAGCTGTGCTCTTCCTGCCTACCCGCGATTTATATATAGATTCATTATGTATTGTGGGTGAAAGGGTAGTGTAAAGACAGATAGTATTGTCTTAATGAGGGTGCAGTAAGACAGTATGTCTCTACATGTATGCAAGTTGTATAAATAACTAAAAAAAGTAAGCAAAAATTGGTGAAAAAAAATCCTTAATATTGCATACTAGCTGACTCGTGCCCACTTCGTAGGGCAGCGAAAAATACGCGTCCCTTTTTTAAACATATGTATTTTATTACTGCTCTACTCCTGTTAGTGATAGCGTGATACTATGACACTTCCCGGTAAATGGACTGTTCAACAAAGAAAGTATTTTTAAAATCGGTATAATAGATCCAGAGATACAACGTCACAAACACACAAACTTTTTAAAATATTAGTATAGATATCCAGGGTCCCCATACTAGGCAAGTTCTACTACAAGTTATACTATACAGCAGGATGTTATTTTACATTAAAGCAGCTTGTTAAACTTACTCAAATTACTTAATAAATTATTTACAAATAAGAAAATACATAAATTTATTCTTCTCACGGCATTTGACCTCTAGGAAAATAATCAAAATATAAAATCTTTGTTGTATTTTGCATAAATATTTGTTTATTAACATAATAAGCCTTGCATTTACAAGGTTTCTTTGAGATCTTACAAATATGAACAAAGGAAATCTGGTGCCCAAAGAACATCTAGAGAGGAGATAAATTGGTACGCGTCTTTTAAAGAACTGTCTTGTCTAAATCTCTAATCCGCGACCTTGCAAACAGTAGCCACATATCATGTCCGCTGTGTCACCACCATTCATCACGTATCAATCTAAACAGTAAATTAAACAAACAATGAAGCAATTGTTTGCGTGGTATTTGAACCCACGACTTCGTGAACGATAGAGGCATATCGAGACTGCCAAATCATTCATCATAACAGCTCATCAATGTCCCACTACAGGGTCGGGCCTCCTCCCGTGAATCTCTTCGCGAATAATTCTTGCATACCAATTTGTTCAGCGTTATGGTAGAAAACCTAGTTTCCATCTTTAAGTGGTCAGTCCTAGCAGTGGGTCGTAAGTGGGATGGTATAGGAAATATATGTAAGTGTTGGTAGCGATGTAACAATAGGCAGTGACCACACGGGTGGTCCTATACATCACCAAGCTCATAACTATACAATAAGCTTGTATAGTGTGTATACAACATTTATTACCGTAGTTATACCCCTTCCAGCGTAAGTTTAGCTTTTTGACAGTTCACGTCCATGAAGTTTCGTAATACTTCTGCTTATTTTTCAAACAAATAATATTGTATTTCATGGACGTACTCTTGTTTTTTTCAGTTACCATGGTTACTTAGTGATGGACACTCATAACGATTACCACCATTATGAAACAAATTACAAATAATCGGTAGAAATAAATGCTATGAATAAACCTGAACTCTTCATAATACGTTTATAAAATTTAATATGATATTTTAGATTAGCTATAACCCGCGAATGTGTCACGATAAATTATGTATTTTAAATAATACATAAGCTAACTGTAATTGTATCATTTTAAGCTGTAGGCTAATTCTCTTAACATAGATAAAGAAAGAAACAGTAATAAAATGATAATGTAAGTTGATGTAAGGATCCAAATGTGTAAAATAAAGTAATTTGAAAAATCGAAAAATCGCGAAATCGCTTACAATCGAATAGCATTACATTCGAGATACTGCTGAACGTCACTAACGTCAACCTGTCAAATGTTGTTAAATATAGTGGAAAGGGTATAGCTATCTTAAATACATTATATTTGGTTTTGGTCCAAGGTTTAAGTGGTAGAGATTTAATATTATAATTTTATTTTATTTATATTTTACTTACGAGGCTTTCAATGCAAAGTCGGATAATATACGGTAATAGAACTTGCTCTTAGTTTCTTAATCTTTCTTTCCAGTAGGGTTCGTCATATAATACAATAAAATCTATATTATTTGTTAAAAATAGGTGGCTAGATTATCTCAGTAATGTTTATGTAATTATATTCGTTAAAATTAATTATCGAATATAGGTAATTAACAGAATTGCCCAAGCAGTGACAGAGTCTGCGGTTTTAAAAACAGCTAACGGAGAAGTTAGTATATATTTCATAATATCAAAAATGCCGGAAATCTAGGTACAAAACATATTTAAACTGTCTCTTAATTGGTTATTAGTCTCATTCAATTACTTTATCGGTGGTGATAGGATAGTAGGGAGTAGGATAAGTAATAAAACCGCTATCTCCCACAACTCGTACCACACATACATGGTCGGCATTAATCCACTAATTATTTTGTGGGATCACCTAGAATCTGTGTTGATCTTAAATACAGATAAGCTAGCGTTGAAACCCGCCGCTGTCCGGCGTTAATGTTCATATTTATAACCTCACATATTTTATCTCATATCTATCTATATCTATATCTATATCTATACTTATAATAAAACTGTAGAGAGATCAATTCTGTACATTGAATATATGTTCAAAATTAATATTGGAGGATGAATGGTGATCGATACTAATGCCAAAAATGCAATCAATAAATTTTTTGTCTGTCTGTCTGTCTGTCTGTCTGTCTGTCTGTCTGTCTGTATGTGCACGCATGGGTCAAAAACTACTGAAGGCATTTTAACCAAACTTGGTACGATTGTAGTCCATACTCCCGGACAGGTTATAGGCTGTATAACATAACGCTAAGACACATAGGAGCTGAGCAGTGACGAAAAATTTGAAGCAAGTCAGTTGACAAAAAGCGCGTTCTAGCTCTTATCATCGCATACGTTGATCATACGCCAAAAATATGTATTACAAAAATAATGGTCTTCAAAAGATGTACAAAAAAGTCCTGAATAGTATATATCTATCTTTTATATATTAGCCACAATAACGTGTTTAATCGTTAGGGTTTTCTTCAAAGTGTATTAAATACATAAATATATTGTAATTTGCATAGACATATCTTTTTCAAACTCCCATATTTCAAAAGTACACTTTAATATCTTATTCATAAAAAAAAAATTATAGAAATCGGTTGATAAACACACAAGATATAGATCATTTTACACATTATTGCTATTTGTCAACAATAAAAAAATACAAAACTGACAATAAAATAAAGAAATACAATCACAAAACATTAAATTATTATTCAAAGTGTTTGTGTTTATTTTATTAAGTAATTCAAAAATACTGCACGCAGTTTATCTATAGATAATAATATAGTCGAGTCTAAGTTTAGTCAAATATTTTTTGCTAGATGGTAAAAAGGTGTGAGGTACAATAATTTATTTCAGCATTTTTTTTACAAAAGACAAATCCCACACTAGCCTTTAAAAATATCAATTTAACGGACACAAAGAACATCCAGACTAAGGACAATAGTTTGTGTATCACAATTGTCCTCCATGGGAATCGAACCCGCGACCTCATGCACGCCAGCCATGTATCCGTGTGGTGACGGAGTAAGAATACAATATGTCACCTCCCCATCTCATCCCATGGGTGGCGTAAAACCGACTAAGGGACTATCGGTGAATATTATCTTCCAATCTATCCGTATATTATCAACCAATCCGACTGGCCAGCGTGGTATTAGTAGGCCAAGTATTCCTCCGTCACGGGAGGAGGCGCGTCCTTGCAGTTATGATGAAATAAGCGATGTCATTTATTTTAACTTACAAATTTGACAACAGATAGCATTGTGCCTGTGACGTCATTTTCAGTATCGCGGTGTTAAGATTTTCCTTGAAAGAATGACGTTCGCTCATGTCTTTCAGTATAAGTTTAGACGCAGTCTTCATAGATATTTTATTTACTATTTATTTACTTTGAAAAGGTTTTGGTTCGTTCGTTAATTTTACAATTCGTTTGTAATGTAGGTATATCTGTTCGTTATAAGGTTTTAAAAACGATTTTTCAGTATTAAATCGAATTGCGAAGTAAGTAACATCCGCCACGCGAACGAAGTCGCGGGCACAGCAGCTAGTATCTATATAAAGAGGAAGAAATACATTTGTTTGTCCGCTTATTACGCCGGAATAGATTAACCGATTTCGATACGGTTTTTAAAATAGTTTAATATGAAAGTTGTTGTAATCGCCCAAAAGTTGAATAAACTTAAATATAATTACTTAATTTTACAATTCTTGAGTAGGTTTGAGGTCTAGATGTTGATGTGGCAGAAGGTTCCGTTTACGTCGCGGGTCTATACTTGCCGGTTCCGATGAGTTGTGTTTTTTTTTAATTTTTATTGGGTGTGTTATTTTTATTAATTTTTGACTCTCGTTCTACTCTGTGTAACGGCCACTTTTGGTGACATACTAACGAATAAAAATGCGATCCAGGCTTGTAAAATTATTAAATAATTGCAAAATTAAAATACAAATACTGTACTTGTGAGGGAATAGATAACACATCTATTTGGTCCTACAAACCACTTTGGTCTCTGGACAACTTTAAATTAGAATCAGAAACCAACCCAGGTGTTAAAGCTTGTATACTCATAATAAGTTTAACATACACATATGAGTTATAGGATAATGAATAGTTGTTACTCTGCCCCTCCGCACATAACATGTTATTAATGCTGTCGTAATGTTACATGATTAATTTATGTGTTAAAGAGTTGATTAAAATCATTAGATTTTTTGTTGATTATGCAGTTTAGAAATATAGACAATATTTAGTGTGGATCCTAAATCTTTTTTTAAATAGTCTTTCAATATGACCGTATCGAATACAGTCCAGGAACGAAGGAAACCGATGGTGTAAAAAAATGATTTGGCTTTGTCACCATCACCTTCATCATAACAGCCCATTAATGTCCCACTGCAGGGACGGGCCTCCTTACGTGACAGACGGATACTTAGCCTACTAATACCACGCTTGCCAGATGGATTGGTATAGGGTTTAATTTCAATCCTTCTTTTTACTGCGTAAAGATAATATTCACGGATAGTCCCTTAGTTGGTTTTTACGAAACCCGTGGGATAAGATGAGGTGACATATTGTATTCTTACTCCGTCACCACACGGAATGTGGACATCACATTCCGTGTGGTTGGTTGACAAAAAACTAACTCACTTAACGTAAGTATTACTATCTTGAAATCAGAAAGTATCGTTCGTTTCGTTGTTTTTTTCTGTCCTTACACCTTATACTATTGCGGAAAAGGTCTATAATGAAACTTCACCTGCTAATACCATCGCTGGCATAGATTGGTTTTATGAAAAGTTTCTTCTTCTTGTTCTTTTGTTTTCGTATATTAGTTAAATATATAACTACTAATGAGTACTACAACCATGTACTTAATGAGTAAAGGTTCCTTTAGCGACTCTAGGTCATGTCTTTATCCGCAAGGATAACTCATAAAAGTAACTTTTTTACTTATTATTAAACTATTTACATGTAGCTTGTTCCCTCTAACAGAAGGTCGTCCACACTCCCACAGCTTATCGCAACAGATATAATCTGTTCTACCTCATTATTGTGCTCCTACACAATTACATTATCACAGTGTAACATTCACTTTCAAACTCGTAATAAAGGTTATATTCTAGACCAGATGGTGTAGTGTGTATCTGAAAGGAAGAAAATATATAAATATTTTTTTGACACAAAAATATTATTAGTACACTATTATTACCTCCGTGTGGTGACGGAGTAAGAATACAATATTTCACCACCCCATCTCATCCCATGGGTGTCGTAAAAAACCGGCTAAGGGACTATATGTGAATAATATCTTTACGAAATTAAAAGAAGGAAAACTTGAAATTAAATTCTATACCAAGTATCCCTCCATCCCAGGAGGAGGACCGTCCCTGCAGTGGGACATTAATGGGGTGTTATGATGACTATATTACAAACATACATTTTTGTAAACGTGATAATATAAGTTTTTACAATAAGCTTGATGGTTTGTTGTCGGACTGCTAATACAGAACTCTGAATCGCACTGTACCAATTCATGTGAATTTGGGTGCTAGAAGGGCTAGTGGCTCCTTGTGTGAATGAAGAGTACTTAGTTGGATTAGAGAGACCTAGAGACCTGGTCTCCCAAAAAGATATTCCTACGGAAAAAATAATTGTATGACTTCGATGTTATTCTAGCCTAGAGCACAGTATGTTGTTTCCAAAAATCAGATATGCGTAAACATTGAATGAAACAGTTCCGTTTTTTTCTAAGTCACCAATTTAGAAGAAATATCAAAGAAACATTAAAATATTTTTTTTTTAATGTATAATACGGTAGTTAATAAGTTTATTTCATTTACCATACGCCTTCGCAAAACCCAAAAACCGTGGGGTCTTCATAAAAACGCGTCCTACGCGACTTTCCCGCCATTAACATTTAACTATGAAGTGACGCAAGAAAAACATGTCGTATGTTATTTGATACTATGGCGTGGTAGTGCATATGTTCTATTGTTTTCTTAATCGACTATACATAATTTAAATTATTTGTTTAATTTTTTACATTTTCCAACTGTACAAACCTGCATAGTTGACATTTCGTAATCATTTATTAGTTGGGACCACCAACGAGTTACAAGATACTTTTAAATTTATAGTTATATACTACTAAAACTAACGAAAATAATTGGTAAAATTGTTGAGGGACGCCACGTAGCAAAGTTTTTTTTTAAAAGACAACTCCCGCACTAGGGATCATGCCCTGTGTCGCGGGGACCTTTTACAAACATCGATTAACGGACACAAAGAACACCCAGACCAGGACATTATTGTCCTGCGTGGGGATCGAACCCACAACCTCTTGCACGGCAGCCGCTTGCGCTACCGTCGCGCCACCGAGGTCGTCAATACTACTAGATACTTACAGGGTCCTTCAAAAAAAGCAAATTTAAAGGACTTGTAACCGATGGGCATGTATGTTAGTAAAGGAACCAGGTTAGTAAGGTACAGAGTACTCAGTAGTCTTCCCTAGCCTACTCCCTTGAGACCAATGCTTTAGTCGACTCCTTTTACTACATTGAAGACTATTTTCTGCAGTATGGTGTTGGTGCATAATGATAACAATAAGCAAAGTCCTACACGCTATCATTACGTCTCATGTTTTTATTCGAAAATGTTTCTTATGACAAGGGGTTAAGGAATACGTGGGTTCAGTATGACGTGTGTATATAAAGGCAATATCAAGGTCTCCATTTGTCGTAATGCACTATCCTTAGGTACTCGTTCCCGTATCGTGCTGATTGTCTCAATGAGAAGATTGCAACCGAGCTGCGGGTGCGCTCCCACTTTGTTTATTTTTATTTGTTGAATGCTTAGAGACACGCGAATGTACACACAAGTAGAACCGCGAAATAATACTCAATACTCAATATCTTTATTGCACTCCATATGTTACAAAAAGGTGTTACTTATAATTGTGGTTCAATGTTTATTTTAAGAAATTGAAAGGTATGTCACGGGCGTCATAATTATGAATTATCCGAAATGATTTTTTATAGAGTAACTTTATATTACTGTTTTTCTATCTGCCTTGATTAATGTGAGCTTAAATGGATACAGAATCTGATATCTCACTAAAAACTCAACCTAAATTAGCAGTTTCAGAGATAAGCATCTTTGAAAAAAATAATCGTGAAAAAAATAATTAGTTCAGTTGGATACATTAATTTAATTTAGAACTTCCGATGTCGTCTACTTTCAAAAGATTTCTTTTCTTTACTTAAATTGTTTTCTTTCATTCTCTATAAAATATTTCTTATGATATCCAGTTTCAATCAATCAAGCATGCAAGGTATAGAAGACGTACAAAATGTTTAATATACCGAAGCCTTACGACCGATGTGAACTAAACGCCGAAACCTCAGAAAGCTCTGATTATAATCCTTAGCTTTAAGTAAAAACTTACACTTAGCTTATGGTGCAAGTTTTTGTTATTCTTGTGGTTAGACTTTTATTGTTCAGGTGGTAAGTGATTAAAAAAAGGTTGGTTTTTGAGTCTTATGTACTTAACAGTACAGTGGTCGTGTACGAGGTTAAATTGTCGGCTGTATAAATCTTGTACGTCATCATCCTTCCCCTGCCCATATCCACATTTTTTTTGGCATCGTCGCAGTATGTCCTTTTCCACATGCTGCTGAAAGTTTTGGCTATGTTTTACGACCGGCCGCCTGCCTGACGCCAACCCTCCTTGGGTATGCTGTTGTTGGTGATTTCCCCCTCACCAGGAGGTTGACCCGAGGTGCTAGGTGGTATGCACCGGGTCCTGGTATCTCTTAGTTACCTCTTACGACACCCACGGGAGGATATGGGGCAGTCCTATTCTAACCGGGAACCACACGGCAAAAACGATCCACAAATTATTGTGCTGAGCTTGATGGAATATGGGTCCTTTGACATTTATTTTTAAAAGTCCTCGCGATACTGGACGTGACCATTAGAGCGAGATGTGTTTTATTGTAAGTTCTCTATTGGAGAATTTTTTTTAATATACATTACAAACAAAATTATACCTTAAACTACATTTTTTTTAAAAAACAAAAGCAACCAAACAACATTAGTATAAAATAATAATACGGTTTTGCAATTTGCAACACTTAACATATGCTACAAGCCAATAATTCTATGCCACCATTATCATAGCAAAACAAAGGGAGTTTCCATAATATACGTGAGTTATGCTAAATAAAGCTTTGTGTTCGGCCGGCAGGTGGCTTAAGCAGGCCGGGCCTGTATGTGGATGTACCTTTGAATATATTACAATGATACTTAACTACAGATTCTTGCAGTATCTTGTATTTTACATCAGCTCATATATGTTAGGGACTCTTCTTTATGGGTGGTTGAGTCAATATATACCTACTTAGATTTGGTTTTGTCTTTACAAGGTCAAGGGTTCGAATCATCATATCAGCCAATTGACGTCCTCTGCTGGACAAGGGCCTCCTCCAGTACTGCCACCTTGTGCAGTCCTGCGCCTCCCTTATCCATCGGTGTCCCGCCGTCATCGGGAGATCCGCAGGAGAACCAAAGTGACCGACATAGTGCTCCGGATTGCCCGGTTAAATTCATAACAGTATTTACTAAAGCACCGTCCAGCCTATTGCTAACCAAGCTCCATAACTATAGTAATATCATCACGTTATTTTAGACAGAGACTTGGCAATAACCGTCTTATTATGAAGCCTTTAAATTCCTCATTAGTGTAGTGGTTTCGCAACGTAATCTGTTTAGTTTCTCATACTAAATGATATTGTTATCTGCCTTGTGCTCGATGTGATGCAAACATTATCATAAGTTAAACATTAAGCATCTGATAATGCAGCCTGTAACCCACTTGTACAGCAAATATAAAGGTTATATACATAAGCAGATGTACTTACATACCTCTTGCTATACATTGTATTGTATTGTATTTGTATATGCATGGTTGCGTTGAGCCGCGTAAGCATTTATTTTGGTTATGCTTGATATTTAAATTTTGTATCTAGTAATTTAGTCATAATTTGTATGAGTTAAGTCGACTTTTATTACTGGGTATTTTAACTTGCTTGATTTATGTTATTTATGATGAATTGAATTTATTTTATTTTGTGAAAGCAACAATGTGATCAGTTAAGTGCCAATAAATGACTATGACTATGTGACTACTACTAGACTTTAAGTACCTACTACTCTTTTAAACAAGAAAAAATGGATTTGAATTAGTCAAGAAATAAATGAGCTCCGAGGTGACCAACATGAAATAAAAATACTACCGAAACTTTGTCCATTATTTGCAGTTGGCATCACTTGTGGTTTAGACATGACACTTGTATCTTTGAAATTGGTACAACCTGGTAATAAAAACGCTTGTAAGAAACTAGCTCATGACTAGCAGAAGGACATTAAAGACTATGTATATAGATGATAAAATACAGTAAAATGGTAACAAAATGCTGTCAGACCGGTTGACTTAGTAGTGATAAGGAATGGATATGTAACGAGTTAATTGATAGTCCGCGGTTGTCGCATTTATGTTTTCTTTATAATGATCTTATAAGTGTAGTGTTTTAATAGCTGCCCCTAAAATACTGGACATAGACCTCTCAAATTGTTTCCACCTTGCGCGTCTGCCTTCAGAATCCATACAATATTTCAAACAATCGCATAGTTGGTCTTTTGCGTAAGGGGTCTGCTTCCTCTAATAACTTCCCGACAGCCGTTGTTGCTCTATTTTTTGTACTGATAACCTTAGTGAAGGAAATAATTGGAGGAGGCCTATGTCCAGCACTGGACTGTAAAGATGAATACCTGCTAAACTTCTCGTAGTTCTTTTACCTTTTAATTATAGTAAGACACTGGACGGTATTGTTATTATTCAGCTTCAGTAATTTAGGTTTCTTATATTGGACATTTCTATGTCGCACCATGTCAGTTAGTTCCGTCACAAATTGATAATTTTTCTATTCACTGCGCGAGCAAAGTAACACGCTAAGCTAATTTTGAACTCAAATTGAATTAACAGTAGGTTGATGAGCAATTAGCAGTAGATTTAGTCTGGTATTTATATCAGAGCAACAAGACATACTTACATAGAGAACATCTTCACTCTATTAACTAAATAGAACTATTTAGTTCAATGAGCTACGATTTGCTTCGCTAATTGTGAACATCAGATACCGTCATACAGACCTACTGACTGACCTATCATTTGTACTTCTTTGTATAAGACTCAAAATGTTCTAAGATTTTGCGACGACAAGTCGCGGAATAGTTTTGTTAATATAACAATTTTAGTGGTCATCGAAATGACACAGTCGTTAAGCCACGTCGGAGATGAAAACTGGAAGCTTTTGACACTAGGTTAGTACTCCTAACCAAACAATAAGAGCTGATAAATGACTCACTCCTAGTAGCAGGGTCTATAACTGAAGAAAGGAGGGGTATTCCCCTGTAGAATTTCGCCGTATTAGAAATAATTTAGGTGTAAATTTATGAATGTAAGTATAACTATGTATTGTAAACTACAAAAAAAATCCATCAGATTTCACTAGTTTAGCAGTTTAAAAAATATAAAATAACCAACAAAGCGGAATTTTTCATCAATTTAACTTCCAATGAAATAATGAGAACGGTATTTCACGAAAATATTTCTTAAGATTCTTCAGATTTTCACGAGCATTATAAGCCTATTCTAAGTAATTGCATAAATATTCATATTATCCAGTAAGGAATGAGTAGATAATTTGAATACGTTTGAAATATAATAGATATAATATTTCAAGTGTGGTGTCTTCATGTTCAGTACAATGGACATTGATTGGTCGCGGATAATATGCGCTTTGTATAAGATTAATGGCGTCGGTAACAAAGCTGGAGATATGCTGATGGTACGAGCAGATTGTGCTGTGTTTTGTGCTGGGAAAATGGGTGGGAGTCTCTATGATAATATACTAAGTTGAGCAGGTACTCAGCTAGCGTTGTTCGGCAGTTGTTCATTTTGGCTGCTGTAGAAATGTTATTTGAAATGTAGGGTTTGGAAGTTTACAATATTTGATAATAAATATTTAGCATGTTGTGATTTGTTGGTACAAAATAATAACTGAATAGAAAATATAGATCTATTCTTAATTTTAGGTTTTGCATTAGGATTTATAGTTAAATAAATAATTTTAATAAAATAGTCCTTTATTTCCTTACACAAATGTATCTTAGGTCTAATCTTAGATAAGTTTACAGGTTGAATATATGTACATAGTTCAAGCTTTGTAAGTAGTGCGTAGATAAGTTGCATTGAAAATACTTGTTTCTTATAAAATCTCTTCTCTTCAGATCTAATTCCGTTTCATTTAATTAACAGTTAATACTAGAATCACAAATAACTATCATACATAGTAAGGCGTGGTTTAATCAGATCGATATAAAACAAAGAAAATAGCAGACAGGTGCAATTTGCATGTGTACGTAGTAGCTGGCACATTACGGTACTGTAGGTGACACCACTAGAAAACTAAATAGCAATCAATCCAGTCAATCTCATGGATGTACTTCACTTTTTGTTGTTGCTAAGTTTGTCTTGTTGAGATTAATACAGAAAAACTGAAATAAAAATAATATAATATTATAAATTTTCTTTCAAACATCTTAAATTTGAAAAAAGACTTCAACACATTATAACCACATCACTAATTAATAATAATAAATAATAAATCTTTATTTGAAACTAGAATTAGTACAAGCGATTACAATACTTATACTAAACTATACTACATAAATGATCACTTACATGCTAGATATTACAAATTCTCTGGACCCCACACTAGGATACCCTGTGTCGTGGGATCCAGTCTCTTCCCAAGTACATAAATGATTATAAATGTTGTAATACTGTAATCACGCCAAATATTACTTATTCCGCACATCCGAGAATTAGGTGCTTACATAATACATAAGTACAACTTAAGCTAAATCTATACAATAAGAAAAAAGAAGAGAACAGAACCAAAAAGTGTTAGTATCTTATAACTATCTACCTACCTATATCGGACATCTGTGTAAGTATATTGACTCTTGATAAATTAATTAAAAGTAGCTTGAGTAAGCCTTATAATGGCTATTGTGTCACATGCAGTAATTCCTCCGTTTGGTTATAATTTTTGGGATGAAGCCAATTGAATATTATAATTTTACAACGACTATAAGTCATATCATGGATGGTAGAATTGAATTTATATATCTTGGAGTAAAGGTAAGGGCCAAGGAAGGCAAGGGATCGCCGTGCAAATGAAGTACGCACTCTGGGTCGGTCCCACTTCAAGGTTCTGTGTGAGGCACGAGCCTGTTCCTTGGCATGGCGATGGAATCTTAGCAAGGCACCTACAATATAAAGTTGCCTTACTCGAAGATGGTTGCAATCAGAGTACAGACTGTCAGTTGAGTAACGCCAGGGCTTTCTGTAAGCTATTTTCAAAATTGCTCGCTGAGCACGTTCTAGCTTTAGTAAATGTGTCTTATGTGCAGAACCCCAAACTGGCACACAATATCGTAATATTGACTGGCAAAGGCTCAAATAAACAATTCTTATCACCTTAAGATCTGAGATTGAACTGAGTTTTTTAAAAATATGTGACAATTTTTTGATGCGGCTTACGAGGGCATTGATTTGGGATTTCCATACAAGTCGTTCGTCAATCAGTATGCCCAGATATTTGATCACAGAAACTTGTTCAATGGCCGTGCAATTGCAAATGGGATTCTCAGCATTACAAACATGAAGTTTGATGTGAAATGTGCGGTCAGGTCCTGACCGATTTGATATTCTAAAGGATAGCATTTTAGTTTTATCAATATTAATGGTCAGCAGGTTGTTTTTTAACCAACAAGATACTTTGCTGAGCCCTTCCTGGGTTACACAAGCGACCCCGCTCCAAGATTTTGCATAAAAAATTATGGCTGTATCATCTGCGAAGGCAAACGTGCGGGCATTTATCAGTTTTAGTGAGCAGAGGTCGTTTATGTACACCAGGAACAGCGTAGGGCCTAAAATGCTGCCTTGCGGCACACCATAGACAATGTCCGCACAATCACTCACATATTCCCCTATACGAATGCGCTGTTTCCGATCTTCTAGATATGACCTAAACCATTCAAGAGACAGCCCTCTAACTCCTGCTGACTCCAGTTTTTTTAAAAGTATCGGTCGAGAAACTGTATCAAAAGCTTTCGCGAGGTCCAAAAAAACACCGACACACTTTTGTCCTTCATCAACTTTGTGTGTAACAAAATCGACAAGTGAAGTGACGGCGTCTTCTGTGGACCTCCCTGAGCGAAAGCCAAATTGATTTCTAGCTAATAGGCTATTACTTTCTAGGTACCTAACCAAACGACTATTAACCACTTTCTCGATTATTTTAGACAAGGCGCTTAAAATAGAAATTGGCCTGTAGTTCTCAGGTTCGTGTGAATCCCCTGCCTTAAGTATCGGGATAACGTAAGCTATTTTAAACTCATCAGGAACTGTCCCTGAAGAAATGCTGAGGTTGCATAAATACGTTATAGGCCTAGCTATTGCATATTTTACTTGTTTTAACATATCATTGCTTATGTTGTCATGGCCCATTGCCATGCTAGATTTTAGTGTATCAATTAGTTTAATGACTTCCATTTCATCTGTCGGATTAAGAAACAGGGAGTGTGGTGAAACATTGGTGTTAAGTTTCACATTGTCAGCCAGTTCCTTTTCATTTTTGCCTAATTTGCTGAGTACTCTATTTGCTAGTTGGTTGCCAATTGAGGTAAAATAGTTATTTACGTGGTTTACTGAGTCTATGACATTCGATTTTATTTTAAGTAAGCTGTCGTTTTTATTTATATTTTTGTTTAAATTACATATGGTTTTAATAGAGTCCCATGTTTTTTTAATGTTGTTTGTGGAGTCCGTAAGTAGTTTTCGTTGGTATTGATTTTTTTGTGCTTGGATAATATTATTACAATAATTTCTATATATTTTATATTTTTCTTGTATATGAAAGTCATTTGGATTTTTTCTAGCGGTAATATGTAGTTTGTCACGTATTCTAATACATTTCAGTAACCCAGGAGTGATCCAATGTTTGACAATACAATCGGAACTACGCAATCGACGCACGTATTTATTGCAATCAACAGCTTCATTAAACTTACAAACAAAAAAATTTGTGGCTTCATTTACATCATGAATTTTATACAGATCGGACCAGTCGCTTTCGATTAGGTAATTATTTAAGTCTTCATAATTAATTTTGGTGTAGGTTTTTGTAGGTTTTTCTTTAGGAGGTAAGTGACCCAGACTGCATAATACGGCACTGTGATCCGTTATGTCTGAGTGACATACAATCGTAGTGGAGCCCAATTTTGACTTAATCATACAATGATCTAAGCTATTCATCCCTCGTGTTGCAATAGTATGACCTGGTATAAATCCGTAGTGGGCTGTAAGTGTGAGGTATTCCTCTGCTCGGGAATCTGTGGACGTTTCTTTTATATCCAGGTTAATATCACCGAGTAACACACAGTGCTGACCATTGCAGGTTTTCAATACCTTTTCTAAAGAAGCTAAGAAATTACTAACATTATAAAAGGAAGGTGATCGGTAAATAGCTATCACATTGTAGGTTTTATCTATCTCAATTTGTAAGCAGTTGGCATCAGTAAAGGGAGGTTCCGACACAGATATCTTGAGGTCAGTCTTGGAATAAATTACTATTCCGTCATTTTTATTAATGTACCTTTTCGAGTAACTGCAGTTATAGCCTTCTATATTCACTACACTAAAGGAATTGTCTAACCAACACTCGGTCAATACTATGAGATCTGGCTTGTATTGTAAGCGATGTAGGAATACTAGAAGCGAGTCAATGTTTTTGTTAATGCTGCGTATATTCTGAGAAAGGATTGTCAATTTGGTGTTACTTTTGTCTAAGTGCTCTTTACAAAGATCGGGAGTATCAACCTCAATACAGTTCAATAGGCATGTGTTATCTATATTATAAAGAAGTTGGGTTTGATTAAGCATTTCTATATGGATATATTACCACAAGTACAATTATATAAATTAACCTTATAAATACTATAGTTACTTGAGCACAAATTAACATCAACATGTCCTTAATCAGCTTAAAATTTATATTTAATAATAATATATTACCGCAATTCCTACTTATTATACAGTAGTATTTTGTTGTTAAAACTATGTTTATATAAGTATAACAGTATGCCTTTATTAATAGATCAGAGGATATCCAATAACGAATCACTTTACTTTGATTGTACGCATAGCGTGTTCTAACATATATAAGGAGCTTACTGACAAAAGGTAGGATATTCAAGATATGTTTTGTTGTATATAATAAACACCGTAGCAAGTTTTGGTAGGAGATAAAATTAATGACACTTAATGTACTAAGATTAATTAGACTTAACGTATTAAGATTAAATGCGGGTAAATAAAATATAAAATGAATAAAAGAAAAGTAAATAAAGGAAAAATAATTACTTAGTTTCTGTAACATATCTAGTCATTTCGACTGTTTAATATTATTAAGTTGGGATTCATTCTTAACTAGTATATACTCGGAGCCTTCTTGCTTTCTAAGAAATACGTTTCCATTTGAGGTCCAACAAAACTTGTAATTTTCTGTTCTCGCTAAGTCCCTGGCTAGGAAGTGTAGGCGTCTTGATTTTGCAGTCAATGATTCCGAAACAAATAAATTGGCAATGCTATTTTCAATTCCCAGGTGACCAACCTTTAATTCTGCACCTTTATTATATTTTTTTACGGCACTTAAGAATTGGTTCTTTAGAAGAGTATTCGAAAATTCCGCAGTAATAGTAGATTTCGCTGGGTCTTTCCTATTAGGCACACGATATACATCGCGCACGTCGCCTGGCTGAAGGGTAATACTCAAGACTTTTGAGAGATTTGACACATAATTAAAAAGAATATCTTTATTCTCTCTCTCCCTTCGTGGAACATATCTAATTTCGATAGACGTTTTTTTAAATGTTTTTTCAAGAAAATCGCACTTGTCTTCAATGTTAGCAATCTGATATGATATGTTTTTACGTTGGTCTTCCAACCCATCAATCTTGGATTGCATGTTAACCAGCTGTTCATTCATGAAACCTAGGGATTTCTCTATCTCCTGATTGGTATGATTAATAGATGATGTCTGCGATTTAAGTTCACCCAATTGTTTGCTTATCATATCTATCTTTTTATTTTGTTCCTCCTGAAAACCCTGAAGTAACTCCCGCATCTCCATTTTAAAGGCCGTAAGTTCGTCGTAATTGTCATTAGAGAGTCTGCGGCGCTTGTCCCTAGACTTGATATTAATTTGGTCCTTATCTTCTTCTCCGCTTGTTTTGGACATAATATTCGTATCTGATGCCGATAGCGATTTGTTTAGTGGCGGAGAACGCAACATAGTAGATAATATATTCTATTTATTTACCAAACAGAAAAAAAAACTTACTAACTAAGCAAGTTATTCTTGTTGTAAACAATATAATTAATCCTTTGAATATAATTGTGCAAGGTGAATACTGCGCTAAACGTTGGTAATTAGGTATATTTTTAATAAGTGATAAAATAACTCACAGGTAGTCCAGGTAGATATGTCATTTGTTCTTATTGGCACTTAGCAATAAAAGGCTGCACAAGCGCCGGCAGCAGTCCCCCACTATTGGTCTTGACTTTAACAAGTAGGCGTGGTCTCGCAGGTTTGATGTTGTATTGTAGAAGAGGGGGCGGATCCCTGCTTCACTACGACGACGCAGCGGCAAATGATTCATACAGCTCTAGTGATTTATGTTCTCCTGGTACTTGACGATTACTTTTAAGTTAAACTATTTTAACTTTAAGAAACAAATTAAAATTAGCAGCGCAGATTTAAGGCACGTTAGCTCGTGATCGAGGTCCGAGGGGAAAGAGGAGGGGGGGAGGGGGAAGAGGAATTAACTGATATTGATGAAATTCGTCAATATGGGAGTACTTATACTCGTACAGTAATAATTATATTACTACAAAAAACTACATTTTCGAAGAGTTTCATTTGGAATCGATCAAAAATATCTTGGGGTACTCGCTCTCACATTTTAGCCATTCGTCGCGATAAATCTTATGTGCTTCATCAGTTCAAGATACCTTGTTTAAGGACACTTTATAATATACTAGCTGACCCGTGCCCACTTAGTTGGGCAGAGAAAAAAACGCGTCCCTTTTTTAAACATATTTCATTACTGCTCCACTCCTATTAGTCATAGCGTGATACTATATAGCCTATGACACTCCCCGATAAATGGAATATTCAACACGGAAAGAATTTTTTAAATCGGTTCAGTAGATCCAGAGATTACCCTCTACAACGTCACAAACACACAAACTTTACCTCTTTATAATATTAGTATAGAAGTATAGATACATTAGCGTCTGTACAATTACATATCAGTCTGTTTATTGATACCATGGACGACGCACACCGGGTGTACCGTCAGGACAGGTGTTTCATGTGACACGTGGAGTGCACCTGCTGTAATCATAACTAATGAGACAGATTGCCAATCCGTTTGGCCAGTGTGGTATTAGTAGGCCAAGTATGCCCCTCCGTCACGGGAGGAGGCTCGTCCCTGCAGTGGGAAATTGTGTTATGATGAAATTCCGAAACACCGATAACGCTGCTAAGGCAGCGAATGGTAGTCATGAATTCGACTTCATTCTGTCGCTATTATT